>JAYEPQ010000002.1:48593086-49793086 GCA_036321105.1 Dracaena cambodiana
CGCATAAACTTATGAAAGCGCGATACTAATTCCTACATTATTTGAAGCATGAGGCTAATATAGAGCCTCGTGTAGGTTCTTCTATATGCTAGGTGACGCAGAATGGAAGTGGATTAGGGTTAGATATTTGGAAATTTAGGGTTTTTGAATAGGTTTAGGAAGAACAAAAGAATTTGGGAATCAATCCAAGCAAATCCATGCCCACTCTCAGAATCCATGAGTGTTCTTAGTAAATCTCTTACTTCCTTCCATTGAAATAACTTAATTATAATGAAAGTGAACAAAAGAAAACAAATGAGAGGATTTATAACTTATCTTCCTCTTTTATAATAAAAAGTGGGCTCTATACAGCGATGAAATCTATCAAGTAGCTCTTTTTGACGATCTTGAGTGGAAGTCTTCTTTCTTGATGAAGAAGATAGCCGGCCCTAGATCTTCTCTACTGGTCTTTAGGGGTTCAAGGCTCTCACGCGCAACTTGAACTTCACAAAAACTTTGAAAAGATCCCCTAAGACTTTCTCAAGAGGGTATTTATAGCCTTGAGTTAATATAAGAGTTTCCAATCAAATAGAATTGGAAGGTAATTGTATTCATCAAGGATTCTAATCGAATATCTTAGTTTTGATTTAAATCTATTGAATATGAATTCTAATTGGACTCAATTTGGATATTGGATAAGTCCAAATCTCAACCACAATCAATTTAAGATTCTAAGAATCTGCTCACGTGGAGTTAAATACTCTGAACGTGGAGCTATAGATTTAGCTCCGCGTTTTACTCAACGCGAGGCTAAATCTTAGCCAAACGCGGAGCTATGGAATTAGCTCCGCATTCAGTGTGGTTATTTCCTTTTTACTAATTTTTGGAAATTTTACCACCAACAGAACGCCCTCCAAGATTTTCAAAATGGCTTTTAACTTAGCAAATTTTGAAATACTTTGGATTTTCAAACTTGAACGCGGAGTTAATAAACACCAAGTTATCTTCGCATTTTTAGTTGAAAAAGTGTAATACGCGAAGCTAGATAGCTTCGCATTTTTCTCAAAATCATTCTGATTCTCGCGCCGAATACCAAGGGGCGGGCTTTTCCATTTAAATAGAGTTTCTTCTTCTTCTTCCTCACTCTTTCAAGAACTTTCATGAAATTAGAGCTCAGGCGATTAGGCGACTAAAACCCTCACTCGAATTTCCTTCGATTTACATCGTTTTTTCTCAAAATCCTTCGAGATCAATGGCACCCTAGAAAAGCACCTCGTCATGCGCTTCCTCACCATCGGCGGTCAGCGCAAGCAGCGGCAGCAGCGGCTGTGGCAGTGGCCGCAGTGGCGGCCCAATCTACGCCACACCAATTGGAGGTAAGATTCTCCATTTTTGGACTTTTAGAATGATTTTGGAATGATTTGGCTCGGTTTTGACCGGCCAATTGTCTCCTTCTCCGAAAAAATTATCGCCGTACTCTGGCCGGATGGCTTAGAGAAGAAGAGACCTCTGATCTTTTTCTACGCAAACCTATCGCGTTATCTTCGCATTTTGTATTTTAATGCATTACGCGAAGTTACTTCTGACTGTCGCGTTTGCTACGTGAAGTTAGAGATCTAACTTCGCATGTTAGATTCTTAACTTCGCATTTTACCAAAACGCAAAGCTATTGTTTGACCTCGCGCCAAGCTATTTTTAGCTCCGTGTTTCCATACTTAGAATTTTTTTTGAATTTTTCTTAAAATTTTTTTTAACTCTGATTCTTTTTTTTACAGTTGGCTATTCAGTGGATCATCTCTACCATAGGCACCACTTTGGGTTTGCTGGGGGTGCAGACCTAGCAACCAAATTTCGCTTCATCACCGATCTCCTTACATACAAACCATGTTTAAGGGAGCACAGAGAGAAGCTGATCAGATACAACCCCACAACTGCAAGGGAGATTATCACTGATGTTCCCTTCGAAGCAGTGAACCGTGAAGCACTGGAGAAGCCAGCGTTCCTTTTTGGTGATGAACTCAGACGAGATTCTGTTTGAGGAAGAGAGCAAATGGCTCCATCAGACCAGTGACCTGCTGATGTTCCTGCCTGACATAGAATGCATCTATCCTCTGGTATATCTACAGAGGCTGTCTTCCTGTCGTGAGTTAGATTGGAAGCTCACTCGGGACTATGACGGAGTTGCGACCGAAAAATTTGGCACAGGTGGGGCCTACCAGGATGGTCCCACGAGGTGTTTCATTGGGCTCCTTCCTGGTAGAGTTACCAAGGAGCACCTAGTCGGGGAGGTCCCAACTCGAGCCAAGACCTTTCTCAGTGAGTTCATGGCTAAGGGTGGTCAGTACCCCGCGAAGGACTTCAGGATGCTCGGATGGATTCATTTCTCGGGCAACATGTGGTGGTTCCAGCGTGTCAAGTATGTGCTGAACACCCAAGAGCAAACCTTGAAGGAGATTGGTCTATACAAGGCCATTAGGAATGTCCAACTCAGGTTGCCTCAGAGCTCGTACCATCTCTTCAGCCTTTTGGAGATGTACAACCTTGAAACCGACACTCTCTTCACGCCCGTAGGTGAATTAGGGTTCGTCTTCACGAGATGTATGAAGTCTCAGGCTTATTAATTGGCGCAGTCTCTTATGAAGAGTATATCCTTACCGTCGAGGAGTTGAATATGCTGAAGGCGAGGGATGAGCGCATCTATCAAACGTACTGAGAGATGATGTGCCATTATCACATATGTGCTGACCTTGCTGGAGTAAGAAACCAAGGAATCAACCATAAGAAGTGAGCAGATTATCTCTTTGTAAATTTAAAGGAGAGTCTGCTTATGGTCCGCGGATGCAAACATGTCAGCGTTGAAGAGATCAAACAGCGCATCTCAGATCTGGAGGCCACCACCTACACCACCGAATCAAATGAAGGAGGTTTTAATCCCAACACGGTCTTCCAAAGCTTTCATTATCTGGCACAGTTCCCTATTTCAGACAGGGGTCTACTTGCTGGGTTCCTGATGCTATGGCTAAAGAGGTGTGTTGTTCCCTCTTTACCCAAAGAAGCCATTGCGAAGAATGTCGTCTACCCTGCCATTTTATTGGCTTACGGACGACCGTTCGGGCTCCTTACAGTAATGGTTAGCAATCTTCAGAGTGGGTTTCGGACCCTCTGCAACAGCTTTATTTAGTAGACAAGAATAAAGGAAAAGCTGTAAAGGGGAAAGCAGTAAAGGAAGCTGCTATAGTGAAGACATCGAACCCTAGGGTGGAGATGCCCTATACTTATCTGATTGCGTGGCTAGTCATGTATTGCCCGTCTCTGATGAGTGCTGCAGATTATTGTCCAATCGCCGAACCGTTCTTCATGGAAATGTATGAACGCTCCATGTGGAAAAGTAATTATATATGTCAATAATCCGAAAGATGTTCCGTCACCACCAAAATTATGAAATCTTCCGTTACTTTCCAGATTTCCCTGGTGAAGAATATGGATCAAAATTAAGGATATTTTGGGAGCGGATAATTTTACCAACTTATCCTCTTGAGCATTCTGGTAGCTCCTCAATATTCATCCCAGGCACCTGGTGTATCGTCAAGATACTATGTGCTACATAGAGCTGTATATTCCAAACCATTTTGCTCGTCAATTCGGATATTCACAGCTCTATATAGGGAACCCAAATAGGGGGCTAGCGTACGAAGGTAACCTGTACGCAGGGGCCCGAGGCTGGTTCCATTTTGTTGCTGGAGGCACCAGAGCCGAATTCACGCTGCCCCAAAAATCGCCAGACTCGAGTATGGCATTAAGCTTTTGTACATGGTACATCAGCATTGCCAATGCTGATGTACTAAATTTCTCCATTAACCACAGTTGTTGTACGGAGATAGAGCGTCGAAAAGGTGTGAAGAGAGTTATAGTGAAAGGAATGGATGAATTCCTTGACACAGCGGCCGATCCATCAGATGCAAGCGATTCTGATGATGATGACGACGCTGGTGGCAATGATAATACTAGGGCCGGAGGTGCTCTCCAACCTGCTAGGGATGATAGCTCTCGCTCTCGAAGTCCAACCGTAAAGCATCGTGAGACAACTAGAGACGAGCCAACTCGAAAGAAGAAGCTGGCTGGGCAGACTCTGGTGATTGCAGAAGAAGCAGCGGTCCAGATTGCCATAGGCCTTCTTGCTTCAACTCTGCTGTCAGCACCGACAGAGGAAGATGTTATAGCAGAAGCTGCAAATGCTGCTAATGCACCAGATTTACCAGTTGTTGGGTTTACCGAGCACATTGCATCGCAACGTCAAGGTAGCGAGACAGGTGCTCTTCTGAAGACTGCTGCAGCCCCTCCATCTAGTCCAACTACAGGACTCGTATCTACTGGTATGATTTTGGTCTTTTAACTTTATATTTTATTCTTTTCTTGTATGTATATATGTGACACTCTTGTTTGTTTTCTAATCTCGAGATTCAGGTAGTCAACTTCATTCGCCCATGCATTCGACTACCAGAGTGGAATCCGAGGAGCTGGTCGACTACTTAGGCACCACTTGCTTGGTGGGTGGACTGGGCAGTTTAGCGGAAGAGTTTGGTGTAGACTATTTTACGCCAGCCCCTCGCTCTATTCCCACTTCGACTCTTGCAATTGATGAGCTCAGGAGTGACGATAGGACAGATATTATTATCGCTACGCCAAGAGATGTTTCTCCATTTCCAAGCCTACCGTCTCCAACACCGATCATTTGCTCTGAAGACACTTTCCGGTTGTTGTTGGCGTGCCATCAGCTCCTTAGCCAGCTATACTAACGTCATCAACAGTTATAGCTGTAGGGACTCCATCCACCCCTCTTGCTCCTGCTCGCTTACCATGGGAGATGAAGATAATTTGAAGTTCTCCTTTGAGGTCACTTCTGCTATAGGAGGGGTTTCAGGAGGAGATACTCCATCAGAATCTACTTCCCTTGGTAAAGCCGCTTGAATGACTGGTACTAGCAAAACTTCTCCTCGGATTCCTAGTTCAGCCAGTTCCTTACTGGCTTTACTGGCCCCACATATCATGAACCTGGTGCAAGGACGAGCTTCCTCCTCTTCTACTCCCATGAAAACTACACCTCCTCTAGTTACATCTTCCTTAGCATTACCTGTGCTTAATTTTGACACTGCTGATCCTCTTGAGGAGTTCTTTAATCATAGTGTTAATGATTTCATGTGGTTGCTGAGGAGATGTATCAGAATGATCTTAGATGAGAGAGATTTCCTTGAGTTTGGACGCCTAATATTGGCCAGTTATCTGGACAATATTGAAAGGATTGGAAGACGTGACCGAGCAGCTCCTTATCGAGCCTGCCTAGAAGCTTTAGAAGAGCAGGTGCAAGCGCTGAACACAGTTCACCAAGCGAATGTGGAAGCGATCACCGAAATCGAATTGGCGCGGCTTTGAGTAGAGCTAACGGCTCATCAGGAGGAGTTGAGGCGTCAAGAGGACGACTGGTTTTGGGAGTTAGCAGAACTACAAGCCAATCAAGAGTCACTCCTCAGAGGGCTAGAAATGGTGGACTTTGAGATCGAGGGGAGTCAGGTAGCCATCCTCAGAGCCCGGGAGACTATCGCCAAAGCTCAGGCTATTTTAGAAACCAGCGAGTCTCGGCTAGGGGAGTCTGTGAAGAAGCGAGAAGAGTTGATCTCTAACAGGGACAACTCGAACATAAGGGCATGATGAGGAGGCGTTCTATTGAAGAAGTTCGTCAGCGGTTGATCCAGCAACTTGCTATAAATGACGATGATTTGCGTCGGTAGGCTCAACATTATGTGGAAGAAACCCGTCGTCGAGTTATTGACGATACGGAGAATAAGTTGAAGCTTCTGGGAGAACCTTAAGTCCTTTGTTTCGTCTTTTATTTTCTATGTTTTTTTTGTTTATTGTTTATTGTAATAAAGGAACCCAACAATTTTTGAATTCTTTTATTCATTTGTAACTTTATCCATTTTCTTTCAATTTATGAATAAAGATAATTCTTTGATTCTTTTATCTGTCAGCTCCAAACTTTTCTTACACAACAAGTGATGATGTAGGTAGTCCAAAATTTTGGTAAAAACAGTCCAAGGCTCATTCGCGTAACTTAGATTGCTGATACCAGAATGACCGTGTCAGGATCATTGATCTCGGCAAAGCTCTTCAATAGAGCATGCTGATATTCCGACGGAGGCACTTAATTGCACACGCCAGGATGATCGGATTCAGGTGCTCACATGCATAACTTGACCGTGGATGGTTATACTCTAAGGGGTGAGAGCCAGATGTGACAGTTTTTTTTTTTATGTATAATACTTTTTCAGAAATTTACCGTTGATAGGCATCATCATTTGTCACCATTCTGGTTCATTAAG
This sequence comes from Dracaena cambodiana, assembly GCA_036321105.1. NCBI lineage: Eukaryota > Viridiplantae > Streptophyta > Magnoliopsida > Asparagales > Asparagaceae > Dracaena > Dracaena cambodiana. The sequence continues at coordinate 48,599,443 of JAYEPQ010000002.1, forward strand.
CGATAAGCTCCACTAGAGTATACCATCTCCATTACGAATGGTCATTCCCACTTGGACTCAAATTTACCCTTAGTTTTGTGGGTTATAATCATTGGCCTTTTAACAGCCAGAACCAAGTCTTCTTGCTTGAAGGTTCTCTGTTTGACATTCTTATTGAATGCTTGTGAGACTCGGGCTTGATACAACTCGATTTGTTGTTAAGCCCGGAGACGCTTCTCATCTAGTGCTTCTAGTTCTCGCAGTTTTTGTTAATGTTGTTCTTCTGTCGTCATCTTTGCGGCTAATGCCACTCTTAATGACGGTATTTGGATCCCCAAAGGTAAGACGACCTCGCCCCCATATACCAAGGAGAAAGGGGTAGCCTTAGTAGGGGTACGGACCGTGGTGTGATAAGCCAACAAACACTCTCCTAACTTTTCATCCCAGTCTCGCTTGTTGGAGAGACAAATTTCAGAAGTAGTTTAATGATCGTTTTATTGAAGGCTTTGGCCAAGCCATTAGCCGCGGGGTTATATGGTGTTGAAGCGATATTCTTGATTCTGAACTTATCACAGAATCGTGAAAACCCCTGGCTGATGAACTGTGGTCCGTTATCATGAATGATTCTTCGAGAAGTGCCAAAACAGTAAATAACATGATGTTTAATGAACTTAATCACGTTAGCCGTCTTTACCTCTCTCATGCGTACGACTTCGGTCCATTTCGAAAAATAGTCAGTTACCGCAAGTATGAACTGATGTCCTCTGGATGATGGGGGAGTTATTGGCCCCACAATATCCATCCCCATGTTTCAAAAGGCTAACTGGCAACAATAGTGTGTAAGTATTCTGGAGGTTGATGAATAAAGTTAGCGTGTACCTGGCATGCATGACATCGTTTAGCATATGCCATTGCATCGGTAATCATTTTCGGCCAGTAGTATCCTAGCCTTCTTATGCGATCCCCATGTTTTGGGCCGGGTTGATGGGCTCCGCATATTCCACCATGCGTCTCTTTAAGCACTTCATCAGCCTCTGCTTTTGAAATGCAGCGTAGTAAGAGACTGTCACTTGACTTTCTGTACAAAGTCTGAAGTATCGGGTCATAATAAAATCTCTGGGCCTTCCTCTTTATTGAGGCCGCTTCTTTAGGATCTTTTGGCAACATTCCATATAAGGCATAATCCACAAACGGAAATCGCCAATCATGGGGTTCCAGAGTTAGGCCTACTTGGCACACTTCCTTGGCCTGGAAGATCGTATTAGGATGGAGAAATTCTCTACTTCCAATAGTGATTCTTTTAGCTGATGCTGGCAGGATTGCCAATGTTGTGGCTAATGCTGCAAGAGCGTCCGCATAGATATTCTCATGTCGAGGTATATGATTGATATAAAACCGCTCGAAATAATATGCCAACTCAATGGCTACTTGATGATAGGGGACGAGGGTTTCATATTTGACTTCATATTCACCTGTCATCTGATTGACGATGAGTTTAGAATCTCCATATGCCTCTAAATAATTCACCCCCAGTTGCAAAGCCATTTTTAGGCCAATAATGAGTGCATTGTATTCTGCTACATTATTTTTGCAAGGCTCGGTCAATGAGTATCCATTAGGAAGTATGTGTTTATGCGGGGATATAGTACCACCTCCACTCCTGCAGCAGATCGTCTTGCAGCACCATCAAAGAATATCTACCATGATTGTTCTTTGTTCATCGTATCGACTTCTTACGGCTGTTTTGAGATATCCCCTGATGGTTTAGATTTGTTCTAAATTGGATGATCTGCGAGGAATTCAGCGATCGCTTGTCCTTTCATGGCCTTTTGGGGAACAAAGTGGATGTCATATGGTGATAGTAGCAATGCCCATTTTGCTAATCTACTATTTAAAGATCCCGGCTTTTCATAAGGATTTTTAGAGGGTTGACCCGGGATATAACATGGATTGTTTGCCCTGAAAGATAGTGTCGTATTTTCTGGACAGCGAACACTAGGGCTAAACATTCCTTTTCAATTGGTGTATATCGATGCTCGGCTCCCATCATTGTATGACTTAGGTAATAAAGAGCATGTTCATGACCTTGCTCATTATATTGAGCGAGTAATGCTCCTAGTGCATTATCCATGGCCCTTACATATATAAGGAACGGTCTTCCAGGGACAGGTGCCATGAGGACAGGGGGTTTCGTAAGATATTCCTTAAGATCATCAAATGCTTGTTGACATGCTTCGTCCCATATAAAGAAAACCCCCTTTTTCATGAGTCTAGAGAACGGTTGGCATTGTACTGATAAATTAGAGATAAAGCGACGGATATAGGCCAACTTTCCTTGTAACCTCCTCAACTCTTTAAGGTTCCGGGAGCTGGCATTTCTTTGATTGCTTTTACTTTTTTGGGATCAAGGAAAATTCCTTCTGAAGTAACTACGAATTCAAGAAACTTTTCACTGGATACCCCCATGAAAGATTTAGCATGATTAATCTTCAGATGATGTCTTCGTATGAGATTGAAGACTGTTCTCAAATTCTGAAGGTGGTCTTCTTTATTTTTTCTCTTGACGACCAAGTCATCTATGTAACATTCCACTGTTTTACGCAAATGTTCTTTGAATATAGTGCTCATTGGGCGCTGATAAGTGGCACCGGCGTTCTTTAACCCAAAGGGCATTACTGTATAACAGTATACCCCCAATGGCGTTCTGAAAGCCGTGTGCTTCTCATCATATGGGTGCATCTTAATCTGGTTAAAGCCCGAGAAGCCATCCATAAAAGACATCCTCTCGTAACCGTAGATATTATCAATCATCACATCAGTAATTGGGAGTGAAAATTCGTCCTTAGGGCATGCGGCATTTAGATCCTGAAAATCGATGCATATCTGAATCTTACCGTTCTTCTTACGAACTGGCACTATATTGGCCACCCAGTTAGGATGTTGTTCTTCACGAATAAATCCTGATTTTATAAGCTTACTAACCTCAGTAACTATAGCCTCCATTAATTCCGGTCGAAAGCACCTTTGCTGTTGTTTGACCGGCTTGGCGTCTTCTCTAATATTTAATCGGTGTGTGGTAATATGAGGATCAAGTCCGGGCATATCTTCATAACCCCATGCGAACATGTCTATGCATTCCTTGATAAGGGATATGAGTTCCTCATTTTCTAAGGGAGTTAGCGTGTCGCTTATAAAAATAGGTTTTGGATTCTTTTCCATTCCCATATTAACTTGTACTAATTTATTTTCTGTGGGTGGGTCTGCTGTTCAAAATGGACATTCCAAAAAGTATCCATATGTTTAGCCCAGGAATTGTCTTGAATATGAATTGGCTCCTCGTCACCTTCTGGTATGGCTGAAACCATGTTTGCGGTTAGAGATTGAAACCAAGCACCGGTACTTAGATCAGAATCGTGATCTAACAGATAAAGATCCTCGTCGGTCGAAGAGTTCTCTTCGAATTCATATGGCGGTGAGGGAGGAGTGTATACATACCCCAACCCCCTTCGAGTTTTATGATAGTAGTCTGGGCTCTTCCCTCTTGGTCTAAATGAGGGTACAAGATTTCGTCGCCCTGTCCCAAAATTCAATCCCGATTTCTGGATAAAATTATAACCCATCTTTTCCATTATTTGTCGGGATTTTTGCTCATATAGGTGAAATTAGGGTGATGTTTGTTCATCACTTCCACTACTTTGCCTTTAGTTAGGTGATGCAATCACTTTACCGAAGACAATTGGCTTCTGAGATACCTGTCCTGGAGGTACTTCAAAGAAGTGATCTCGTCTTTTTGTTATTTCAGACCGAGAGTGAATGGCAAGTGATATACCGCCAGAACTTCAAGTTCAGACAGGCCATCTACTTCGGTAGAAGTACAAGAGTGTTCAGACTCGGTAGCGACAGCAAGCTCGTAAACTAACTTTACGTTTTTATTAATAACCCACTCATCATCAGCTACATTAGTTACATTAATACTATTGAAATTCATATTAAAATTCATATGAGGGTTTATCTCATAATCACCCCTATCATCCTCTTCTGGGAATTCATATTCAGTATCTGCCTCATTGCCACTATCGCCTGGTTCTTCAGACTCTTTGAGGATCTCATAGGGGACCTCATGGGCCGGCTTATATAGCATAGCATCAGTGAAGTAATTTTCTAATCCTTTAAATGGTTGCGTATCTGCAATTAAAGTCCAAACTTCTCCTTGCTTATTACAGTATTTCATGTATTGATGGAGAGTCAATGAGACTATCATATAGGCATGAATCCACAGTCGCCCCAACAGAATATTATAGGACGTGTCTACGTCAATGACGTAGCACATAACTTCTATCCTTAAATCTCCGATCTGACATTGGCGTCGGATCTTCCCGAGGGGACAGCTATCATTAACATTGAACCCATATATCGTGGTGTTCGTCGGTGTAAGGCGATGGGGTGAAATTCCCAGTAACTGCATTAATCTTCTTGGGAAAACACTTAGCGCAGACCCCAGATCGATTTGAATGCGGTCTACTTTTGTACATCCGACATATCCGGTAAAATATAGAGGTCTATTGTGCTTTATATTCCTGACCTGCATGTTTTCTGGGGAAAAGGTTATTTGCATGATCTGCCTCCTCACTTGATGACAGCGGGGGCAGGAATCCCATTCCTCATCAGCTGGCTCTCTTAATGCCTCTCTTAATGCTTCCCGTATTGACTTTGATAATCGTAGCAACTCTAGAGCGTAACTCAAGCTGGGATGTTAGCCAACTGGGCTATAATATCAAATTTGAGTGCGACATCTTTGATTTCTTCATCTTTCCTTGGAATTTTATGGAAACAAATCCCTTTCTATTTTGCAAGCTTTGCAGGTTCCCCATATATATTCTTAGGGTCTACTCTTGTATAGTCTTTGAGATAAGCTTTGCCAGATCGAGTGCCAGAGGGACCTGCCTCATCTTAGTGAATGCCCATAATTTCGGCCTCCTCTTCAGAGTCCGTTAGTGTATTTGCAGTTATGTATTCTTCTTTAATTTTTGCAGAAATAGTATTACTAGTCCGCTTCCTTCTTTGGCTATTTGATGCGATCCATTGTTCATCCTGTAGGAGATCAGGATGAACCCACATGACTTTTCCTTTTAATGTCGTTACGGGGCTAAGTCCTTTCTGTGCCATCTCATGCGGGTCATAATTCTTCACGACAAGTTTGCCTGATGGTACCAGAGTTACTCCTGCAGGGAACTCATGGGTTCCTACAACCAGGGTTGCCATATTGGTGGTAAATTTTTTCTGCTCCTCTTTTAGCATCAGAACTCTGGCCTCTATCAATGCCTGAATCCTGTTCTTAAGAGGGTAACAGTCATAGTCGGGTGTCCGATGTTCCGATGGTATAAGCAGTAATTAGGGTCATTAGTTTTCCCTGCGTCTTCTGGCTTTCGGTTTTTCGGTAGCTTTAACATTCCCTTTCTGAGGAGGAGGTGAAATAGTATGGGGGTCGGTTTTGCTTTGAAAGTATAGGTCCTTTCTTGTCGGGCCCTATTTTGTCCTGTGCCTTTTTGGTTTTGAGGCTTTGGATTTGAAGGATTTGTTTGCTTTGGGGCAGCTTCAGATGCCATTACCACCTTTTCCTTACTCTTATTATTGTTTTGTAGGTGCGGTCTGTTATTTCCAAGATTTCTCGTTTCACGAGATTCTTCAACCCGGTGAATCAAGTCCTCTGCTTCTTCTCCTTATTTGAGCAAATCCTTCCAAGTCTTAGATTCTACGGCTCCCATCTTTAGGAGCACGTTAGTTTTAAGATTGTGCTTGCAAGTCTCTATTAGAGTTTAATGGACCATTCCGTGTTTGCAATGTACGGACTTCTTCCAGAATCTTTCTATAAAATCTTTCAGTATTTCTTGTTCCCCTTACTTTGTTGCAAGGAAGGAATAAATCGATATTTCGGTGTCATCCTCAAAGAAACGTGCAAGAAAGTACTTTTCAACGTCATACCAAATATTGATAGTACCTGGGGGCAACTGCATAAACCATGTAAAAGCAGGCCCTCGCAAGATACTTGCAAATACCTTGGTCATTACTGGATCATTATCCATTAAATGTCCTGTTTAAGACAAGAAGTAATATATATGTTGACTGGGGATCCTTTCCCATCATACGGCTCTAACTTGAGCGGTTTATATTTTTTGGGATATGGTGCGAAATCCCACTCAAGTGGGTACGGTCTGGAAACCCCCGCTTCCTTCAATTCCTTCTTGTGAATTAGGGCATCAAGTTAGCTCTGCAAATTTTTGATTTTCTTCTTCATGAGGATCATGATAAGAATACTTATCATCATTCTCATGTGCCGAATGAGCTTTTTCTTCTTTTGTATCTTCATTTGTCTTGAACAGTATTTCCTCGTTTTTCTTTGGCGATTTTTCCAAGGAAGAAGTTTTAGCTTTATCTTCGATTATTTTTTGGGTGTTCTCAACTACTTTTAAGAGCATCATTTTGAGATCCTCGATTGTTTTCTGTTGATCTCGGATCATTTGTTCTTGGGAATCCAATCTCTATTCGATGTCGTCAGATTTATCCATCATATGTGACGCTGACTTCTGTGGTCGGAAAGACGCAGAAGAGCGAGGTGAGGCTATAGCCGAGTTGTTGCTATCGTCATCACAAGAACCTTTTATAAGTTTCTTGTAATTTTGAGGGGTGACAACATCTGATTTAAGTCGGGTAAGATGATGAGGTTCCTCATCACTTGACTCTAAATCATCCTCTTTATCCCTGACTTTCTTACCCTTTCAAACCATGTTGGAGGTTACTGCTTTCCCTTCTTTTTCTTTAATTTCGCGGAGAGCACCTTTTGTCCTCTTTGCAGGGTGTTTCTCTGACTCGGTTAATCGGTCAAATACTGACACCCTTTTCTTATTGCAGCAACAATTGTTCAGTACAGTAGATACTGCTGTCATAAGTTGCTCACAGCGACAATTAGAGTCTGGTTGGACTTGACTTATATTCCTCTTTTTTGTTAAGTACTCTCTGAGATCAGTGACTTTAGATACAGAATCGTGAGGCCCACTTAGTTGTTGAAAGGTTCAGGGGCCCACTGAAGTTTTTCAGAGTCATTGATGTTAACTTTTTGTCCAATAATGTGATCATCAGTCCTGATTTTATATTCAGGTTATTTTACACGGAGCTGGACACTAGCTTCGCGTTCTGAAGCACGAAGTTGGGTTATAGCTTCGCGTTCTGAAGTGCGAAACTGAGAAATAGCTTCGCATTTTAAGCTAGCCTCGCGTTCTACACTGGCTTAGCGTTTCTGCAGAATTTTAACTTTTGAAATTGTAGCCTCGCGTGGAGGAGATTTTTTACACACTGGCTTATTTTTGCGATTTACACAAGTTATATCTTCGCATTTAACGCGGTTTTTGCGATTAACGCAAGTTTGATAATTATCTTCGCGATTTACGTGATGGTAAGGAATCTTGCGATTAACGCAAGTTTTACTGGCTTCGCGATTTACGCTAGGCTCAGTTTTGGCCTCGCATGGAGATTCTCCATCACATGCTGGCTCTATCCGAAGTTTATCCTCGCGATTCACGCGAGTTATGCTAAGTTTTCTGGCTTTCGGTTCAAAACCAGTAGCCTCGCATGGAGGATCACATATTAGCCTTGTCATAAATTCGAGTTTAACACGATATTGACTGGTCTTGCGATTGACGCAAGCCAGTTTGCGAGGTGTCGTAGCCTCGCATTCTGTTACTTCATTAGCCTCGCGTTTAACATGGGCTTTAAGGGCTTTCCTTCTTACTCTCCGATTTTGATTGCGGAGTTGGGTTCTGGTCAAACCAGTTTTCAAGCCTTCTTCGGCAGTAGAGATGTCATCCTCTGTTATGATTTTCTTCCCAAACTACGGCTTGATAGCCGCGGTCTCCAAGGGTCCCTGTTTAACGGTGGATTCCCGTTTACCCGATTTACGAATATTGGAGCACACGCGGCGATAGCACCGCGTTTCGGTCAGATTACCTAATTTAGAGGAGAGGTACTCCTCGTATTTCTGTTGGTCAATCTTCACGACGAGCATATTAACGTCGGATCCGATCTTTTCCACATCAGATTGCGCCACAATCTCTTTTTCAGTAAAAGAGACATTTCCCACTGTGGTCGCCAGTTTGTTCTCAGCAAAATTCTTTCTTCCTTCCATTAAAATAACTTAATTATAATGAAAGTGAACAAAAGAAAATAAACGAGAGGATTTATAAGTTATCTCTCTCTTTTACAATAAAAATTTACAATAAAAAGTGAGCTCTATGCAGCGATGAGATCTATCAAGTAGCTCCTTTTGACGATCTTGACGTGGAAGTCTTCTTTCTTGATGAAGAAGATAGCCGACCCTAGATCTTCTCTGCTGGTCTTGATGGGTTCAAGGTTCTTACATGTAACTTGAACTTCACAAAAGTTTCGAAAAGATCCCCTAAGACTTCCTCAAGAGGGTATTTATAGCCTTGAGTCAATATAAGAGTTTCCAATCGAATAGAATTAGAAGGTAATTGTATTCATCAAGGATTCTAATCGAATATCTTAGTTTTGATTTAAATCTCATGAATATGAATTCTGATTGGACTCAATTTAGATATTGGATAAGTCCAACTCTCAATCACAATCAATTTAAGATTTTAAGAATCTTCTCACGAGGAGTTAAATACTCTGAACGCCGAGCTATAGATTTAGCTCTGCATTTTACTCAACGCGAGGCTAAATCTTAGCCAAACGCGGAGCTACGGAATTAGCACCGCGTTCTGCATGGTTATTTCCGTTTTACTGATTTTTGAAAATTTTACCACCAACAATGAGGAGAGATTTTTGGGAACACAGCGAATCCATGTAGTTTCTTAAAATTTAATTTTTATTCAATATCCAATATCTACAAAATAATTAATACAGAGCTTATTTATAGGAAAACTCCAACAACAAAATTCTAATAAAATCCAAAATTCTATCAAATCCAACAAAAAAATCATAATAGAATAAAAAATCCTATTAAATAAAATCCTATCAAATTTGTTTTAGAATCAAATCTTACAAAATCACTTCATATCATATCTGATCTCCATCAATTTTTCGTGGCTTCAAATCATTCATCCCTGATAAATGCGGAGATAAAAATTTTAAATATGTTCAGATTGAACTGATCTGCATCACTCTATGAAGCATTCCCATTGGGCCGCAGTGGCGATCGAGGAATCGTAACTTGTGCACCACATCTGAATAAAGGCGGTGGAGGAGAAATTGGTTTATTACGTGAATCAGCTTCGTAGAAGGGCCATTTGTAATCGAAGTAATAAAATCGATCTCATTGAAACTCGAGTTGATATAAGGATACCACAAAATATCCTGGCCATGAATAATAGAAGCAATCATCTTCAAAACTTCATATGAATATGTATGTTGAAAGGTAATTTCCACAATTCTTGTAAGGACCCTTTCAAGACGAACCAAGGCTTTCACCTTCTTATCAATAATAATTTCTTTTTTGTCTAAAGTCTCCCTTTGGATTGGAAGTTCTTATATTCCTTTTATATTTGCAACTAATATGCAAATACTATCGGTAAACACAAATTATTGACGAAATTGCTTACGAAACTTTAGTATGAGATTTTTCAAAGATACTATTGGTTTTATGGATATGTCATGTATGAAGGTAGAAGGTACTTCTATTGGCTTCTCCTCATGAATATGATCATTAGGTGCATCCTTATGTAGTTAAAATTTCACAGTTGGTTCCATTGAGAGACCAACAGAAATCTGAACTTTTGAGTATTCAATTTCTATGGACGGAGAGAAAGTTCTATCAGGTATTAAAAATGGCTTATCATGAACTTCTGTATCTGGTGAGACTGATAAATATATACACCATAAAAAATAAGAATATTTACTTCGACTTTATTGGTGATGTTATCATTATTAACCATTTAACTTCTTTCATCACTTTGTTCAAGTCTTTTATTGAATCTGTCAAGTGTTCGACTGTATTTTTCAAGCTCATCAATTACATATTGAAGTTTTTCATCATCAGTCATTATTTTTGACTTAAACGATATAAACTGGTGAGATGATGATAATAAATTTGGAAAGCAGTGTTGAGTTTACCGATTACGAATTAAATGTTACAAGATATCTCAATCCAAATATAATTTGTACTCTCTGTTCCAAGTATAACCTTCTGCACCCAATTTTTTTTAGGCATAATGACATTTCAGTGCTAATGTTGGATCAAAATATCTAAAAAATTATTGAAGATGATTCTTCCAATTTTCATAATTTTGCCGATTATCAAAACCATAAAAAATGGGTATTGTAGCATCATATTACTCTCAACTCGTGATATTTTAGCATTGGTGTTAATATAGTGATCATAGAATATGAACTCTATATATAATCAACTCAAAATTTTATCTCAAAAAATTTAGAAAATATCTAAGGATCACGGCTGCTTGAAAACGGCTCGAATCAGAGTTGAAACAATTTTTGAATCACAAAACTATCCATAATAGGTCTACACTATCTTAACGGGTCTGCACTATTATGTGGATTTATCCAAAATTGAAGTGAATTGGTTCTAGAGTTTGCGGGTTAGGTCAAGTCTGAAATAATACCCCAACTTCTTCTTTGCTTTAGTGGTTTTAACTTCTTATTATTCTGTTATTATCTCGTTAATAGAGCGCGGAGGGTTATATCCTGCCATTTATCGTCAAAAAAAAAACTTCTTCTTTGCTTTTGGTGCGGATCGTTTAATTAAATAGATCCAATTCAAACCCTATTCAACCAAACTCAATTAACTCAAACCAAATCTAACCCAAAGAAGTCAAGTAAACTTTCCTCTCCGTTTTCATTCACCTCTTTGGCTTCTTCTTCTGCTTCTTACTTATGGTCTACACAGAGGGGATTCAAGAAGGAGGCGGCATTGCTGGCTGAGGGCGGCAAGGCAGCATCGCTGGTTGAGGGCAGCGAGGCGGCGAGACAGGAGTCGTGATAGCGAGGCTGGAGCCTCAGCAGTGCTGTCGTAGTTGAGGAATGGTTGTTGTCGTTGCGGAGGGTGGTGGGAGACAATGCTAGAGTGGAGGGCGGCGTTGTTCTTGCTGGAGGGGAGTTGGGTGTAATCGGGATGAAGAAGGAAAAGGGGAAGAGGGGTGATGTTGCTATTGATGGGGTTACTGCTGGGAGGGAGATAAAAGCAGATTGTTTCTCTCTCTCTCTCTCACAAATCAGTCTCAGCTTTTTATAGCAAATCTGATCTCTTTTTTTTTATTTGAACAGATCTCTCTCTCTCTCTCTCTCGTTTAGATCTTTTTTTCCTCTCCTTTTTTCAAAAAAATAAAATTAAAACAGAAAACTAAAATTAAAATCAAAAAAGAAAACGAAGATGGAAGAAAGAAGATGGAGATGGAATTTAGGCTCTGATACTTGAAGAGATGGAATCTTTAGCTCTATACCAATTTGATGCAGGACGGAAGTGAATTAGGATTAGAGATTTGGAAATGTTTGGGAAAGAATAAAGGGGTTCGAAAATTCACCCAAGCAAATTCACGTCCACTCTTAACGAATCTATGAGAAAAGATTTTTTTTTTGAAACATAACGAATCCACGTAGTTCCTTAAAATTCAGTTTTTATTTAATATCCAATATGTACAAAATACTTTATACAGAGCTTATTTATAAGAAAACTTCAAAAAAATCCTAATAGAATCCAAAATCATATCAAATCTAACAAACAAATCCTAATAGAATCTAAAATTCTATCAAATAAAATCGTAGCAAACTTGATTCATAATCAAATTTTACAAAATTACTTTATATCAAATCTGATCACCAACACTAGGCTAACACTCAACCTCGTGTTTGACAGTATGATCAACAACAAGTGTCCCATTTGGGGGTGGGGCCCATGTTCAAAGAGTTCTTACCCGTTCTTTGCTTCATTATCAAAAAGTGGTTAATACTTCAATAGAAATTGAAACTCCTATCTAGGACTTGAGCGAGTATTTAATAAGAAAGAGGAATGCGACCGAGATGATTCCAAAGTGTCCTTGTGATTAGCTGATCACTATAGTTTTATTGGACTATTATTGTGGCTTCCAAATGATGAAGCCCTTGGTATTTAGTCATTTGACAGAACCAATGATATAGCCTCATGTTATAGACAGGTGTTATATAAAAAGAAACTCTCCTTGAAACCTGGTACAGTTGCATTGATGTCTAACATAGTGCGCAAAATCAAGAAACCGGTAAGAAAAGATCAATCCTCTAACTCGGTATTCTCATCAGGCCTAGGAGAAGTCGTAGCAGAATTTTAGGGCGGCATCATCACACACACCTCAAAACCGATACAACTATCACAATGATTATATGTTCCTAGCAGCGCATTCCGATAACGACAATGAATACTCTACTATTGCAACACCTCACTCCTTCAGCTCTTTCAAAGACAATGAGGCTATAGACAATATGATAGATAATATGATGGACATCCCTGACGAAGTGCCTCGGAGATGGGAGCCCAAGACTAGATGATTAGAGACAAGCAAAAGAGTATTGATGAGATTAAATTTACGCTAATGCAATTACTAGACAAACTAAGGAAGCAACAAACACTAAACATTGGTACTTCTTCCAAACTTGGTTTGTCTTCAAATCCCTGAAGGATAAACATCCCATGTTAAATGCAGAAGACAACCAAGAAAAAGAGTTGAAGTCTTCATCCATCGAAGTTGAGAAGAGGATCAAGGTTATTATCGACCCACATGCTGAGAAAATGCAAAGATGCAGAACTAGCTAGAGGCCATGTTACACCCAAAAGACTCGCAAGAAGTGGGGGTGACCAGGCCCTATCCTATCGAGTGTGAAGTGGGCTCCTTCCTACATAAACATCTAGTCATATAAATATTTACTACTTCCTATTGCAGATAGGTAATTGATGAGAAACGATCCTATATTAACAAAACTATTTATAGGTACCTTAAATTGTCCTGCCTTCACCTAGTTTATGTAATTACCACTAGGCACCATCAAGTTTTGGGCTGACCTTAAATAGAAGTATCTATTCCCTCCTTATTGGCAATGAGGCAAAAGGAGAAAAAAAAATATGTTAAAAGACTCGTTGAGCGGTTTCACGAAATATCGATGCGATGCCCACACTACATGTCACAAGAGGAGATCCTTGTTGAAACTTGCAAATATAATTTCCAAATAAGTGTGCTTGTTGTAGTCCCATACCTAGAAGGAATTGATGAAGCAAGGCTTGCAAACTGAGGATATTCTCCGAAGCACAGAAAAAAAAGAGATCAATTAGGGGGAATGCCAAGAATAAGAATGCCAAGAATAAATCCTCCAGTCAATCTTCTCGATCGAGGGGAAAAGATACAATGATAGTAAAGATCACGCCAATTGTCAAAAGCATTATCTTCCAAATGGGCACTGTTTCAAGAGCAGTTTAAGGATGGACATGTTATTACCATCTTCCATCTGCATGACTAGTGCAACTTATTAAAGTTAACAGAAATTATGAAGCCAGACGAGACAAAGGAAGAACAGATGATCCCAAAGTATTGTTTGTACCATATGTTCACCAATCATCCTAGTAAGGATTGTTACATCTTGAAGATAAAACTCCAAGCCTAATTGGATGCGAAGGTAATTCAGTTACAACCTGAGCCCAAAAAGGTAGTAGCTAGTATGTTGACAATTACTGTTGGTGATTGGGTTATCCTAGTCGTGAATTGGGTGATTCCAATCTCTAAAAGAGAAATGAAAGTGGTCAACTATGACCTGCATGGCCAATAACGAAAAGGTCTTTCTCTGTTCTTAACAGAAAAAGAAGAAATTATGTGGGTGCAACCTAACGTTCTCCAATATGAGCAATGGACTTATGCATCATCTAAAAAGTAGTTCCGATCAAAGGGAAAGCGACACACTCGCAATGTTGCCTCTGTAATGATAAAATAGAGCCCGAGTGATATTGCCTTGTTAACTGACTTTTGAGATAGAAAAGGCAACATTGACAGCTCAACTCGAAGGAGTTTTTCAATCAGGTACAAGGTCTGTAAGAGTTATCTTAAGGACTACAGTAAGGTCCTAGGTAATTCTTGTAAAATAGCAGAAGGATCAAATGAACAACCTACTAAGCAGGCTCAAGCTAAGCAAAAAGGAAGTTCTTAGAAAGGATGACAAGTCCCCAAATGCACCCTTATGTTTCGATGTTTTGTCCCAACTAGCCAATATTCCTACTAGGATTACTTTGTATGAGCTGCTGCGTCAGTCCAAATCTATACGAGAAGCTCTTACGGAAGCACTGGTTGACTCAAAGGCTTTCCTAACCCAAGTACCTGGGCCATCTACAAGCAACAAGGATTCATGTCCACACTGTCATCAAGTAACGAGGCAGGTCCCACATATTACATTCTCTTCGGAGGGCATGTGTAACTCCTCGCACCTTGGTAATGCATGAAGTTTTCAAGTTTTCTCAACCTCCAAACTCGAACATCATTACTCTAATCATCATCTTCTAACTCAAGAAATATTTTATAGTTAATTTAGAATCTTGATTTGTTTAAATTTAGAAAAATAATATTTTTCTACAAAATCTTTATGATTATGCTAAAAATAAAAATATAATTTTTATACTTTACTATATGTTTATGTTATAAAATCTATGATTTATATATGTCCTATAATGCTTAAACTACAAATTATAAACTTAAACTATATGTTCTGATACCACTTGGTAATGCACTCCATTCCATACTTAGTGAGGAGTGGGGCATTACAACATGCAAATAAATAATATGAAGCATAATAAACTCTTGTACTATACAAGGTATATCGGTTCAACAGAAGTGGGTCGCAACTAGGTTGATCCAGGATCTGCCTTGAGTATCATGTTGTGAAGGCTTATACAAATTTTGGGGATCCCAACGTACTGGTTGTCTCTAACCAACACTATCATATTTGGCTTCAATGTTAATGGTAGTCACCCATTATGGAAGATTAGACTTAAATGCCAAATTGGAAACATGTCGATTGAGATAAAGTGCTATATCATTGATTTGGATACTTCTTATAACCTCCTCTTAGGACATCCATAGATTCATATAATTATGGTGGTCCCACTTACTCTCCACCAATACACAAAATATTCTAATGAGTAAGGAGAGATTCACATTCTAATTATGGAGTGAACCCTTTAAAAGGTCTGAAATTTATTTCATGGATGCCCTTTTTTATACAGATATTTTAAAAACAACGAAAAATCCACCGGAAACAAATTATGATAATGAAAGGAAGCCGCTGCAAAGTTTGAGTCGGAAATAGATGAAGATTTTAGTTTGAAATAAAACCACTTGTAGTAAGTTAAGGTCGCTCCACACTCATTATCAACCAAATGACAGGCGAATAAAAGGTCAAACATGAGAACCTCATGCCTTACCATCAAGCCCCATTTGAATTGGCTAGCATATTTGAAGAATTATTGTATTGATTACGTGCCACGTCACAATAACGTATATGCCAATGCTCTGCATCACTTGCAGCTACTTTGGCATCACCTCTCAAATTAGGCAAGCATGTTAGTATAGATAGAGCTGGAACTTCTTTACTCCAAAGAAGTATCAGAGGTGAATAAAGTGCACCAAATCGAGAATGAGTTTTGAGTCTCGAAATTGACACTTCGGTTTTATCGATTATGCGCTCTTTGATATACTTTATGATGATCGTATGGAAGCAGTGTCTGTTAATTCATTGAGAATGTGAAGAATTGGGAGGATGGAGGTTAAAGAAGATGAATGGTCAATGCTACATTCAAATTATAAATTGATTGTCAATTTAACAACATAGCATAGTGGTTTGGGCTTATGACTTAGCTGGGTGCATGATTGGGGGGTTAACAGATCAAATCTCTCTCAAAGTCACATTTGTATTTTCTTATTTAAGTTTTAGGCCACCAAAAATGGGCTTGGACTTTAGAGGAAGATTGGATAAATTTCTAGGAATTAAAATAAATTTCGTTTTAGTTAAAAGATCATTGTAAAATAATTTATATTTTTATTTAGTCTTTTAAAAACTAATTTATTCAAGATAAAATAATATTATCATAATAGTAATAGTATTATATTTTAAAAAAACACATTATATGAGTCCTTAACAATAAATTTTGTCCTCGAAATTTAAATGAGGCAAAGTAAGAAAATACTTTCTGTTTGTTTTGTACTTGGAGTATGTCACTTCTTGCTCAAGATCAATTGGCTAACCAATCTCGGTAAATGTGCTCGAGTTTAATCTACGAAATAGGTGAATCATCTTCTTAAGAAAAAAAAGAATTGGAACCAATAAAGGGTTATAGAAAATATAATTCTAAAATAATAGTAGATTTCTAGAATAAATATTCAATTCTTAACTAAGATGGAAATCTTCTGCCAGTAAAGAATTTGAACATGGATCAAAATGAATGGATCAATTAGGACAAATTAAGAGACGATCGAAGAGTCCAAGAATGGGATTTAAGGATTTCAAAGACTATTATTAAATATATATGGCAAAATCCTATACCGGGATCCAGATCAACTCACATGAACTGATTTGAGAAACCTAAGCTCTGATACCACTGAAATACTTGTTACACCCCATTTCTTATATACAATATACGTGTTTGCACAACATGCATCAGTAACATATTCGGTTTAAATATGCTGAAGTCTCCGATAGAATATCAATTAATTTACCACAATAATATTCAATATAAAAAATTTTTAAAACTCAACAGAAGTTCAACTTTTTATTGTTTTGAACAAATTTCAGATACAGTTGAAAGAATATTAGAACTAAATGAAAAGAAATTAGATAACTATAATTTTCTATTGGACTTCTACATACTCCTCATAGTACTTCTGATCTTTAGTCTATTCTATTGATTCCACCTCTAAGTTTGAACACACATGTTCAGGTCATTAGAATGTGACCAAAATAATATAGATAGAAATAGTTGATTGAATATATGTAATATATTCAAACACGATAAATATGTCTTAGGAAAAATTAAATTAATATGTAAAAATAATATCAACTGATATAGGTAAATCTTAATGTCATTTAGTATAGTTAGATCTAAAACAAAAGTATATTTACTTAGGATGTCATATAATTGGAAAACCTAACTGTTGAGATACCATTGTTTCGAATACTTCTATACCGACCTAAAAAATAGTTTCATGGATTGTTCGATGCTTAGTCAGACTACCGTTAGGAAACAAAAATAATCATGTATGATGCAGCAAATCATCATGCACCAATGGTTTGCGAAAGATTCAGTTGCACAACTTATTAAGTTTACAGTTGAAACAAATTATATTTTCACCATTAAGTTTCCTCCAACCCAATATTATCCAAGTATAGTTCATATCAAGACTAAATTCTTATTCTCGTAGTTTATATATGGTAATATTAGATATAATATTTTAGTTGGTTTTAGTAGTTTGTTAACGATATAGTTATTTATATTTTATTGCATAGATTACAATTGGCTAAATCAAAGATTTACTGATTTGATATCGGCTAAGTAAATGTTTGAATATAGGGCGGTTTTTCATGCTACATACATTTCTTATTATTTAACCAGTATACAAGATAACTTTTTAGACATCAACATAAAATAATATCACAAACAATATTTTTCCACGATTATAATTTTTATGTGACTTGCCAAATATTTTATATACCGATTATTCTAAAATTTAGATATACAATATAATTTAACAAATTTAATAACAAGTTCATAATAAAGTTAACAGATTTTTAATAACAAGAACGATAATAAGTAGTTTATGAATAACAAATCAATTTATCCAAAATAAATAATATAATTAAATACCAATTATATAAAATAGTATGATTAGTGAGTCCAAAAATGAACTCACTTCGATTTGTTTCTCAATATCGCTCAATTATCAATCACAATAAAGTAATCTACACATTAAAAATATTTTAAGAATATTAATAATAGGTTGACATTAATTTAGATAACTTTTAGGGTTTTCTCCAATATTCATAATGCGCACAAAATTGATTTTAAAAATAATTAGTTTTAATAGATCTGAAATTAAGAATTGGGTCTGGATCCATCTTATTGGGTTTTTAAGATGGTAGATATTATTTTTAAGTTATCAAATTTGTTAGGCAGAAATTAGTGGGTGAGCTAATTTAGGATCCATTAGATTAATTTAACTCCAACAAGAAAAGGAGATGGGTCACCAACCTCAACTAATGGAGATCCAAAATGAGGAAGAAGGAGATTCTCCACCAAAGCTCGGGCAATAAGAGTAGAAGCTACGATGATGGCGATGATTCCGACGGCGGCTCCATTGAGTTGTTCCAGCGAGATGAGAGAGAGGGAGATGAGAATTTTAGAGAATATTTCTAGGATTAGAATGAGAAAATATGTTTTGGTTTAGGAGTTTAAATAGGATTAGAATTTGAGGTTTTAGAATTTGAAATGTTTTAATTTAATTAGAGAGTTTAATTTTAGAACTAATATGGGAATAATGTGAACAATTGGGAAGCTGGAGGTTAAGAAGATGAATGGTCAATACTATATTCAAATAGTATATTGATTGTCAATTTATCAACCTAGCAACTTAGCCTAGTGGTTTGGGCCTTTGTCTTAGTTTGGTGCATGAGTGGGAGGTTAGGGATTGAGTCCTCCACAACATTACATGGTAGCATTTTTATTTTATTTTTATTTAAGTTTTAGACCACAAAATGTGGGTTTGGACTTTAGAGTAACACCGGATAAATTCTCAAAATTAAAATAAATTTCGTTTTAGATAAAAGATTATTGTAAAATAATTACTCTTTTAAAATCTAATTCATTCAAAATAAAATATATTTTCATAATAGTAAATAGTATTATATTATAAAAATACACATTTGATGGATGCAGGTCAGTATGACAATGTTACACAGGTTAAGAATTATGGAGGCTTTGATTAATTTTTGATAAATATGTATCTTACTAATCTTGGGATGAATAATAACTCATCTGATTTATGTGGAGAATCTTATCTGCTTCACTTAGTGGGAAAAATCCCCTGATTCCCTTCGTTTCTGATGTCCACAGTATATATATATAACTCGTGCTCTTTTAGAATAATTAGTCTTTATTAACTCGTGCTCTTTTAGAATAATAGTCTTTAATAACTTTCTTCTGTAACCAAGCATGGGAAATCATTATTTCTTCGTCAATTTCCCATCATTTCCTTCACTTGGAGAGGGGGAGTGCAAGAGCAGAGATGAGAGGAGAGTTGGGGTTGGGGGGGGGGGGGGGGGGGGGGGGGGGGGGGGGGTGTGTGGGGGGGGTTGAGAGGAAGGTTGACAAGGAATAGAAAAGACTAGGCTTCATAGGCCAGTTAATGGTATATGAGGGATGCTGGAGAGCATTATAGAAGAAACTTATACGTCTTTCTAAATTTACTGGGATAATTCCTTGTGCTGTTTGTTCTCTTCTTCATGAATGCTGCAAATTTAGAGAATGTGGAGTTTACAGAGAAGCAGATGTGAATAACAAGTACAACCATCATTGACTTCTCACTTTAATTTTTAAACGTCGTTAATGTTATCTTAACTTTATCTTTCCCCACTTTTTTTTTTTTTTTCATGGTCTATTTTAGGTTGAAGTAGCTGGACAACTCTTGGGCAAGGGAAGTGGAAAAACCTGGAATGAAGCTAAGGTGCAGGTACTGCTTGGCCTATTTTTCTCATCTCTTTGCATTATATCTTATTGACTGTCGGATAAACATAGAAATTTTTAAAAGGGGGAAAGATTTTTGGAAGGATGGGAAGTACTGTGTTGGTCTAGACTAACTGAGTTTGAACCTTGATAGAGTGACTGAAAGAAGTTTGATTTATTGGCATAACTGACAACAGGTACATCTTTAGATAAAAGATTGACTTGAACTTCTCTTTTGCATTTTTATCTTTTCTTAACTGCATGATGCCATATAGTTTGGCATTGGCTTTCAGCATGAACCTAGAAATCATGAATTAGTATATCTGGGTGTGCTCCTGTGGAGGCACTTGGCATCAATATCTAATATGAAAGAGTTTGATGTTATGTGGTTTAGAGTTTTAAGAGCAAATACACAATCATTTAATTATTTGGCCAGCTAGCATGGCATGGCTAGACAGAACGTAGCGTGGCATAGGCTAGGCATACTAAAGTTCAAAAGGAATAATAAGAACCCAAGCAAAGATTAAATACTATGTAGTATCTATATATACTTGGAAAGTTAGCCATAACCCTACTGGTACATATATATATATATATATATATATATATATATATATATATATATATATATATATATATATCATACGCAGAAACTTCTTGGACACTTATCAATGGTTTGTACAAATTCTCACTACTAAAATATGAGAGCAGGTTGTTCACTTTTATTAAGATGAAAATCAGTAAAGCTCACAAATACGAGTAATTCTCTCAAACCAAGATATGACGCGGAGGCGCTAACTGTAATGGTATTGAATGATTTGGCACTTTATATCCAAAGACAAAAAGCAAAGAGTCTGGGTATTCGAAGCTCAAATTTCTGTTGGACAGAGATTCAAGTTAGAAAGTGAGAGCATCTAGATCTAAGACACCTGAATGTGAGATTCGATCGAAAACTCTCTCTCATTTATGTTTTTGAGAATAGATCCAATCAATAAAGTGGGAGTTGAGATCATATTGATCTAATTTTCTTTTGATGGGCTCAAGAGAATGAAAGTTGGAACTTGGGATCTTCTGGAAATAAGTTCCTCGAATGATGAAGTTTCAAAATTGAGAGAGAGCTTTTCAGGGATAGAATACCCAATGTGAAAGAATAGGGAGATTTATAAAGACAAAAAGGTACAGAAACATTAATATCTTAGGTAGTTTTAATCATCAGAAATCAATTCACTACTGGCTACCTACCACCCTTAGGCCTTAGATCAACAGAATTCCTCCCAGCTAACATCAATCAGTCCATGTCTGTGTTACTCCTTCCAAGAAGTGTTTTTTGATCCAATGGAAGGTTTTAAAATAAACTTCCAATGGATGGCAGCCACTAATAACAATGTAGAACTAGCATCTTGGACTTATAACCCTGTTCAAACTCTGCCTTCTTGAGACCTATCAGTGCCGAATCTGCCGCTGCTCAGGATCTCTGCTCAGACCGCCACTCATGCCCCAGGCGCTTGAACTGCCACCACTTTTCTTCTCATTACCTACCTTTTCTGTCCTGCTGCTTCTCAGAAAAATAAAGAATGTTGAAGAAAGAGGTATATGGGCAAAATCAGATACTTGGAAAAAGATGTGTACTATTCACATATCCTGTATTTGGATATCGGACAAGAAAAAAGAAAGATCACAAATTGGCAATCGGATACAAAGGCCATCATTGAACTACTTGGGTATAAAAATAATTCTCGAAGAAAACCTTTTTCCCTTAATCAGCCAGTTATCTTTCTGATAGATATTATTAAATGGTGTTAATTTGATCATTTAGGTTGTAAGCTATGAAGCATAGACACTTCAAATTGAACTGAGTATCGCGTGCTTGTGTCGGACACATATTAGACACGTATTGGACAAGGATGCCTTTACACGACACTTGCCTGACATATACAGGACATTCCATAGCCCTGTCTCAATATAGGAATCTAAAAGTTGTTCGTTGTAGCCATGTTTGTTCTCGAAATGCCCTATAGTATCTTTCTTAAAAAATAGAAAAAATATCTTTCGAAATAAGAGAATACTGTGCTATTAGAGTCTAAAAGCTGCCGAATTTGTGATACTTTGTAGACTTGTATCTCACGAGGTATTGGATTGAACTTTCAAATTCTTTTAGTAACTTTAGAATACAACAACAACTAAGCAACTTTTAGTAACTTTAGAATCAACTGTTTTTAATCATCAACATTTTATTTTCTCCTACTACTTCAAATAAAGCTTGTCCAACCTATTGCTGGTTCTTATGTGTACTATATGTGGACATATGCATAAATACACATATTTATGTGGTCGTGTGACGCAGGACGAAAACGGATTAGAGTTAGCAATTTAAGAAATTAGGGATTTTTTGGAGGAATTGAGGAAGAATATAAAAAAATTAGGGAAGAACACAAAAAATCAGGAATCCAGCCAAGCGAATCTATACCCACTCTCAATGAAACCACGAAGAGAGATATTTTTTTGAACATTGCGAATTCACACAATTTCTCAAAATTCAATTTTTTCAATATTCAATTGTCTACAAAATACTTCATACAGAGTTTATTTATAGGAAAATTCTAACAAACAAAATCCTAATAGATTCTAAAATCCTATCAAAATCTTAATGGAATAAAAAATCCTATCAAAAATTCTAATAGAATCCAAAATCCTAATAGAATCAAATATGATCTCCATCAATTCTCCCGGCTTCGAACCATTCATCCCCGACGAATGTGAAAATTAGAAATGTTAAACACTTCTGGGTTAAACTGATCAACATCCACGAAGCATCCCAATTGGGGTGGTCGAGAAATCATAACTCGTGCATCATATCTGAACAAAGGTGGTGGAGATGGAACTGTTTCTACAATAAATCTACTAATTTAGAAAATAAATCTGATAACTTACTATCTGAATCGGGTTTGTCTTTTTAACAGATCAAATATTTCTTGTAATTTGTTTTAACTGTCAAAATTTTATCACTTTGCATCATGTCATTCAATTTTACTGTCCGAAATTTGTTTGGTAGCTTCATTGGTAGTAACAGAAAAACTAAAGAATACTATATATTTTCAATTTCAGTAGATGATGACTTTGAACTTGTATATGTTATCTCGTTTCGGACTTGAAATTCATGTACTCCTTTTACATCTTCAATTGATTTGTAAATACTATCGGTAAACACAAATTGTCGGTGAAGTTTCTTACGAAACTTTAATAGGAGATTTTCTAAAGAAAATACATGTTTCATGGGCATGTTATATATGAGAGTAAAATGTATTTTTGTTGGCTTCTCCTCATGAGTATGATCATCAGAAGCATCTATATGTGGCTGAAATTTCAAAGTTGGTTCTGTTGAATAATCTTCAAAAATCTGAACCATTGAATGTTCCACCTGTATGAGTGGAAAAGAAGTTTCATCTGACATTAATAGTGGCTTATCATAAACTTATATATCCAGTGAAGGCCCCAAAATATATTTGCCATCAAAAGTAGGAATATTTTATTTTGATCTTGTTAACAATGCTATTATCATTGACCATTTGACTTCTTTCATTCTTTTCGTCACTGTACTTTTGAAGATATGGTTGTGCAAGTCTTTTGTTGATACTGGTAAATATTTGTTTACATTTTTCAAGTTCATCAATCATGCATTGAAGTTTTTTATTATCAGTCATTATTTTAGATCAAGACGATAGAAGTTGGTGAGATAATAACAATAGATTTGGAAGGTGCTATTGAGTATACTGATTACAAAGTAAATGTCGCAAGACATCTCAATCTAAGTATAATTTATACTCTTTACTCCTAGTATAAACTTCTTCACTCAATTTTTGTCAGGTGTAATGGCATTTCTGTGCTGATGTTGGACCAAAATATTTAAAGAAATTTCGGAGATGATTCTCCAAATCTTCATAATTTTGCCGATCGTCAAAACCGTAAAAAACTGATATAGTAGCATACATATCATGCTCAACTTGTGATATTTTAGTATTGGTATTAATGTAGTGACTATAGAATATGAACTCGATATATAATGAACTCAAAATTTTGGCTCAAAAAGTTAAGAAAATATCCAAAGATCACGATGGCTTGAAAACAGTTTGAATCGGAAATAGCTCGCGAAATTTTTAACTCTGATACTAATTTAACGCATAATGGAAGCGGATTAGGGTTAAGGATTTGAGAAATTATGGTTTTTTTGAGGAATTGGGGAATAACAGATAAAATTAGGGAAGAACACAAAGATTTGGGAATTCATCCATGTGAATCGATGCCCAATCTTAATGACTCCATAAAGAGAGATTTTTTTTTTTTTTGGTACACAACGAATTCATGCAGTTTCTCAAAATTCAATTCTTTTCAATATCAATTATCTATAAAATACTTTACAGAGCTTATTTATATAAAAACTCTAGCAAACAAAATCCTAATAGAATCCAAAATCCTAATTGAATAAAAAATCATATCAAATATTCTAATAGAATCACAAATTCTAATAGAATCAAATATGATCTTCATCCTTGTGTCCACCATGTTCCATTGTCCTACTTTATAAGGGTACAATAGCTTTTCTACCCAAACGAAGGGCATGGTATTTTGGGCAAATACTGATTCTTTCGCAGTAATGGATAGTAATCTGTCCTGATTTGTGTTGCTTAAGTGTATCTCATGCATTTTCAGTGTGGATGAAACCTTTTTCCCCTTCATATATTGTTCTGGAAGAGCTTCGCCCGCTGCTCCTTTCCCAATGTGTGTTTTCAAGTTATATTTCTAATAGATGTTGGATACACCCAGAAAATCTAAGTTCTTGTTAGGGCAACTTAGCTTTCAGACGTTCTATCCTAGGTTACCCGCTGTTCGATATATTTAATTAGATAAATACTGACCAGAAATATCCATGTGAGATGCCTTCTTTACACGGGCTGCAGAAGAAGCCCTTGAATCTGTCAAATCTATGAAACATCCAGGTTCTCCTGGGAAAGTGACTTTCCAACTCATTTTCCTTCCTCTACAACTAGAGATGTAATCAAAATATTGTTCCTTTGAAAAATTTTGTGAGAAATTAGTATCCTGTAATTGTTTGGAAGGAAGATTATATCATAAAATAATTTAATATAATAACAACTTAGCCTTTTATCCCAAGTACTGGATGAGCTACATGAACCAAAAGAGAATCATGCGGACTGCTCATATGAATGATCTTTCTCTACTCATTCCTATAGCATAACATATTTTTGTTTAAGCATCTAGCATCCATATCTTTTCATATTACCTCCAACCATAAGTTCTTCGGTTGTCTCTTCGCTTTTTTAATTTGTCATACGTCAGTAAGCTCCACTTATTGAACTGACGTATCTGTAAGTCTACGTCATACATGGCCAAACAATTCTAAGCGATTTTCTCACATCTTCTTTTAAATCTTTTCGTTAGAGCTTACACCTACCATAACACAAATATCCCAATTTCTTATTTTATCTCTCCTGGTATTATCGTACATCCAACGAAGCATGCACATCTCTTCTATATGTATCTTCTGTGAATAACATCCTTTGTAGCCTAGCACTGTGTCTTATAACAAAACTGGCATAATAGCAGTCTTATAAATTTTTTCCTTCAGCATCAACGGAATGTTATGGTTGCATAAAACCACTGTTACGCTCCTTTATTTTAACCAGCTAGTTTGGATCCTTGATCTCTCTATTTTGAATAATAGAATTCAAGTATCTAAACTGATTGTTTCTTTTCTCGCTTGTCTAGTGACACAACACTAGTTTTGGGTCCTTCCGCTTGTCTTCATGACTCGAACTTGGGATTTGCCTATGCTTTCGTCTCATAAACTAGAACAATACCATCAGTAGATAGCATACATCAAAGTATCCTATTATAAATAGCTCTAATAAGTTTATATATCATTATGACAAATATGAATGGATTCAGTGTAGATCCTTGATGCAATCTTAAATGATTGAAATAATAGCATACATCAAAGTATCTTATTATGAATAGCTCTAGTAAATTTTCGCTATGGCAAATATGAACGGATTCCGTGTAGATCCTTGATGCAATCTTAAATGATTGAAAGAATCCCTTAGTAAGCCACTACAAGTTTTGACATTTGTCATTATTTCATCATACATATCCTTAATTATATCTATATCTTTGATAGAGACTCCCTTCATCATCAATTTCTGCCATAACACCTCTCAGTATCTCATCATAAGATTTTTCTTCTTAATCAATAAAGACCCTATGCAAACCATTACTTGTTTCTCAAAATTATTCTTCAAGTTGATGAAGTAAATGGATAGTTCCTATTATCGATCACCCCGGCATGAACTCAAATTGTTTCTCTAATATTCTAATTGTTGTTTTAAACTAAGTTCAATTACTCTTTTCCAAAATTTCATAGTGTGACACATGAGTTTTGTTTCATCATTGTTTGAACAACTCTTAATATTACTTTTGTTATTATATAAAGATACTAGGGTATTTTTCCTCAATTTATTTGGCATATTCTTAGTTTGCCTAATCTTGTTAAAGATGTCTGTCAGCCACCTCACACCTATCTCTCATACGTATCTCTACGTCTCAATAGAAATATCACCTAGACAATAAGCTTTTATGATTACATCCTCTTTACAGTCTCTTTTATTTCATATCCTTTAATTCTGTGCATAAAACTATAATTCATATCTACACTGAATAGTAAGCTCTTTCAAATCTTGAATAAAACTACTATTGTACAATTTACCAAAATAAACTCTCCATTTTTCTTTAATCTTTGCATCTCAAATTAGAATCTTCTTATCTTCATTTTAACACATTTTACAGCACATAAGTCCCTAGATTTTTTCCCCTCTTATTCAAGTAATTTTTATATATCCTTTCCATCCTCTTTATCAATCAAATTATTCAAGTAATCTTTTCTCAAACTAGGACCATCTAATCTTTATTTTTAACACACTTTCCAGTACACAAGTCTCTAAACCTTTTCTCTCTTATTCGAGTAATTATATATATATATATATATATAGCCTTTTTATTGTCCAACTTATTCGAGTAATCTTTTCATCTCAAATAGAACCTTCTGATTATCATCTTTGACATACTTTACAGTATATAAGTCCCTTAGCTCTCTCTCTCTTTCTTATTCGAATAATTCTGCATTATCCCTATCAGCTTCTTTGCCATCTAACTTCTTATATACTTTCTTGTATAATTTAGTTTTTGTATTCTTAAACAGCTTTATTAGCTTCCTTCTTAGCTAGGTGATACGCTTCTTAACCTCCTTCAGAAAAAGATATTCTTGAATTCATTACACAATAAATAAATAAATAAATAAAACAAAACTGATATTTTCTTTGTATTTTTGATTTTAGAAAACTCATTACATGTTATTTTGCACGCATCTTAGCTCTATATATATATATATATATATGTATGTATGTGTATATGTGTATATATATATATAATTGTGAAGATGGTAAAAAAAAAAATAATGTTTTCAAGTATTTAATGGTTTTCCATGAAAACTTGCTCGTTACGTAGTGACTAAATAGTGAATAATTGCCCCTTAGTCCTGGCTCAGTTGGCAAAGATGGAGGGTTTCGGTTATGGAGGTCCCAGTTTCAAGCCTTTGTTAAACAAGCAAAATAGAAAGAAAAGGCAAATGTAAATTGATAAAACTATGAACTGAGAGAGTGAAGAATAACTTTGTATTCTGAAGTCTTTATATAAACGATACAATGGTCATCCTTTTATACTTGAAGGAGGCAATCATAAAAAGCAAAAATAAGAGAATATATAATTCAAGACTAATTATATAAAATTTTTAATCAGTATAATCAGTCTTATTAGGAAGATTTGTCAAATATACTAATTTAAGAAGATATCCTAAGATATTCTAATAAATTAGAGATTTGTCAAATATCCTAATTTCGGAAGATATCCTAAATTAGTGAGATATGCTAATATCCCCCTTAAACTCAAGATAGTTTGGAAAATGCCAACTTGAATTTGGAAACAAGATCATGATGACGACTAGATGGAAGGGTCTTGGTAAAAAGAGAAAGTCAGTGCATAATCGGAGAAATCAAACGTAATGGATGACAGTAGGAGGATCTAAAGATGCTAATGATTGAACAATAATTTCGTGACTGTTGCAGACAGTGAGAGAACATGAAGAGTAGCAACGCCAACAGTAAAGTTGGCATCCTTGACACTGTCAAGCGATGCAGCTGGCCCTGCAGAGAGCAACGACATATAAGACAGAGGTGATGGAGTTAGTGGTGATGCATCAGATTTTGATGAGAGAGCAGTAGATGGGATCTCTAGCATATGAGGCAGTAACAGAGCAGCAAACAGAGTCACCAAGAGCACAAGATAGAGACAGTAAAAGTGGCACCTTTGAAGATGGTGGTGATGGAGCAGGAGTCAAATACGACACATTAGATTTCAACGACGAAGCAGCAGGTGGAGTTACTGGAGCATAAGACAGAGACGGCAAAAACGGCACCTTTGAAGATGACGACGACGATGGAGCAGAAGCCAAAGATGACATATTAGATTTCAACAATGGAGCAGCAAGTGAAGTCATCGAGGCACGAGACAGAGATGACAAACCTTTGAAGATGGTGGCGACGATGGAGCAGGAGCCACCACAGACATAGGAGTTGCAGCCAACCCGACGAGGTGGTGGATGGCTTGAGGGGGTAGAGTGGGGACTCTGCCCTCGACGGAGGCAACATCAACGGCAACAAGCAATGCAAGCACTATCACAGCTACAAAGACAAAAGATGCGTTGCTTGATCTTTGAGAGATTTGAGAGAACTTTGATGGAGGAGTTGAGAGTTGCAGTGGCCATGATAAAATCAATAGAATGACTATGACGAGTCTTCTGTGCGGGTCGACTGATTAAGGCGCGGTTAGAGAGGGACCAAAGTTTGGGTTAGATGTCGGATCGAGGCAGGTGTCAGAGACCTCATAACAAAAAAAATTAGACCTCTGCCTGTCTCTGATACCATGATAAAACTATAAACTGAGAGAGTGAAAAATAAGTTTGTACTCTGAAATCTTTGTATAAATGATACAATGAAAATCCTAATTTTTGGAATATTTAACAAACCCTCAAATTTATTAGCACATCTTGGGCTATTTTTCTAAATTAATATAATTGTCAAATATTCTTTAATTAGACTGATTATGCTGATTGTGGATTATATGTAATTAAAATTTAATTATATATTCTCTTATTTTTACCTTTTATATTTGCCTTCTTCACCTATAAAAAGATGACCATTGTACCGTTTTATTTATACATCAGAATACAAAACTATTTCTCTCTCTTTGTTTATAATTTTATCATGGTATCAGAACCAGACTGAGGTATGACTTCTTTGTGTTTTGAGGTTTCTGACCCATGCCTCGACTCGATATCTGACTCGTGTCTCGATCCAGTCAGGCTCGCACCTTGATAAGTCGACCCACCCAAAAGACTCATCGTGTTCATTCTACTAATTTTGTCATGACCACTGCAACTCTATCATCTTTATCAAATCTCTAAAATCTATAAAGGATCAAGTAATGGCATTCTTTGTTTTTGTAGTTGTGATGGCGCTTTCATTGCTTGCTGGCACCGACATTGCATCGGCTGCGGTCGCAACCCCTGCTCTAGCCCCTTGCACACCATCCAATCCTTCGACATCGCCGGATGCAACTTCTAAACGTATGGTGGTTCCTACTTCGCCGTTGCTGCCATCTTCAAAGGGTCATCTTTGTCGTCTCCATCTCATGCGCCGGTGACTCCACCTGTTACTTCGTCGTCGAAATCTAATGTGTCATTTTCTGCTCCTGCTCTGTTGTCACCACTATCTTCAAAGGCGTCACTTTTGACGTCTCCATCTCGTGTTCCAGCGACTCTACTTGCTACTCCATCGAAGAAATCTAATATGTCAATTTTGGTTTCTGCTCCGTCGTCACCCACCATCTTCAAAGGCATTACTTTTGATATCTCCATCTCGTGTCCTAGTGACTCCACTTGCTGCTCTATCGCCAAAATCTAGTGTGTCATCTTCAGTTCCTATTCTATCATCACCGCCATCTTCAAAGATTCAGCCTTTACCATCTATGTCTCCTCCTCTAGTGATTCTGTTTGTTACTTCGTTATTGCCTCCTGTGTCAGAGATCCTATCTATTGCTCCCCTAGAAAAATCTGATGCATCTCCGTCAACTGCACCGCCGATATCTTCTATGTTGCTGCCCTCGGTAGGGCTGGCTGTGTAATGTGACAGAGCCAGGGACGTTGGCTCTACACTGGCATTACCGTTCTTCCTGTTTTCTCGTTGTCACGGCCGTCGCAGAATTGCTGCTCAATCCTAGCATCTTTAGATCCTTCTCCTATCATCCATTAGTCTGATCTCCCTGATTACCCACTAGTTTCTCTTTTTTACCAAGGTTTTACACTGTACTCATTCTAATTACCAGACTCGTAAGAGACTCGTAAGGCCCATCCAACTAGTCGTCATCATAATATCAATTTCAAACTCAAGTTATCATCTTTCAAACTATTTTGAGTTTGAAGGGGATATAAACATATCACACTAATTTAGGATACCTTTCTAAATTAGGATATTTGACAAATCCTCTAATTTATTAATATATCTTGGGATATTTTCCTAAATTAGTGTATTTGTCAAATATTTCTAATTAGACTGACTATACTGATTGAGAACTATATGAATTATGATCTATATATTCTCTTACATTTACCTTTTATATTTGACCTTTTCACCTATAAAAAAGATAGTCATTATACCGTTTTATTTATATTCTGAATATAAAACTATTCTTCTCTCTCAGTTCATAATTTTATCACTCGTAAAATTGTTTGCCTCATTTGTGATTTTAGATCATCAGCATTCTTTTTCTACAGTGGAAGTTAATGTTCTCATTGACTGACACTATTTTCACCTGTTAAGAACTACTGCAAAATACTATATGCTTACTCAGTACTGTGACAAGCAACTTGGGAAGAAGAGGCAGACCTTGATTTGCTCCTTATGAATTAGCTTCTTGTTTTACAGCATCTGAGGTTTTTGGGAACAGTCATTGCCATCTGTCTAAAGCTAATATTGATTGACATGTGTCTAAAGCTAATGCTTTCGCCATGCAATGTGTACATATTAACAAATATGCGTAAGTTAGCTGCTTTCTCTAATTGCCATTTTAATAGTATCAGGTCATTGCAAACGCCAACGAACAAGCGATTGAGACAAGATGTCTCAAGGTTGCTGCAAAGAATTCCATCGTCTAAGCCCAAGCACTCTGCCTCTCCGAGCCGCAGGATTCTCCTCCAGCCAAGGGTAGTTATAACTAACCCTTGGAAGTGGGTCACTAGCATGGGCCCTGTTGTTTTGTGGTTTCCAGCAGAAATGGAGCAGCGGCAGCACAAAAAAGGCCCACCTGTTTGGCCCAGGTCGCAGACACACTGATACGCAGGAATAGTGCTGTTGGAGTAGCTGTTGATGGGTTCTCGTTGCATATCCGAGCGTTGGAGATTAGGAGAAGAGGGTAAAATGGGGAATCAATTGTAATAGAGCGGATATATAAGCTTTCTTGTCCTAATTATAATCCTAGCTGAGAATTAATCCATATCCTATATCTTCTCTTCTTGCTTTCCAAGTTTCCCTTCTCATCTTCTTCTCCCTCTCTGCCCATTCTTCTTCTTCTTCTTCTTCAATCCTCTGTTTCCCTTCCATTTATATATATATTGTCTGTTAGACTAATCCTACTTTTGTAGAGAATGCCGCAGAACCAAGGAGTTTCAGGTTCATCTCAGTCCAGATTTGAGGATGAACCTGAGATCTGGCAGATAACGAAAAGCAAAACTCGAGCAACCTGACCACCACGGTGTTTCTCCTTAGTGGAGCAGTTTGCAAGCTCTTGCAGCAAAGTAGCGAGAATGATGATATGTTGAGATATGTAAAGGTTAGAGCTGTGGTAGTTTTGTTTTGGACGGCATCACCTGCCAGATGAAAATTACGACTCCTTGGCCATAATATCGATAGCTCAGAACGTGAGATCTACTGGTGGTATGGATACCTTGGGGAGTTTAAAGGGAATGGTCCTTCCAAGATATTACTTTAGTGGTAGTGCAAAATACTTTGATGATGGTGCATATCACATGAAAACTTGATAATTATGTTCACACTAATAATTGTTGTGGAAGGCAAATATCTTACAAATAGGCACCCAAAATAGTGCCACACAAAAACTAATACAAAATAAGAGAAGATACAAAATTTAACGAGTTTCGGTAAATATTACCTACGTCCTCAGGCGCCAATAATCAATCTACTATCACCAAAGTTTCAAATTACAGAGATCTCTGGTCAATTGGAAAGTTCCTCAAGAATTGGAGAATTTTTCCAAAATCTAAAAACCCAAAATTACATCTTGAAATTTTTCAGATTTGAAAACTTCCCAAAATAAAAACTGTTTTCTCAGAACAGTTTTATATAATAACTAATTATTTTGGATACTAAAAATCAAAAACATAAGACTCTATTTATAGGACTCATGGGTGGTGTCTCTTTAGCACCCAGGCAATGTGGGACTAAAAGAGGCACCCAAATTCAACAATCTCCATCTTGGCGAATAAGGCCCACATCGTAAGCGCCTCCAAATGAAGATCTTCAAACTGCCAAAATTTTGAGCAAATCCAAACAATACTTGAATTTGGTCACAGTCACTGTCTTGGTCATCATATCAGTGGGATTCTCTGCAGTTCCAATCTTATGAAGTAGTATCTTCTCATTTTCAATAATTTCCCTCACAAAATGATACCTGGCGTCGATTTGCTTTGTCCGTGCATGATAGACTTGGTTTTTTGCCAAGTAAATTACACTCTGGATGTCACAATACACAGTAACATGTTTCTGAATAATCCCCAAGTCATCAAGCAAGCCCTGTAACCAAATTGCCTCCTTTACAGCCTCTGTAACTGCCATATATTCTGCTTCTGTAGTAGACAGAGCAACCATGGATTGCAAAGTAGACCTCCAACTCACTGGTGCGTTAGCGAGAGTAAACACATAACCAGCAGTTGATCGACGTTTATCCAAATCACCTACGTAGTCAGAATCAAAATATCCAACCACACACTGACCAAGAGTATCATCACACTCAAATACCAAACTAACATTTACGGTGTTCAGAAGATATCGTAAAATCCATTTCACAGCCTGTCAATATTCTTTTCCAGGATCATGCATATACCTGCTCACAACGCCAACTGTCTGTGAAATGTCAGATCTCGTACACACCATAGCGTACATTAAGCTACCAACTACATTTGAATAAGAAACGCTCAACATATACTCATGTTCCTCATCTGTGCTAAGAGATAAAGCTACACTTAACTTGAAATGAGAAGCAAGTGGGATACTCACAGGTTTTGATTGCTCTATCATGCCAAAACGCTGTAGCATTTTCTTCAGATATTGTTTCTGAGACAACCAAACCTTTCCTCTCTTTCGATCTCTGCTTATCTCCATACCGAGAATCCTTTTAGTTTCACCCAAATCTTTCATTTCAAACTCTTGATTCAACTGAGATTTTAACATTTCAATCTCTTCCTGGCTGTTTGAAGCTAATAACATATCATCCACATACAAGAGTAGATAAATGAATGACTTATCATGTATCTTGCCAAAATACACACAGTGATCAAATTTACTTCTAGTGTACTTTAAACTTATCATAAACTGATCAAATCGCTTGTACCACTGTATCAGAGATTGCTTCAATCCATATAATGATTTATTCAATTTACAAACCCAATTTTTTTTAAGCAACCTTGAATCTATCTGGCTGAGTCATATAGATTTTCTCTTCCAAATCACCGTGTAAAAATGCGGTTTTCACATCAAGCTGAACTAGTTCCAAATCAAAATATACTACTAAGGCTAACATAATCCGAATAGAAGAATGTTTAACGACTGGAAAAAATACCTCATTATAATCAACTCCTTCTTTTTGAGTGTAGCCTTTCGCCACTAATCTTACCTTGTAGCGGACATCATTTTTGTCAGGAAATTCTTCTTTATTTGTAAATACCCATTTGCACCCGATTGCCTTCTTATATTTAGGTAGTTGAGCCAACTCCCAAGTTTGATTTTTTTAAAGAGACTGCATCTCTTCATCCATTGCTCTCTTCCACTTTTTATCTTCTGAATTTCTAATTGCTTCTCTATAAGTGGAAGGAACATCATCTATAACAGGAAGTGCATAGGCCACTACTGTATCAAGAAAATGAGCAGGTTTCTTAATTTCTCGACGTGGCCTGTCATGTGCAATTGAGCTTGATTGCTGTGGAGGTTCATGGGTTAAAACCTCTTCTTCTTTTTCTTCGACATCCTTCTCTACCACTGGACTGTTGATATAACTGGGTCAAATCTGGTTTTTTCAAACTCCACCTATTGCGGAGCACTCTCCACCTATTGCTGAACATTAGTGGTCTTCTTTTCTTTTTCAGAATTAATAAGTGTCACATTTTTCAACATGACAAATTCATTAAAGATAACATCCTTGCTAAAAATAATTTTCTTCGAATTTGGACACCAAAGGCGATATCCTTTCACCCCTGAGCTTATTCCCATGAATAATACTTTCTTGGCTCTTGGATCCAACTTAGACTCCTTTACATGATAATAAGCAGTGGAACCAAACACATGTAAGGAATCATAATCATAAGCAGGTTTTCCAGACCATATTTCAATCGGTGTCTTGCCTTCAATTGCAGCTGATGGTAATCGATTATGAGATGACATGCATAAGTTACTGTCTCAGCCCAAAATCTCTTACTTAACCCAGCATTAAGCAACATACATTGAACTTTCTCCAGCAAAGTCCTGTTCATGCGTTCTGCCACCCCATTTTGCTGTGGTGAATTTGTATTGGTGAAGTGTCGAACAATACCTTCATCTTGGCAAACTTTCATAAACGGATCACTTTTATACTCACTACTGTTATCTGATCTAAGATTCTTTATCTTTCTGCCTGTCTGAGTCTTAATCATCTTTTTCCATTTCAAAAAAAATTCCCAACACTTCATCTTCAGTTTTCATCAGATACACCCAAACTCTTGTAGAGTAATCATCAAGAAAAGTAACAAAGTAATGCATACCTCCCAAAAAAAGTGTTCTAGTAGGACTCCAAATATCAGAGTGAATATAGTCCAAAATTCCTTGGATAGCAGTGCCAAACTTTACTCTTGTCTTTTTTCCCATGACACAATACTCACAGAAATCTAATTTACTGGTTTTTGCACCTTTTAGTAAGCCTTTCTTCACTAAATTTTACAAAACTCCCATCCTGCATGACCAAGTCGCATGTGCCACAATATGGTTGTTTCTGCATCTGTATCCTCTTCAGAGACTGTAACTACTGATCCAATAACTGTACTGCTCTAAAAGTAGTCTAAGTTATTCTTTCTCGTATCTTTCATCGCCAAAAGTGTGCCTGAAGTGACTTTGAGAACTCCATTTTGGATAGATATAGCGAAACTTTTTACTTCTAATTCTCCCAAAGAGATGAGATTCTTTTTTAAATTTGGTACATATCGAACATCTGTCAAAACTCTGATTGATCCATCATGATTCTTTAAACGGATTGAACCTATCCTAGTTGTCTTGCAAGAGCTGTCGTTGCCCATAAAAACAGCTCCTCTATCAAACTCTTCAAAATTGAAGAACCACTCTTTATGAGGATACATATGGTAGGTGCATCCAGAATCCAAAATCCACTCATCAAAATGAGAAACTGAAGCTATACCAACCAGTGCAAAATCTGAGTCATCATCTTCACACTTGGCTACAAATATATCAGAATCAGCCTTGCCCTTATATTTCTTCTTCAACTTTGAATAATCTTTCTTCCAATGCCCTTTCTTATGACAAAAAGCACATTCATCTTTATCAGGTTTGCCTCTTGATTGGGATCTGCCTCTCTGATTGGATTTACGATTCTGAGATCGACCTCTGGCAGCATACACCTCAGCTGTATTATACCCATGCTCTTTCTGATCTTTTTTTCTAATTTCAGAATTGTACAATGCATTGTATACATCATCAAAAGTCACCTTATTCTTACCACGAAGGAGAGTAGTGACAAGGTGATCATATTCATAAGGAAGAGAAGCCAACAATAATAAAGCTTGATCTTCATCTTCAACAGTCACATCCAAATTTAACAAATCTGCTATTAATTTATTAAAAGCAGCAATGTGATTGTTGATAGATGTACCTGGTTGATACTAAAAGTTGAACAATTTTTTCTTCAAATAGAGCCGATTCTCAATGCTCTTCTTCATAAACTTATTCTCTAGCTCATTAAACATTTTACTTGCAGATGTCTCTTTCATGAAAGGATATTTTTGTTCCTTTGTGAGACAAGATCAGATAGTACCACATGCTTAGCGATTAATTCTTTTCCATTCTTTATTGGTCATCTTCTCTAGTTTCTTATCTTCTAAAGCAACATCCAACTCTTGCTGATAAAGAATATCCAAGACTTCGCACTGCCATATATCGAAATTGTTGCGGCCATCAAACTTCTCAACTTCGAACTTTGCATTAGTCACAGTAATCTTAGTCGATGTAGACGAAGAACCTTCTGTCATTTTTCAACAATTTGCCAAGGTCGAATTTTCGGCTCTAATACCACTTGTTGCGGAAGGCAGATATCTTACAAATAGACACCCAAAATAGTGCCACACAAGAAGTAATGCAAAATAAGAGATGACACAAAATTTAACGAGTTTTGGTAAATGTTAACTACGTTCTCAGACGCCAACGATCAATCCACTATCACCAAAGTTTCAAAGTATAAACATTTCTGGTAAATTGGAAAGTTCCCCAAGAATTGGAGAATTTTTTCAAAATCCAAAAACCCAAAATTACAATTTAAAAATTTTCAGATTTGAAAACTTCCCAAAATAAAAGCTATTTTCTAATAACAGTTTTATATAATAACTAATTATTTTGGATACTCAAAACTAAAGACACAAGGTCCTATTTATAGGACTCATGGGTGGTGTCTCTTTAGCGTCCAGCCGATGTGGGACTAAAAGAGCCACACCCAAATTCAACAACAGTTCAATGTGAGTATCATCGTTAAAGTGACAGATACCGGATCAGAGTGGTGGGGTGGCTGTCAAGCTGTCTTTGATGCTGTTATCTCTCTTACTCCGAGAAACACACCTCAACTTCACACTTCACTGATTAGTTCAAGTTCTCGGAACATTCTTCCTCAGTCCATCGCTTGTGCGGGAGTTGAATGGAATATGAAACCAAACCCTTCTACCGCACATTCTGAATGCCAGTTTTTATTGGTGAAAGTGTTTGCTCAAAAATTGGACCTTTCCTTCCTTTATAAAATTTTTGGATTACAACGAAAGGATCTGGATTACAAAATTGAGGAATAACAAGAACGGAAATATTGATTAATTCCCTTTTGATGTGGGTTCGGGTGGCGATGGAGCCTCGCTAGTGCACTCTATTGACCGTCTGACTGGAAGAGGAGGATCTGCTTTTTTCTCTGGACTCCTGAAGAAAACCCGCTCTCCATACTTCTGAACTCTCCAAACTCTGCCCCACAAGTCGCTTCTCTAGAATCCACTCCTGTATTTTATAGACTGAGGAAGTTTAAAATTCGGATCGAATCCGCCCTGAAAAATCAGATCACGAGATATCAGCAAAATAAATAAACGGAAGAAGACAGAAAACAACCCGCGGGTTGGCACCTGCGGAATCGTTCCCACGGGTGCCCACCCGCGGGATCGCTCCCGCGGGTTGGCACCCATGGGAGCCCTCCCACGCCCTCCCGCGGGTGGCACCGTGGGAGCCCTCCCACGGGTGCACCTGCGGGACTCTCCCGCGGGTGCCATCCCACGGGAGTTCTCCCGCGGTGGTTTCCGCAGTATATTTTATTATACATATATATGTTTATTTATTTATTTATTATATTTATATATATTTTAGTGTCTACATAACCCCCTCCAAAGTTTTTGAAATTTCGTAATTAATTTGTAATAAATTTCAAAATACTTTAGACTCTTTCCTTTTAACTTGGATTACCTGGATATTCGTATTTTAATTTGGATGGGAATAAGGATTAGAATAGGAAAAGGAATTTAAATAAATACCCAAATCCTATTTGGACTCTGATAAATATTTTAATCAAACTTTAATTTTGGTCAGAATTTTGATTCCTTTTCCTATTTGAGCTCCAGGTAATTCACTATAAATACCCATAGATCTCCACCTCTTCTTCTCATATTCAGAAAATCTCTTGTTAATACTTTTTACCCCCAGCATGATGGGGTTGCGAGAATTTTGTTTGGACTTAGATGCCAAATATTTCCTCTATCCTTAGTCATAGAGACGTATGATTCATTTTCATTTTAGGCTCCAAGTTAGGTGTGAAACTTTGTGCTAGCGGTGAGTGAAGATTTCTTCTCTCATTGTAATGAAAGAGAGGTCGGAAGAATTTATTTCTATAAGAATAATATTTTTTTATGAATTTTCCATTAATTGGCATCATCATCCGATCCCCATGTTGATTAATCAACCGGTATGCTCCATTTAAGTAGATCGTCTCTACTACAAATGGGCCTTCCCATTTTGGCCGAAATTTGCCATTAGTCTTGTGCGTCAGAATCATAGGACGCCTGACCGCTAAGACCAAGTCACCCACTTTGAAAGTTCGTTCCTTCACCTTTTTGTTGAAGGCTCGAGATATTCGCGCCTGATAAAATTCTATTTGCTGTTGAGCCTTTAAACGCTTCTCATCCAATGTTTCTAATTCCCGAAGTTGTTGGCTATGTTTTTCCTCAGTGGTCATTCTTGTAGCTAATGCCACTCGAAGAGAAGGGATTTGAATTTCTAGAGGTAGTATAGCTTCACAACCATACACCAAAGAAAATGGTGTACTCTTTGTCGGTGTCTTAACCGTTGTGCGATAAGCCCATGACACGCTCCCAATTTTTCGTCCCAATCGCGCTGACTTGAAGTGACAAATTTCTGCAAAAGCTTCACAATGGTCTTGTTGAATGCTTCAGCTTGACCATTTGCGGCAAGATTATATGGAGATGAAAATATATTCTGTATTCTGAACTTATTACAGAATTTAGTATAGGCCTTACTAGTGAATTGAGGGCCATTGTCACTGATGATCCGTCAAGGAACACCAAAACAATAAATAATGTGGTGTTTGATAAAAATTGACCACATCATTTATTTTTACTTCTCTCAAAGGGATAGCTTCTGCCCATTTTGAGAAGTAATCGGTTATAGCCAGTATAAACCGATGTCCACGAGAAGATGGTGGAGCAATGGGACCAATGATATCCATTCCCCACGTCTCGAATGGCCATGTAATTGTGGTTGGATGTAGGTATTTTATGGCCTGGTGTATGTAGTTTGCATGCACCTGACACGCATGACATTTCTTTGCATATGTCAAGGCATCTGACATCATTGTCGGCTAGTAGTAACCTATTCTTCTTATCCGGTCTCCCAATTTAGGTCCTGGCTGGTGAGCACCACATGCCTCGTGATGTGCTTCTTTGAGCACTTCTTGTGCTTCTTGTTGTGATAAGCACCGAAGTAAAACTCCACCTGGCATTTTCCGATATAAGGTACTAAACTCATGATTATATTATAATTTTTCTGCCTCCCTCTTCACTTTTGCGGCTTTTTTAGGATCTTCGGGTGATATCCCGTAAAGCGCGAAGTCGACGAACAAGAACCGTCAATCTCTGGGCTCGAAGTTTATCCCTAACACATGGACCTCATTCGCCTCAAGTATTTCCTCGGGGCAAAGAAGCTCGCGGCTTCCAACCTCAACGCTTTTGCTTGACTTAGTAGGGAGTGCTAATGTAGCGGCGAGGGAAGCCAAAGCATCAGTGTATGCGTTCTCGTGTCGTGGCACATAGTCAATATAAAACTCTTTGAATGAGTTGGCAATTTTGATTGTCGCTTTGTGGTAAGGTACGAGATGTTCATGTTTAACCTCGTATTCTCCTCTTACTTGATTTACTATGAGTTTGGAATCCCTATAGGCCTCTAAATGGACCCCTAGCTATTGGGCAATTCGCAGTCCCGTTAATAATGCATTGTACTCGGACACATTATTAGAACATGGCTAAGTTAGTGAGTATCATCGGGGGATTACATGATTCTGCAGGGATATTAAAACCACCCCCACTCCGGCAGAGTTCTTTCTAGCCGCTACATCAAAGAACAGCTGCCAAATTGGTTCTTTTGAGACCATATTGGCTTCTGCCATCTCATCTGGAATATCCTCATAAAGTTTTAAGGATTGCGGGATAGGATGCTCTGCTAAGAAATCAACAATTGCTTGTCCCTTGATAGCCTTTTGTGGTATAAATCGCATGTCATATTGCGATAGGAGGATCGACTAATTAGCTAACCTGCAATTGAGTGACCCAGGCTTGGTCATGAGCACTCTCAGAGGATTTACCCGAGAAATCACATTGATTGTTTAGCCTACTAAGTAATGTCGCATTTTCTGAATTGCGAATACCAGGGCCAAGCATTCTTTCTCTACTGGAGTGTACCGATATTCGGCACCTACAATAGTTCTACTAAGGTAGTAAATGGCTTGTTCGTGGCTGGAGTCATTAGTTTGGGCTAACAGGGCGCCAAGTGAATGGTCCATCGCCCGAACGTATATCAAGAATGGTTTCCCTGAGACAGGGGCTACCAGTACCGGAGGCTTTTTGAGGTACTTCTTGAGATCCTCAAAGGCTTGTTGACAAGCTTCATCCCAAACGAGCGACACTCCTTTCTTCGTTAACTTGGTGAAAGGTTGGCATCGCCCTGAAAGATTGGCGATAAATCTCCGAATATATGCCAGTCTCCCTTGTAATCCACGAAGTTCTTTAAGGTTTTTTGGTGGCTGCATCTCTTGAATTGCTTTTACCTTTTCTGGGTCTAAATAAATACCCTTGGATGTAACAACGAAACCAAGGAATTTGCTACTAGAGACACCGAGAAAGGATTTAGTTGGATTTACTTTTAATTGGTATTTTCTCATAATGTCAAACACTGCCTTCAAATCTCGGAGATGATCGTCTTTATTGCGACTCTTGACAGCCAAGTCATCCACGTAACACTCTACCATTTTACGGAGATGCTCGCGGAAAATTGTGCTCATAGCACGCTGATATGTTGCACCTGCATTTTTCAAACCGAATGGTATGACCGTATAACAGTACACACCTAACGGTGTCCTGAAGGCAGTATGTTTCTCATCTTCTGGGCACATTTTGATTTGATTGTACCCGGAGAATCCATCCATGAAATACATTCTTTCGAACCCGCAGGTATTGTCAATCATGACATCCGTTATCGAAAGTGGAAATTCATCTTTAGGACATGCTGCATTGAGATCCCGAAAATCGATGCAGATTTGAATTTTTCCATTTTTCTTGGGAACTGGAACGATGTTCGCTACCCAATCAGGATGTTGTTC
Source organism: Dracaena cambodiana (assembly GCA_036321105.1). Lineage (NCBI taxonomy): Eukaryota > Viridiplantae > Streptophyta > Magnoliopsida > Asparagales > Asparagaceae > Dracaena > Dracaena cambodiana. Next base: position 48,640,751 of record JAYEPQ010000002.1, read on the forward strand.
TTCTCGTATGAAGCCAGATTGAATAAGCTTCTTCACCTCATCTTTGATTGATTCCATTAACTCTGGACGGAATCTTCTCTGTTGTTGTTTTACTAGTTTCCCATCTGACTTAATATTAAGTCGATGCATAGCAACTTGAGAATCTAAACCCGGCATGTCTTCATAATTCCAGGCAAAGACGTCTATGTATTCTCGAACGAGAGTCACCAGGTCATCTCTTTTATTAGGAGACAAACTTTCGCTTATAAATATGGGTTTAGGATTGGTTTCATCACCCATATTTATTTGGATCACCTTATCCTCCATAGGAGATTCACGTTGCTCAAAGCGCATGTTCCATTGGGCATGAAGATGCTTTACTAATACTTCATCTTCTATAAGGGTCAGTTCATCGTTTTCATCTGGGGTCGGACTGACAGATGTCATATTTACCGTCATCTCTTTGAATAATACTCCCAGGTTGATATCTAAATCCCAATCGGAATCATCCATATTTTGGCAAATCATATCTTCAATATCCGAAGGATCGGGTATCCCAACCCCCTGCTGGTTTTGTGATAATAGTTTGGTTCTTTTCCTTTGGGTACGAATGAGGGAAGCAAATCTCGACATCCCTTACTGAAATTTAATCCGGGTTTATGGATGAAATCATATTCCATTTTTGCCATCATCCAGAATGACTTTAGTCCATAATGATAGAATTGAGAGGCTTCCTGAGCTTCATCCTCACTATCACTGGATGAGACTATATGTGATTTAACTCTTCCAAAAAAAATAGGTTTTTGACCCGGTCGATGGGCCGGTACTTCGAACACCGCCCCATCTACGTTTTCGATGTTTGATTGTAACATCATTGATGATGTAATTGGCATGTGTATGGTTGCTAAAGTCTCGAATTTTGAGACTATCTGCATCAATGCTAGTAGCTGAAGGTATAGAATCAGTAGGAACACCAGACAAATAAGCAAAGTCTAGATTCTCATTTATTTCCCACTCGCCTTCATCAGTGGCGGTGTCATTTACATTCAAATCATCAAGATTAATTACAAGAGGTTCAAAGCCTTCAATGGCAATAAACACCCCAGACTCAGTATCAGCTTCATTCCCACTATCACATTCATCGTGTAGTGGGGGATCGACCTCAGCACTTTCAGCATACAAAAGGGCATCTACGAAGTAGTTTTCAACACCCTTGAATTGCTGTTTGTCAGCAATCAAAGTATACACTTCTCCATCTTCATCCACGTACTTCATGCATTGGTGCAGGGTGGATGGGACGATCATATTGGCATGAATCCATGGTCGCCCTAAGAGAAGGTTGTATGAAGTGTCTGCTTCGATTACGTAACATGTCACCTCGCTTTTAAGATCTCCAATCTGGCATCTGAGCCTGATCTTACCCAGAGGATGACTGCCATTGGCGTTGAAGCCAAAAATAGCGGTATTAGTTGAAGTCAGTTTGTGGGGAGGGATCCCAAGAAACTGCATAAGCCTCTGCGGTATAATACTCAAGACAGAACCCGGATCAATCTGAATTCGACCGACTTTCGTTAAGCCAATATACCCTGTATAGTACAGAGGCCTGCTGTGCTTAATATTATTCAACTGCATGTCCTCTAGTGCGAAAGTGAAATAAGGGGCACGCCTCGACACTGAGTTGCAGTGCGGGCATGCCTCCTCAATCTCTTCTGGGAGGTGGGCTAAGAAAGCTTCAGATTCCGTTAGGGCTTCCCTTAGAGTATCTCTTGTAGACTTTGACAGGCGCAATAACTCATACATAGTTATTCTTGCAGGTATATTTGCCAACTGTGCCATAACATCAAATTGAAAAGAAGAGCTTTGCTCTTCAGGAGCATCTTTCCGTAGAGCCCGGTTGTATCTGAGCTCCTTTTGTTTTCGGGAATCTGCTTAGTAGTTCCATCATTAGCCTCCTTGGTTGGCTTAGAGGAGCCAGCTTCCGTATTTGTGGGATCCTTCAAATATTGTTTCCCGGATCTGTTTCCAGAAAATAGCACAGGTTCATTCTCCACTGCTAGAGCTGTCACCTCTGATTCAGAATCCGTTAACAGAGGTATGTCATCTGCATCCTTCTCAATGGTTGCTGAGACGGCATTGCACATGCACTTCTTTCCTCTTGTTTTGGTTTTCTTCCTAGTCCTGACAGTTGTCCATTGTTCATCTTCAAGAATGTCTGGATGCACCCAAGGGACCTCCTGTTTCCTTGTTGTGAAAGGGACTAACCCTTTCTTCTACTAGTTATGGGGGTCTAAATTAACCACCCTGAACTCACCTTTTGGAATAGGTGCGAGCCCAAGTGGTACCTCTAGACCACCCACTGTAAATGTAGCCGAGTTAGCTGTCACTCATTTTTGTTCATCTTTGAGCTGAACTGCTCCAGCATTAATCAATGCCTGAATTTTGTCTTTTAAAATAAAACAATTTTTAGTTGGGTGACCTACGATCTGGTGTTATAAGCAGTAGTTCGGATCATTAATCTTCCCAACCTCTTTAAGCCTCTTGCTCTCTAGTAAGTTGAGCATGTTGCGCTTAGTGAGCAAATTGAACATGGTAACAGTATGCTCATTTTTAAATGAATACTGTTTTTGTGGCCTGGGTGAGCCCGATGTGTTGCTTTTAGCTGGCCCTTGTTTTGGTTTGGATGTGTTTTCCACTGCCATTATGTCTTTCCCTCTGGAACGGAGGAAATGAGATGTAGATTTGTTCAAGGTGACCCTTCTCGTAGATTGCTACTTCTCGAGACGTCGGAGTATGTCTTCGGCCTGCTCACCTTGCTTGAGTAGGTCTTTCTAAGATTTGGATTCAACCAAACCCATTTTGACCAAAACATCGGTCAGTAAGTTGTGTTTGCAAGTCTCTACGAGAGTCTCCTGTGCCATGCCATGTGGACACCGCATGGAAAGCTCTCGGAACTGCTCGATAAAAGCTTTTATTGTCTCGCCCTCTCCCTGCTTTGCTGCTAGCAAGGATGGCACCGAGACCTTAGTATCGTCTTCAAAGAATCGGGCTAAGAACTCACGCTCTACAGCAGCCCATGATTTAATTGTTCCCTGGGGTAGTTGCATGAACCAGGTAAATGCGGGCCCTTGTAAGGTACTTGCAAATATCTTGGTTAAGATTGGATCATTCCCATTAGGTGTCCTGTCTGTGATAGGAAGTAGAAAATGTGCTGTTGTGGAGAGCCTTTCCCATCAAACGACTGAAGGTTTAACGGTTTGTAGTTTGCAGGGTAGGGTGTAGTCTCCCACTCTATGGGATAGGGACGCACTATTCCCACTTCCTGCAACTTTTTTCGGTGAAGAAGAGCTTGCAGCTGGTTCTCCATCTTCTCTATTTTCTCCACTTGAGGGTTAATAACCATCTTTACTTTTTTTTTCTCCTGAATGAGGAGGTAGTTCTTCGTAGTCGTCTTCACTATCTTCATCTACGAGGACATGTTGTTTCTTTTCATGCCGCTTAGAAGTGGACGACGAGGATTGGCCTTTCTTTGTTTGAGCCAACAACTCAGTTAAGAGTTGCTTCATTTCTTCCATGGTCTCCTCTTACTGTTTGAGACGTTGTTCTTGTCTCTCAAGTCTTCTAGAGACTTCTTCTGGAAGATCGGCCATATTTACTGTAGCCTCTGACCCTCTGTTCGAATCAGAGTAAGACGAAGATACAACAGCAGAACATCTGTCTTTCTCCTCATCAGATCCTCCAGCTAATTTCTTATAATTTAATGGTATGGCGACTCCTCTCCTAGCCTGAGTATGTCGATACATGCCCTCTAGCTCGATAGACACTCTCTTTAATCTTGGAGTGAACTCTTTGTCTGAAGAGTTGCTTTCGGCAATCTTTTTGCCTTTACTAACCATAAGGGATGAAACGACAGGCAGATCATCCCCAGAGCATATCCTTTTCACCATCCGTCTTCTCTTTGGCTCCGTAATCCGCTCGAAAATGGACGGTCTTGACTTGCATTTGCAATTTGATAGAACGGCTGAGATCAACCGTTCACAATGGCAGTGAGGAGTGGATTGGGAGGTGCTTCTCTTTTGAGTGAGATACTCTCTCAATTCCTGAGACCTGTTCCCATTTAAATTTGCACTCTGACGCCTCTTGCGTCACAAGTTTTGTTAATAATACTAGTTGGTTTGTAGTATTTCAGGGCTGAGAATTTTCCCAGCATCAACACGATTTCTTTTATGGAGTCTTCTAGAGTGTGTCCTGGCCTACGCAGTTGCACGGGCCCCGCACGCATCTAAATTATACTTCGGGATGTGTTGGAGGATTCTATCAGGAATATGTTCATCCGAAGAGAAACTTGAAGACATGCCTTCATGTGAGGGCATGAACACATCCTTATATTTGTTTACAGAGGAACATGATGGAACACCCAAAAGGGTAACCAAAAAATTGGGTGTGCGCTGTGTGCTCACTGTGCATGTGCCCAAATAGACACCAAAATCAAATTCAGCTGATACAATCCCTGATTGTTCATGCGGAGTGCAATCTGCTGGATACAACCCGCAGTTGCATCTGCGGGATACAACCAGCGGGTTTGCATCCGCGGGGTTGTCCCCGCGGGGTGCAACCTGCGGTTGGAACCGCGGGTTTGCACCCACGGTTGCAACCGTGGGGTTGCACCTGCGGAGTGCAACCCGCGGTTGGAACCGCGGGTTTGCACCCGCGGTTGCACCCGCGGGATTGCCCCCGCAGGGTGCAACCCACAGTTGCGCCTGCGGATTTCCACCCGTGGAACTTTTTCCTCCCGATGCTACATGTGTTGTTCCGTTCATGATTGTTTTCTGAATTGGATTTTCTGACTGTAATTTTTCATAAGTACTGTTGAGGCATGCTCATTGGGCTTTACACCTTAGATTTCTCTTTTGAGAGCGGGTAAGAGCTGGGTTTAATTTCGGAGTAGGCGATGACGCCATATATTTCTGACAGACGATGATGCCTTATCAGTTTTAACGGGTGATGACGCCTCATAAGTTTTAATAGGCGATGACACCTTTTTATTTCCGGTGGGCGATGATGCCTCACCTTTCTTTATCGTCGCCCGGAGATGACGCCTAGACTCCGAATCAGAAGAAGAGAGAAATTCCTCATATTTTTACTGGTCGGCCTTTACGACCAGCGTCTTAACAACAGATCCGATGGGTACCAAGTCGGACTGCGCCACAACATTCTCTGTAGTGAACAGAGAGGCTCCCACTGTGGTCGCCATTTCTTGTTTACTCAAAAATTGGACCTTTCCTTCCATTATAAAAATTTTGGATTACAACGAAAGGATCTGGATACAAAATTGAGGAATAACAAGAACGAGAATATTGATTAATTCCCCTTTGATTTGGGTTCGGGTAGCGATGGAGTCTCGCTAATGTACTTCGTTGACCGTCTGACTGGAAGAAGAGGATCTGCTTCTTTCTCTGGACTCCTGAAGAAAACCCGCTCTCGATACTTCTGAACTCTCCAAACTCTGCCTCAAAAGTCGCTTCTCTGGAATCCACTCCTGTATTTTATAGACTGAGAAAGTTTAAAATCCGGATCGAATCCGCCCTGAAAAATCGGATCATGAGATATCAGCAAAATAAATAAATGGAAGAAGACGGAAAACAGCCGCGGGTTGGCACCTGCGGGATCGTTCCCGCGGGAGCTCTCCAGCGGTGGTTTCCACAGTATATTTTATTTTTTTTATTTTATATATATATATATATATATATATATATATATATATATATATATATATATATATATATATATATATATATATATATATATATATATATATATATATATATATATATATATATATATATATATATATAGTGTCTACAGAAAGTTCTGAAAGAAGGTATCTGTGCAATTTGGCAGGATTCCTCCAGTTCATTATTCTACACATTCGGATGACTCCCATTTAATTTTCCTATACAACCGGATAAGCAACAAATATCCTTGTTAGTGTGGGATTGGTCATTCTTGCTATTGTTTTCAATTGCTGTGAATTTGTAGGGATGTAGGGAAACCAATGTCTTCCCATTTCTTCGAATGGGGCTTTTTTGGTTCCTGCTTGTATTTGTAGGAAAACAATTGTTGCGTATTCTGTTGGTCAATTTGAGTCAGAAACCTTTATGTGGGAAACCCTGCTTTCATCATAGAGACCAGGGTATTTCATTTGGCTGGAAGGATGGATGCATGCTCTTGGAATTGGTTATTGTGCATGTATTATCATTTTCTGCTCTAGTTTTTTCTAGTGTGAAGTGGTATAGAAGCAGAATAGCCCCAAATATCTGTTTCTAACAGTGACAGACGATTGTAAATCAACAACAAATGAGTGGGAAAGAAGGATCTGAGGGAAGTGTTGCATGAAAATGGCTTCATGAGTGTTCTAAGCATTTGCAGCAATGGCAGGCGCCCTCAAGGATTAGTAGTTGACTGCACACCCTGTCTCCTTCTCCCTCAGCTTGCTTTTTCTCTTGTGCGCATGCAGAATGTATGCATACATGTATGCAAAGGATAAAAATTTGACAGAAACATTTGACACGTATAAGGTGATATTTCTTTGCACATGAACTTATCTTAATTGAACTGTGTAATTTATGTACTGTTGTAAAATGAATTCAATGTCATGTGACAAAAAGATGAGATGCACATTTGAAATTGAACTGGAGTGGGTAATCTAATTATGGTTGATTTCGAGAGTTCATAGAATCCCATTGTCATCGTGTTAAAGAAATAGTAGACGCCTGCAGAAGTGTAATGTTGCAAGGAAGTTCCAACAACAGATACTCGGTATGAAATCCGCAAAGGGATGCCTGCGCACTCTTATTTCCTCATAAACTCAAAATATTACACACAATCTCACTACAAATTAAACAACGACATCAGCATGGCTATGGGCAGAGGCTTGCTTGCGCACACAACTTGAAGAATTAGAGTGGAAGAACTCTTAAGAGCTCTGGAAAGCGCAGTAATAGCATTACTTAAGCCAAGCCAACCAGCTTCTCACTGAGCTCCCACACCTTTCTAGCCTTGTCTGCATCGCTCGCCTCCTGTGACAGCTGGTTCTCAAAGGATGCAGAGTTCTTGTTCCAGCTCCAGTACACTCCAGACTTGGTCAAGCTTGGATCGCTCACTACCTGCATGCAGCAGGAGTAAACCATTACAATTAGATATCAAACTTATTGAGGTCAATTCCTGTTCAAGCTATAAAGAACACTAAATTGCACACCTGCGCAAGCCTTTTGCCTGCCTCGTCTTCAGAGACATAGCCTTTGGTTATGTACTTCTGAAAGGGAGGGAAGAGGAGCCTGAACAAGGGGATGTGCTCCCTAAAGAGGCCCGTGGTGGCGATGCAACCGGGATAAAGGGAGGCAAAGGTGATTCCCATCTCCTCATGGTATCGTCTGTGGAACTCCTGCATCATCAGCATATTGCATACCTTACTGTCCTTGTAGGCCTTTGCCCCGTCAAACTGCCCGCCATCAATCATGGTCGACCCAGCTGTGCCATTTAATCCTGCTGCCAGTCCTCGCAGGTCGCCCAGATTGGCTTTTGGGGGGACATTTCCTGCCAGTGTGTTTGTGTTGCCTGATCAAATTAATCACCAAACGTATTATTAGTTACATGACAATTCAGAAGTGAAATTGTTTGAGCTAGAAGGGTAAAACTAGCTTTAGCTCAATGATCCCACGGATGGCTTTATATCAAGTTATATGCTTGCTAGCTGATTCTACATAATTAGGACATCTATCTACAAACATATGTGTATGTAGTCGGTTGTGGAATAAACCAAAGATTAATATTTGCATCTTAGAAGTATCTGAATGAAGGTTCTCAACCGCTGATTTCTTAACGAAATATTTCAGACGACTTCAGAAAAAATAATGATATATGGAACAATTACTTGTGTTATTCAGATTGCTCGTAGTAATTCGGTTGAATCTAAATTGGCAGCAGCCATCAAGTTCAGTATCAATACCTGTTATGGAGCCGACAATGATGAGGCGTCGTGAGGGGTAATCTGATTCCTTCAAGTCATCAAGAAGCAAACGAGCAAGAAGGAAGTGGCCAAGATGGTTCACCCCAACACTCATTTCAAACCCGTCGGCTGTGTAGTGGGGCTGGCTGGCAGTAGGTTGGTAGATGGCAGCATTGCACACGAGCACATCCAATGGCATGCCAGAGCGCTTCAAGTTGGCAACAAACTGGCGGACGCTGTCAAGGGAGGCAAGATCAAGGTGCATGATGCTGTAGTTCTCTTTGAGCATGCCAGCTGACTTTGCTGCCTTTTCGGCCTTGAGGAAATCGCGGCAGGCCATGATCACGTTCCACTTGCCTGACTCTGCCAAGGCCTTGGCTGTTGCAAGGCCGAGGCCAGATGAGGCGCCGGTGATGACTACATTGCCTTTTCTCAATGTCTTCTTCCCTTCTGGGGCACTGCGGTTCACAGCTGGTGTGGCTGTGGCTGTCGTCTGGGCCCGCACACCGATGGAGACATTTACCCTCTACAAGTAAAAAGAAAATGATAAACAACTAACTAACTAACTATACATAGTCAACAATCCATACACCATCTTCCATTTCACAAGTCCAAAATTAATTAACCATCTAAAATAGTTATTTTCACCTTATTAATTTGTTGGTTAAATCAAAACTGCCTTTAACTAACAATTTATCGATGCACACAACATATCTTTTCTATTAATTACTACCACCAACGTGAAAATTAATGCAGTGGCCACCTATCTTTACTTATCTACATTTATGTGCTTGCAAAATAAATACATATCAAGTTGTTGTGAAAAGTGATTTATTATCAACGGGAACTGAATAAACTGATCATATTTGAATTTAATCAGTAGGATGAATCAAGACCTCCAAACAAGCTATATATCTTTCTGTTTGCATATGTACGTACAATATTAAGTCTCGAATTGACAAACAAAAAGTGATTGCAATTAACGTGGGCGGAGTTAGTTCAGTTACCTTACTCCTTAGGACCAGAGGACTGAAGTTAGGCTTGACATGATCGTTAAGGGACACCCCCAAGAAAACTGAATCTTTGGCACTTGTCTTTCCCTGCACAACAAGACTCAACTCATTTCAGTAACTTAATAAAGAAATGGTGGGGGGGAGCAAACTATCTTGCCAACCATCGTGTTCAATCGACCCGATACCTCTTTGTGGGTAGAGAGAGCTGAAGGAAGGAAGGAAGCATGAAGAGCCATTTAAGTTCGATCGAGTGAATTGTATCCGAAGATGGGTAAACCCACAAATGCAATTGTTGCTGGAGAGCAATATCTCTTGGATTTATAAATAACAGAATCTGAAACAAGATAAGGTGATAGGTGCTGGCCCACTTCATGCCAAGTCGACACCGACCCTCCAATAGGAATTGGGTTTGAAGATTTCATTCTGACGATATTACTTCTGGATCCATCACTTGCCTGGCCTGCCATATTACCCTTTGCCCGTTTGATCCTTGTCTCCTATTATTATAAGTTGGGCCTGTTTGGGCTCTTGTGGTAGTTGTGGTGAGGACCAGCTGATCTATTCGCAAGCTTTTGGCCCGTTACCAGAATTATGGGGTTAGGTGGTATGCAGTATCCTTGTATTCATCTCTGGGCTGTGCAACCATCTCCTGACATTGGATGAGTTGATTGAAGCCACGTGATCTGATGCCACGATGGATCACCTTGACCATGTGAACAGAGCTCCATCCTGATGACAAGTGTGCGGGAGGGGTCATCCTCTATTGCGACGCTAGCTAGCATCCACCTCCCTTCCTCATTTCAATCAACTGTTAGTCAAATTTGAAAATGAGTTTACGCTTAAAACTGCTGCAACTCTCCTGCTATCTCACCCATTATTTTCTGGAATTTGGGTTTGAATCTTGTAATATGCATATTGACCGTTTTGTTGCATATTGACCTTCTTGAAATGAATATTTTATTTATTTCATTAATTTCCTACATAATCCACTATCCGTTATAAATATTAAAAATTGATGATTGAAGATCATGAATAAGTTTTATAGTCGAAAAATGAGTCAAAACAAAAATTAAAATATAATGAAATTGAGTTAACTGAAGTTCACAACATCAACTTTGGGACCAGATTTGTTAATGATCAAGATCTAACTATAAATATTTTTGGGAGGAAAGTTTAAGATCTCAAATTTATCTTATGGATAGTACTTGAATTACCCTAGTTAGAGTTGTGGGAGTTAAAAAATATATGTCCACTTTTCTAATGTGTGACAGTATAGGAAAGTTTATATTCTATTAGGTCACCAGTGACATTAGTGGTGACCCTCTCCAGGTCACTAGTGATAGCACCTATGACCAAACTTATAAAATCTGAAAACGTCTTTGTACGTCACTAATGACTCATAACTGGTCATCGGTGACCCATGTTAAGAACTAAGTTTTCAGTCTGAATTTGAGTTGATTATGAACTTTAATTATAACCATTGATTTCTATTTCCATCAGATTTAAGGAATGGAATTAATTAGTGATTTGAAGACTCAATGGAACATTATCAATACCCAAATCAACTCTCACATTGAGGTTTTTTTTTTCTGGGGAGGGGGGGACACTTTGTAGGGTGACATACTAAAGAAAAGAAGATAATTATCAAGATTATATTCATCATCTTACCATCTTCTTCATCAAGTCCTCTCAGTCATACATATCATGGAGTGAGTCTTTTTCAGTTCAAAGTAATATAGAACCAATTAAAACATTGAGGATCAAGTCACCAGTGGAGATTTCTCACGTCAACAAGATCTCACGTATCTTCCTCATCTTCGAGAACATCTTTGAGAATAGGTTTTCCCATCAAGCCAGCCGAGGTTCCAAGGATGCACTTCAACAACAACTACAACAACAACTAAGCCTTTTATCCCAAGTATTTGGGGTAGGCTACATGAACCAAAAAAAAGAATCATGCCGGATCAATCACTTTGATAGTCCTTTTCCATTCATTTCTATCAAGTAATATCTCCTCATTTAAAGCTCTAGAATCCATATTTTTTCTGTATCACCTCCATCCATATTTTCTTCGATCTTCCCTTCGTTCTTTTAACTTGTCTTACATTGATAAACTCTCCTCATCGAACTGGTGCATTTGTAGGCCTCCGTTGCACATGACCAAATCATCATAAGCGATTTTCTCGCATCTTCTCATCGATAGGAGCTACACCTATTTTAGCACCAATATATTCATTTCTCACTTTATCTCTCCTAGTATTACCGCATATCCAGCGGAGTATGCGCATCTCTGCTGCACTTATCTTCTGTGAATGACGTTTCTTTATAGCCCAACATTCCGTACAATATAATAAAACTGGTCTAATAGCAATTCTATAAAATTTTTCCTTCAATCTTAACAGAATGTTACGGTCGCATAAAACCCCCGTTGGCCTCCTCCATTTCAACCAGCTAGTTTGTATTTTATGGTTAATATCATTATCGATCTCTCAATCATTTTGAATAATAGAACCCAAATACCTAAACTGACTGCTCATTTGTATCACTTATCCATCCAGTTTTACAGCATTATAGTATATGGTCGTTGTTTACTAAATTTACACTCTATATACTCTGTTTTAGACCTACTCAATCTAAAATCTCTACATTCTAATGTGTACCTCCATAACTCTAACTTGGTATTTACCCCTGTTCTGGTCTTATCAACTAAGATAATATCATCAGCAAATAGCATACACGTTCCAAGGATGCACTTATCCATTAAAAATTCTACAGAGTAGTAAAGAAGAAGATCATCAAGTCAACAAAATTTTCTCTTTTCTTAGCCAAATTTCTATCAAATCTCTATTGCCATGTCCAAAGGAGGAAGTAATCAAATCAAGCTCTTCAAGGAGAAGGTTTAAATCACTGTAAAGGACTATTCGCTACATTCTCGCATTACAACTCTAGCAAGTGAGCTATTTTCTCTATTTTTTTTAATCTAAATCCCAATCTCCATGCAAAAATTATTGTTGGATCATCAATGAGGCTAAAGAACGCTCTGGTTAGATTTTTATCATTAAAACTTCCTGAATTTACATAGGAAAGTTGTAATTTTATTGAGTGATTGTAATAGTGAACTATGTTTTCATAGTATTCGAGAGTAGAACGGTGTATTTTTGTCCTTATAATTGTCCAATTATATAAAGTAGCAAATTTTTCTCTATTGTATTAGTTTTTGAATTACTACCCAAAACAAGTTGACGATTTTGTTGGAAATTATTTCTTCTATCATTGATGAGGTGGTGCTGTAATCTGATGACATGATTCCAAATGCACCGTAGAAACCCCTAATCACCAAATTTGATCGAGGTATATGTGAACAGTACCTCCATTACGAACTATGTCCTAACATGGTGATATACGAATGCATTCTTCACCATAGGGCTTGGTTGGTTGCTAAATCATTTGCCCATTAGATGGCTACTAGGAGATGGGTTTACCAACAACAAGGGAAAAGGATGAACTAACTTATGGACCGAAACATATCAATGCTGAATGCTTTAGGTATACGAGTTCCACCCTCTTGCAAGAGATCAAGAAGAAAACTTCATATACTGGGGCTACTCTACTACAATATGCGCTAATTAATGAGGAAAGTAAGATGGCTCTTGCTAAGGCAATTTTGGTTCAACATGCTACGAAGAAAAATGCTACTAGTAAGGTAATATTAGATGATGCCATTGGTGCCACCATCTTCAACTCTAACATGTTCAAGATGGGAGCTCTTAACAAAAGGTATAATAGATGTGCCAGAGCTCATTCCTCTAGAACAACAGTCATGAGTTAGTCTTCCAAGGACTGCTCCTCTTGTAGGGGATCCTCAAGTAATGCTGCGGATGCATCTAACCTGAATGATTATTGGGATCATATGCACAACCTCAGAAGTGCATGATGACAATCAGAGAAACTATTAGTTTTCAATAGGTCGTCTAACTTAAAACAAGTTCTGACAATGATAGCTATCTTTTTAACATGGTCCCAATGTAAAAAACTTAAGACTCTCCAGGGATTTGAGTTGTCATTTGCTAATGTTAACAAAGTTACTCACAGCAAGAAAGCACTTTACCGATTGATTATGGTACACTATGCGGTCTTCATCATGAGCTGCAATGGGATGACGATGCCAATATAGCCTGCGCATTATCGAGCATAGTAAATTCTATATAGCCACAACAAAAAGACATATATGTGGCTGAGAATGACAAGATGGATGTCCTTAGATAGCTCGAAACCTAAGAGGATGCCTCCCAGCTTCAAAAGGCTACTCTCGAGAGTATACAAGTTTAGATTGCTCAAATCAGAAGGACAAACTAAGCATGCCTAGTGGTGCTGGTCTCACTACCAACGATATAATCAATAATGTTAGTATCCCACACCGAATGTGGAAGCAAGACAAGAAATCAATGCTGGTAAATCTAAAATTCACACCAAAGTCTTGAAAGATAACTAGGATTAGTTCAATGCTCTTGTGCATAAAGATGAGTTTAGCAACTATGGATGGTTCGAGAATACCCATCTAAATAGGGTAGTATTGCACCTCTCAAATTTTGAGATGCCATATAGGGGGGTTCTCGAAGTAGCACATATATTACTTCCATTCTCAGATACGAACGTGGTGAATAATAATGCTATCATGGCTTATTTATTCATTAGCACTCTCAATGGAGTTGCTTTTAACTGGTTTTGAAGCTTACCAGCAGGATTGATTGAGTCCTGCATCGACTCGGAGACTTGGGTCCTCTCTCACTTTGGTAATGATCCCTTAGCTCATCTTTAAAGAAGAAAGGAATGGAGAGGCATTATATGAATTCATCAAAAGATTCAAATATCTCACTCTGGATGCCCAAATGGCATGCCACTATTAACATTACTACAAACATGTCGGCATAACTTTTTGACTAAGATCAAGTCCAATATGTGTGAGCTCACTCTTGGAAAGAGCTCATTAACCAAGTTGAGATCTTTGAGAGATCACTCAAAAGGTATGAGTTTCTTGAACTGCATAGTAATGCATGCACGTCCACTAATGATGGATTGTCCACTGATGATGGATGCAAAGCTAACAATGAAGGTCATTTTGTGGAGGAATGCGAAGCTACGTATCCTCTTGTACATGAGTCTTGCAAAGATTTGGAGCAGGGTGACTCCCTTTTTCAAAAGAACCTCTCATCCTTGCCAACAGTCGATACTTGATCTCTTATCTTTGCCAATAGTCAATACTTGATCACTTGATACTTGTCATATTAACAATTACTTGTGATAGATTCAAAATTCAAATTGTTTTTTACTTGTCATATTAATGATTACTTCTGACAAATTCAAGATTCCAATAATACTTGTCTCGATAATGGTTATCTCAGACAAATTCAGACATGAAATCAGGTCCTAAATTGTCATGTTAATGGCTACCTCTAACACTATGGCCTACCACATTAATGATTGTCTCTTGTAGTTATGTTTGGTCATTGTTATGCTTTGGATCACTTAACAACATATTGTTACTACTCCGTTCATGACAATCTTTGAAAAGTAAAGGTATTATTGGCCCCGGTCATATTAGTATAACATTCTGACCATTAGTGAGTAAATTTGCATCTCTAAGTGACAACATCATAGTTGTAGTATGTTTCAATTACTACTATTGCTATATCATCATATCTCCAGCTGAGCTCTTTAGGATGCTCCGGAAATCCAATGCTTTGATGGCTAAAGATAAAGAATATAGTTCTAAGTTGTAAATCTGTTTTTAGCTCCAAACCACTAGTTGAACCTAAAATAAGAACTGTTCCCTTATTGAGGCCTCTATTCCTTCCTAACCCTCTCTACTCTTTGATTTTGGTTTCCAAAGAAACTTCCACAATAATTCTCAAGTGGAGTTTGATCTCCTTCCGAACTTTCCCAATGAATTTCTTCTAACACCTTTGTCACATTAAGTTCTCACTTTCTAACATGATTTCTTTTGGTCATTCTTTTTCTCAGTGGATTAGTGATATTCTACAATTTATCACATTAGGTTTTCACCTTTGATGATGAGATTCAGATGACCTTAATTTTTCCCAACTGGATCATAAAATCTTCTTCGTAATGAGATCTCTTATCACATTAACATCACATCTATGATAAGTTCTCTTTTGCTTTGTGATGTCAATATTACATCTTTTAGTTGATTTACTTTTCTTTTTAATGTTAACATTACACCTCATGCAAATGCATTAATATGTTTAATAGTTCATCTTTATCAAGTCCTATTGGTTTTTCCACACAATCTTTAATAATACACATCTTTACAAGCCATTTGATACGGTTAACAGCTCACCTTAATCAAATCAAGTCAAACTCTTCTTTTGCAATGTTTAGTTGTACATCTCCTTTAAATTCTTTGACAAGTTCGATTGTATATACCTCTATTAAATCTTTTGAATTCCTTGATATGCATAAAATATACCTCTATCAAGTCATTTCAACTTCTTTGTAAGTTAACATTACAGCTATGTTAAATCAATTTCCTTTGCATATACAACAGTACGCCTCTTCCAAAAGATTGATACAATAGTGTATTGGGTTAACTCCCAAGAACAATATTGGATGACATAATGATCGTAACTCAGACAATTGCATATTATGCTACCAAGACCACTTGGTATTGTATCTCATGCTTCCAAGGACAACTTAGGCACATTGTAGTTTGTGTTGCCACTTGGTGCGCAGGATTCTCACATAAGCGAAGATGAGATCTAGGTACTTCAAGTGGTTCAAACATTACACGATGAGTTCAAAGTACTCTAAAACTCACAACAAATTTATTTCAAAAACTTTATAGACTATCTTGTAGGCATAAAAGTAATTTGTGGAAATCTTGAATAGGTTTTATAGTAGAGGAACGAGTCAAAATGGAGATTAAATTAGGCGAAATTGAGTTTGCTTAAATATGTGCTGTAACATCAAATTTAAGGCTAAATTTGATAATGATGAAGATCTAACTAGAAAACTTTTTGAAGAAAGTGGTTGTATATTTCTAAATTCTCTTTAAATAGACTTGATTTATCTCAATTGGAGTTTGGAGTCAAAAGATATGTTAATTTTTTTAAAGTGCAATAGTGTAGGAAAGCTTTTGATCACCACTGATGTTAGTGGTGAACCTCTCTAGGTTACCGATCACTACACCAATGACTAGTCATCTGAAATTTGAAAATTATATCTTTGTACATCATTGGTAACCCATATATGGTCATCGGTAATCCAAGACCTAAACTATGTTTGTAGTTCAAATTAGAGATGATTTTGGACTCCAATCAGAGCTATTGATAACTATTTCTACTAGATTTAAGGGATGGGATTGGTGAGGAATTTGAAAACTCAATAAAACTCTGCTAATGTCTAAGTAAATTCTTATATTAGAAGGGGAAGAGGAGACTTCAGTAGGCCAATATATCAAAGAAACTAAGAGAATTATTAAATCATCATCATCTTCTTCATCAAATTCTCCCTCTCCCATATCATGGAGTGATTATTCTAAAGTTCAAAGTAAATAGTTAAGGGAAAAGTTTCATATCGAGCCAACCAAAATAGTAAATATCAAGGCATCAAAAGAGAATCTTCATGTCAATAAGATCTCACATATTTTCCTCATCTTTAAAAAGAATTCCTTTGTTGTGCACAAGGGAAAGGGCTTTCCAATCAAGCCAACCGAGGCTCCAAGGTTTTATCTATTCATAAAAATCCCTATAAAGCTGTTAAGGAGAAGATCTTCATGTCAACAAGATTTTCTCTTTTCTTCATCACTTTTTTATCAAATCTCCATTGCCGTGTTCAAAGGAGTTAGATTTCATATCAAGCTCATCAATGAGAAAGTATAAATCAATGCAAAAGATTATTTGCTATATTCTCACAGTACAACTCTAGCAAATGAGCCTATTCTCTTCTATTTTGTCTTTCGCACAATCTCTAGTCAAGATTATTGCTGAATTATCAATGGGGCAAAAGAACTGCTCTAGTTAGAATTTCATCATCACACATTTCCAGACTTGCACGGGGAAGATGTGATTTCTTTTAAGTAATTATAATAGTAAACTATGTTTTTATAATATTTGAGGGCAGACATGTGTATTCTTACTCTTGTAATTATTCAATGATATAAACTTACAACATTTTCCTTATTTTTAAGTTTCAAATTTTTACTTAAAATTCTATTTTAGAGTTTCTCTCTTGAATAGTCTTGAGTTGGCAGAGGGCGGGAGAGGAGAGCTAAGCAGGTGGTGGCTTGAGTTGGGGAGTGATGGCAAATTGGAACATGAGGTGTTGCTTGTAAAATGAAAGGCTACATGAGCTACATACATATACATTTTCATAAAAAAGTTTTATCTCCTTCAGTTCAAGTCCAGCTAGTGAAAGCAAGTAGAACTCTGTCTCTATTTCAAATTTATATTTTATTTTTGCCACATTTCAGTAGAAATGCTATCTTTTAGACCAGAACTTGGATTAACATGATTCTTGATTTGCTAGAAAGAGATTTCTGTAACTTTCTATAACCCATCTATTTTTTAGCTGCTTCTCAAAACGAAGAATATTGCTTTAAATTACAAGTCATATGATATTAGAATAACCATAACTTTTGCCATATTTAGACGAATAATAACATGTCTAAAATTGAAATAAAAATCTTAAATAGAAAAATTTGATTGATTACGAGTTAAAAGTGTAATATTTGGTATCTATTTTATGCACTCGTAATCCAATTTTGATGAAATTAATATTATTAATATTACTTTAACTCTCCACTTAAATTTCTGATAGTGTTTTATGATCTTTATATAGGGTTTTAGATGAAAGGAAATAGAATGAGAATCGTATCCATACACAAACCGTAGCCTATAGTGAATTTTCAGGCCTGGTTGTTCGACAATCACCTAGAAGGGCTATCATTGGAGATAAATTTTGATGGCTATAACCCTTCTCGAAAGCAGCTATCAAAGTGGAGGTCAAAGCAGATACACCAATTTTTGAAGAAAAAATAATTTCCAATTAGATAGAACTCTTGTATCAGGATATTAAACCTAGAAAGGCCTATAAATACCCATTGTACTACAGAAATAAAATTATGAGTAATTTTAGTCATGAAAGGTAAGAAATTTGAGAGTTTTGTGATTTTTTTTTGTACTCTATCGTAGTTATTCAATAAAAGAAATTTTTTTTGATTATTTGATGGCTATAAAGAGTATGAATGGCTAGATTTATAATTGGTTTTAGATAAGGTAATAAACTCTTGATAATAATCTGGTAAGTTTTTACTTGTTTTACATGATATTTTATCATAGGTTCTTTATTTATCTTGTTAGCTGCCAAATATGATTTTTGAGACTTTAATAGTTTATAGTTTGATGGTATAATTGTTGCTTAGTTTTTAATATACCATAGACTCTTTAGACATGGTATATGCTTAGATTTTGAATGATTATTTCTTTTATTCATATATCAAACTTAGGATTATCTTGAAAATTCATATAGAAATTAACTAAGAGAATTGACCAATTATAAATATTACAACCTTTTTTTTTTATTTTTATGCTTTTAATGATTTATTTTCCAGTTGTATGAGACCACTAATTTATGTAACTAAAATAAAATAAGTATTAACTCATCCAGTGATTCAATTTTGGATGTGTTAACCCATCTAAGCCAGCTTAACTCTCTAGTTTATTTTAAATTTAAATTTCAAATTAGTTAAACTTTCAAAATCAAAGAGTACTTTTAGTTTTACTTTTTATTCGTAACCTATAATTTTAAGTGCCATATCATAATTACAATGATCCTTGAGAGAACGATCTTGGATTTACAGTCCGAGTACTACATGTCGATCTTCTGAGCTTGCAAGTGTACGTTTCAAGTTGTATCAAGTTTTTGGTGCCACTGCCAAAAACCTGTACTATTGTGTTCACTTAAGTATATGTTATGATTCATACATTATTAATAATTATGATTCTGAATTTATATGACCAGTTGGTGGAGAACATCTAACAATAGACTCTTAAGGTCATACACATATCCACAATCACTTCTAATCTGTTAATCACTTGAAAACATGAGCAACAATAATCAAAACATCATTAATAATGGCAACAATATTAAGGATTTGGGGTTCATAACACAAACGATGATCAAAACTAACATGGAGGCACAAGGAGGTCTCTACGCAATTACTTACAACAAGATAGGACACTTTGAGATAAAAGTTGGAGCTATGCAATGTTTGCCCAAGTTCCATAGGATGGATAAAGAGAGCCCATATTTACACCTTCTGAATTCGAAGAGGTTTGCACTATTATTAAGCTTCAAAATATTGGCGCTGAATAATTAAAACTCAAGCTCTTTCCACTCTCCCTAAAGGATAAGGCTAAAACTTGATTACACTCCTTGTAGCCAAATTCAATTGAAAAGATGGGATGAGATGTAAAATGAATTCTTAAAGAATTTTTCCTTCACATTGGACTAATTATTTACATAAGCAAATCATTACCTTTCACCCAAAGGACAACAAAACTTTCTTCGCTTGTTGGGATAGATTTAAAGAATTGCTTTTCTCATGCCTATACTATGGCTTTGAGATATTGATATCCATAAGTACCATCTGTTATGGACTTAATACTGCAACAAACAATTTATTAAAACTATGTGTAACTGTGAGTTTTTAAATAAGAATGCTGAAGAAGGATCGGAATATCTTGATTCTCTTGTCGAAAATTCACAAACTTTGAAAACAGTGGATACTTCAGAATGAAACCAGTCTTATTAAATTAGGAGATACCTTAAAAGATAGGTGATTTTATTAAAGTAGGAGATACTGAAGGTGCAACTGCTTTATTGATTTCACTTACTAAAAAGTTGAAAATTTGATTACAAAGAAACAAGAAATAGTTAAGATGATAGATGAAGTTTCAAACCTTTGCGATATTTTTCAGTTACAAGGACATATAACACGCAATTGTCAAACTCTCACAGTTTTTAAAGAATATTAAATGAATATGGTAAGCCCTTAACACAATTCCTTAATCAGTAAATAACCCATCAGCTTATAATTCAGGTTAGAAGAATCATTTAAATTTTTAATGAAGCTGAATCCTCAACAACAGTATAACCAATCTGTCAAGCTAACTGCAATACAAGCACTGCAACAATACGTTCAACCAGTAACAACATCGATGCCGGCGTACCAACCACTATCGAAGCATAATTTAGAAGATAATATTTCAAATATACAACAGAGAATGGATTAAAAGATCCAAGGATAGCAACAATTTATTCACTCACAATTGATTATTAATAGTCAAAATGCGATGGCCTTTAGTGATATTTGAGCTAGATAAGCCATCTTAATTTGACAATTTTCGAACTCAAGAGAAAGTAGGCTTCCATCTTAGCCAAAGGACAATACTTCATGTAAAATTGAACGTATAAATACAATTTCTTGTACTATTCATGATGATATACCTATGATAACTGTAACGACCACTTTTCTTTTATTGCATTTAATTCACTTCTAAAAAAAATAAAATAAATTAAAATCTAGAAAATAAATAAATAAATAAATAAAGAAAAAAGGGGGGGGGGGTTGTTTTTCTATTATGATGAGGATTTAGAAGTAGTTGAAATCAAAACAAATTCATAGATTACCCTTATCCAAAATTTGTTATTTAAATCTTCAACCAACAAGATTATATCTCAACCAATAAGATTATATCTCAACCTTCAATCTCCTAAAATTTAAATAAGAATAAAATAAAGTCCCTTTCTCTCCTCTGGAATGCAGAAAAACTTCAGAACGTACGAGAAGGAGAGAGAAAGGAAGTAATGAAAGAAAAAGGAGGAAAGAAGAGATTCCTCTAAGTTGAGTTTTTTTAACTCACATAAACATGCTATGTTTATTTTTATACTTCCTGTTTTTAATTTAATTAAAGTTATGCATTTGAATAGAAACCCAAATAGAGTTGAATTTACCTGGCCATTAACTACTGTCTTTTGGTGAGAAATATAAGTAAAATATAATGATTGTCATGATGATTGCTATTAAGGATTTAACAGTAGACTATACATATAAAAATACTAAGAAATTCATCAAGTATTCCCTTACTTGCAAATAGATATGTAAGGATTTCATAAGTTGTTGAATTAGCCATCAACAAATTAGGAGCAACCTTCTTTATCTTTCGATAAAATTAGTTGAAAAGGTAACTAAGTACGGAGGAAAAATGAAGGTTGCAGCATGTAGCTATTTCGTGTTCGAATCCCCCGGTAACATATCTCTCCATCTCTCGTCCTTACTCTTTTTGTGCCTTCCTAATTTTAGATAATTTGTGCTGAACTTCTTTTTGATTAAATTCTTATTTCTTGATGATATGAAATTATTTGTCGGGTGGAATCTATGAAATTTAGTTGAATCTTGTAATTAAATAAATTTCCTACTTCCTTTCTTTTTTGGCATAGATTCATACTCAATCTGAATATTTTCTGCTCTATTACTTTTGCCAAACCTATTTGCTATGTCTTTTCGCTCTCAATTTCCAAATTAAAGTTTTTTTTTTGGTGTTTGATTTCATTGCTTTCTTCCACTTTGGGATATCTACTGCAATTGTAAAGGCAGGGCAATTTGTTGGCATTTGCAGGCATTGAATCAAATTCGGCCTTTAGGAGTAATTATGTAAGGGTTAGGCCCATTTTGCAATTAAGTGTAGAATCTGGAAGTATGGGATACTTTGACTAAATTCTGGTGAAAAATATGTTTGGCAAAGGATAAATTTTAGTATACCTTGAATTACCACCATTGTCAACTTGCTTGATTAGTCAAATAAGTTTCGGGTAAATTTCACCAGTGTCCGTGAGGCTTATATTTTGGAGTAGAGTTGGTTAAGACAGCAATTGAATGTTACTTGGCTTAAAAAAAAAGAGACAAGAGTACAATATTTTTTTTCATTTTGTAACCAATGGGTGCCAGAGGAAGAACTTGATTCAGGTGATTCATGAGGATTTTGGCAGGAGAGGAGTAGCATAACAACTTTGGAGGTCAGTAATTCTCTGCAGGTTGTCAAGTCCCCTAATTTAATGGCCTGTTTGACTTTGAAATTTTGTTTAGCATTGAAATTTTCTTAACTGTAGTTTATTTTGATTTGTCATCAAAGGATTGCAGCCTTTAACTTGACTGCATTGCAAGACCTCCTAAATATTTGATAATCCCACTGTTTAACTCGTTTTATCCAAAAAAAAAAGGCCTGAAATGGTTAATTGAGATGCACCTTAATCAGCGATCTAAAGTTAGCTAAGAATATATTAATTTCATATGCATATATGTAAAAAAAAAATTCGAGCAAATTATGGCCATTAATTTGTAAGGAAGTAAGCCATTATAAATTGATTTACTACTTATCTGGATTTTTGGCATTTTCATTATTTCGTTCTTCATTTTAAGTATACTTTTTTTGGCACAAACATTCCTTATTTCAGTTTTCTGCATGTGTGGCGTTTGGCTGACTGGTTTTTCCCTCAGTTATGGTGTTAAGTTTTTTTTTTTTTTAAATAATTCATGTCTTCTTCTCTCTCTTTCTGATTTCTACTGTGATCACTGTGATGGTGAGGCAACTTTGGAGGCCTTCTAGGCCTAGTTTGGGTACAAGCTCCGATTTCACTCAAGAGAATTTTTTTAAATGAGCACCCCACTTGACTAAGTGAGCACACTAAAAAAAATTCTGGGAAATTCTATTAGAGCACGCCCCCTTGCTTAATACACATTTGAAATGGAATAATCTTTCCAGCTATCTCAGACTCGGGTCTCTCTGACTGAAATCTTATGCTCGAACTATGCCCTATTCTTAGTAAGCAGTCGTTGCACTCATTCACAAGCATTTGAACAAATTCTACATTTGAAAATAATTACGGATGGTTTTAAATTTTTTTTTTATAGTAACCTATTTCTAAATTGAATGTTTCATGCTCTAACAAAAGAAAGAGAAAAATGAATATTCGAAATAAAATCTGAAAAGACACCGAAAATTATGGGATTGGCGATAGATCATTAACTATTGCATTGTATATTATTCTTTATTATTACTATTATTGCCACAGAATATTGAAATTTAATGATGATCACCAATCCATTAAATTAAATTGAATAACTTACACTGGAATCGTCATACACCGGGATTTGGGAAAAATTAAGGTTCATATGAATTAGATGGCTGGATGTAACTGTGTCACTGTTTTCCATTTTGGGAGGATTGGGATAGGCTCCGATCATTACTGTGCCACTGTTTCCCATTTTGGGAGGATCATGATAGGCTCCGATCAATATTCCTGTTCCGTTTTTACGGGAGTAAATGGGGATGCATTCATACCAGTTATATTCATATTTTTCCTAAATTTTCAAATACCATAATTAAAAATCATCAACTAAAAAAAAATAATAATAACTTCTACCTTTTATTTGCATGATTGTCCATAATATTGAGTTGTTATTATTATTTTTTGTGTTTTACTATTTCATATTAGCTCGCTTTACTGATGATCCTGGTTATGCATGACCATATATAGACAATTACCAAGAAGTAGATCCACCAGAAACATAACAAGATGTGGCATACTTTAAGGAAGAGACAGATCTACAGGAGTGATGAAATTTTTAGTTAATTACTTTCATTTTAGGAAACTGTAATAAGTGCATATGACACTTCATTTAGTTTTATGTGATACAGTTCTTTTATTCAAAAATAATTTATTTATAGTGACATTTTGTTGATTTATTTAGAGGAAGTTTGTTATCACTTTGATTTAAAAAAATTATCATTTATTTCTGTACAATAACAACAACAACAACAACTAAGCCTTTTATCCCAAGTATTTGGAGTAGGCTACATGAACCAAAAAAGAATCACGCCGGATCGATCACTTTGATATTGCTTCTCCATTCATTTGTATCAAGTAATATCTTCTTATTTAAACCTCTAGACTCCATATCTTTGCGTATCATCTCCATCCATGTTTTCTTCGGTTTTCCCTTCGTTCTTTTAACTTGTCCTACATTGATAAACTTCTTCGAACTGGTGCACTTGCAGACCTATGTTGCACATGACCAAACCATCGTAAGCGATTTTCTCACATCTTCTTATCGATGGGAGCTACACCTACTTTAGCACGAATATCATCATTTCTCACTTTATCTCTCCTAATATTGCCGCACATCCAACGGAGCATGCGCATCTTTGCTACACTTATCTTCTGTGAATGACGTTTCTTTATAGCCCAACATTCAGTACCATATAATAAAGTTGGCCTAATAGCAGTCCTATAAAATTTTCCTTTCAATCTTAACGGAATGTTACGGTCGCATAAAACTCCCGTTGCCCTCCTCTATTTCAACCAGCCAGCTTGTATCCTATAGTTAACATCATTATCGATCTCTCCATCATTCTGAATAATAGAACCCAAATATCTAAATTGATTGCTCATTTGTATCTCTTGCCTATCCAGTTTTACAGTATTATAGTATATGGTCTGACGTTTACTAAATTTACACTCCATATACTCTGTTTTAGATCTACTCAATCTAAAACCTTTAGATTCTAATGTATGCCTCCATAACTCTAAGTTGGTATTTACCCATTCTCTTGTTTCATCAACTAAGACAATATCATAAGCAAATAGCATACACTAAGGTATCTCATCCTGAATGGCTTTAGTAAGCTCATTCATCACTATAGCAAATAAGAATGGGCTCAATGTAGATCCTTGATGTAATCCAATTGTGATAGAAAAATCACTTGTTAAACCACCACATGTTCTGACATTGGCCACTACTCCATCCCACATGTCCTTAATTATGACGATATACTTGATGGGAACTCTTTTCTTCGTTAGTGTCCACCAAAGTATCTCTCGTGGAACTTTATCATAGGCTTTCTCTAAGTCAATAAATACCATATGCAAATCTCTATTTCTCTCTCGGAATCGCTCTATAAGTTGACCTAAGTAAATGAATAGTTTCTGTCATCGATCGTCCTGGCATAAATTCAAACTGGTTCTCCGATATTTTAACAGTTTATCGCAATCTATGTTCAATTACCCTTTTCCAAAGCTTCATAGTATGACACATGAGTTTTATTCCCCGATAATTAGAACAACTCTGAATGTCGCCCTTGTTCTTATACAGAGGTACTAGGGTACTCTTCCTCCATTCATTTGGCATTTTCTTAATTTGCCAAATCTTATTAAAAAGATCAGTTATCCACCTCACACTAATCCCTCCTAAGTATCTCCATAACTCTATAGGAATTTCATTTGGACCAACAGTTTTTCTTGATTTCATCCTCTTCAAAGCCTCTTTTACTTCAGACTCTTTGATTCTGCGCATAAAACTACAATTCATATCCTCACATTGAATAGTAAGATCTCCCAAATCTTGAGTAAAACTACCATTATATAATCTATCAAAATAATTTTTTCATCTTTCTTTAATCTCTTTATCTCGAACTAGAACTGTCTGATCCTCATCTTTAATACACTTTATAGTACATAAGTCTTTAGACTTTCTCTCTCTTATTCGAGCAATTCTATATATATTTTTTTCTGCCTCTTTATTATCTAACTTCTCGTACACTTGTTTATATAATTTAGTTTTTGTATCCCGAACAGCTTTCTTAGCCTCCTTCTTTGCTAGTTTATACTTCTCAAAACTTATTCCATTATTATTATTATTATTCAAATCTCTATAAAGGTCTCGCTTCATCTTAATAGCATTTTTTTACTCTTCATTCCACCATGATGTATCCTTACATGGTGGAGCACCGCCCCTCGACTCACCGAATATATCTTTAGCTATCCTTTTAATGCAACTTACCATTTGTTCCATGTTATATTAGGATCATCATGGTCCCTCCAATCTACTTCTTGTACTACTCTATTTACAAAAACTTTTTGATTACCTTCTAATCGCCACCACTTAATCTTAAGATCTAATTTACACTTAATTTTTCTAAGTTTTTGTCTAATCTGAATATCTAAAACTAAGAGTCTATGTTGGGTAACTACACTCTCACCTAACACTATTTTACAATATATACAACTAGCTCTATCTACCCTTCTAGTTAAAAAAAAAATCTATTTGGCTTGCATTCGATCCACTTTTAAAAGTAACTAAGTGAGAAACTTTCTTTTTAAACCAAGTATTAGCTAAAATTAAATCATAAGACAAAGCAAAATTTAAAATTGAGTTACCCGCTTCATTTCTTTCTCCAAAACCAAATCCTCAATGTACACTATCAAAGCCATTACGATTAGTTCCTACATGCCCATTGAGATAATTACCAATAAATAGTTTTTCTCTAGCGTGTATTTCTTGTACTATCTCATCTAGATCCTCCCAAAATTGATGTTTACTGGATTCATCAAGTTCTACTTGTGGTGCATAGGCGCTAATGATATTAAAAATCTCTCCATCTAAAATAAGTTTAACTAATAAAATTCTATCACTCTTCCTTCTAACCTCTGCTATATCCCCAAGTAATTGCTTATTTATGATCACATCTACCCCATTATGATTTCTATCTCTACCCGTATACCAAACTTTATAACCCCAAGGCTCTATGACTTTAGCTTTCTTACCTATCCACTTAGTCTTCTGCATGCACAAAATATTAACCCTCCTAATCATAGTATCAACTAACTCTGCTAATCTACCTGTAAGGGAACCTATATTTCATGATACCTGTAAGGGAACCTATCATTTATTTCTGTATGTTATTCATATTAAATTGCCTTGCAACTGTAATGTTATGTTTTGAGGCTTGTCGAGTTGTCATTCGAAGCCGAACGTTTCAGTTTTTCATACTACGGAAAGTGGGGCGTTATAGGTGGTATCAGAGCCTAGGCTTCTTTAAGTCTGTTCAAGTGATTTGAACAAACTTGAATATCATTACAGTAGGCAAATAAATAAATAAATATAATAGTTTAATTTTGCTAAACTTTTTAAGGTTCAATACGACTATATATATATATATATACATAAATATGATTTTCTAAATATATCTATTTGCTTTTATTATGTTTATTTATGTAATACTTACATTATCCCGTTCCCTGAGAAGGATGGCTCGTCAGACTAATAGGAATGGAGCAAATTCTAGCTCAACCTCGAACACCACTGAAGCCAATGAAATGTTAGGACTGCTTAGTAAGATGGTCGACGCGCAATAACAACAGGCCGAAGCCTTTCGAGCAGGAGTGATGGCGGCCTTAGATCGTGTGGCAGAATCGAGGGACAAGCGTCCTGGAGGGATATCTGATTTCAGACGCCTTCATCCATCTGCCTTCTCGGGGACAATAGGAGCCTTGGAAGTTGAATAGTGGCTCATGCAGATGGAAGACTTATTAAGAGCTGCTAGGATTCCAGATGCTGACAAAGTGTGTGTCGTCAAATTACAATTGACGAATATAGCAAGGACTTGGTGGCAATCAGAGAAGAACAGACTATCCCAACCAATCTCGTGGGATGCTTTCACAATGAGTTTCCTTACAAGGTTCTTTCCTCGAGCAGCTAGGAGGGAGATGGAGCACCAATTCATTAACTTGAGGCAGGCAGGAATGACAGTAGAAGAGTATGCATCAGAGTTTGTTTGTCTGAATCAATTTGCGCCATACATGGTATCAGATGAGGCAGATCGTGCTCATCGCTTCCAACAGGGATTGAGAATAGATATCCAGAAGTATTTAGTAATCTCCAGAATGGAGACCTATGCTGAAGTTATTGATGCAGCTCGAGATATAGAGCAAGTGTTAAATAAGGAAAGGAGGGTTCAGTCTTCTGCACCCAAGAGGTCGGCCAGTCAAATGTTGGGAGGAACTTCATCTAGGAATATTGAGAAGCGTCTGGTCATTTTTTCGCAACAGAGGGTTACTTGTACACATTGCCAGAAGCCAGGACACACTATCAAGGAGTGTCGGTATGCCAACAACTTATGTCTAGCATGTGGATCAAGTGAACACATGATCAGGGATTGTCCACGAAGGAGAAACATGGTGCCAATGCCTTGCCTTCCAGTATCTCAACAACAACAACAGTCACAAAAGGATCAGAATGGCAATCAGAATAGGCAACCACTTCCACCTCAGAATAGAGCTTATGAGCAGGCTAAGAAGAATAAGGCAGTGGACATGGGACGTGGACAAGCCTATAACCTAACCGCAGAGCAAGCAGAGAAATCAGATGACGTGGTAGCATGTATGATACTAGTCAATCATATACCCACATCAGTTTTATTTGACTCAAAAGCATCACATTGCTTTATTTCTTCTAAATTTGTGACACTACATGCCATACCTTATGAGAACATGAACATTAGATGGAAGATAAGTACAGGTAACGAGGGTATTGTTTCTACTCAAATGTGTAGATTGTGTCCTGTAGTAATTTGTAGAAGGGAATTTTATGCTAATTTCCTAATTATCGATACTCACGGATTTGACGTGATATTGGGAATGGATTGGTTAAGTACCTTTTATGCAATTATTGATTGCCGGAGGAGAAGCGTTGTCTTCAGGATACCGTATCACCCAGAATTCGAGTTCATTGGGGGCAACAGCACTAAGGAACCTGCAGAATTTAGAGCTCAACCTACGGATGGAGTAATAGTCCAAATGGATGCCATACCAGCTGATATCCCAGTGGTGTTGGAGTTTTTGGACATCTTCGAGGATTTCTCAGGATTACCACTAGACAGGACGTGGAGTTCGCCATTGAGCTTCTTCCTGGCATTACACCAATCTCTTTAGCACCATATCGAATGGGTCCAGTAGAGCTAAAAAAAGTGAAGATACAATTAGATGAGTTGGAAGCTAAAGATTTCATTAGACCAAATACTTCCCCTTGGGGTGCACCGGTACTTTAAACTGAGAAGAAAGATGGAGGC
This sequence comes from Dracaena cambodiana, assembly GCA_036321105.1. NCBI lineage: Eukaryota > Viridiplantae > Streptophyta > Magnoliopsida > Asparagales > Asparagaceae > Dracaena > Dracaena cambodiana. Next base: position 48,669,733 of record JAYEPQ010000002.1, read on the forward strand.
AAATGATTATGTATTCATTACAGGGTATTAAATAGGGTCACTATCAAAAATCGATACCCACTACCAAGAATTGATGACTTGTTCGATCAGCTTGGTGGTGGTAGGGTATTTTCCAAGTTGGACCTTAAGTCTGGGTATCACCAAGTAAAAGTGATGGAGTCGGATATTCCTAAAACAGCGTTCCGGACTCGATATGGGCATTTTGAATTCTTAGTGATGCCATTCGGAGTGACGAATGCACCTGCAATTTTTATGAACTTAATGAATCGAATTTTTCTTCCATATTTGGATAAATTCATTGTCGTGTTCATAGATGACATATTGGTGTATTCAAGGACTGAAGAGGATCACACTAAGTATTTAAAGATAGTTTTGGAGACACTAAGGAAGGAGAAACTATTTGGGAAGCTCATCAAATGCGAATTCTAGTTGAAGAGTGTTTCATTCTTGGGACACATTGTTTGTCAAGATGGAATCTAAGTTGATCCTGGCAAGGTCTCAACAGTAAAAGATTGGCCGATCCCGAAAAATGTTTCAGAGGTGAGGAGTCTGGGATTAGCAGGTTATTAACGGGAGTTCGTCCAAGACTTTTCTAAGATTACAGGGCCTCTAACCAAGCTCCTGAGGAAAGGAGAGAGGTACGATTGGAAAGTTGAATGTGATGCAGTTTTCAATGAGTTGAAAAGGAGGCTCACAACAGCACCAGTATTAACCGTACCGGAAGGGACTGAAGGAATGGTGGTGTACAGTGATGCGTCCGGCAGGGGGCTAGATTGTGTGTTGATGCAACAAGGACGAGTAATAGCTTATGCTTCTAGACAATTGAGACCGCATGAGAAAAACTATCCCACACATGATATGGACCTTGCAGCTGTGATTTTTGCATTAAAAATTTGGAGGCATTATTTGTTGGGCAGCAAAGTGGAGATTTATACAGACCATAAGAGTCTTAAGTATATCTTCACACGGAAAGAACTTAATATGAGACAAAAAAGGTGGCTCGAATTGATGGCAGATTATGACATCAATTTGCAATACCATTCTGGTAAGATCAATGTGGTATCTGATGCCTTGAGTAGAAAGCCTATGGAGATGGTTTTAACTCAGTAGAAAGAGCTACTTGAGAAAATCATACAGTTAGAATTAGAAATTATCTTACCCGGTGCTGAGGCACAAATGCTTGCTTTACAACTCCAACCTCCATTAGTAGAAAAGATTATAGAAGCTCAGAAAGATGATCTCAAGTTGCAAAAATTTTGAAGATAAGTAGAAGAAGGACAGAGAACAGATTTATGTATCCACGCAGATGGGTCTCTTCGATTTGGCAATAGGCTGTGCGTGCCCAAAGGAGAAATTCGGCAGGAAGTATTATCAGAGGCTCATAGTTTAGTTTATTCTGTCCATCCTGGAGGAACAAAGATGTATCAAGACTTGAAACAACATTTTTGGTGGTATGGAATGAAGTGTGAAATTGCCAAGTTTGTATCCAAGTGCTTAACTTGTTAGCAAGTTAAAGAAGAGCATCAAAGAATGCCGGGACTTCTTCAACCTTTACCCATACCCGAGTGGAAATGGAAAAGAGTTACTATGGATTTTGTTACCGCATTACCACACAGCCCCAAGGGTAATAATGCAATTTGGGTAATTGTGGACCGCCTCACTAAAGTAGCACATTTTATATCATTTCGTGTAGGACAGTCTACTGAAATTTTGGCAGAGAAGTATATGCGTGAAGTGGTGAAATTACATGGTGTGCCGGTTAGTATTGTATCAGATCGAGATGCCCGTTTCACCTCTCAGTTTTGGAAGAAACTGCAAGATCGTCTGGGATCAAAACTAGAGTTCAGTACAGCATATCACTCAGAAACAAATGGCCAGTCAGAAATAACTATCCAGACATTGGAGGATATATTGAGGACTTGTATGCTTGACTTCGGAGGATCATGGGAGGATTTCCTACATCTGGTGGAATTTGCCTACAATAATAGCTACCAAGCAAGCATCAAGATGGCACCATTCGAGGCTCTGTATGGAAGAAATTGTAGATCACCATTATATTGGGATGATATTGGAGAAAGAAAACTACTTGGGTCAGAAATGATTACCAAGACAGACAGTGGACAAAATTAACTTAATACGGCAACATCTGAGAGCAGCCCAAGATCGACAGAAGAACTGGGCAGACCACCCATAGTGGTTTCTAGAATTTCAAGTAGGAGACTCAGTCTTCTTGAAGGTTTTGCCCACACGTGGAGTCATTCGTTTTGGCAACCGTGGAAAGTTAAGCCCGAGATTCATCGGACCCTTCGAAATTTTGGAACGAATAGGCAAGGTCTCGTATCGCCTAGCACTACCGCCTACACTAGAACAAGTACATAATGTTTTCCATGTCTCACAATTAAAATGATATGTACATGATGAGAGGCATATCGTGGACTATTCAGGACTGGAGATTGGACCAGACCTCTCCTATCCAGAAGAACCGGTCACCATACTTGACTGTGTAGAGAAGACTTTGAAGAACAAAGTAATTCCACTTGTGTTGTTTTCTTGGAATCGACATTCTAACTGGGAGGCAACCTGGGAGCGAGAGGAAGACATTCAAGAGTGTTTTCCACACTTATTTGAGTAAAGGTATAACTCATCTACATCATTTGAGTTTAAAGAAATTTTAAGGACGAAATTTTCTTAAGGGGGGTAGAATGTAACGACCATTTTTCTTTTATTGTATTTAATTCGCTTCTAAAAAAAATATAAAATAAATTAAAATCTGGAAAATAAATAAATAAATAAAGAAAAAGGGGGGGTTGTTTTTCTATTATGATGAGGATTTAGAAGTAGTTAAGATCAAAACAAATTCATAGATTACCCTTATCTAGAATTTGTTATTTAAATCTTCAACTAACAAGATTATATCTCAACTAACAAGATTATAATTCAACCTTCCAATCTCCTAAAATTTAAATAAGAATAAAATAAAGTCCCTTTCTCTCCTCTGGAATGCAGAAAAACTTCAGGATGTACGGAAGTTGAGAGAAAGGCACGAAAGAAAAGAAAAAGGAGGAAAGAAGATATTCGGCTAAGGTGAGTTTTTTTAACTCACATAAACATGCTATGTTTATTTTTATACTTCATGTTTTTAATTTAATTAAAGTTATGCATTTGAATAGAAACCCAAATAGAGTTGAATTTACCTGGCCATTAACTACTGTCTTTTGGTGAGAAATACAAGTAAAATATAATGATTGCCATGATGATTGCTATTAAGGATTTAACAGTAGACTATACATATGAAAATGCTAAGAAATTCATCAAGTATTCCCTTACCTGCAAATAGATATGTAAAGATTTCATAAGTTGTTGAATTAGCCATCAGCAAATTAGGAGCAACCTTCTTTATCTTCATCAATAAAATTAGTTGAAAAGGTAACTAAGTACGGAAGAAAAATGAAGGTTGCAGCATCTAGCTATTTCGTGTTCGAATCCCCCGGTAACATATCTCTCCATCTCTCGTCCTTACTCTTTTTGTGTCCTTCGTATTTTTAGATAATTTGCGTTGAACTTTCTTTTGATTAAATTCTGATTTCTTGATGTTATGAAATTATTTGTCGGGTGGAATCTATGAAATTTAGTTGAATCTTGTAATTAAATAAATTTCCTACTTCCTTTCTTTTTTGGCACAGATTCATACTCAATCTGAATATTTTATGCTCTGTTTCTTTTGCCAAACCTATTTGCTATGTCTTTTCGCTCTCAATTTCCAAATTAAAGTTTTTTTTTGGTGTTTGATTTCATTGCTTTCTTCCACTTTGGGATATCTACTACAATTGTAAAGGCAGGGCAATTTGTTAGCATTTGCAGGCATTGAATCAAATTCGGCCTTTAGGAGTAATTATGTAAGGGTTAGGCCCATTTTGCAATTAAGTGTAGAATCTGGAAGTATGGGAAACTTTGACTAAATTCTTGTGAACAATATGTTTGGCAAAGGACAAATTTCAGTATACCTTGAATTACCACCATTGTCAACTTGCTTGATTAGTCAAATAAGTTTCGGGTAAATTTCGCCAGTGTCCGTGAGGCTTATAGATTGGAGTAGAGTTGGCTAAGACAACAATTGAAGGTTACTTGGCTTAAAAAAAAGGAGACAAGAATACAATATTTTTTTCATTTTGTAACCAATGGGTGCCAGAAGAAGAACTTGATTCAGGTGATTCATGAGGATTTAGGTAGGAGAGGGGTAGCATAACAACTTTGGAGGTCAGTAATTTTCTGCAGGTGGCCATTGTAGCCATTATCAAGTCCCCTAATTTAATGGCCTGTTTGGCTTTGAAATTTTGTTTAGCTTTGAAATTTTCTTAACTGAAGTTTATTTTGAATTGTCATCAAAGGATTGCAGCCTTTAACTTGATTGCATTGCAAGACCTCCTAAATATTTGATAAATCCCACTGTTTAACTCTTTTTATCCAAAAAAAAAAAAAAGGCCTGAAATGGTTAATTGAGATGCACCTTAATCAGCGATCTAAAATTAGCTAAGAATATATTAATATCATATGCATATATGTAAAAAAAAAAAATTGCCAGCAAATTATGGCCATTAATTTGTAAGGAAGTAAGCCATTATAAATTGATTTACTACTTATCTAGATTTTTGGCATTTTCATTATTTCGTTCTTCATTTTAAGTACAGTTTTTTTGGCACAAACATTCCTTATTTCAGTTTTCTGCATGTGTGGCGTTCAGCTGACTGGTTTTTCCCTCAGTTATGGTGTTAAGGTTTTTTTTTAATGATCCATGTCTTCTTCTCTCTCTTTCTGATTTCTACTGTGATCACTGTGATGGTGAGGCAACTTTGGAGGCCTTCTAGGCCTAGTTTGGGTACAAGCTCCAATTTCACTCAAGAGAATTTTTTAAATGAGCACCCCACTTGACTAAGTGAGCTCACTAAAAAAAATTTCTGGGAAATTCTATTAGAGCACGCCACTTTGCTTAATACGCTTTTGAAATGGAATAATCTTTTCCAGCTATCTAAGACTCGGGTCTCTCTGACTGAAACCTTATGCTCGAACTAGGCCCTATTCTTAGTAAGCAGCCGTTGCACTCATTCACAAGCATTTGAACAAATTCTACATTTGAAAATAATTACGGATGTTTTAAAATTTTTATTTTTTATAGTAACCTATTTCTAAATTGAATGTTTCATGCTCTAACAAAAGAAAGAGGAAAATAAATATTGAAAATAAAATCTGAAAAGACACCGAAAATTATGGGATTGGTGATAGATCATTAACTATTGCATTGTATATTATTCTTTATTATTATTATTGTTGACACAGAATATTAAAATTTAATGATGATCACCAATCCATTAAACTAAACTGAATAACTTACACTGGAATCGTCATACACCGGGATTTGGAAAAAATTAAGGTTCATATGAATTAGATGGTTAGACGTAACTGTGACACTGTTTCCCATTTTGGGAGGATTGGGATAGGCTTCGATCATTATTGCGCCACTGTTTTCCATTTTGGGAGGATCGGGACAGGCTCTGATCAATATTACTGTTCCATTTTTCCTAGGGTAGACGGAGATGAATTAAGAGTAGCTATATTCATATTTTTCCTAAATTTTCAAATGCTATAATTAAAAGACATCAACTAAAAATAATAATAATAATAATAATAACTTCTACCTTTTATTTGCATGATTGTCCATGATATTGAGTTTTTATTATTATTTTTTTGTGTTTTACTATTTCATATTAGATGCTTTACTGATGATCCTGATTATGCATAACCAGATGCAGACATTTACCAAGAAGTAGATCCACCAGAAACAGAACAAGATGTGGCATACTTTAAGGAACATGCAGATCTACAGGAGTGATGAAATTTTTAGTTAATTACTTTCATTTTAGGAAACTGTAATAAGTGCATATGGCACTTCATTTAGTTTTATGTGAGACAGTTCTTTTATTCAGAAATAATTTATTTGTAGTGACATTTTGTTGATTTATTTAGAGGAAGTTTGTTATAACTTTGATTTAAAAAAAATTATCATTTATTTCTGTATGTTATTCATTTTAAATTGTCTTGCAACTGTAATGTTATGTTTTGAGGCTTATCGAGTTGTCATTCGACGCCGAACGTTTCAGCTTTCCACACTATGGAAAGTGGGGCATTACAATAACTGCTGCAATAAGTTTTAGAAATAGCAAAGTGCTTGATGAGCCTGTTTTAAAGAATAGCAACAATTAAGGAAAGTAGAGTAATGATTCAGCACAACAACATGACAATGATACAAACAAGGCCAATCCCTCAACTTGTAAACCACTTGTACCATTTCCTCAATATTTAAAGAATAAAAATACTAATACTTCTTATGATGACATTTAAGAGATCTTTAAATAGGTATAGATCAATATATAGTTGCCGGAAGCAATTAAGAAAGTGCTATCATACACTAAATTCTTAAAGGATATGTGCACTACAAAAAGACATCACAATGTGCAAAAGATTGCATTCATGACAGAGCAGGTAAGTGCTTCGTTTCACTCAAAGATCCTTTTAAGTCAAAGATTATGGATGTCCAACTATTTTATGTGTGATAGAGTCAATACACCATTGAGAAGGCTCCGCTAGACTTGGGTGCTAGTGTGAACATGTTACCATACTCAGTTTGCAAACAACTAGGTCTTCGAGAAATTAAATAAAGAAATTAAATCAACTTTAGTCACACTATAATTAGCTGACATATCATAAAGGCAATGTACTAGTGCAAACTGATAAGTTTTATTTGCCTATAGATTTTACTGTTATTGATATTGCATCTGTTAAAAACACTCATCTTCATATGCCAGTTATCCTCAAATGTCCATTTTTAGCTACCGTTGGTGCAATTATTAATTTCGGGAATGGTCTAGTTAAACTCTCATTTGGAAACATGACCCTTGATCTCAATATTTTTAACATTTGCAAGCAACTAAATATTGAGTCTGATGAAGTGTAGGATGCTAACTGGATTAAGGAAATTCACGACGAAAGAGACGTCATTGTTTTCGTCATTTACAATGCCAAAATTGAAGGTTGCCATTGAGAGTAGAAAACCCAACAAAAATCTGGAATTTGAATTAAAACACTCGAGATTTACTTTCTTTACAATCAAAGCAAGGTTACAATTTTTTTGATTTTTTGATCTTGGGGAGTGTGATGGTGGAAATATAATCAGAGCGATCATTCTTTACTTCTATTGACGATCCAACATCAAGAACTTGATGAACTCAAATTCTCTATTTTTTTGTGAGTTTTTCGATGCCTTTCTTTGGAAGCTTGGCATCATTTTTATAGTTGGATGGTGCCATAATCATTCCCTCAATTTGCGGAGATTATGGTAGTTACTGCCTACGATCGGATTTACACAAATCCTCTTTGACGAGGTTAATTGATAAGGTTAGTTTGATGCTTTTGGTGAGATTAACTTTCCTTTTAGGCAGAGTTAATCTGGTCTGGCGAAACTAATTTTCTTTTAGCTTCCGTCGAAACTAGCTAGCCTAGTTAGGCGGAGTAACTCTCTTTTAGCTTCCTGCAAGCTAGCTAACCAGGTCACGTAGAGTTAATTCTCTTTTAGTTCCCAGCAAAGTTAACTCATTAGCGGGGTGAATTTGGTTTCTAGCAGATGTAGGCTATCAAAATTGTATTTGGTGAAATTTGTTAAAATCCATAGGCTTAAACCTAACAAAATGGCTGATTGGTCCCACCAAGAGGATAGCCCTGTCAGAAGCATATCGGCCGCACCAAAACAGGATTAGCCTCACCAACTAATTGGCCCTGCCAGAAGCAAATTCACTCTGCTAATGAGTTAGCCTTGTCAAAAGTCAAAAGAGGACCAAATCTGCATGATCAAGTTAGCTAGCTTCACCAAAAGTAAAATTGAATTAACTCCGCCAAACCAAGTAAGTTAGCTTCGGCAGAAGCTAAAAGAAAGTTAAATTCGCCAAGCCAGGATAGCTCCACCGAAAAGAAAGTTATTCTTGCGAAAAGAAATCAACCAATCTTATTGATTCACCTCGCAAAGGGGATTCGAGCACATCCAATCATGGGCAAGGAACTACCACAATCTCCGCAAATTGAGAGAAAAGTTATGGCACCCTCCAACTATAAAAATGATGCCAAGTTTCCAAAGAAAAGGCATCGAAAAACCCATGGAGAAAAGAAAATGAGAATTTGAGTACTTCAAGTTCTTGTTGGATCGTCAATGGAAGTAAAGAAGGGACGTTCTAATCATACTTCTATTGTCATACTCCCTAGAATCAAAGAATCCAAAAATTCTAACTTTGCTTTGATTGTAAAGAAAGTAACTGTCGAGTGTTGCAATGCAAAATCTCAAATTTTGTTGTGTGTTTTGTTCTCAATGACAGATTTCAACTTTGACGTTGTAAATGACGAAAATAAACTGCTGACTTCGCTGGGGAGTCACTCCTCTCTCATCGAGGAGTTCATATCGCTGTCCAACAGTGTAACGATGGATGCTACAGTCGATACCTTGGTAATCGAATTTGACCAGGTCAAGTACAAAGAATTCTTCACAATAACAACTCCATCTCTCTGTCCAAGATTGGTTATTTCTGCAGGGCTAGGAGAGTAGAAGCCTAATCCATATCTACCTTGTGGATCTACCTCTTCCATTGAAGGCAATCGATACTACAATATTGGTGCGACTATTACCGCTACCAGCACCATAGTGAATGTAGCATCTTCCTCCGTTCCAGTTGCAACACCTAAAACTAATCCCCTCAGTAACAAAAGAGGAAGAAATCCTTCTGCTAAGCCATCATTGCCAACTGCAAAGCTAAGAAGAGGCTAATTTGACTGGAAAGCTGAGTGGGAATACTGATAAGATCCCTGAAGTAAATGAGGACCATGTGGGCAACAATGAAAAGTACAAACTCATCTACGACGCTGTGGGCAAGACTAACAAAAAGCCTCATGGACCTAATAAGTCCAGTGAAGTTATGAAGTATCCTGACGGAGTTGATAACTCTATCAATTTCAAAAGGCCCAGCAGATCTAATAAACGCAACGAGACTAAAGGACATTCTGGCAAAGTCAGTAAGCACATAGGCGGAACTAAGAAGCCTAACAAAACTGATATTCATGTTGAAAAGCTTCAAAGCAAAAGCACAATAGGCATTAGGTCAGCAGTGAACGAAGTCTGCTCTACCCATGGAAGACCTACTTAATCATCTTGACCAACACTACCAAGTTCAAAAAAATATGAATGAAGGCGATTTACCAGCTCGATTTTTTTTCAGCCGGTTATTATCAAAACCAACATATCCTGAGGTTAGTAGTGACTATTCCAGAAGGATCTCATTACTACCTCAAAAAGTTTCAGAGAAAAAGAGAGCTGGCTCACGTAACCATCTATATGGTAGGATGGGGAAATCCAACATAGGGGTGGGCAATTAGGCTTGTCCCTTGATGGTTACTCTAGTGATGATAGTGATGGAGTATACCGTCACACCCGGTCCTGAGCCAGATCAGCAAGTGTATGTCATAATGTTCTCACTCTGCCCCATGAACAATAAGAGGGGGAGGATGATATCGACCGACATTTTGCATATGTGTTATTTGAGACGTCTGACTCATCTTACCGGAGAAGTGTTCCGGTTGATGCTACTGGCGATGATGTAGGAAGCTTACTACAAATATTGAAGGCGTAATAAGAGTTATCTAAGCAATAACAAGCACTATTAGAACAATAGAAGCGACTATGAATGCCATTTTTACCCAACGGTAGCAACTGGCAAAAATGTTGTCAAGCGATAACCCCAATGCTGAGGCTAAAGGATCAGGATCCTGAAATAAAAACAAAGAATATAACAATCACAAGGATAAAGATGATGAGTCTGACTTCTATATAAATGAAGAATCCAATAAGATTAAAGTTAAATTATTAGAGGACATCCAAACAAAGTTGGATGCATTAACTTATAAGAAAGTTCTGTAGAAGGCGGGAATCATGCGTCCATACCCTCTTGAATAGGACTTTATTCCTTTTCCTAATAATTATTGAGTTCCAACCATTAATAAATACTATGGGAAGGGTTTCCCAAATCAACACATTTACCATTTCCATTCATTAATAAGAAATATTATGGGAAATGATGCACTCATAATCCGGCTATTCATAGGGTTCCTAAAAGGCATTGCCTTTGACTGGTTTCGAACTATACCGGTAGGGTCCATCAATTTATGGGCAGATCTTGAGGATCGTTTCCTCACTTGTTTCTATGAGGATAAAACCGAAATATCTATGCCCATGTTGAGTGAAGAAAAGCAAAAGAAAGGGGAGATAGTGAAAGGCTTCACCGAAAGATTCAAAAATTTATCTCTCAAATGCCCTGAAGGAATGCCACTGTCCATGTTACTGCAGATGTGTAGACATAATTTATGCGCCAAGATTGAATCCAAAATGGGTGCCATTTGGGCCTATACATAGAAAGAACTTCAAGAACAAGCCGAAATCATTGAAAAATCAATTTCGAGACTTTCAGTAGAAGATAAGGGTAAGAAGAGGGCGAAATCCACTTCAACATAGCCACCTTCTAAATTCAAAGGTAAGAATGCATTGGTAGTGGATACCCAAATGGAGCCTAAGAAGAATCCATCGCCTCGGCAAAATACTTCTCTGGCCCAACGAACACACAAGAAGTATTCATTCAAGGATGATTATGTGCTCAAAAACTTTAATATACTGGTCAAAAATAAGAAAATCGAGCTACCTGAACCTAAGAGACCAGAAAAGGTTGGGCACACTAATGATCCAAAATATTGTCACTACCATAGGATAATAAGTCATCCCACGAAGAATTGCTTTATCTTGAGAGACAAGCTCCAAGCCTTAGTGGAAGTAGATGTGCTTCGATTAAACAAAGTAAAGAAGAAAGTAACTATGAACATGATATAGATGTAGTTTGGGAGAGACCTGCCAAGGGTTAAGCCCAACGAAGTTCTAATTTCCAGAGTAATGATAAGGATCATTAACACAGATCCAAATCACTAACAATCCCAAGGGTTGACTTCTATCCCAATCGAACAAGGAGAAACAATGTGGGTTTATCCAGACCTGATTGAGGATGATCAATGGATGGCTGTCACTTCGAAAAGAAAGTAGAAAAAGAAGAATAACTTGAGCTACCATGTTATATCTCTTGGGTTAGGTGGTATAATACTTCTGCTAGCTTATTGACTATCTTAGATGAAAAGCAAATCATTTTTATGGCAGAGGCTATCTCCCAGCAGCACCAGGTTAGGTAAACAATACCTGAAGTAGTATGATATAATTAACCCTAATGACCATTAGTCAGGTCCCTCTAAGGACCTTTGTTAGATCTGCATCAACACCTAAACCTCTTTTTGATAAAAGTAAACTTAAGGAGATAAGGTTTGACAAGTTTTTGAGAAATCGAGCCGTGAAAGATCTTTTGTCTCCATTTAAATTCAACATCATGGTGCAGTTTGCAAATATTCCTACCTGAATTACCATGCATGAGCTATTGTGCCTATCTAAAGAAACTAGAGATGCTCTCCTCAAAGCATTGGCTAATTTGGAGACGTTTCTCACTCAGATCCCTCCACCTACAAATGAAGAGTGTTGTTGTTGCCATCAATTTTTCTCTCCATCCAGCATAACCTCCTCACCCAAAGATATGTTGGTGAAGAATTCCAATCACGACCGGCTATTATATTACACAAGTTATATTGGATCCACAAAAATCGAAAGGATATTAATTGATCCAAGATCAACCTTGAGTATCATACCGGCAAGCCTGATGCAATTTCTGTGCATACCAATACACAAGCTATCTACCACCATCACTATAATTCATGGCTTCAATGCACAAAGTAGCCGGTCCATCGGAAAAATTCGGTTGAGATGTCAAATCGGGGATCTCAAGAGGGAGATTACCTGCCACGTCATAGACACTAATACCTCTTACAATCTATGCTAGAAAGGCCATGGATTCACTCCAACCTCATTGTCCCTTCAACATTGCATCATTGTTTGAAGTTCATGGATACACAGGGGGTTGTCAAAACAATCTATGCAGAAAGGCAGCCTTTTAAAGGAATTGAAAATTATTTTACTTATGTTTTCCTATACAAAGATGAACAAGAGAATGAGACCAATGATGGGAACGAATATGATGTGGAACCCGATAACGGTTCATAAACAACTTCTGTAGAGTTGAACCCTCTTGTAATAAAATTAAGCGATGTAATAAGCAACTCTGATGTCTATATTGAAGGTGAATGCTTAATGAAAGTTCTATTTTTGAGTATGTCTTGTCTATTTCCATTGACAAAACTGATAGTGAAAAGACCTTAATAAAAAAACACAACAAGATATCGGTGCACTCAAGTTCACCAAACAACTCAATGATAGAGGATCCTAACGATGCCATGTTTATCATACGATCCAAACGTAATAGGCCCCAATTATCTTTGGCAAATTTACTACCAAAACTAAACCTGATCCTAGTAGTACTGAAGACGAATAAGACGTCCCGCAATTCGATCATTATGGACCAAATTCTAATAGAATCATGGAAATAATGGAATATGACATCACGAAAGGGGAAGGGTTGTGTTTTAACCGAGGAAGGAGAACCCTTCTATAACTGTGTGTTCCTAAAAGGAAGAGCTTGGATTATTTATTACAGCAAAACTAAATATGGATTAGGGTATGTTTCTTCTAAACCAAAAATAAATGCAATACATGAAAATTCCTCAGAAAGCACGAACCTGCGGTCATCATCGTCATCTGATACCGACTCAGAATACAATTTGAGTGAACTATTCAAACACTTATCAGTGAATATGGATGCCCAGTGGGAGATAAGGTTTGAGTAATGGGAACCTCCTATAGATGATTAAGTCATCCATGTGAATATGGGGAGTGATCAAGATCCAAAACCTATATTTATGAGCTAGAATTTAGACCAGAATGAGTTGCAAAATTTGATCAAATGAGAATACATGGATATCTTCACATGGAGCTATGAAGATATGCCAGGATTGGATCCGGAAATTGCCCAACACTGTCTCAATAATCGAGATGATGCTAACCGGTGAAACAACAACAGAAGTTCAAACCCAAAAAGTAACAAGCATTTGAAGCTGAAGTCAAGAAACTAAAGACTTGTGGATTCATTTGTTAAGAATAATATCCCAATTGATTGGCTAATATCATACTAGTCATGAAGAAAAATAGAAAAGTTACGGTTTGTATTGACTATAGGGACTTGAAAATGCCTGCCCAAAAGACGAATTCAAGCTTCTAATCACAGAAGTTATGATAAATAGTACATGCAGTTTCTAAAGAATGTCTTTCATGGACGACTTTTCTAGATACAACAAAATCAAAATGCATCTTGATGATGAAAAACATATATCCTTTTGAACACCGCAAGGAGTTACACTGTAATGCCTTTTGGTCTGAAGAATATAGGAGCCATATACCAAAGGGCTATGACAACAATCTTTCGCAATCACTTACAAAAAATCATGGATTGCTATGCTGAAGATATTGCGGTGAAGAGTTGGAACAAAAAATGATCATGTTCAAGACTTACGGACAGTATTCAACTTAATGAGGATGCATCAATTAAAGATGAATCCTACAAAATCTCTTTTGGAGGTGTCGAGTGGAAAATTTTTAGAGTTCGTGGTAATTTTCAAAGGAATCCATTTAGACCCGGACAAAGTAAAAGCAATCCAAAGCATGCAAATCCCGAGAAACATTAAAGAACTGAGGGGCTTACAAGGGCGTCTAGCATACATTAGTCGTTTTATTGCTAATTTAGTGGGAAAATGTTAGCCATTCTCCAAACTAATGAAGAAAGGCATGTCTTTCGTATAGGACAGTGAATGCTAGAAAGTTTTCGAATATATCAAACAATATTTCACTAATCCAATAGTGCTGGCGGCTCTGGTTTCTGGCAGACCATTTCTCCTCTATGAACCATGCCTTAGGAGTTTCACTAGCTCAAACTAATGAGAAAGGGCATGAGCATGCAGTTTGCTATCTCAGTCACACAAGCACACTCCAATAGAAAAAGAGTGCTTGGTTTTAGTCTTTGTTGTTCAGAAAATGAGACATTGTCTGGTGGGGCAAACTATCCATGTAATATTCAAAGTAAATCTTTTAAAAATATTAATGACACAACTTGGTTCATTGAACTCAAGACTAGATAAATAGGCACTGTTACTATTGCAGTATGATATGAAGTTTGTGCTTCAGAAAGTAGTGAAAGGACAATCTATAGTAGATTTATGGTTGATCATCCAGTACATGAAAACTACAAGTTGTAGGAAATCATCCCAAATATAGTGATGATAACAAACTCTACTTTACAAGATGAAGTCTAGCAAATGTTCTTCGATAGTGTTACAAGAATAAGACCGAATGGAAGAATCATTGCTAGAGTAGGGATGGTCTTCATATATCCTGAAAATGACATCTTGTCTTATGTGTATTTCCTGACAGAGCCGTGCTTAAACAACATGGCTAAATATAATGCTCACGTCATCGGATTGCAAAAAGCCGAAGAAATAGGGATAAAATATTTTGAAGTCTATGTTGACTCGAAGTTAGTGATCAGTCAAGTTAAGGTGACTACGATGTAAGGAATAGCGACTTGATTCCATACCATCAAGCTATAATATCCTTAGCAAAAATATTCTAAGGATTCTTCATCGACTATGTACCCCGAAGAAGTAATATAGATGCAGATGCTTTGGCATCTCTTGCCGCTACCTTAGCATTGCCACCCAAGATAGAATAAAGAATCTCGGTTGCTAGTCAAAATTTATACCAACCAAAATAGGCCTTGGAGATTAATACGGTGGGAAGCTAGGCTTGGAAAGTAGAGAAGCCTGTGAAGCCTCATCAAGCTTGGAACTTAGTGACTAGAGATTTCATTTTATAAACTTTGTGCTTTATGGCATTCTCTTTGAAGACCCAAAAGAAGCTACTTTCATTAAAAGGAGAGCAAGTCGATACTTCTACAACACAACTATCAAACAGTTATATCGAAGGTCGTATGATAGGATCTTGCTCAGGTGCTTATCTCGTAAAGAAGCACATGTGGTGTTATGAGAAGTCTATGACAGCATATGTAGAACCTGCCAACCTGGGCCCAAACTTTAGGATCAGTTATGAAGAATGGGTTATTATTAGCCAAAAAAGGTGACAGATGCTATGGCTTATGCCAAGCGATGTCATGCATGTCAGGTTCATGCAGATTACATTTATAAACCATAAGAATACTTACATCCTACGGTTGCATCGTGGCCATTTGAAGCATGGGGTATTGATGTAGTTGGACCTATCTCCCTCCTTCGGCAAAAAGTTATCAGTATATCCTCGCAATCACTGATTACTTCTCTAAATGGTCAGAAGCCATAGCACTGAAAGAAGTAAAAGCCTCTGACGTGGTTAAATTAATAAAGCACCATGTTGTTTACCGGTTTGGCATTCCACAAAGGATAGTACACAACAATGAACTCCATTTTGTAAGACAAGCATTCTATAAGTTTGCAACAAATTCAAAATCAAAGGCATTGCATCAACGACTTACAACCCTACTGCTAACGGTCTAACAAAAGCAATCAATAAAACAATGATCAAAGTATTGAAGAAAACTTGTTTAGAAAATTAGCGAGATTGGCATGAAAAATTGGGTGAGTGCTTGTGGGTATATCGCACAACTGTATGGACTCCCATGAATGCAACTTCGTTCTCTTTGGTGTATGGCTGTGAAGCACTCTTGCCTTTGAAAATCCAATTACCATCGCTCCGTACCACCTTAGCATTGGAGATGACTACCAAAGATAACCACAAATTGAGCCGTTAGGAGTTGGAAGCCTTAGATGAGAAGAGACTTCATGCTCAACAACGCATCGAACTTTATCAAGCCAGAATTTCAAAAGCATTCAACAAATAAGTTAAATAACGGGTATTTAAACAATGGGACTTAGTCTTGGGAATGACTCTTCGTCCTATGATCATTACCACAAATCCAAAGGCAAATTTCAACCGAAGTGGGAAGGACTTTTTGTGGTTGAATTTGTCTATTCTAATGGAGCTTACAGATTAACCAAACATGATGGTGAAATTCTAACAGCGCCCATTAATGAAAAATTTCTCAAGAAGTATTACCCTTAGAAAATTTTAGTCGAGGGCAGTAATATTTTTTTTTCTTTTGACTAGTTCGATTGGGAGCTACATGGCGATACTCCAGTAACCCAATACCGAGTAAAGAAAGTTAATTGTATCGGTTTGGATTTGTAAATAAACATTCCAGTACTGAAAAACAATAAAAAGTGCACCAATTGTGTAGATGAATAAAACTCTTTTATTAATCTTTTTATTACATCCGAAATTGAAATTACAATAGTTGCTTTAAGCATTATAGTAAAGTCATGTGTTCTAAGTGTCAAAATGAATATGTAATTCGACTGGTTTAACACAAGTTGTAAAAAAAAGGGATTCAAGGAGTTCATGTAAACGGCGAATTCGACAAAGACTACAACGTGAACTTGAAAGCGAACCACTTCCTCGTAGGAGTTGTTCTGGGAGAACCTCAACACACATCCCAGAATGCTTGACTTCCAACAGGATGCCATGCGACCCAAGGAGCCTGCGAGGATGCCCATGGAACCCTAGCAATAGGAGCCTAACTAAGACGCAATGGCATTTGAAAACCATAGTGCTCTTCTTAGCCCAATGTAGCTAGAGGATTCGTTAGCAGAAAGGTTGCAGCTACCAACCAATAATGCTACCATAAGCATGGAAATCGGACCTAAAAGGCAATCCTCCTGCCAGGCCATGCCATGAAAACATTATTAGCTGGTCCTCACATTAAAAAGGAACTTATCACTTCCTGGCGATCTGAAACTTGGAATTGCACTGCAAAGACAAGAGTGCACAAATGTCAGGAAAAAAGAAAAAAAAAAGGGAAGGAGAGAAGTAAAAGAAGAGAATGTAACAAGGGAAGCCTTACTTTAGTGGTGTAGGTGTGGAGCCTGACTCGCTGATCTTTATTTAGAGTTGAAAATTCCATCCCCTTCATCATCGGTCAGAGGGTCCATAGAGATGGAACCACTCAGTCATAGAAAAGAGACGGCCGGTTAGAATCATGAGCAGCAAGGAGACTAAGAACCTTTTGGGAGAAAAGAAGAGTCTGATACTGGAAGTGCCCAGATAACCCCCAATGGTATTTAAACCTACAAGAAGGAAGATCCAAAAGCCCTAAGGCCAGGCCCCTGGGCGCAACCAATGAAGAGTCGGTATAAAAGTTAAATCATTCCCAAGCCGGAATTTCAGTGCAGCGCTCATCCCATAGAATGAAGTGACATTTGACGCTTTGATTCCTACGAGAATGATCCTACCCTCTCACAAAATATCTAATCTTTCATTAACAAGCTGGCCTCACCAACAGGTTAGCTTTGCCAACGGGTTAGCCTCGCCAACGGGATAGCCCTGCTAACAGGTTGGCCCCACTGGAAGCTAAATTATTGAAAGTAAAAAGTGAGTCCAAAGCCTCAACGGCAGTAGATAAAGAGAAATTTTAGCCTTTAAGTCTAAAAGAAACTCTCATCAACAAATCATGTCGAGCGGAATGATGTGGCAAGCCAAATTCAAACAGTAGTTGGTAAAAACATCTTAAATCTGTTTATAGCTGGGGGTTTTCTAAAAACTCCATAAAAATGTAATAAGTGCAAATTTCATTTGAAAAATCATATGAGTATATCAATGTACAAAGTAAAGAATGAAATGTCTATTAATCAATCAAGCACTGTGCCTACATTGCATCTCTAGGCATAAACACAATAAGTTTTTTTAAAGCTCCTTCTATGATAGGTGCATTGGCAAAGACCAAATTTATCCCCAGATAAAACTAAATATGCAAAATTTATTAAGTTAACATTAAACTTCCTGCTAAAATTTTTCCTCCTAAAATGTTTTTTTTAAGCTAAGTCCTCTAAGTTCAATATCACACTTCTAAAGGACTCTGCATGCATCGTCAGAAGATTAAAAGTAGTAATAACCTGATGATTAAAGCTCGTTGAAAGTTTGAAAAATACACTTTTAATGCCAAAAAGGATATTTGGCAGATAGATTATAAAACATGTTTCTGGCAGTCGAAAAAAATCCACGAAGACAAAGTTTAACATGAAACCTATGGTCAAAACAATATCAAATGACAAGTTCAATAAAAAACCTTTGGTCGACAAAACAAATTACAATTCAACATCAAACTTCCGATCAACCAAAGTCAGCTTATTAAAAAAAAGAAGAAAACAAGATGCCCATCTCAGATTAACTTAAACTCATAACATGACAAAAAAATAATAAAAAAAGTTAAAAATATAAATTGTCTTCAAACTATAATGGAAAAATTAGCTAGCTAAAAGTTCTATTGAGGCCTCTTTTTGAGAGTCTTCAAGTGTTGTTTGGGCCTGTATAGAAGATCTAGAAGGAAAACCATCTATTTGGGCCTGGATAGCCCTCCTTTCTTTCAGAATCTTCTAACTAGCTTCACTGGATTCATCAAGAAGAACTTGTGCCTCCTCTCTACTGGCTTTCGTAGCATTCAGTCGAGCCTCCTGCTCTTCAATCTCCTTCAAGATCTTCTCTAGAATTTGATCCGATGATTGAGATTGACGATCTCCAAATCCTTCACATGGATTTCCCTATCAACAAACTATTGAGTTCGTTGGGTATCCTCCAATAACTGAGTGATCAAATCTCGTTGTCATACTAATTCCTCCCTTTGATGCTAAAATTCTCACATCAGGCGCTCTTTGAATATATCTACCAAAGGAGTCATGGGATCTGTTTTGAAACTTCTCCAAGCACTTTCTAAGCACATGAAACCTTTGACATACTTCTCAAAAGGAGCAACCGCTTCATACCCTACCACATAGCTGATAGATGCATAATAGCTGGCCAGTATGTCTACAATGGGCTCCAGGGAAATCAATCCATCCCTCAGGACCTCACACAGTCTTGTACCGTATCACAAAATGTAAAGTAATCATATTAAAATAATTTTCACTGACTTTACGCACCAAAGGTGATGAAGCTGAAGGAGCAGGGAGCTCAAAAGGGGGAGTAGCGAATATTGCTGCAAATACTGGAAGATCCCAAATACTAGCTATCTAAGGTGGTGTCTGGGTAATACTTGGTGAAGGAATGGGTGCTTGCTAGGGTCTCAAACTGAGTGAAGAAGACAGTACAGAAGTAGAAGGCACTTCAGACACATAGGGGTCGCAACACCAGCGGATGGAATATAATCCAATTCCGAATCCTGGACTAGGGGTGCTATCGTGGACATGCTTCTTTGAGGAGTTAACAAGGTTACTGGTGAAGCTAGAGGGATGTCTGTTGGAGGCAACGTAGTAGCTGGAGACGATAGAACATACGAAGAGCCTATCTTCCTCTTTTGTCGAGTCACAAGGCCCCCTGCCAATGTCCCTTCTACTCGATTGTCTCCTTGATCACTAAAAGTAATCAATAATCGGTGTACTTTCCCACCCTGTGCATATACAGTGATTCCAGCTATACGGGGATGTCGACCTGCTATAGCTGCCTCATTAATCAGTTTCTCGTATTTCTCAACAATTAAATCAAGCATGATGACTTCGGGTTATATGTAGAGATTATATTATTCGTTCCAGTATACTAGTGACAAAAGGCCATTGTATCTGTAATTTTGGGTACTTTAGCAGTAAGCAGAAAGAAGCACTAGTACACCCCATGATGAAGTGTCACCAAGCTCGGGGCCCATCAACTAAACTTCCACTAAAAACTAAAGTAGTACCGAAGTTTCCTATGTACAGATGATCTTAGCTAATTGTCGAGCAGAACGACTCGGGACATACGGTTCTAAATCGAATGAGTTCCCACTTCTATACAAAAGATGACAAAAACGCCAACAAAGCAACTAAGAGAATACTCCTCTTGAGTGATTAGAGTGTGACTCCCCAACATCTTCAAATAAGTCCTTGAACGAAACTCCTTCTATCTTTGGGAAGTTGATCCAAAAACAATATGAAGAATGGTGGTTAACAAGTCGTTGGGAGTTCACCAAATACTCTAAGTCCACTTCATATTTTCATATCTACATAAACCAGGAAGCATCTCACTGTCTGGGATTGCTGGACTAGTAGGGATTAACCCTTAGCAGTGAGATGCAAATCAAGCCATTAAATAAGTGTAGGGTAAATCAATATGAGGATTCAGATTGGATTCCTTTAAAAAGGCTTCGAAAAGTAGCCCCAAACCTAGTTGAATATGGCAAACTATGGCTAGCAGAAGACGCAGTGAACACCCATACACTAATTGAACTACAGGATACAAAACCCTAATCAGAAAACACTCCCTTGGAAGTAAAGGGATAACACATTTTTTCAGCCAAAGGGCGATGTAAGCTGCAAGCGCTGCAGTAGGAGATATCTCACGAACCACCTAACTATGGTAACTCAAGAGTATTGTCCCAGTAGAAAGGTCACCTTCACGCTCCCTCAAAATGCGATCGCTGACTATAAACTTAGATAATCTTGAAATGATATCATCTATACTAGCATATTGTTGAAAACCAATAGCTCCTTTCCTGTCTAAGTTGGTGAAGAAAGAATCAGCCCTCTTCTTGTGCCATATTGCACTCCCCTTCGCGTCAGTCAAGTCCGAACAAATTCAGAAATAACAAGTTAAATTCCATAAAGTATGATGGAAGGCTAAAATCTCAAGTTCTTCACTTGTAGGGAAATACTCCTCATATAGAATATCTTCAATTTGAAGTAAAATCTGCCACATCTCATAGAGAGAAAACCCTATTTCTCCATCAGGGGTAAAGAAACTACCATGTACAATTCCAAAATTGCAAATAGTTGTATTGGATTGGTAGCAATGCTCTATTGAGTGGTCCCTACCGCCTTATACAACCCCACCCGATGTCCTACAATTACTTTTTGAACTTGGTCAGTATAAATCTTGTTAATAAGGCCCACTGGTCCTTACTTCCTGTGTGAATCCAACCTAGAGCCCTAAAATTTCTGGCTGGCTATTCACCCTTGTTTATCACATTCATTCTGGAAAGTCCTAGCCATGCTGAAGCTCTCATCTACTGGAATATCCCGAAACATTATATTTGGAAGAAGACCTATCACGTGAGTGGGAGCTCCATCTTGGATAAATCCATATTTAACAAACTTCGCCACTGTAAGGGAATCTTGAGTGGGGGGTAAGACACCATTCCATTTGTCATTCCTCGGTGTATGGCCAAAGATAATTCAAAGGATAGTGTCCTTTTATGTCTGGAAGCATGAAGTAAGTCCCCTTTAATCGATAAATCCAAGGGCAGTAAGGAAGAAGTAAGGAATTCTTAGTGTATATAGCATTCCCAAATATGAAATGTAGTTTGGAAAGCTCAGTTCTATTCCTACAGGAGAACGAGGTGCTAGTGACTAATCCCCTCACAGTTTGGGCACTGTCGTCACGAATTAAACTGGCCTCTCTTCATCATCATAATAGTATAAAGAAGAGGATGTGGACAATGAAAGTCTACATAATCCCTAATACCATAGTAGAGCCAGCCATGTGGTGAGCGACAATGCGAGAACTGGCGTAGAAAACTGAAAAGGAAATACATTGTCGTGAGGAACGAAAAATTAACTCCACTAGACGGAGTTGAAATTAACTCCACCGAACAAGAGTTCAAATTAGCCCTGGCAGGCAAAATTAAAATGATTTTTCTGCCCTAGCATAGAGAATCTCGACGTTATTGCTTTATCAAAGGTTCAAGGGCCTCTCATCACAGGATAACCTCGTGATTAGAACTATCAGATGGTTACAAGACTCATCATCATTATCAAGAGACATCAAGAGACAATTTTGAGATAAACTCATATGAAGAACGAGTGCAAAGACCTGATTCTCTTTTTCCTTTAAGAAAAAATAAAGATGAAGATCCAGTCCCCTTGATAATAAACGACGTTATAATAGGCAAGAAAATAAATTGAAATATTCATTGATGTCGGCAAAAGGAAAGCTTACTATCAGTCGGTGGGCGAGTTGTCGCTGAAGAAGAGCTGCTCAACCCCGTACCCTATACATCTGACGATTGCATCACTCATTTGGGCACCACAGATCTGAAAATATCTAAGAAAGAGAAAGAAGATTTCATAAGGGAAAAGATTTTTGAAAAAGAAGCAAAAGCCCAGATATTTAAAACAAAGGCTAGGATGGAAGATAGGTGAAGCTATTTTTCACCTTTACCTGAAGCAATTTTAGTATTTATCCAAAGCATTTAAAGAAGACATCATTAGCTCCGCAGTGGTTGAAGCGTTGTGATGAGACGCTTAGACCACTAACCAACTCACATATTAGCCTCACCAGAAGCATACCAAATAACTAGGCTAAGGCAAGATCATGCCAATTCCCCCAGAAGCATTCGGTCAAAAACAAATATGACATGCATAAGATCTGATGGTTGCAAGAAAAGAAAAGGAAATTAAAGTATTTCAAGATTAAAGTACAATTTATCTCAGAAAACTTTGAAAGGGGTCTTGTAGGCTATCAAAATTGTATTCGATGAAATTTGTTAAAATTCATAGGTTAAAAGCTAACAAAATGAGTGATTGGCCCCACTGAAAGGATAGCCCCGTCAGAAGCAGATTGGCGCCACCAAAACAAGATTAGTCTCACCAGCAAATTGGCCCTGCCAGATGCTAAATTCACTCCACCAATGAATTAGCCTCACCAGAAGCCAAAAGAAGACCAAATCTGCTTAACCAAGTTAGCTAGCTTTGTTGGAAGCTAAAACTGAATTAACTCCGCCAAACCAAGTAAGTTAGCTTCACCAAAAGCTAAAAGAAAATTTAATTCACCAAGCCAGGGTAGCTCTACCGAAAAGAAAAGTTAACCTCGCCAAAAGTAACCAACCAGTCTTATCGATTCATCTCGCCAAAGGGGATTCACATCAACTACAATGATCTCAACAAATTGCGAGAACAGTTGTGGCACCCTCCAACTATAGAAATGACTACAAGATTCAAAAGAAAAGGCATTAAAAAACCCATGGTGAGAAGAAAAAGAGAATTTAAGTACTTTATGTTCTTACTGGATTGTCAATGGAAGTAAAGAAAGGTCATTCTGATCATACTTCCATTGCCACACTCCCTAAAATCAAAGAATCCAAAAATTGTAACCTTACTTTGATTGTAAAAAAAGTAAATCTCATGTGTTGCCATTTGAAATCTCAAACTTTGTTATGTTTTTTGTTATTAATGGCAAATTTCAACTTTGACATTATAAACGATGGAAATAGTAGGGCTAACTTGCTGGTGAGGCTAGTCTTATTTTGGTGGGGTCGACTTACTTCTGGTAGCATTATCCTTTCGGAGGGGCCAATTAGCCAATTTTTTAGCTCTTAGCCTATAGATTTTAACAAACTTCACCGGGTACAATTATGATAGCCTACAAGAACCCTTTTAAAGTTTTTAAGATAAATTGTACTTGAATCTTGAAATCTTTGAACCTTTAGATATTTTGCATGTCATAACTATTTTGATCGAATGCTTCCAGTGGAATTAGCATGACCTTGCTTTAGCCTAGCCTTTTGGAGTGTTTCCATTGAGGCTAATATGTGAGTTGGTCTGACAGATCTGAACATCTTATCACAATGCTTTGATCACTGTGCAGCTAATGATGTCCTCTTTAAATGCTTTGGATAAGGACAAAAACAATTTCAGGTAAAGGTGAGAAATCGCTTCACCTGTCTTTTCATTCTAGCCTTTATTTTAAATATCCAGGCTCTTGTTCCCTCTTTAGAAACCTTCCCACTTGAGAAATCTTTTTTCCCCTTTCTCAAGGATTTTCAGATCGATAGCACCCAAATGGGTGATACAACCGACATATGCATAGGCGGTGGGGATGAGCGGCCCCTTCTTCGGCTACAACTCGCCTGCCATAGCCGATAAGCTTTCCACTCACCGACATCAATGAATATGCCAATTATCTTCTTGCTTGTTATAATGTCGCTTAACATCAAGGGGACTGGATCTTCACATCCTTTCCTCTTTTGCGTTTCTTGAGGGTAAAGGAGAATCAGGTATTTGCACCTGTTCTTCTTTTGGGTTTATCTCAAAATTCCTTTTCGATGTCTTTTGATGACAATGACGATGATACATACATAGTTTAGGGTCTTTTTGATTTTGATGACGAATCTTCCTTGCCTTGTAGTCATTGGAATCATGGTGTTACCCTTTAATGTGGAATTCTTGATCTAACGACAACATTAATTTGAATTCTGCCCGGCGAAGTTATTTTTAACTTTTGTCCGACGGAGTTAATTTTTAACTCTGTTCGGAGGAGGTAACTTTACCATTTGTCCAACGGAGTTAATTTGGCTTCTCGTGGCAATGTATTTTTTCTTTATTCAGTAGTGATGGCAATTTTCTTAGCTGTGACCCATCTCTTTTGTCATTTTTTTAGTCTTCTACACCAGTTCTCCTGTCACCGCTCACCACATGGCTAGTTCTATTGTGGGCATTAGGGGTTATGCAGACTTTCGTTGTCTATGTCTCACTTCTTTATATTGTTATGTTGATGAAGAGAGGACAAGTTTAATTTATAATGGCAATGCTCAGACTGTGAGAGAGTTAGTCATTAGCATCTCGTTTGTGGGTAGAGATAGAACTTGGCACTAATGTGATAAATCTGTTGCAAACATACAGTGTTGGTTGTAGCGCTTTACACATCGTTCCCACGAGGATCAAGGTATTTTGCATTCTTGCTAATTCTTTTGTTCAATCAAATTAACTATGAAATTCTAAATTGAGAGAATTAGTTTTAAGTCCTAAAGTTTAGCCTAGGAATTCGAATCCATTAGAATAGTAATCTAACAATGAATTATCTTTTTCTTCCTAACTTTTTGATTATACACGATCAAGTAACACATTAAGAAAGTGATCTTTTAAATTTGATTTTAATTAGGTGCCCCTAAGTATAACCTCTCAAGTGATGTGCAAGTATAGATCATCAAATATAACATCTTTCTTAAAAATAAATTATATCGAGTAGATAATCTTATAAACAAAAGCAAAAAATTAACTTCAAACCCTAATCTAAGTATAGGCTATCAAAATACTAAACTTAAGTATAACTTATCAAAGACATTAGATTTATAAGTTTATTCTCTTCTATTTATTTATAAGAAAATCTTGTTAATAATTCTATAAATATAAACAAAGAATATGAATTCCAAATCTCATCTAAGTATAGATTATCAAAATATGAATTATGTATAATCTATCAAAAAATTATGATTTACAAAATCTATCTTTTATTTATTTATAGAAAACTCATGACTTTATTTCCTTTTAGGAAGAAGATTAGATAAATCCATGTTAGATCTATTAAACTAATTTTATCTACATCCTAGTGCTAAAGTAAATTAGTTACTCATACTACTAACTATCAAAAACCTATATTTATTTTTGAAAACCATGAAAAATTCTATTTTCCTAGAAAGCAAGATAAATCTATACTACAAAGCAAATAAATATATACTAGAAAGCAATTAAATCTATCTAAAAAGCAAATAAAATATTTCTACGTACTAACTTGAAAACAATGGTGCACCTCTAGAGCAGGGTATTGCGGCTGTTACCCCTTTGGCAAACCCAAATTTATTAATTAAAAAGAGTATAAAATTACATCATAAAAATCCTAGATTACAAGGATATAGCCAATATATAGGCCTCAGTGAACCAAAACCTAATTTGAGTATATTTGAGTAACTATAAAATTATATTGAAGACCTTGCAAAAATTTCACGATAATTGGGCCCATTAATGCTGCCAAATGGCAGCAAACACCGCTAAATAGTAGCAAAATAGTGGAATATTTGCTCCTCTTTTCTACTACATGAAGTTCTGGTTATTTTATTTTTATGAATGTTGTATTAGACTTAGGTCTTCTGTAGCTTTATGATCTTGTAACTCGACTCATTTTTAGCTCTTTTCTGGAGTTGGTTTTCTACTCCGGCTATGAGTTTATGCCATCTCCTTATAGGAATAAGTTTACCTAAAAAACACACTAAAAATACCCAAGTAGTATTATTTAAATACAAAAATTGATAATATGGAGATTATAAATATACAATATATGGCACTCATCAGGCACCTCAAATAAGAGAGCTCATTGTGTGCTCAAATGAGGGTTTATCATTAGCACAAGAGGTAGAATAAGAGTGCAAACTGTGAATTATGTTACCTCAATGAGGGCGCTCATTGTGTGCTCATCTATATTGACTATGTTTAATTCCACAGTCATATTCCCAAATGATAGTTTCATGAGGCCACTCGTGCAATCAATTAATGCATTTGAAGTTGTGAGAAATAGTCTATCCAAGATAATGGAAATTTGATTCTATAGATTGAAAATTGGCTTAGTTTCTAAGACAATAAATTCCACTGTAAAGATGAACTCACCGACTTTAATGAGCACATCTTCAACCATACAAAATGGTCTTTTGATCGAATAATCAGCTAATTGTAATGTGACCTTGGTAGGTTAAAGTTTTCTCTAATCCCAGTTGCTGATAAATAGTGTAAGGAAGCAAGTTGACACTTGCCCTTAGATCAAGCAATGCCCTATCAAATATAGTGTTCCCAATGATGCATCAGATCATGGAGGATCCTGGATCTTTGTATCAAATATAGTGTTCTCAATGATGCCCTGAGATCATGGAGGATTTGCCATATATTTGCATCAAGAAAAACTTTCTCATGAACGTTTCTTACTCATTTCTTAGTACACAAATTCTTGAAAAATTTGGCATAAGTAGGAACCTGTTGCATAATATCAAGGAGTGGAATATTAATCTTCGCCTGCTGAAATATTTCAAAAATCTTCTCTACTTGCAGTGAAGGCTTCCTAAGCCGATTGAGATATGGTGCTTTCGGCTTAGGAACATGTTCTTCCAAATGAGCATGTGATGGTAATGGAGGTGATGGAGATAGATGTGGAGAAAGAGATGGAAAAGATAGTGTAGCCTACGAGATAGTAGGAGTGAGATTAGGTGCATAGCTACATTACTGTCCACTTTGCTTGCCAGATCTGAGCGTGTGAATGGCATTGCATTAGCGCATATGGGATAAAATAGACTGTGATGAGTTAGAGTTGGGGTTCATTATTGGTTGGCTCAGAAAGGTACCTAGCCCCCGCTCACTTAGCTGTGTGGCTAACTGTCCAACCTGCTGCTCTATATTCATGATCGACTGAGAACTTGGAAGAAGTTGTTGGTCGGTCTATTGAATAAACTCAGTAGACACTTTCATTAATTTTTGCATTTGTGTGTTTAAATTGGACGTTATCTTGAAAAGGTTCTCTACATTCTTTTCAAGTGTCGTTAGCTGTCTATCATAATTATTGTTAGACCCTTGTTGTGGATATGATTGATTATGCGCAGGTGGTCTATCCTGGATGTTCCCTTGATTTGAAACATTTGGGTGTTGATAAGCACTCACATTTGGTCTTAGGAACTGACCATTGGTTGGAGGCTGCATTTTGGATTGGGGGGTCCCTGATATTGCCCCTGACCCCATGAGAGATTTGTGTGGTTGCTCCAGTCAGGATTGTATGTAGGAGTGTATGATTATTCATGGGTCTTAGATATAAGGCGTTTGCCTCCTCAAGTGTTGGACCCATGGGATTCATTAATAGTGGACACTCCACCATAACGTGATTTAGAGTTCCGCAATTAAAATATATGGGACCTTGTATTTGATTGACTTGACCCACTAGTGGAGCACTAGGAGTCTCCAATGTCTCAATTCTCCGCATAAGAGCTGTAATCTTATCTTTGACAGCTATTGAGCTATCGATGCTATGGATCTCACCCTTTTGTGTAGAAGTTGATACGTTGGGTTTCTCAGCGGGACTCTAACGTGATTTGGAGTTTTGCAATTAAAATATGTGGGACTTTGTATTTGATTGACTTGACCCACTGGTAGAGCACTATGAGTCTCCAACACCTCAATTCTCCTCATTAGGGCTGCAATCTTAGTTTTGGTAGTTATCGAGCTGTTGATGCTATGGATCCCACCCTTTTGTGTAAAAGTTGATGCGTTGGGTTTCTCAGCGAGACTCTCCTACTGCATGGTTTTCCATGATAGGTCCTCAAGGAAGTCCCAAGCTTCATCCTAATTTTTTCTCATAAACTCCCCCTAACACATGGACTCAAGAAGTGTTTTGGATGTGTAATCGAGTCCTTCGTACACGATTTGACACAACCACCACTTTTCTATCGCATGGTGGGGGCACTAAGCTAATAAATTTTTGAATCGTTCTAAATATTTCCAGAAAGGTTCTCCCGACACTTGACAGAATTGATTAATTTGATTTCAAATTTTTGCCGTCTTATGCGTGGGATAATACTTCTTAAGAAACACCATGGCGAATTCATCCCAAGTTGTGATTGAATCAGTAGGCATATTATATAACCACTTCTTGGTATTATCTTTGAGAGTGAATGAAATGAAGCAGAACTTAATTGCGTCATTCGATAAGTATTGCAGTTTAATCATCACGCACATTTTCTAAAATTCACTGATAAAGAGATATGAATTCTCATAATCAGAACCAGTTAATTTAGGAAGTATGCTGATGTACTGGGGTTTCAGTTCATAGTGATTACCTGCTATGTGTGGAAGTTTCATGCATGATGATAGTGATGTGCGCAATGGGTAACATCGATCCTGAAGAATCGAGATCGATTGGTCTATCTTGTCTCCCATGAACAAATCTGATCTCACTAGTCGACCAAATTGATCACGGGTCCAATATGACATGAAACAGTGACCGTGAGTGGATGCATGAGTTTCCTAAACTTATGTAATAAGTGGGGTGTGGAGAAGATGAAACGATGGAAGAAATATGGTCAAAGAAGAATGTGACGTCCTACAGTTTTTATTTTTTTATTTTTTTGTATTTTTGTACAGAACCAGGGACCCAAAATATAGAATTAGATAGAAAATAATGGAGAGACTCACTAAACGTGCTGCTAAATGGCGACAATTGCCGCTATATAGCGGCAAAATCATGGTGTTTGGCTCTCTGGTTTTTTCAGTATACTTCCAAGTCTTTTTTAGTCCTTTTTTGCTTTCTTTATCTGAACTTTCAGGTTCTTGCACACTCAATACACACTGTTAACATGTAAAATGTTAGAAAAAGCAAGAAAATATCGTCGATCCCTGGCAACGGCATAAAAAACTAGATGTGATAAATCTACTACAAGCGTATAGTATCAGTTGTAGTGCTTTACAGGTCGTTACCACGAGGATCTAAGGTATTTTGCGTTCTTTCTAATTCTTTAGTTCTATCAAATTAACTATGAGATTCTAAATAGAGAGAATTAGTTTTAAGTTCTAAAGTTTAGCCTAGGAATTCAAATCCATAGAATAATAACCTAACAATGAATTATCTTTTTCTTCCTGACTTTTTAATTATGTACAATCAAGTAACATATTAAAAAGGTGATCTTTTAATTTGATTTTAATTAAGTGACCCTAAGTATAACTTATCAAGTGATGTGCAAGCATACATCATCAAAAATAACATCTTTCTTAAAGATAAATTATATCTAGTAGATAATCTTGTAAAAAAAAGTAAAGAAATAAACTTCTAAACCTAATCTAAGCATAGGCTATCAAAAGACCAAACTTAAGTATAACCTATCAAAGAAATTAGATTTACAAGTTTTTTCTCTTCAATTTATTTATAGGAAAATCTTGTTAATAATTCTATAAAAAAAAACAAAGAATATGAATTCCAAATCTCATCTAAGTATAGATTATCAAAATATGAATTAAGTATAATCTATTAAAGAATTATGATTTACGAAATCTATCTTTTATTTATAGAAAAATCATGACTTTATTTCCTTTTATGAAGAAGATGAGATAAATCCATGTTAGATCTATTAAACTAATTTTATCTACATCCTAGAACTAAATCAAATTAGTTACTCATACTACTAATTATCAAAAATCTATATTTAATTTATGAAAGCCATGAAAAATTCTATTTTCCTAGAAAGCAAGATAAATCTATACTACAAAACAAACAAATTTATACTAGAAAGCAATTAAATCTATCTAAAAAGCAAATAAAATATTTTTTCTTGCTAGAAAAAACTTGAAAATAATGACGCACCTCTGAAGCACGGTATTGCGGACGTCACCCCTTCGGCGAACCCTAATTTTATTAATTAAAAGGAGTACAAAATTACATCATAAAAATCCTATATTACAATGATATGGCCAATATATAGGTCTCAGAGAACTAAACCCTAATCTCAGTTTAATTGAGTAACTACAAAATTACATCGAAGACCTCACAAAAATCTCATGATAATTGGACCCATTAATGCTGCCAAATGGCGGCAAACACCACTAAATAGCGGTAAAATAGTGGAATATTTGCTCCTCCTTTCTTCTACAAGAAGTACTGGTCATTTTATTTTGATATGAATGATTATATTGGACTTAGGTCTTCTGTAGCTTTATGATCTTGTAACTTGACTCACTTTTAGATGTTGGTTTCCTAATTTAGCTCTGAGTTTATGTCATCTTCTTGTAAAAATAGGTTTACCTAAAAATAACTAAAAATATCCAAGTAGTATTATTTAAATATAAAAATAAATAATATGGAGGCTATAAATATGCAATATATGGCACTCATCAGGCACCTCAAACCATAATTCATATTTGGGGATGCTATAGACACTAAGAATTCCTTACTTCTTATTTCTTGCCTTTGGATTTATCGATTGGAGGGGACTTATTTCACGCTTCCAGACATAGAAAGATACTACCATTTGGGTTATCTTTGACCATATACTAAGGAACAACAAATGGAATGGCGTCCCACTCCTACTCAAGATTCCTTAACAATGGTGAAGTTTGTCAGATATGGATCTGTACAAGACGTACCACCCACTCATATAATCGGTCTTCTTCCGGGAATAATTTTTTGGGATGTTCCAGCAGGTGAGGGTTTTAGTATGGCTAGAACCTTTAGGAACCAGTTCATATGGAGGAAGTGAGAATATCTGGCTGAGAACTTTAGGGCTCCAGGGTGGATTCATGCAGGAAGTAAGGACTGGTGGGCCCTACTAACAGGATTTATACTGGATAAATTTGAGAGGGAGTTGGTAGACATTGGGCTATTTAAAGTCGTAAGGACCACTCAATATGATATTACTATCAATCCAGCTCAACTGTTTGCAATTTTGGAATTGTACAATCTTGAAACTAGTACTTTCTTTACCCTTGATGGAGAAATGGAGCTTGCTCTTCATGAGATGTGGCAAATTTCGGTGCTTCCAGTTGGAGACATCCCATATGAGGAGTATTTTCCTGGAACTGAAGAGCTTGAGATTCTAACCTCTCGGAATAGTGCTTTGTACCATACTTTATGGGTTTTAAATTATCATTTTTGCATATGTTCAGACTTGATTGACACGAAGGGGAGTGCGATATGGCACAAGAAGTGGGTTAATTATTTCTTTACAAACCTAGATGGGAAAGGAGATATCAGTTTTCAACAACTTCCTGGCATGGATGATATCACTTCGAGGATATCCAAATTTAAGGTTGGTGATTGTATCATGAGGAAGCCTGAAGGTAATCTCTCTGCTAGGAAAGTACTCCTGAGTTATTGATGTGATATTCTACTGCAAGCGCACAGTGTCGGTGTAGTGCTGTACAGGTCGTCCCACAGGGATCTAAGGTGTTTTGTATTCCTACTAATTCTACTATTTTAGCTGGTTAACTACAAGTTCTAATTGGGATTTTGGTTGTTCCAATTAGCCTAGGATATAGAATCCACTAGTTTCCAACCATGAATTATTTCTATTATCTTCTTCCTATCATAAAAGTTTGATCTTTTAGTTTAGTTTCTACTTAAAGTATCCTAAATATGGATTATCAAGTAGTGTGCAAGTATAATCTATCAACGAAACTACTTTTCATAAAAGCAAACTAAATTATTAGATAATTCAATGAAGAAGATAAAAATCAACAAGACCAAACCCTAACTAAGTATAAACTATCAAGAAACTTAACTCAAGTATAGCCTAATAAAGTATTAATCTACGAGTTCTTATATTTTAATCTTTTCATAGAAAAATTATGTCTTTATTATTTTAATTAGAAAGAAAATACTAGAGAGCAACTATATGGTAGATTCTAGTTTCATCTGCATCCTAGAGTTAAGCTAAATTAGCTACTCATAATTCTAGTTAGTAAGATCATATTTATTGTTAGAAAGTAATTAAAGATTACACTAGAAAGCAAGATAAATCTATCTAGAAAGTAATTAGAAGAAGATTACCTAAGAACAATTGATGAACAATAAAGGTTACCTCTAGAGTCGGTATTGTGACTGTCACCCCTTCAGCAAACCCTAATTTTTATTAATAAAATCCGAGTACAAATTATCTCCTACTTGCTCTATGATTATTCTTTATCTTCAACCCTAAATTACAATGATACAGCCTATATAAAAGTTTCAGAAATCAAACCCTAATTTTGATACAACTAAAAATCTATAAAATTACGTCAAAACCCTCACAGAATAATCACTCCGTGAGGCCCACTTTTTGCTACCAATTGGCGGCAAAATGCAGCTCAATAGTGGCATGAATATGGAAAACTTTACTTTTGCATGAGTCTCTTATCTTGATCTCTTGATGCTTGTGACTGTATTGGATTTTGACTCTTTTCAGCATCACTGTCCTGTAGTTTTACTCACTTTGAACTCTTTTATAGGCTTGATTTTCTAATCCGACTCTAATTTCATGCCATCTCCTTGTAGGGATCGGATTACCTGAAAAACAAACTAAAAATACCTGAGTAGTAATTATTTTTATACAAAAATAGATAATATAGAGGTTATAAAT
Source organism: Dracaena cambodiana (assembly GCA_036321105.1). NCBI lineage: Eukaryota > Viridiplantae > Streptophyta > Magnoliopsida > Asparagales > Asparagaceae > Dracaena > Dracaena cambodiana. Next base: position 48,702,771 of record JAYEPQ010000002.1, read on the forward strand.
ATGCAATATATGACATTCATCACACTCCCACACCTATCATTTGCTAGTGCTCGAGCAAAACCTAAACTTAAAAACAAAAAGAAAAATCCTAACTCACTTTCGCAGGAATTTCGATTGCATTTAACATTTGCAACAAGCCTTTAAATCCCTAGGTTACCCTAGTGGACGGGTATTGTCTTGTGAGGGTTTAAAGTGAATATACCTACAAAATTTGTGAAGAAAATAGATTAAGGAATAAAAAAAGAAAAGTAAGGATAACGGAAAATCAAGAAAAATAAAAATTTTATACAACAAAAAGAAAATCTTTTTATTTTATTTTATTTTATTTTCTTCAATTAATCTTACTAATTTACAAACTTTAGAACTCATTTAGATTATCAATTTTCAAATTAAGCATCATATCAGATATACTTATCATTTTAATAAAAAATTTAAATCCTATATTTCGATACTCACTAACAGATAATCCATTGGCTCCTATACATCTACGTGCATGTGTGATAGTCTACTTCGGCTTTAGACTCCAACTCTAATTCATGATTCATCTGCTCTCTCATAACAATTTTTTTTCTTTTTTTCTTTTCTTTTTTTAAGAATATTTCACCTTTCATGCGAATATTTACGCTTGCTTAGGCGCAAAGTACCCGATTACTCAGATCATACTCTTTTTTTCACTCTTGAGGCTACGTCTTAATACCAGACGTACCCCATTATTTTATCACTCTCGAGATTATTGCCTTAATATCATGCGCACCCCATTTTTTTATTCCCAATTTTTTTTCTTTTTTTCCTTGTTTAGAGAGAAAAGACTTACTCAATCGTTATTATCTTTGTCCTTAACCTAATAAAATATTGTAAAGTAAAAAATTGATGTATACTTACCTCAAAATTACTGTTAGCGGTATTTGTTTTTCGAATTTTAATCTTCTTCATAAAATTCTCAGTGTATCGTCCAATCTACTTTCCTATCAAATTTCAAATCTAAATTTATCTTTTTATTTGTAATTAGGTTGATCTATTGATGAAAATATAATTCTTTGCAGTTTTTTATTTTTTTATTTTTATTTTTTAGTTAGTTACCCTAAAAACTACCCAAAATATAAAATAAAAACCCCAAAAATCTAAAATAAAATAAAAGTTCTAAAAAATAAAAATAAAAATAAAAATCCTAGAAAATAAAAATCTCCCTAATCCACTCCCCCACACCTAAACTCGTGTATGCATTTATACACCAAATAAGGGTGGTAAAATAAATATCAAAACTATTTTACAAATACTATACAAATAATAAGAGTCGTAAAAAGTTACGATCTCGATATCATCACCCTATTAATGCATGGAAAGCAGTTATGACCTCTCGATCGCTTCCCACTTTCATACTGTGTGCATTTTAAATGTGAAGTTGGTGCATTATTGTATCTCATCAACCTCCTACAAGTCACAAAATTACCTGTCTATACCTTATGTCATCCTTGCTTTTTCTTTGTCCATATGTAAGCATTAATAATTGGGTTAAAGAATTCTTCATTATAAACATGCCAATCATCGTTAGTAACAAGTATACATGTAGAAATATCGTTAGGTGAGAAGATTGCTATATGATCAAGTGAATGTGGTGGTAGCTCTCCTAACTCACGAAATAGTGCGAGCTCCTCTGCAAACAAATCCTCAAAAATTTGCTCATAAATCAATGGCACACTTAACAAGTATCATCATACACAGAATCGGTATGTGCCAATTCATCTAATAATATGAGCTTATCTTCAAAATTTTGCTCAAATGAGGATTCATCAACAGTGCAAGAGATAGAATAAGAGTGCAAACTGTGAATCATAATTAACTCAATGAGGGAGCTTATTGTGTGCTCATCCATTGAATATATTTAATACCACAGTCATATTCCCAAATGATAGCTTCATGAGGCCACTCCTGCAATTAATTAATGTATTTGATATTGCACTGAATGGTCTGCCCAAGATAATGGGAATTTGATTCGGTAGATTGGAAATCGGCTCAGTTTATAAGACAATGAAGTCTACAGGAAATGTGAACTCACCGACCTTAATGAGTACATCTTCAACCATACAAAGTGGTCTCTTAATTGAACGATCAGCTAACTGTAATGTGACCTTGGTAGGTTGAAGTTTTTCTAATCCCAGTTGCTGAAAACAGTGTAAGAAAGTAAGTTGACACTTGCCCCTAGATCAAGCAACACCCCATCAAATGTAGTGTACCCAATGATACATGAGATTGTTGGGGAACCTGGATCTTTGTACTTGACAGGCAAGGAGTTAGAAAGGATTTGTGATATATTTGCAGCAAGAAAAACTTTCTCAGGAATGTTTCTTGCTCGTTTCATAGTACATAAATCCTTGAGAAACTTGGCATAAGTAGGAACTTATTGTATAATATTAAGGAGTGGAATATTAACCTTCACCTCCTGAAATATTTCAAAAATCTTCTCTACTTGCGGTGAAGGCTTCCTAAGCCGATTGGAATATGGTACTTTCGGCTCAGGAATAGGTTCTTCTGAATGAGTATGTGACAGTGATGGAGGTGATGGAGATGGTCGTGGAGAAAGAGGTGGAAGAGATGGTGTAGCTTGCGAAATAGTAGAAGTAGGATCAGGTGGCATGGCTACATTATTATCTACTTGCTTGCCAGATCTGAGTCTGTGAATGACATTGCATTGGTAGATATGCGACTGATTAGAGTTTGAGGAACTGGCATTAAAGTTTTTTAAGGGTTGACTTGGAAAAGTACCCCTGACACGTTCACTCATTTGACTCGCTAATTATCCAACCTGCTGCTCTACATTCTTAATAGATTGAGAGTTCACGAGCATGTGCTGATCTGTTTTTTGAATAAAATAATTTGACACTTTCATAAGATTTTGCATGTGCGTGTCAAGGTTGGAAATATGTGTGTCAAACTTAGAATGAGACTTGAGAAGATTTTCAACGTTCTTCTCAAGTGACTCCAGTCACTTTTCTTGATCATTATTAGACCCCAGTTGTGGATGTGAGTGATTTTGTGCAGGTGGTCTATTATGGTTGTTCCTATGATTTGAAGCATTTGGGTGTTGATAAACACCCACATTTAGTTTTGGAAACTGACCATTGGCTGGAGGCTGTATGTTAGGGTTAGGGGCCCTCTGATATTGCCCCTGACCCTATGAGTGATTTGGATAGTTTCTCCAGTCAAGATTGTATGTAGGAGCGTATGAATTGTTCATGGGTCTTTGATAAAAGGCATTAGCCTGCTCAAATGTGGGATCCATGGGAATCACTAATAGTGGACACTCCTCTGTAACGTGATTTGGAGTTCCGCAATTAAAGCTTGTTGGACTTTGGATTTGATTCACTTGACCCACTTGTGGAGCACTAGGAGTCTCCAATGCCTCAATTCTCCTGATAAGGGCTGCAATCTTAGTTTCGGCAGCTATATAGTTATCAATGCTATGGATCCTACCCTTATGTACAGAAATTGATGCACTGGGTTTCTCAGCAGGACTCTCCTACTGCATAGTCTTCCATGATAGGTCCTCAAGAAAGTCTCTTGCTTCATCCTTGTTCTTTCTTATGAACTCCCCCTGACACATTGACTCATGAAGAGTTTTGGATTTGTAATCGAGTCCTTCATTCATGATTTGACACAACCGCCACTTTTCTATCACATGGTGGGGGCACTGAGCTAAAAGATCCTTAAATAGTTCCAAGTATTTCCAGAAGGGTTTTCCCGGCACTTGACGGAATTGATTAATTTGATTCTTAATTCTTGCCGTCTTGTGCGTGGGATAATACTTCTTAAGAAACACCGTAACGAATTCATCCCAAGTAGTGATTGCATCAGTAGGCATACTGTACAACCACTTCTTGGCATTATCCTTAAGAGGAAACAGGATGAAGCGGAGTTTAATTGCGTCCTCTGATAAGTGCTGTAGTTTAATTATTACGCATACTTCCTGGAATTCATTGATAAAGAGATATGCATCCTCTGAATCAGAGCTAGTGAATTTAGGAAGCATGCTAATGTACTATGGCTTCAATTCATAGTGATTACAAACTTCTTGTGGAAGTTTGATGTATGATGGAAGTGATGTGGCAACGGATAATATCGATCCTGAAGAATTGGGATCGGTTGGTCCATCTTGTCTTCCATGAACAAATCTGATCTCACTAGTCCACCAAATTGATCACGGGTCCAATTGTGGCATGAATCAGTTACCGTGAGTGTATGCGTGAATTTCCTAAACTAATGCTAGAAGTTAGGTTTCATGGAGATAAAACGTTGGAATAGATATGATCAAATAAAAAGATGTGATTGCTACTATGCCAACTTTTTTTTATTTTTTTATAGAACCAAGGACCTAAACACAGAAACAAAGAAAATTTGGGGGAGAAAATCACCAAAATTGCTGCCAATTAACGGCAAGTGCCACTATTTAGCGGCAAATCCAGGGAGTTTGGCTCCCAGGTTTTTGAAGTGCACTTCCGAGACTCTTTTCTTCTCTTTTTACATTTTGTATCGAAGTTAAACCATAAAATGTTAGAAAAAGTAAGAAAAATACCGTCGATCCCCGGCAACGGCTCCAAAAATTTTATGTGATATTTTTACTGCAAGCGCACAGTGTCAGTGTAGCGTTGTACAGGTCATCCCATAGGGATCTAAGGTGTTTTCTATTTCTACTAATTCTACTATTCTAGTGGGTTAACTACAAGTTATAAGTGGCATTTTGATTATTCTAATTAGCATAGGATATAGAATCTACTAGTTTCCAACCATGAATTACTTCTATTATCTTCCTCCTATCATAAAAGTTTGATCTTTTAGTTTAGTTTCTACTTAAAGTATCTTAAGTATGGACTATCAAGTAGTGTGCAAGTATAATCCATCAAAAAAACTACTTTTCATAAAAGCAAACTAAATCATTAGATAATTCGATGAAGTAGATAAAAATTAATAACTCAAACCCTAACTAAGCATAGGCTATCAAGAAATTTAACTCAAGTATAACTTATTAAAGTATTAATCTACAAAGTCTTGTATTTTAATCTTTTCATAGAAAAATCATGTTTTTATTATTTTAATTAGGAAGAAAATACTAGAGAGCAACTATATGGTGGATTCTAGTTTCATCTACATTCTAGAGCTAAACTAAATTATTTACTCATAGTTTTAGTTAGCAAGATCATATTTTTTTTGTAGAAAGCAATTAAAAATTACACTAGAAAGCAAGATAAATCTATCTAGAAAGTAATTAGAAGAAGATTACCTAAGAACAATTAATGAACAACAATGGTTACCTCTAGAGTCGTATTGTGGCCGTCATCCCTTCAGCAAACCCTAATTTTTATTAATAAAATCTGAGTACAAATTATCTCCTACTTCCTCTATGATTAATCTCTATCTTCAACCCTAGATTACAAGATTACGGTCAATATATATGTTTCAGAAATCAAACCCTAATTTTGATACAAATGAAAAACTATTAAAGTACGTCGAAGCCCTCATAGAAAAATCACCCCGTGGCATTAATATGCAGAATTTTTTTGTTTTTTCTTCTGTATGAGTCTCTTGTCTTGATCTCTTGATTTTTGTGACTGTATTGGATTTTGACTCTTTTCAGCATCACTGTCTTATAGTTTTACTCAGTTTGAACTCTTTTATGGGCTTGATTTCCTAATCCAGCTTTGATTTCATGCCATCTCCTTGTAAGAATCGGATTATCTGAAAAAAAAAGCTAAAAATACCCAAGTAGCAATTATTTATATACAAAAAATAGATAATATAGAGGCTATAAATATGCAATATATGACACTCATCAGTTATCATAGTTGGATAGCTCATGATTTATACCCTATCACAGTACTTTCAACACTTATCTTGATCTTGGGCTTAAGAAGTGTGTTATTCTCTCACTACCACGAGAGTGTGTTCCCCATCAGAGTTTTGTATCCTGCTATTCAGTTTGTGTATGGATGTCCTATGGGTCTTCTGCCAGCCATGGTGTGCCATATACAACACGTCTAAGATTGCTTTTTGAAGCCCTTTTGCATGAACCACGTCCGAAGCCTCACGTCGATTTACCTTATACTTGATGGCTTGGTTTGCATATCATTGCCAAGGGTTAATCCCTGCTAGCCCAGTCACTATAGATAGTGAGGTGCTTCCCGATTTGTGCAGATATGAAAATATGAACTAGACGTCGGACTACTTGGTGACCACTCAAAGCCTTGTTAGCCATCATTCTTTATATTCTTTTTGGATCAATTTTCCAGGTATAGAAGGAGCTTCTTTCGGAGACTTATTTGAAGATGTTGGGGAGTCACACTCTAGTCTTTCGAAAAGAGTATACTCTAGTTACTTTGCATTCGTCCCTCTCATCTTTTGTACGAAAGTCGAAATTCATGTAAACTGGAACAGTATATCCTGAGTTTCGCTCGACAATTTGGTTACAACCAACTATATGTAGAGAGCCCCAGTACCACTTTAGCTTTTAGTGGGAGCTTGGTCGATGGGGATCAGGCTTGGCGACATTTCATTATGGGACATACTGACACTTTTTTTGCTTGCCGGTGAAGTATTCGAAGCTACAAACCATAATGGTTTTCTGTCGCTGGTATGCATGGACAAATACTATAATCTTTACATATAATCAAAAGTCATCATGCTTGGGTTTGATTGTTGAGAGATTCAAAAGGTTGATTAAAGAGGCTACTTTAGCAGGTCGATGTCCCCCCATGCAGCTGGAACTACCGAATATACGTAAGTTGGAAGAGTATACCGACGGGCTTCATCATCAGTGGCCCTCAGTGATCAAGAAGATGATAAGGGAGAATCGATATCGATAAGAGGTCCTATGACTCGACAGAAGAGAAGATCAAGTTCTTCATCTGTCCCATCATCTCCTGCTACCACAGTGCCTTCGGCGAATGTCCCTCCAGCCTCACCAGTGGCTAAGAGAAGAAAGTACTTAATTAAGCTTTCTGATATGTCAACTTCTTCCGATGATATGATTATCAACCATTCAATTTCTTCTCAGTCTTCATTGGTTACTGCCACTACTTTGCCATTGACAACGCTAGCTATGAGTGGTTCCTTCCCAACTTTGCCTTCTTCTAATTCTACGACACCTGTGGTATCATCTGTGGCTAAAGCTATACCCCTGACATTTGATAAGATGGTGGATTATCAACTGGATAAAGTGACTTGGGATAGGATATCCGCTTTCCCCACCATTTCTTCAGTATTAAGCACCATACATGCCAGTCCAATTCCGGATCTAGGAGCATCATCTTTGCAATTTAAGTGACATCTGGTGCTAACCTGACTGGCTCTACTAGTGTGGACTCGTCACCAGTTACCATTGAACAATAGTAAGTATCACCTGCAGGTGACAAGATGAATGTAGTAGGTGAAGGATAGTCGGTCGATGACGCACTTTTGAGCCAAATAGATACTCCCACCAATCAATCAGAGGAGTTAATCAAGGATAATGATGCTAGATAAGGGGATGCTGAGCCATTAGATGATAACATGTTTCGGGACTCTTAGGAAGAAGATATCTCTATATCTCTGCCTCTCAATAGCCCTCTAACCTTGAGTCACTAAACCTTGTTGGGCATGATGGTGCAAGTTTTTCTACTGATTAATCCATTTAAGTTTTGAGTATCAGTTTAGCTATTTATGATCCAAGTTCTTCAGATTCTCCACATGCTGACCCGATGTCTTTAGCAGAGGTTTCAGTAGCACCTGGAGAATTCACTTTATCACTCAGGAGATGCAAGCATATTCTAGTCAAGTCAGTATTGATAGGACTTTTGCTTCAGTTGTGGAGGCCAGAACACCAATGACTATTGACGATAATGGCGAGGGTTTCATACCACTGGCCAATTCTACATCTAAAGGGGATACTGGTCCAGCTAATAAAGATTATGCAGATCTCTATGAAGTCTTCCACACATTGGGCACTAACTTGTATCTTTTTTTCTAAGGCACTGCATTTTGTTTCATCATCATCTTTACTTGTTACTTGCAGCTATGATACGCGAGTCCTATTTAAACTCTGATACTTATCGCGTTAAACTTGGTATATTATCAGAACTTGCTCCTTTACACGTGTCGTTGCTTTCACGTTTAGGCAACGTGATAATCGTTTGGTAGGACCTTGATCCTGACTATTTCCTTGATACGTCATATGCTTTGGGATTGTGGCTTCATACTTCCTCTCTTATGATAGTTGACATCATGTCATCTGAGCTTCTGTTCAACTACATGTCTTGCTAACATTTTCTTTTTATCCTTCTTCAATTTTTTTAGTGACTTCACTGACTCCTCAAAGAAGTATCATAACGGCTGCACCCCTGGCCTAGGCTTCGGGGTTGGATTCTATTCCATCCATCGATGTAGCAACTCCCAGTGTGTCTGAAGCACCATCTACTTCTTCACCATCTTCTTCACTAGATTTGAGGTCTCGGGAAGCGCCAATACCTCCACCTAGTACCGTCCAAGTGCCTCCTTTGACAACGAGCATATGGGATCTTCTTGCCTTCACAGCAATAATGACTACTCCTTCTTTGAAACTCCCGGCTCCTTCTGCATCTTCATCTTTATAGGGCAGGGATAATGAGAATTATCTGAAGAGGATTACTTCTATATTTTACAACAAAGCGCATGATTATGTGTATGAGGCCTTGAGGGATAGCCTAATTCCCTTGGAACCCATGGAGATATATTAGGCAGTTCTTATGCATCCATTAGTTACATCATGGAGCATGAGTCAGCTGCTCATTTCAAAAGGCATGTCAAGGTTTTCATGCATTCAACGACTGCTTGGAAGAGTCTTCTGGCAGAGCCTATCACTCCTTTGGTGGAGATATTCAAAGAACGCCTAATGCGAGAACTTCAGCAGTAAAGGGAAGAGCTAGTGAGCCAACGAGATTTGATCACTTAGTTTTCGAAAGACGTTCAACGAACTTAATAGCTTGCTGATAGGGAAGTCCGAGTGAAGGATTTGGAGATTGTCATTCTCAATCATAGTATAGCAGACTCATGCCAAATTTAGGAGGAGATCTTGAAGGAGATTAAACAGTAAGAGGCCCGACTGAATGCTATGAATGCAAGTAGAGAGGAGGCATTGGTTCGTCTTAATGAATCTAATGAAGCTAGTCAGAAGATTTTGGAAGAAATGAGGGCTATCCAGGTCCGCATAGATAGTTCTCCTTCTAAATCCCCTAAAAGATAGAGATCTTGGTAGATATCAAGGCTACCATTTAAGATGAAGTGAACAAGAAGCTATTTGAAGAGCACTTGAAGACTTTTAAATAGAAGGCCTCAATAAAACTTCAGTTGGCTCCTTATTTTATTTTTATATTTATTTATTTATTTTCTTATTGTGGTTTTGAAGACACTTTGTTTGTAGTTTTCATGTCTTGGGTTTAGGTTAACTATGGAGGAACGAAATCAGACAAACATTTTCACATTTTTTATTTTTTACAAATTAATTTTAGTTGATTGAATGTTTAATGTTGTGCTAAGAATGTTATGTCAGCCAAAGATTTTATGTTGAACTTGTTACTCGACATTGTTTTTTTTTTTTTTATCATAGGTATCATGTTGAACTTAATCTTTGTGGATTTCTTTTATTCACTAGAGACATTTATTTTATGATTTGTCTGCGAAAATCCCTCACAACGTTAAAAGTGCATTTTCAAACTTTTAACGAGTTTTGATTGTCAAGCTATTTTTTATTTTCTAGTAATGTATGTATAGTCTTTTAGAAGTGCAATATTAAACTTAACAAGTTTTGTGGATTTAATTTTATCCAGAGATAATTTTGGTTGTTTGTTTCATTGAAGTATCTATCATGGACGGAATTTGACAAAATTTATTGTATCTGTGCCCAAAGATGCAATGTAAGTATGGTGCTTGACCAATTGACAAACATTTAATTCTTATTTACTTTGTACATTGATGTGTTCAGATGCTTTGTCAAATGAGATTTACACCTGATACATTTTATGGAGTTTTTAGCAAACCCCCAGTTATAAACGGATTTGATATGTCTATACACCAACTGCCACTTGAGTTGGGCTAGCCACACCATTCTCCTTGACGTGATGAGTAAACGAGAGTTTCTTTTGGGCTTAAAGGCCAAAATTTCTCTCTATCCATTGCCTTAAAGTCTTTGGACTCATTTTAACACTTCTTTTTTCTTTATTTTTTATTTTCTTTACTTATATATATATATATATATATATATATATATATATATATATATATATATATATATATATATATATATATATATATATATATATATAGGAGTTTAACTTCTGGCGGGGCTAACCCATTGGCCGAGGCCAGCTAGTCAGTGAAGGAGTGAATCTCTTTGCAGAAGGATCATATCTTTTGTAGAATTCGTAGCGTCAGATGTTGCTTCATTCCCTGCGGCGAGCATCACGCTGAAATTCCAGCTTGGGATTGACTTCACATTGATGGCACCTCCTCGTTGGTTGTGCCCAAGAGGTCCAGCCCCAAGGCTTTCAGATTCTCTTTTTTGTGGGTATAAATACCCCTAGGGTGATCAAGGCACTTCCAGGATCAGACTTGTTTCCTCCTTCAAGTGGTTTTAGTCCCTCTTGCTATTCCAGGTAGAAGGTCCTGACTGACTTATCTTCTCTGCAAAGAAGCAGTTCCATCTCTATGGGCCCTCCGACAGATAGGGCGTTGAGGTAAGGCTTCCTTTGTGATCAGTGGATCATGTTCCATATGTGCACTATTGAGGTAAGGCTTCCTTTGTTGCTTTTATATTCTTCTCTTCTTTTACTTCTCTCTCTTTTTTTGTACCCTTTCTAACATTCATTCATTCTTGGCTTTGCAGTGCAACACCATACTTCAGATCGTCAGGAAGTGATGATTCTTTTCTAACATGCGGACCAGTTAATAGTGCCATCATGGCATGGTCGGGCAGGAGGATAGCCTTTTTGGTTTGATTTCCACACTTATGGCCGCATATTTGGTTGGTAGTCGCAACCATCCCGCTAACAAATCCTCTAGTTGCACTGGGCTACAAAGAGCGTAATGGATTTTAAATGCCATTGCATCTCAGCTGGGGCTCCCGTTGCTAGGGTTCCATGGACTTTCAAAGGCCATGGCATCCTTGCGGGTTTTTCGAATGCCATGGCATCCTTTCGAATGGCCTTTACCTTGCTCACCATCGGGAGTCGAGCATTGTGGAGTGTTCTTTGAGGCTCAACCAGGAACAACTCCTCCGAGTAAGTGGTTCGCCTTTCCAAGTTTACGCTGTAGACCTCGCCGAATCCAAAGTCTGCTTGAACGTTGTGATTTTTTGTACTTGTTTTAAACCAATCATATTACAGATTCATTGCAATGCTCAGAACACATGAATCTACGGTAATGCTTAAAGCAACTATTGTAACTTGAACTTTGAATGTAATACTCATGTTTAGAAGATTAATAAAAGATTTTTTTTATTTATACATTTGGTGCATTCTTCCTTTTTTATTATTATTGTTTAGTATTGGAATGTTGATTTACAAGTCCAAACGGACACAATTAACCCTTTACTTGGTACTAGGTTACCGGGGTATTGCTTCGTAGCTCCCAACCGAACAAGTCAAAAGAAAAAATTATTACTACCCTCGACTGAAGATTTCTAAGGGTAATACTTTTTGAGAAATTTCCCATTTATGGGCACCATTAGAATTTCACTATCAGATTTGGCTAATCTGTAAGCTCAATTGGAGTAGACAGACTCTATCACGAAGCATCCTTCCCACTTTGGTTAAAATTTACCTTTGGATTTGTGAGTAACGACCAAGGGGCGTCATATTGTCAAGTCTAAGTCCCCTTGTTTAATACCTATTCTTTAACTTTTTTTGTTGAAAGCTTTGGAGATTCTAGCTTGGGAAAGTTCAATGCATTGTTGAGTTTGAAGCCTCTTTTCATCTAATGCTTCCAACTCTTAAAGTCGTAATTTGTGGTTATCTTTGGTAGTCATCTCTAATGCCATGACAGTGCAGAGTGATGACAAATGAATTTCTCATGGTACGACTATTTCACAGCCATACACCAAAGGAATGGGGTTGCATTTGTGGGTGTTCGTATAGTTATGTGATATGCCCACAAGCACCCACCAAGTTTTTCATGCCAGTCTCATTTATTTTTCTAAACAAGTTTCTTCAATATTTTGATCATTGTCATATTGAATGCCTCCGCTAGACCAGACCATTTGCAATAGGGTTGTAAGTCGTTAATGCGATGTTTTTGATTTTGAATTTGTCGCATAACTTATAGAATGCTTGACTTACAAATTGGGGTCTGTTATCGTGGACCATCCTTTGTAGCATGCCAAATCGGTAAATAACATGGTGTTTTATGTATTTAACCACGTCAGAGACTTTTACTTCTTTCAGTGCTATTGCTTCTGACCATTTAGAGAAGTAGTTAGTGACCGCGAGAATATATCAATGTCCTTTTGAAGAAAGAGCAGAGATAGGTGCAATTACATCAATTCCCCACGCCTCAAACGGCCATGATGCAACAGTTGGATGTAAGTATTCTAATGATCTATGGATGTAGTCAGCATGAATCTGGCATGCATGCACCTCTTGGAATAGGCCATGGCATCTATCACAATTTTCGGCCAATAGTAACCAATTCTTCGCAACTGATCCCTGAGTTTGGGTTCGGATTGTTGGGCGCCACGTATGTTGTCATGGGCTTCTCACAACGCCACCTGTGCTTCTTTACGAGATAAGCATCTAAGCAAAATTTCATCATACAACCTTCGATAAAACTGTTTGACAGTCGTATTATAGAAGTAATGACTTGCTCTTCTTTTAATGGAAGTAGCCTCTTTTAGGTCTTTGGGGAGAATATTATAAAGCACAATGTCTATAAATGGAAATCTCCAGTCTCTAGATTCCAAGATAGTTGATGTTTTACAGACTACTTTACTTTTTGGGTTGGCTTTCCATCTTTGCTAATTTCAAAGGCTTGTTTTGGGTGAAACAAATTTAGACTTGCAACTGATATTCTTTATTCTATCTTGGGCGGCAGTTCTAAGGTGGCTGCAAGAGATGCTAAAGCATCTGCATGTGTATTGTTTCTTCGGGGCACATACACGATGAAGAATCCTTGGAATTTTCTTACAACTTAATGGCATGGAATTAAGTCTATATTCCTTACGTCGTATTCACCTTTAACTTGATTGATTACTAACTTCGAGTCACCAAAGGCTTCAAGATATTTTACCCCCATCTAATGATGAGAGCGTTATATTTTCCATATTGTTTGAGCACGACTCTGTTAGCGAATATGCATAAAGCAAGATATCATTCTCAAGAGATATAAAGACTATCCTCGCTCCGGGGATGACTTATCCCATCGGTCCCATTCTTGCAGCACCATCAAAGAATATTTACCAGACCTTATCTTGTGAAGTAGAGTTCACTGCCATTATCTCGTCTAGAATGGCATCATATAGTTTACAGTTTTTAGGTACTGGATGATAAACCAAAAAATTTGCTATATGTTTTTCTTTTACTGCTTTCTAAGGAACAAACTTCATATCATTTTGTGATAGTAGTGAGCCCATTTAGCTAGCCTTGAGTTCAATGAACCTGGATGTATCATTAATATTTTCAAAAGATTTACTTTGGATATCACATGGGTAGTTTACTCCACCAGGTAGTGCCTCATTTCTTGAATGGCAAAGACTAAAGATAGGCACACTTTTTTTATTGGAGTGTATCAGTACCAACCATTGTTCAACTGAGAAACTAAATTGCTTGCTCATGTCCTTTCTCATTAGTTTGAGCTAGTAAAGCTCTTAAGGTATGGTCCATTGCTCTCACATAGAAGAGATATGGTCTAGCGAAAATCGGAGCTGCCAATATTAGTGGATTAGTCAGATATTGTTTAATATCCTCGAAAGCTTTCTAGCATTCAACATTCCATACAAAAAAAAAACCTTTTTCATTAATTTGGAGAATGACTGATATTTTCCCATTAAATTAGCAATAAAACGGTGGATGTATGCTAAACATCCTTGCAAGCCCCTTAATTCTTTAATATTTCTCAAGGGCTGCATGCTTTTGATTGCTTTCACTTTATCTGGATCTAGATGAATTCCTTTGAAAGTTACCACGAACCCTAAAAATTTTCTGCTTGACACCCCAGAATGGTTTTTGTAGGATTCATCTTCAATTGATGCATCCTCATTAAGTCAAATACTGTCCGTAAATCTTGAACATGATCATCTTTGTCCAACTCTTCACTGCAATATCATCTTCCATGATTTTTTGTAAGTAATCGCAAAAGATGGTTGTCATAACCCTCTGGTATGTGGTTCCTGCATTATTCAAACTGAAAGGCATTATAGTGTAGTAGTACACCCCTTGAAGTGTTCAAAAGGATGCTTGTTTTTTATTATCAGGATGCCATCTTGATTTGGTTGTATGTAGAAAAGCTGTCCATGAAGGACATTCTTTCGAAACCACATATATTACTTTTCATAACTTTGTATGATCGGAAGCAGGAATTCATCTTTTGGACAAATGTCATTTAAGTCCCGTAGTCAATGCAAACCCTAAATTTTCCATTTTTTTTCATGATTAGTATGATGTTAGCCAACCAATCGGGATGCTGTTCTTCACGAATGAATCCACAAGTCTTTAGTTTCTTGACTTCGGTTTCATTCGCTTGTTGCATTTTGGGTTTGAACTTCCTTGTTGTTGTTTCACCGGTTTAACATCACCTCAAATATTAAGACGGTGTTGGGCAATTTTCGAATCCAACCCTGGTATATCTTCTTAGTTCCATGCAAAGACATCCATATATTCGCGAATGAGTTCGATTAAATTTTGCAAGTCATGTTGGTCTAAATTCTTGTTCATAAATATGGGTTTTGGATTTTGATCACTCCTCATATTCACTTTGATGACTTGATCATCTGTAGGAGATTCTTGTTGTTCAAACCTTATCTCCTACTGAGCGTCCAACTTCTGAGCCTGCGATAAAGGATTGTCTATATTTTCTTCCTCATGAACACCAATGGAGATAGATACCATATTTGCCGATAGTGTTTGAATAGTTCATTCAAATCAAATTCAGAATCGACATCTAATGATGATGATGACCGTATGTTTGTGTTCTCTGAGGAACTTTCGTGTATTTTTTTTATGTCAGGTTTAGAAGAGACATACCCTAAATCATATTTAGTTTTGTTGTTGTAATCTAAACTTTTCCCTTCAGAAGCATACAGTTGTAGAGGTGGTTTTTCTTCCTCAATTAAAACACAATGCTTCTCCATTTGCGATATCGTATCCTATCATTTTCATGAGTCTGTGGGAATTTTTTCTGTAATGATCAAACTCTAAAACATCTGATTCGTCCTTGGTAATACTAAGGCTAGGTTTCAATTTAGTAGTAGATTTGCTAAAGACAATTGGATGTTGATTACATTCGAACCGTACGATAAATATGACATCGCTAAAATCCTCTATCAATGAGCTCTTTGGTGAACCTGAGTGTACCGGTATATGTAATACCAGTGTCTTGTTAAGTTTTATGATTAAAGTCTCTTCACTATCAATTGCATTACTAGAACTAGATAAGACATACTCAAAAGCAAATCTTTCATTAAGTACCCCTTCGCCTTCATTATTGACGTTAGGGTTGATTGATACATCACTTAATTTTATTACAAGAGGGTTCAGCTCAACAGAAGCTCTTTCTGAACTGTCGTCGAGGTCTGCATTTGCTTCATTCCTATTGTCAGTCTCATCCTCTTGTTCATCTTTGTATAGTACGACATCAGTAAAGTAATTTTGTAACTCTCCAAAAAGGTTGTCTTTCTGCATAGACTGTTTTGACTACCCCCTGTGTATCCATGTACTTCAAACATTTATGCAACATTGAAGGAACTATGAGGTTTGAGTGAATCCATGGCCTTCCTAGCAATAAATTGTAGGAGGTATCAGCATCTATGACGTGGCAGGTAACCTCTGTTTTGAGATCTCCGATTTGATATTTCAGATGAATTTTCCTAATAGGCCAGCTACTTAGCACGTTGAAACCATGGATTATAATGGTGGTGGTAGACAACTTGCGGATTGATATGTGCAGAAATTGCATCAAGCACACCGACATGATACTCAAGGCTGAACTCGGATCGATTAGTATCCTTTCGATTTTTGCGGATCTAATATAACATGGGTAATATAATGGCTGGTCATGACTGGAATTCTTCACCAACATATCTTCAAGTGAGAAGGTTTTGTTTGGTAAAGAGGAAATTTGGTGGCAACAACAACACTCCTCATCTGTGGGTGGTGGGATCTGAGTAAGAAATGTCTCTGAATCAGCCAATATTTTAGGGAGAGCATTTCTCGTTTCCTTGGATAGGTGCTATAGTTCATGCATGGTGATACGAGAAGGAATATTTACCAACTGCGCCATGATGTGAAATTTGAATGCAGTCGAAAGAACTTCTGCAGCTCATTTTCTTGAGGACTTGTCAAATCTTATCTCCTTTGGTTTACTTTTATTTGAAGGAGGTTTAGGTGCTGACATAGAAGTAATAGAGTCTTTAGAGGAACCATACTGATGATCATCTGGGTTAATTGTATCATATTATTTCAGATATTACTTACCTAACCTGGTACCAGCAGGAGAAGTAGCGTCAGCTATAAAAACGATCTGCTCCTCGTCGGAGTCAGTCAGTAGGCTAATCGAAGTGTCGTAACCACCTGGACCAAGAGATATAACATGGCAACCCATGTTATTCTTCACCGTCTGTTTTCTTTTTGAAATGACAGTTGTCCATTGATCATCCTCAATTAGATCAGTGTGAACTCAAATTGCTTCTCCCCATCCGACTGGAGTGGAAGTCAACCCTCTGGATTGCTGGTGGTTTGAATCTATGTTAACGATCCTTGTTATTACTTTGGGAACTAAAACTCTATTGGGCATCTTAACCTCTGGTAACTCTTCCAAATTGCATTAGTATTATGTTTGTAGTTACTTTCTTCTTTTTCTTGTTTAATAAAAGCACATCTGCATCCACTAAAGCTTGGAGTTGTCTTTCAAGACAAAACAATTCTTGGTAGGATGGTTTATTATCCTATGGTAAATAACATTTTGGATCATTAGTACACCCGACTTCTTCTGGTCTCTTGGGTTCAGATAGCTCAACTTTATTATTGTTGACTAGCATATTGAAGATTTCGAGCACTTGATCATTCTTGAACGAATACCTCCTTTGCATTGGTTGGACTAGAGAAGTATTTTGATGTGGCCGTTGGTTCTTCATAGGCTCTGTTGGGGTATCTGCCATCAACACATTCTTACCTTTGAACTTAGAAGGCAGTTTGTATTGAAGTGTATTCCACCTTTTGTTTACCCATATCTTCCACCGAAAATCTCGAAATTGATTTTTCAATAATTGCAACTTGCTCCTAAAGTTCTTTCTATCTATGGCCCCAAACAACACCCATGTTGGATTCAATCTTGTTGTGTAGATTATGTCTAAACATCTATAGAAACATGAATAGTGCCATCCCTTAAGGACATCTGACAGACAGATTTTTGAATCTTTCGATGAAGTCTTTAACTGCCTCTCCTTTCATTTGCTTGTCTTCAATCAACATGGGCATAGATCCTCGGTCTCATCCTCATAGAAGCGAGTGAGGAACCGAGCCTCAAGATTTGCTCATGAATTTATGGATCCCACTGGTAAACTTCGAAACCAATCAAAGGCAACGCTCTTTAGGGACCCTAGGAATAACCAGGTCATGAGTGCATCGTATCCCATAACTTTTCCTATTAGTGAATGGAAATAGTAAATATTTTTATTTGGGGATCCCTTCCCATAGTATTTATCAATAGTCGGAGTACAATAATTGTCAAGAAAAGGGATTAAATCCCATTCGGGAGGATACAGATGCATGATTCCCGCCTTCTGTAGAACTTCCTTATGAGTTAATGCATCCAATTTTATTTGGATGTCCTCCAATACTTTATCTTTAATCTTATCAGATTCCTCATTTATATAAAAATCAGACTCATCTTCTTTATCCTTATAATCATTATCCTCTTTGATTTTACCCCTGGATCCTGATACTTCAGCCTCAACATCTGGATTTTCACTTGACAACGTTTTCGCCGACTACTATAGTTGGATCAAAATGGCATCCATGGTCATTTTTTATTATTCTAGTAGTGATTGTTGTTGCTTAGATAACTCTCCTTACACCTTCAATCTTTATAGTAAGCTTCCTACATCATCGCTGATGGCATTAACAAAAATACTTTCTGGTAAGATGAATCTGTCGTTTCAGATGATGCGCATGCAGAATGCTGATTGATATCATTCTCTCCCTCATGCAATTCACAATATGGAGTAGAAGCATCGTGACTTACGCTTGCTGACCTAGCACAAGACTGGGTGTGATGGTATACTCCATCACTATTATTATTAGAGTAACTGTTAGGGGAGGAGTCTGTATTGGCCACTCCCTGTGTTAGATTTTTCCATCCCATCATATTGATAGTTGTATGAGCTAGTTCTCTTTTCTCTGAAGCCTTTGAAGTAGTAATGAGATCCTTAAGAGATAGTCACTACTAACCACAGGATAGGCAGGTTTAACAATAACCGACTAATGATAGAGGATCGAGCCGGTGAATCACCTTCACTCATATTCTACCGAACTTGGTATAGTTGGTCAAGGCAGTTTTGTAGATCTTCCATAGGTAGAGCAGACTTACGTTTATTGTTGACTCCATCAGTTATTGTGCTTTTGCTCTGGAATTTGTCAGCATGCTTACTGATCTTACTAGAATGTTTTGTAGCCTCACCGGACTTGTTAGGTCTGCCAAGCCTTTTGAAAGTGATAGAGTTATTAACTCCACCAAGATGCTTCATAGCCTCGCTAGACTTGTCAAGTCCCTCAAGCCTTTTGAAAGTTGCAGAGTAGATCGCCCTGCTAGAATCACTAATCTCATTCGTAGCACCGTGGATGAGTTCATACAATTCATTATTTTCAACATGACCCTCATTTACTTAGGGATCTTATCGGCATTTCTACTCGTTTCCTAGCCAAATTAGCTTTCTTCTTGGCCTTGTGATTGGCAATGATGACTCGTTAGAAGGCCTTCTTCCTCTCTTTCTTGCTGAGGGGATAAGTTATGAGTGTTGCAATAGGAATGAAGGAGGATGAACTTGCTTGGGCTGTGTTCAACGTAGTGCTGGTAGTAGTAACAGTTGCACCAGTGTTGTGGTGTTGATTGACTTCAATGGAAGAGACAACCTACAGGTAGATGTGGATTTGATCTCTACTCTCCTAACCTTGCGGAAAGAAACAATTTTGGATGGAGAAATGTATTTGTTGTTGTTGCACATAAACTCTTCGTACTTGGCTTGGTCAAATTCAATTATCAGCGTATCGACTATAGCATCCACTGCTATATTTCTGGATTGCAGTACGAACTCCTCGACGAGAGAGGAGTAACTCCCAAGCAGAGTTGCCAGTTTTTTTTCCTCGTTTACAATGTCAAAGTTGAAGGTTTCCAATGAGAACATAAAAACAACAAAATTTGGAACTTGAATTACAACACTCGAGATTTACTTTCTTTACAATCAAAGTATGGTTACAATTTTTTTATTCTTTGATTATGGAGAGTGTGACAGTGGAAGTATGATCAGAGTGATCCTTCTTTACTTCCATTAACAATCCAGCAAGAACTTGAAGAACACAATTTTTTTTTCTTTGTGAGTTTTTTGATGTCTTTCTTTGGAAGCTTAGAATCATTTTTATAGTTGGAGAGTGCCAAAACCATTCTCTGAATTTGTGGAGATCGTGGTAGTTACTTGCCCACAATCAGTTGTACTCAAATCCCCTTTGGCGAGATTAATCGATAATGTTGGTTGGTTGCTTCTAGCAATGTTAACTTTCCTTTTTGGTGGAGTTAATCTAATCTGTCGAAGCTAATTTTCTTTTAGTTTTCGACGAAGCTAGCTAACTTAGTCAGGCAAAGTTAATTCTCTTTTAGCTTCCCACGAAGCTAGCTAACCTAATCAAGCAGAGTTAATTCATTTTTATCTTCTGGCGAAGCCAACTCATTGGCGGGGTGAATTTGGCTTCTGGCAGGGCCAACTTGCTGGTAAAGCTAATCCTGTTTTGATGGGACCGACTTGCTTCTGATGGGGTTATCCTTTCGGAGGGGCCAATCAGCCATTTTGTTAGCTCTTAGTCTATAGATTTTAACAAACTTCTCTGGGTACAATTATGGTAGCCTACAGTCATATCTTTATGCATCTCCGATATGTTTGAGGTGGCATTTATAGTGGACGATGACTTTCTTGAAAGATATAATTTTAGTAAGGCTGCATGATTTGTGAATTACATGAATAAAACTCACTAGTCATATATTTCAGGATGAAATCGAAGAAAGAAGTAATTGAAGAGCTACCATTACAAATGAAAAAAATTAATTCCTTCCAATATTAAAGCCCTAATATTTGACCTCAAACCTTCACCCTAGATTCTCAAGTATGCATTTCTGAGACCTAAAATTTTTTTTCTAGTGGTTATCTCAGCGCATCTTGAAGAGAATCAGGAGGAATGTTTATTATCAGTATTTTGCAAGCATAAAGAAACTTTAGGTTGGAATATGGTTGACGTCAAAGGTATGGATCCCCTTATTAGTACACATCATGTCATTTTGGATGTGATGCTAAGCCTATAGGATAGATACAATGAAGGCTTCTGCTATGAAAGAAGTTGTTAAACCTAATGTGTTTAAACTTCTAGATACTAGCTTTATCTCTCCAGTTGTGGATAATAAGTGGGTAAGTCCAACCTAAGTTGTTCCCAAGAAAAGTAGAGTAACTGTTATAAAAAAAAGAATGGAGAGATGTACTCGTACTATTATGAGTTGGCGTATGTGCATAGATCACCACAAATTAAACTAAGTAACAAGAGAAGACCATTTTCTATTAACTTTTTTTTAAACCAAGTACTTGAAAGAGTCACAGGACATGAATATTATTGTTTTCTTTATGAATATTCTGGCTATTATTAAATTGAAATTACTTTAGAGGATGAGGTGAAAACAGCTTTCACCTATCCCTTTGAAGAATGACATTTGGATTATGCAATGCACTCCCCACTTTTCAATGATGTAAATTAAGTATTTCTAGTGACACGGTAAAAATTTATGGCGACTTCTCTATTTTCGGTAATAATTTCGAAGCATGTTTAACTCATTAGGGAGCTGTATCTAAATGCTTTCAATGAAGGAATTTGCTCCTCAATTAGAAAAAAAATGCTATTTTATGGTTAAAAAGGGTATTATCCTTGGCCGTATAGTTTCATCTAAAGGGATGGAAGTTAACAATGCAAAAGTTGAGTCTCTAAATTAGCGATAACCAAAACTGTTATGGACATATGTTCGTTCTTAGGATGCAGGTTTCTATAAAAGGTTTATTAAAGATTTTAGGACTATTGTTAGACCTGTTTCTCACCTTCTATCGAAAGATGTGCAGCTCAAATAGATGTATGAATGCCAAACAATATTTGATGCGCTCATAGAAATGCTCATCACAGCACCGATAATGCAAACTCTAGATTGGTCACTACAATTCAAAATTATGGGTAATGCAAGTGATTATACTATTAGAACAGTTCTGGAGTAAAGATGAGACAAAGAGCCCTACATGTATTACACTAGTAAGACTCTCAATGACATATAGATGAACTATACAACAATAGAGAATGAGCTTCTAGATATAGTATTTATTCTCGATAAATTTTTTGGGCTCACATATGGTTGTTTTTACAGATCATTCGGCACTAAATAACTTTTGGCAAAGAAAGATGTAAAACCACAACAATTCGATGGATATTATTGCTTCAAGAATTTGATCTCAAAATACATGACAAAAAGGGAGTAGAAAATATTGTTGTGGATGTTTTTACTCGTCTAACCTTTACTAAAGATTAGCTACCAGTTAGGGATTCCCTGATGAGTTGCTATTTTTTTATTAAGATTACTCCTTAGTACGCTAATATAATATTTTTTCTTGATGTAGTGAGATACCATAACAATGGAGCGCGCAGGATAAATGAAGATTTTTACATGAGGTATGCCAATTCTTTATGGTGACCTGTATTTATTTAAATATTGCTAGGATCAAATCATTAAATGATGTGTTCCAGATGATGATATTCAGAGCATTATAACTTTTGGTCATACATAAGCTTGCGGTGGGCATTTTTCGTCTATAAAGGTGGTACCTAAAAATTTAAATATGGATTTCACTAGTCCACAATATTTAAAATACACATGAGTATAGTTAATGTCGTGGGTCTTGTCAAAAATTAGTAGCATTGACCCAAATGAATGATGTGCTTTTGATACCAATTGTTATAATCGAGCTATTTAACTAGTTGCATTGACTTTTTCCACTCCCTATTTATAATGGATATGTTTACATCATTGTAGCAATTGATTATGTCGCTAAATGGGTGGAAGTTACAGTGTGTGGAAATAATGATCAGCAAATAGTAGTCAAATTCCTTAAGAAACACACACTATCTAGATATTGAGTTTCCAAAACCATCATAAATGATGGGGGGTCCCATTTCTATAATTGAGCCTTTGAAAATTTGATGAAAATGTACTATATCACACATAAAATCTCCACACTGTATCACCCACAATCAAATGGTCAAGTAGAACTTAAATAGGAAAATTAAATAAATGTTAGAGAAAATGTTTGATTCATCTCGCAAATATTGGTCATTTTGACTCGTCGATGCATTATGGACTTACCACACAGCTTATAAGACACCCTTAAGTATGCCTCCTTATAGGATAGCTTATGGAAAAGCTAGTCATCTCCCGGTTGAAATCGAACACAAAGCGTATTGAGCATTCAGGTCCTCTACGAAAGCATCAATTTATTGAATTGGATGAGTTATGATGTGAAAATACATGCATTTTTAAGGAGAATATGAAAAAATGGCATGATCGACTATTTCATGTCATGAGTTTAATCAATCCAATAATGTGCTTTCGTTTGATTCACTACTTCTCTTGTTCCCCAGGAAATTGCGTTCAAGATTGACAAGACCATTTATTGTGAAAACCGTATATCCATATGGCACAGTTGAAATTGAAAATCCGAAGAATAGTCATGTGTTTAAAAGTAAACAGAAGGCGGCTTGAATATTTCTTGGAATTTCCAAAGTTCATAGAGGAGTCCCATGACTTAGTAGTTCCTCCACCACTCTTTTATGAAGCACAGATTGATGACACTATGTATATCATGTACATTATTATGTAACATTTTTTGTATTTGTATTTTGATAGACATAAACCGAGGTAATATCTTAACTCTCCTCTTTTTTTTCTTCTTGTTCTTAATGGATTTAATAGATACATCAATTTATTGGGGACAATGTAATTTTTAAATTGGGGATGATTATGAGAGTAACTTAGGAGTTTAGTACCCATGACATTTCAAAAAGTTTTATTTTTTTTTATCAATTTTTTGATTTTTTGTTCATTTTTTCAAAATTTTTAAAAATTCTTTACAAAAATATTTTACTAACTTTAGTTTTGAAGATTAATCTTAGAATCAGGAACTAACTAATAGGTTTTAGTTTTAGTATTAACTTAGTGGTAAGAATTAACTTAGTTTTGGGAACTCACAACAAAATTAAAAAATAACAAAAAAGAAACATTGAATAGGCTCGACAATCTTCTCAACAGGAAAGGACTATCGAGTTGAAGCAATTGACGATAGCCCACCACTGAACAGGTAAGAAATTTCTTACTCTAGAGGTGTTGTCTAAGTCGTTGTCGATGCGGCTGTAGATAGCGCACAGGGATCATAAAAGGGCCCAAATATTAATTTTTCCATACCAAATTTTATTCTCCCCAAATCTACAGCAACCTAGGAGAGCTTCTTCCCCTTCCGATAGCAAATTAAGCCCACACAATTTTCTTCAGATTTTTATCATTCTCCAAGTAAGTAAATCTCTCTTTTCTCAACTTTCATGGGTTATTTTTCACAAAAAGTAAATTTTTTCCTTAAAAACTTAGATCTGCGAATTTTGAGAAGTAATTATAGTAGATTAAGTATGGAAACTAACATCTTGGTGAATGAGAACTTGTTTAGCTAATTTTTGTTTGCCTAATTAAATCATGACTTGATGAACAAGATGGGGTAAAAATTATAACTTTTAGTGTAGAAATTCGTGGATGAACTTTTAATATGTCATACAACATATTTATGTTTTGAAAATGAGATTAATTCAACAATTTGATATGAAAAGGTAATTTGTGTGGCTGTGTTAAATTAATAAAGATTTAAACTGTTTGAAAATAAAATAATTAATTGTAAATAAAGATGATTATATTTTAAGACATATTTCTTCTTGATTTTCAGGATGGGTTCACAAAGAGTTTCATCAAGGAGGAAAAATAGAGAAGCTTCTGGCTCTACCTCACATTTCAGGTGTTAGGTTTGTTTTTCACATCCGTTGAGTATCCAGATATGATAAAGGATCATAAGGAGTTCCAATTGGACTTGGGTTAAAAGAACAGAGTTCTAATTGGATTGAAATACCAATTAGATGGTGATAGTACTATTCTAATAGGATTATGATAGAACACTATATATATCTCTTGTATGCGACACGAGAGAGACGAGCAATTGGCTGAGAGAGATGCTCAATTATTATGAGAGATGTGAGTGGTAGAGAGATACTTGGATCTCTTCTTGTAACCTATTTTTCTCATAGTGGATATTTCTCTCATTGCTCCCGTGGACGTAGGTCACACTCGGTCGGCCGACCCACGTTAATTCATATGTACTTCTTGTATTGTATTGTTTCCTTCATCTCTGCGAGCTCGATGGAGGTTTCGATCCCCAACAAATGGTATCAGAGCTATGGTTATGGATTCAGAATCGAGATCGCGAGATGGTGAATCTAATATCGATTCGACAAAGAGGTTGGCGGAGGCATCAAGGTAAAAATACAATAAGAAGAAGAAGATAAAAAAAAATAGCTAGATACAACCAGTGATTTGCACAACCAGAGACTCTAGCAATGTGCACCAAAAGGAGTGGCTGATAACTTAGATAGATTCTGAGGAACAGATCGATGGCTAAGGTTGATCGGAGCGTGGATTGAAGAATCGGTGTCCGATTATGGTGATGCAGAAGTCAAATCCTATGTTTTTCAGCATTCTGTATATAGTGGTAGATGCGGATTGGGCAAAGTCTATTGTTTAGAGTAGATTTTATGCAGACCAGCAGTGATCAAAGATGATCGAGGGATTGATATTGACTAAGATGATCGATGGTCGATGGTTGGTTGATCGTACGATGATAAAGTACGGCGTCGTACTTCATGTTGATGGATACGATTACTTCATGACATGATAGAGCACATGGTAATATATAATCATCTGTCTCTAGAGTTGGTCATAGTTTTTGGATCAAGGTGGAGTACAGTATATCGATCACTTTTCCCTGATGCAAGCATGATAAGTGATTGTGAGTACTCAGGAGGTCCAGGTGTTTTGACCGAGGTAAAGCACAATGTAGCGATTATGAGCGCTTGGTGAAGAGCGTGGTATAGTAATCGTGAGTATTCAAGGGAGTACGATTTAGTGATCATGAGTGCTCGAAGAAGAGCATGGTTTAATGATCATGAGTGCTCAAGTATAGAGGCGGTGATGATTATACAAGTTATTCCTGGTTGGTGGAGCATGGTGATCGTGCGGTGGATGCCTGCGAAGTGGATGGCGAGAACAACAAAGTTTCTCCAATATGCATGGCTCATCGGATACGAGCCAAGGTAGAGATTGTTGGGTTTGTGTCTCGCATCCGTTGAGTATCCAAATATGATCAAGGATCACAAGGAGTCCTATATGGACTTGAGTTAGAATACCAAAGTCTAATTGGATTGGAACACCAATTAGATGGTGATAGTGCTACTCTAATAGGATTATGATAGGAACACTATATATATCTCTTGTATGTGATATGAAAGTTGCAAGCAATTGGTTAAGAGAGATGCTTCTGTTATTACGAGAGATGTGAGTAGTAGAGAGATACTTAGATCTCTTCTTGTAACCTATTTTTCTCATAGTTGATATTTCTCTCGTTGCTCCCGTGGACGTAGGTCGAACTTGGTTGACCGAATCACGCTAATTTTTGTGTTCTTCTTATATTGTATTGTTCCTTCATATCTGCGATCTCGATGGGGGATTCGATGCCCAACACCAGGGCCAACAAATAAAAAAATGTACAAGAAGTTCGAGCAATTCAAGTTATGGCCCGAGAGAGAGGTGGATTGCTTCAAGATCATGAGAACCTCTCTTTTCGATTTTTGAAGTAAGAGATAGGATTGGAGAACTATACAATATACAAACAACAACTAGCGTATAATGAGATTGTTTGGAAATTATGCACATCTAGAGAAATAGATCAACAACCTCTATATTCATTAGTTCAGGGGTAGATGGTGTCATTTACAAGACATGAGATATTAAACACTACTTTGCTTGATGATATAGCCGAAAAAGAGCCTTTATTCTTCTCCTAGATGGTAAACGATACACCCACAAGGTCCCAAGCCTTCAGAGCTGTCTGCTCGAATCTCAGCGATCATGCCTTCACCACTAACTACATGAAAATTGGATTGTTGAAGAAGCATAAGGTGCTAGTGTTCCTATTTTCAAATATAACATCATGCTGTCATCCACAACAATAGTGTTATATTCATGGGATGCGATGCCGATGAATTTGATCTTGCCTTCAACACTAACTACATGAAAATGAATTCGATGTTGCCTCAATTATGTACACCTCCATACTCTTCTGCATGGGACAGCTAGAAAGTGCATAAAACATCTGAGGACTTCAAGGGCAGTTCTAATCCTGTCGGCCCTCATCGTCTAGATCTGCTTGAACTATGGGGTTGATTTATCATCAACTGACACTAAATCCAATACACAGAGCCCTTCATTGACATAACTGTGTGGAGGAGCATGAGTGCAAGACCAGACTGATTGTATTCACCTAATTCCCAAGAACAATTTACTTCCTAATCTGCAAGAGTGACAACAGAGATGTAGGGAACTCGGCACGAAGTGCAAGATCAAAGATAAGAAGGATCAACAACTCAGCCAACCCAACCATCTGAGGTAACACTCGTGAGCCTACAATAGTCAATTGATGACATGTTCGTAGCCTATGAAACAAGGTTGACCATCATAGAAGAACAAAAAGTGCCTTGGGCATTGTCAAGAATGCAACCTTCAGCTCCTAACTAAGATGTACTAACATATAGTTAGTAGGGATGCCATCATCTCTGATGAGGAGGGAGAATAAGGGAAAACAATAGGAATATGACTTCCTGTCAGTATCAAAGATACAAGAATTATGTACAAGGATAAGGACAAAAGTATACATGATATTGACTATATATCGAGTGAGGCAGAGGACTGACATAGCCATGTATTTTATAACCATAACTCTAATAACCCTTTATTTTCCTTAACCATAAATAATTAAATAAATAAATTGACAAAATAATAAACATAGCCTTTCATTTTCCCTAACCTTTTATTTTTTGAATCTCTCAAACCTTTCATCTTCTCCAACATCTAAACTCTTCATCTTCTCCATTAATTCTATATTGAAACTCCCATCTTTAATTTTGACAATTAAACTCTCTAAATTAAATGAAACCTTTCATATTTCAAAACCCCAATTTGAAATCTATATAAACCCATGCTTCTAACCTATTTCAAAAATAGAGATCTTCCTCTTGAATTCTAGCTCCCTCTCATTTCATTGGAGCAACTTGGTGGAGTCATCGCCGCTGCCAGAGTTGCCACCATCATCGGAGCTGTCGCTCTTATTGCTGGAGCTTTTTCGGAGAAGTGCACCTTCTTCCTCTTCTTTCCACTTTTATGGGCTCTCACCTTTTGTCAAAAAGGTATGAGATTATCTTTCTTCTTCGTATTGAGTTAAATTATTTTATTAAATTCTAGGTGTAACGCTCCTATTTTTTAGCTGCTTTCCAAAAGGGAGGATACTCTTTAAATCTACACTACACTACCTAATAGTCACATGATCTTGGAATAACCGTAACTACTATTATATTCAGATAGATAAATAGCATGTCTAAGACTGAAAGAATTTTTTTTATATAAAAAGTGATTACATAAAAAGGCACATAGTTTTGAATATGAACACAAAGAAATCAAGATGATAAAATAGTAAAGCAATGCACAGATAAGAATATATAAACAAATACACAAAGGATCTCTAGAAGTTATTCTATCATTTACTGTCTCTCGGCTTTGTTTACGAAGTATAGGTCATCGACTAAGGCTAGCTCTCCTTCTTCATCTTCCACAACTGGGCTCAGAACCTCAGGGGTTAAGCCCAGCAAGTAACACTTAAAGGAGAGAAAATTGTACTATCATATATCAGGAGTATCAGTACACATGGACATGCTCATGTAAGTGTTGGTCGTGAATATATAAAATTAAGCATGTGAACAAGAATAAATAAGTAAATAAATAAAAAACAAACATGATGAATAATTGCTCTATGTATTTTAATCATGTATTCTATTGGTCTCAATTATATCCAAGTTAGTTGCAGAATCTGTATTAATGGATAAAATAATACTATTTTGCATTGTCATATAAGTGTCTGTGCATACCTGGGTCCCGACCTCAGTCGCATGGTGTTGAACCATAATATATCACTAGGTATTACAATTCACACCATTTACTGTAGAGTAATGAACATACTACACTAGTTACTAATCATCAATCAATGATCCACTATCACCCAGACCGCTGCAGTAAAAATATTTCATTAATCCTTATACAATATGACTCTTATCCATTATAAAGGTTCTTCCCATCCCCAAGTTATGATACATGATACACATGAGTTATAATGACATCATGACATGATTCATTCATTGACATATATATGTCTATTTCTATTATCCATAATATCATTAGCAATTTATTAATGGAATATATATATGCAATATTGTCTCATTCCATTCCCTTGTTATATCACTATATTCACTATCATGTCTATCACATATCATTCATATTAGTACAATATGTCATGTCATAAACAAGTGCCGCATGTCATGTTGTACGATCAGGATTAAATTAGAATATTTAGGCCATCAATCTTGCAAATCTTTATTCACTTTGAAGTAAAGGCAATTCACAATGAAGAGTTAATAATATATTTGTATACAGACTACTGATTGATCAACATAATAAAATAATAAAATATGTATATAAATTGAAATGATATCATAAGGGGGCCATAATGCACAAGCGAACTGCCACTTTCCTCGCTAGGGTAGTTGCTATGTTCAAACAATGCTTGGCACTTAAATGACCACAAGTAGCGATTGATTTTTCTTCACTTTATTTTGCGTCCTTTTAATATGTATAGCTACATGCTAATTGTTTCTAAAATAGCCTACACTGTAGATTTTGCACTGACAATGAATGTCAAGCAGACTTATGATTTATGAAGCTCAAGCTGTGGGCTGAAGATTAACAAAAGGCGGCACAGTCAAGACTTGCAATCCTCCTATGTGGGACTTTAGGCTGCACAAAAAGGCCTCTAATGTAAACATATTGTTTTGTAGTTCTTGTTATTCCTATGCACATGATGTAAGTGTCAAACGCATAAATTAAGCTTCCATGACACTGGGATTTGTTACTATTACTAGCATTATGAGTGGCCTAAATCTAATTATTCTTGACATAATGCACATGGAATATGTAGGTTGACTATATATTTAGAACAAGGAAAATAATCACGTATATTTAGGACGTTATGTACTATCAAATGGTGCCAGTAATAATTGTTAGTGTTGAGATGGACAATTATGTACATTTAATTTAAATAACGTGGGTGCATTAATCCATAATAATTATTTTGGACGAAATTTAAATCTACCAGGTTGCTAATTATTTTGGACTATCAGCAAGAACGGATTTTATATTTATCTATAATATTTGATTCTATTCTTAATGATAACAAATTTGGATAATTTATCTATAAAAATTATCAGATACAAGCATAAGTAGTTTATTGACGGCAACTTTTTCGTTTGGTTGTTTTGTACTAGTGCCAAGAGCAAATATACTAGAGACCAAATAGAACAATAATCCTTTTTTCCTTATATCTATTTAATATATATTTTTCCACAGAAAGTATTTCAAGATAGAATACTAAATTAATAGTCCAAAATATGAACTAAGCATAACAATAAAATAAAATAAATTACTTACATAATACAAATTAAATAAATTTTTTGAAAAAAGAACAAAAATATGAACATTACTTATAATGTTTTGTAGAATTCAATTGAAGGAAGAAAAAATAATCCTTGACCAAGCCTTAGCCTAAATTTCGGCTAAAAGGAAAGGAATAAGTAGGGGGCAGAGAGAGAGAAAGAGGAATATTATGAGGGGAGTGTATACTTTGATTTGGGAAAAAAAAATGAATGAAAAAGGGGAAAAAGGAGTTTATATACTACTCCAAGTGGCTTTGACTTTAAGCCTTCTCTCTAGTTGGCTCTCAAAGAGGCAACCGCATCACTCGACGATAGAGGAAGCCAGCATAGGAGAGAGGAAGTGAAGTAATAAATAATTAATTTTTCATAATAAATTATTTTTCGATGTTGATTCCATATAACGTTATCCAAATGTTACCAAATTAATGAAGGGTATAGTGTTCAATGAAAGAAACACAACAAAATTATCTGTTTATCATTTCAATATCCAGAATGAAAGAAATAAAATTTCAAAATAATTAAAAGAATAATTTAATATTTTTAAATTAATAAAATTAGGGAATATTATTCGGGCTTTTCGGAAAATTTTAAAAATCATAAATATTAGAAAACTAATAATCGTGGAAACTAAATGTCACTAGAGTTATAGATTTAAAGTTACGCTAATTGAAAGTCATTTCGGTGTCCAAATTGACTGTAGTAATTCTAATTTGACACGATCGAACTCAAAGGAATGCCCGTAACACGAAGTTTGGGATATTATTCTACGTAAGCTTACCCACTACCCAATATGCCTAATAACTTGAAAACAATATTCACCATCTTATTAACCTCAAAAAAAATATTCACCATCTTATAGACCCAATAAAATAAATTGAAACATATTTATTAATTTCAGACCCATTAAGAGTAATTAACTTTAAAATCAAGTTTGAGTACATTATAAATATTGAAAAAATTCCTAAAAATCATCTAAATTTATATTAATCTATTTTTAATATTTTTAAGATACTTTTTATGTAGATTGCTTTTTTGTGATTGATAATTCAGCAATATCGAGAATGAATCAATTGAGTTTATTTTTAACTCATTAATCATGCTATTTTATATAATTGTTGTTCAATTACATTATTTATTTTGTATAAATTATTTCAGAATTCATCAACTATTTATGATTGTTCCTTTTACTAAAATCTGTCATTTTTGTTATTAAATATATTAAATCACATAGTATAGTTAGAATTTATAATAACCAATATATAATATTTGATAAATCATGTAAAAACTAAAATCGTGAAAATATATTGTTTGTGATGTTATTTTGTGTCGGTATCTAGGCAAGATGTCTTATATGCTGGTTATTTAATTAAGCAACATGCGTAACAAAAAAAATCTCTAAGCATATATATACTTACTTGGCAAATATATCAATGATGTGTAAGATTAGTAAATCTTTGATCTAGCCAAACTTAATTTGTCTAGTAAGGTATAAATCAAATCTTTTTGAATCATATTGTTAGAAAACTAATAAACTAAAATTGGAATATTACACAGGATATGATATATATATACAAACTATGAGAACAAAAATTGGACCTGACATGATTATACTTAAATAATACAGGATTGAGGGAGGACCTGAATGGTAGAAATATACTCTTTTTCAATTGCAAACTTGTTAAATTATTCAACTGAATATTTTGCACACTAGGAGTGTAGTGATTTGTTGAATCATATATAATTATTTATGTTTGCCTAATGATAGGTCTAATTTAGCACCAGATAATCTATAAGACTATTTTCTAGGTCTATACATGAGATAATCAATATAGTAGTAACCCATTGTTAGCTTTTTCAATTACATAACATCTTAAACAAATATGCCCCTATTATAAAATTGACTTCACTATATGATATTATACCTATAACAGTTAATTTTATTATTAGAGATTAATACAATGTTTACATTCTTTCAACTATTTCTACATATACTTGTTTGGTTGCAATCTAATGACCTAGGTGTTCATGTCCAGACTTACCAAAGGATAAACCAAAACTAATTTATAATCTCGTGTATTTTGAAGATTTGGTTGAAGTCTAATAGTGCTCTACAAATTTCCTACTTCCTATTATTTATTTTATACTAATATGTTATCCTATCAATTGTATCTAACTTTGCTCCTATCAATGAGAAATTAAGCTTTCTTTGAATTTTAAATTGTTATTATTGAGAATTATTATGGCAAATTCTCGTGGAGCTTCAACATATTCAAACTGAATATGTTATTGGTTCCTATTGTATGTAATCATATATCGTATATTAGAAATAGGGTGTGACAATAACCCTTTATTATTTCCATCTAAGTGTATTGATCTTAGGCCTATATTATATGCACTAAAGATACTGCATAATTTAAGTAGATGTGGGATATAAACACTAAATAAAATTTTCAATATAGCGGTATATATAAATATTAAACCAAAATTTCAAAAAAAAAAATCTTTTCTTAAAGTAACAAGTGAAATTAAATAATTTTACAGTGAATATTTAAATAGATGTGGGATACTGCATAATTTAAAGATACTGCATAATTTAAGTACATGTGGGATATAAACACTAAATAAAATTTTCATTATAGCGGTATATATAAATATTAAACCAAAATTTCAAAAAAAAAATCAAAAATTCAAAAAAAAATCTTTTCTTAAAGTAACAAGTGAAATTAAAGCATTTTACAGTGAATATTTATGTTTGACATTTTAAAATTGGTAGTTATATGATTGTATTTCTTAGCTATTTTTGATTGAAGTATAAATCTAAAAATAAGATATGTTGATATTTAATATTAAAAATTAATATGCACTCTATACACTTACATAATAAGTAATGAAAGTTTGAGAACAAAAAATAAATTTAGAAGGAAAGCCTATCTTCTAAAAAGATAAAAGTGGAATAAATAAAAGGAAATAAGTATTAAGTGGTTTGGTTCGTGTGCCTTAGAAAGTGTGCATATTCATATAAACAATACGTATGGACTTTTATTACAAAATAAGCTTAGTAATTGGGCATTTGTGCCTTGAAAAGCTTAAATGTTCACATGAATGGTTTGAGTGTTTGCAATTAAGAAAACAAATGGAAAACGAGATGAAAAGGGTTCCTATAAGGTTGATTGGAGTTTGAAACTTGACTGGCTCATTTATATGATTACAAGGGTGCATAGGAGTTAATAATCAAAAGTTAGGTCTACGATAAGATTTAAGTATCATGATAGGATATGAAGAATATTGGATTAAGATTCTAAGATTGGAAACTTTATAAGTATCCATGTGCATATTCTAAATTAAGCTTGAAACGGGAAGAAAAGAAAACAATAAAATTTTTCTTAGTTTTTCTTAGATTTCTTTATTTTACACTTATCCTTATTTTTCACTTTTTTTTCCTTACACCTACATTTCTTGATATTTATAGATAACATCGTTGGAAACTCCCACGAGACAATAATCATCCACTGGTATAACCTATGGATTTAATGGTTTGTTTTATGTGCTAAGTACGATAGTAATTCATATGAAAGTGAGTTAGGATTTTATTTTTTAGGACATTTTTCATCTTACTTAGTTTGCTAGTAGAAGGATCGCATGTCATGGGTCATTCCCTGTACATAGTCAAAATCTAAACTATCGATTTTGATTTCAATGTATATTTAATAGTTTTCTAATCGAAACAACATTTTCTGATGCATGAGCAACCAATCGCACCAGCCCGACTAATCCATTACTTCATCGCTTCACCTTCTTATAACCATGTAGAGACAAAATTTGCTTCTAGCAAAGCTTCAAGTTGGGGGTGCGATTACGACTGAAAAGTGCAATATTAGGTATTTATTTTGTGCATTTATAATCCACTTTTGATGATTAATACAAAAAATAATGAACTATTATTCACATTACTCTAACTCTCTACTTTAATATTTTTCTATTGTTCTATAATCTTTTTACAGGGTTCAAATGAAAGAAAATCAAATGAGAATTATATTTGTACACAAAAAACTACTCAGAATGAATTTCCAGGCCTGGCTGTCGACAATCACCTAGAAGGGATGTCGATAGTCACCTGGAAGGGATGTCAACAGCAGGCGAATTTTGATGACTGTAAAACCTTTCTGAGAGCAGCTATCAAAGTGGTAATCGAAGCAACTGTTGACAGTAGGTCAGGCACATATACACTAGTTTTTGAAGAGAAAAAATTTCCAATTTGATAGAACTCTTGTATTATGAGATTAAATTGTAGAGAGGTCTATAAATATCAATTGTATTGCGGAAATAGAATTATGAGCAATTTAGAAATTATAAGAGAGATCTTTGAGGGTTTTGAGAATTTTGTTTTTCTACTCTTCTGTAGTTATTTAATAAAAGAATTTCATTTCGATTATTGGCCATAAAGAGAATGAGTGGCTAGATTTTTCATTGGTTTTGGATGAGGTAACAAACCATTGGTAATGATCTGGTAATATTTTTTGTTTTCATATGCTTAGTTATTTTATATAATATTTAATTTATGATTCTCCACATATCATGTTATGTGCCAAATATGATTTTTAAGATTTTGATAGTTTATAGTTTGATGGTATAACTATTGACATAGTTTTTGATGTACCATAGCTTTTTACTTAACGTCCCAAATCACACTTTTGGCCCAAGTGTCTGTTTCAATAATGGATAGGATATCACCGGTGGGCACTCTCAATACTGGAATGCACGAGTCCATTTTTTTTCTTTTTCAATCCCAAGTAAGAGAGATGGAAGCGTGCAAATTTATGATATATATACCATAAATTTGAATCTATCTGCCATAATATCAGAGGCATGAATATAGCAATATTTAAAAATATGTATATGAAAACATAAGCAATACATCAAAAGGTTGGTCATGTAGAGTCAAGTACCGTATCATAATAGAACAGTGTAAGTACTAAATAAATATAAGAGCGTCTAGATACCACGGACAGAATTAGAAAGTAAAGTACATATGCACGTACAATCCAAAATGATATATACATCAAAAGAACGGAGATCCTACGAGAAACAGGCTATTGGTGCTCGGCTGCTCCATGAAGTAGAGATCTTTGAGAGGTTGGTCCTCCTCTTGCACTACTGCTATCTCAGC
Source organism: Dracaena cambodiana (assembly GCA_036321105.1). Classification (NCBI taxonomy): domain Eukaryota; kingdom Viridiplantae; phylum Streptophyta; class Magnoliopsida; order Asparagales; family Asparagaceae; genus Dracaena; species Dracaena cambodiana. The sequence goes on from JAYEPQ010000002.1 coordinate 48,738,339, forward strand.
TATTAGACATAGGGTGTAATAATTTCAGGGGTCAGAATCCAAATAAGAATACAAATTCAAACTTGTGCAATTTTATAAGAACCATATAAGAATGTGTATGGAGCCTGCTAGTAAGAAACAATATAAAAAAGATATGCATATGAATCTTAAACTAAATATAACATGAATCATGATGTACATGGTATGTATACTATAATGTGATCAATCAATAAGGTATGCCAAATATAATAGGAATCATGTGGTACATGGTATGTATAATATAACATGAACCATGAAACAATTAATATATATAATATAACATAATTAAACTATATAATGAAGCTACATGGTATGCAAAATATTATATGAATCATACAAAACATGGTATGCATAATATAATATGATCAAGCAAATGGAGGCACTTTTCATCCTATTAGTTTGGAACTAAATATTAAGAGTATTAACATGTTCTAGAAGTGTACCGTGCATGTCTGATATCATGTCCGAAGTTTGATCACAAATATATTGGATTCCACACTGCTACCTACAATAGATAGCAAACAAATACTGGATATCTCATGTATACCCAGAATCAGAGTCACATACCCAGAATCAGAGTCACAAATACCGGTCTCTACATGAGAGGGATAACCACCGCTCAGTAAACCAACACTGAATATTTTGTATATACCTGGAATTACAGTCACAAATATCGGTCTCTACATGTGCTGGATAATTGCCGCTAGGCAAACAAATACGGAATATGCCATGCATACCCAAGATTACAACCATAAACTTAGTCTCCTACACGATCTAGATGCTACTAGGTAAATAAATACTGGAAATCGCATGCATACTCAGGATTGCGACCACAAATATCGGTCTCTACATGATCTGGATAACCACTGCTAAGCAAATAAATACTGAATATCCCATACATACCCAAGATCATGGCCACAAATCTGGTCCCCACACAAACTGGATGCTGCTAGGCAAATAAATACTAGATATCTTATGCATATCCGGGATCATGGCCAAAGTGTCGATCCACAAATGGACCAGATAATATGCCATTGCACACAAGTAAGAAACAGATAGTACCAGTATATAGATCAATTGATGAATCCAAAGAAGATAAGAGCTTTCACATACAACGTATTATGTGCTAAGTGTCAATATTGCATGCAATAGGAGTACATATATCAATAGTCAGGTAAATATGAAATAACACGCATGGTAATGTTGGCAAGTAAAAGAATAATATTGACAGGTAGTAGAGTTACAGGACATGTTCACATGAGTGAGGTATCATTTACATGTAAGAATAATATGTATAAGTAATAACATGTTTAATTAAATATGTGTGCATATATATTATATTTTGTATCAAATGGTATATGCACGAATATAGAATGTATTCCAAAACATGAGTTATGACAGGTCTGAAATTAATATGTACATATAATAACAAGAGTGATTAAATATGTGCATGTGTGTATCATTTTATTATTCAATCAGTATATGCACGGACATGATATATATATATATATATGTGCTTATTTTGTTGCATCTCAGTGGATATATCAGATTTCTAGATTTTGTTTGACTAGTGAAACATAGAATTAGAGGTTAAAATTTTGTAAGTTGTAGAAAATTCAATTATCTTTCTAATGAATCTTAAATAAGCTCAACTGGAGTTCTGCAACAAAAGTTATAGTTGTTTTACCATGGACTTGGTTCTATAGACTTGGAATGATAGTAAGGAGAAATTTTCAGATTTGATTTGACCAGAATAAAACTTAAATTCTAGCCTAAGATATATAACAATTGTAGAACATTAAATTAGTTCCCAATGAAAGTTGAATGAGCTCAATTGGAGTTCTAGAGTAAAAACTATGGTCATTTTACTATGACTTGCTAATATTGAGCTACTAATCTAGGATAGCAGTAAGTAATGATTTTCTAGGTTATTTTTGGCTAGAGAAAGGTCTAAATCAATGTCCACTATAGTTGGATAAACTGTAAATTAGTGAATCATTTTTATAATGCCACTAGAATGGGATCAGTTGGAATTAAGATGCAAAATTTATAGCAATTCTAAGATAAACTATTGTGTATTTATGGATAATGATATGTTTTGTGCATGTATAACATATACGGGATAACACATTCAATAAAACTCAAGGTAAATGCATATTTGAATATCTATAGTTTTGAAAAAGGCTTGATAGTTCCTCTGCTATCACATAGGTGATTATGTCAAGAAATTATAAATTTAAAAGATTTGAAAGTGTATTCTTGTTTCTAGTTAAACGCAAATTAGAAATGAGCCTAAATTGATGCAATTGCTCCTCAAAAATGGAGAAATTTCCTAAGAATCATACTAGAGAACAAGGGAAGTACTGGAGAATATTTTTCTAGATTGGTGGAGAATTTTAGTATTGATTTGAAGAGGCTAAACCTAAGAACAAGGAACATGTAGCCATTTTGTAGATTTTCAATCCATTCACCTACTGATTCTTTAGTTAATTATTTCAGAAAATTGAAGAAGAAATTAGGGTTTGAGGTTGAAGAGAAAATGAGAGGAACAATAAAGGAAGATTTGTTGATTTTTTTCAGATTTTTTGAATTTATTTGATGGGTTAAACTGTTGATGGAAGGTTATTGCCCTATCTTCTTAAAAACCCTTAAATTTCATCTTAATTATAAAACTACTGTTAGCTCAACTTCAATTCAAATTTGGTCAAGGTGGGCTATTAGGCTTCTGAAGATAAATTTGAAGTTGATAGGATGTTAAAATTTGAAGTCATGATTTAATTTTATTATTTTAATCGGGTATTTGTTCAAAAATTGATCAATTCAGAACAATTCAAGAAAAATATAAAAAATTCAAAATAATAAGATAAGAAGTTCCAACTCTAAAAAATTTGAAATTTAAGACTAAATTGAAAGATATAATTCAATTTACTCAGTATCCACCTATATCAAATCTGTGCTCCCGGCTAATACAAGTGATACAAAATAACCCTATAAAATAGTTTAAGCATTAGAGTCATTACATTTTTGGAATTTTTTATGCTTAGACTTTGAAAAGTTATTTCTGTTTTCATAGATCATACTTACGACTTGTTAGCGAAATTTTCTTTTATACGGATCATCATTCAGATCTACGAATATAAGCTAAAGAAGAATTAAAATATAGCCTTCACAGAGTTGTGTTTTATTTTTCAAAGGAAACAAAATGTGATTCACAAATAAAACTGAAGTGCAAATCACTTTCTGTAGATTCGCAGATTTAATAATAAAAAGGGGCCCCGTAGAGTCTCATCATTGCATCTGAGCATACTATGCAAGCAATGAATATGCCATCACACCAAAACGCGAATTTAAAGTTTGAGATCTGTGTTCCGATTGTGATTCAGAGGAAATGCAAATTTTAAGTTTAAGATCCGTATTCCGGTTGTGATTCAAAGGAAATGCGAATCTAAACTTTGAGATCCACATTTCAGTTACGATTCAGATAATTAAAAATATCGATTACAAATTTTGGAGATTTAATACAAATTCACTAGATCAAAAGACGGAAAATTAATTCTCAGATTATGGAGGTCAATAGTTAGACAGTTATATCAACTCAATAGTCTCCAAACCTCTATAAATAACAAAAGTTTAGGCGAAAAAGGCATCGGGAGATCAATATTATAGAGAGAATCATTTTCCATCCAAGTTCTAGCGCTATCAAAAGCCCGAAACTATTGCCAACTAAAATTTTTTACGGAGTGTCAACGGAGAGCAGGATCGTCCTCCATAACTACTTTAGAACCCAGCTTTAAGCATAGAGGGAATTAGATTTTTCTCATTTTCTGTAAACGAAAAACCATTAAAATTGTAATCTATTATTGAGAAAATTCAACAAAGAATCATTTACGATTTTTGTGGTGAGCAAAAGATTGGCAACTCTGCTTGGGACCCTATCATCTTTGATGAACAGATGGTAGCTCAATCCGATAAGATACCAGTTGGCAGTATGGTCGAGTCTCTCGTTATCGAGTTCAATCAGGAGAAGTACGAAGAATTTCTTGCCTCTGGCTCTTGAAGCTCTAATTCATTATGGAAATGCTGTAAGGTTTCTAATAGCTCAGCCTCCAAAGAAGCTTTAAAGGCGACGGTCCTGTCGAAGGACTCTTCAGTGGTCTCAAAGGAGAATCATCTCCTTCACCAGCACAAGATCTGGGTTTGCTCCACTTGATCTCCTTGAGAGTATGGATCAGGATCCCCGTATTAACAAGGAAAAACAACCATTCACTGATTGTCAAAAAGGCGAACCCGAGAACAAGGTTCTTCTCACCCACACAATGAGAAGGAATATTAGAAGAAGTAAAGCTCGCGCTCTCTGCAGAGCTATGAAACAAAGAGAATCTATTGAACCACAAGCTTTTGACCTCCAGTTCAAGTATGGAGGCCCAAGAGTGAAGTAGTGGCTCCAGAGTGGAAAAAAGATCAAGATGCAGATGGGTTTATTCATGTTTCTTACAAGAAACGTCGTACACCTACCAAGTTCATCTATGATTTCAAACGTGGAGTTTATATCCGCGTTCCACAAACAAGATGAGGGTCCCACCCTCGTGTCTTGAAAAAAAATTTGATTTTCAGAAACGCATTTTTGCAGATAAACACGGACCTCAAATCCGCATACCAATAGAAAAGAATGGTTATCAAAATCGTGAACTGGCTTCTAAAGTTCGAATTCCAATTTCGGCAGAAGATTGTCCATCTTCCACCATAGCTAAAGTGAAATTCGCTCATGGAATCTTTAAGTGAATAGAAAATATTATTCCAAAGGTATCATTTGGAGGTGATGTCGTTTCCATTAACAAGATAATTAGTTCCAATACAATAGATCTCAAGGAACTTTTCAACAAAAGGAGAGAAGAATCTCGAGTGTCTCAATGTCATTGTGAACGATTGATCAATGCGGTGTTATAGCATTGTTACTGTGTAGCGGCTCCTGCTAAACAGTCAATTTTTAATCGACTTACAACATCTTCACTTCAACCATCTAAAAGGAGGAGACACAGCAAACAAGAATTTTCTGAACTTAAATACCCTGAAGTATCATCCAATATGATAAACTTTAAGGAAAAGAAGAAGAAGAAGAAGACAAAGAGTTTCCATAGAACATATTCTTCTGGCTCTGAATGCTCTTCAGACTTAAAGAGTGTATTGAGCAAGATACAAGGTGTTTTTCAGAATACCCAACTTAAGAAAAGAGTAACAATGCCTGTGGATTACAAACAAATGGCTGGAGTCTCTTCCGATGATGTAGAAGAAACAGTAAATTTAGCTGTGCCAAATCTCTTGACATCGGACTCGTTCTTCGAAGATTCTGCATTTGCACAGATGGTACAAGGAACTCCAGAAGAGTTCATAAAAAGAATGGATGAACAAAACAAAACCATTCAACAATAGCAAAATACTATTAATGAAATCAGAGATATGATGTATGTCTTACTGGAGTTAGAAAAAGAAAGAAGGAAAGAGAAAGGCAATCTTCTTCTAAAATTCCTCATGATTCGAGGAAAAATAGAGTGAAGAATACATAAGATGAATCTCGCGCTCCTCCTAGAAATGATAATAAAAATAATGAAGACCATCGCAAAGAAGAAAATAATCGTTCCGTGCACCCCATCACCAAGAAGGAAATCCGAATCAGAAAGAAAATGCAAACACTGCTTGGATGGAGAGTTTTCAAAATCAATTGAATGCTCTCATGCATAAGAATGATTTGCAAGAGCTGGGGGTTATGAGACCATATCCAGTAGAATGGAAAAATATACTATTCCCGGAGAATTACAAACCGTTGAAGCTCAAATCATTTGATGGTAAAGGATTGCTGAATCAACACCTTTACTATTTCAAATCTCAGATGGGATACTTGACTGGGAATGATCCAATCATTATGAGAGTCTTTGTTAGTACCTTAACAAGTCTAGCATTTGAATGGTTCCGAAGATTAGAACCGAGAACCATCAATTCATGGAATGATTTGGAAAAAGCCTTCTTGACGAGGTTTTATGAAGATGACATGAAAATCTCAACTTCTTGACGAGGTTTTATGAAGATGACATGAAAATCTCAATGCCAACGCTCCTTGCTACAAAACAAAAGAAGGGAGAATCCGCTCGAGATTTTATTACAAGATTCAGAAATTATTCTTTGAGATATCCGCATGGAATGCCGGAAAAAATATTGGTAGAAACTTCCAGACACAATCTCTGTACTAAAATTTTTGCCAGGATGGAGGCTGTAAAGTCTTCTACCTGGAAATATCTTTCATTACAAGCAGAGAAAGTCGAAGAAATTATACAGAGACTTGAGGCTGAAGAAGGAGAGAAACAAAGACAAAATAATTCTAGGCAGCATCAGTCTTCTCGATCCAAGGGGAAAGAGTCAATGGCGACTTGATACTCCGAATCCTACAAAATCTTCCCCAAAGACTCCTCCTCAATCGCAGATTCCTCAAAAACAATATTTTTTTCAAAGATGAGCATACCATTACTATCTTTAATTTGCTCATGACAAAGAACTCAAATTGCCAGAATCAAAACAACCCGAAGAAGTATGAAAGGTTAATGATCCTAATTACTATGTATATCATAGGATTATTGATCATCCTACCAAAAATTGTTATATTCTTAATGATAAGATTCAAGCTCTGCTAGATGCCAAAGTTATCAAGTTGCGGGATGATCAGAAGAAGGTAAACACAAACATGGTGACTTTTAGATTTGGAAAAGCTCCGAATTGGATAGAATCAACCATTCAAGACAGGATTCAACCCATTCCTAAAGGTACGATGAGGGTTGTGAATTATGATTCTCATCAACAACAAAAGAAAGGGTTATGTCCTTTTGAAACTTCTAAAGGAAAAATAATGTGGGTACATCCAGATCTCCTTAAAGATGAGCAATGAACTTCAAGTTCATTTAAGATTGATATAGAAGTTCCTCCTCTCTCAGATTCAGAAGAAGAAGTCAAAAATTCTTTGGCTGTTAATGCGGATCAACCAAAACCTTCTGAGACTCGCTCAGGGAAAGATTACTTGAAATATTATGATCAAGTAGTAGAAGCTCAACCGCCTTCAGAGATGAACAAGCAAAAAATGGCTTAAATTTGACAAATTTCTTAAAAACTGAAACAAACAACATGTAGAAAGTTCCAAGAAGCAATTTCAATTTGATGTATTGGCACAATTGCCCAATATTTCGAAAAGAATTACTTTGTATGAGCTCCTAAACCTCTTTTAACAAATTAGAGAGGTTTTAAGATAAGCACTACAAGATTCTGAAGTGTTTCTGGTACAAATGTCAGAAACAGTTGAAGAGGAAGAAGAAGTCTATGCAGTTTGTCATCAGGCTTCTAAAAAGATTCTTTGCATAACCTTCTCTCCAGAAGATATGCAAGTCAAGAATAACAAACATCATCGTCCTTTGCATTACAAAGGATACATAAGGTCATCAGAGATCAACTGAATCGAAGCTGATCCTAGATCTGCTCTAAGTATAATACCGAGATGGGTATTACGATATCTTGGGGTCCCTATGAATAGATTAGCAACAATAAATACTACCATTTTTGGATTCAATGCTAATGGTAATAGACCACTGGGCAAAATAAAGTTGAAGTGCCAAATCGGTGATCTAAAGATAGAGGTCACATGCTATGTAATAGATGCTGCCACGTCTTATAATCTTCTGCTTGGAAGGCCATGTATTCATATCAATCTCGTTGTTCTGTCTACACTTTATCAATGCATGAAGTATGTGGATAAATATCGAAATGTGAAGACCTTGGTTGCAGAGAAGCAACCTTTTAAAGGAGTTGAAAACTACTTTGCAGATGCATTGCTATATCAAGACACATTTGAAACAACTGAACAACCTGCTCCAGAGGCATCTGATAGTGGCAACGAAGCTGACACTAAATTAGGATCCAAAAATTCAAATCTGATGATGTAAATTGGGATGGAGAACCCATTGTAATAAGTCTTGAAGGCCTTGATGTAAATAACACGCTAATTCTGATGGCGAGTGGGTAATCAATGAAGATATAGAATTTGCTTATTTTTCTGATCTTGATGATCAACCCTTAAGTACTAGTACTGATGTGGTTAGTAATCACCTAGATAAAATATATTTTTTAACTTCATTTTAAGCACCCATTTGATCATCCTTTTACATACAAAGTGATGACGATGGAGATGCAAATGAAGATGTTTTTAAAGTTCCTCTGAAAAATAAAGATAAAAAACCTATAATATTTGGAAAAGTAAATAAAAAGAATAAAGGAAAGTATTTAGATTCTGAGGAAGGACAGGAAAATCCCTTGTTCTTCCATTATGATAAAAATTCTCATAAGTTAATGAGGAAAATGGGGTACAACCTAGTCAAAGGCAGGGGTTAAATTTTGGAAAAGGGAGGAAGCACTCCATCAACCTTTTATTCCAAAAAAATGCCAGATTACTATGATAAAACTGACACGGGGTTAGGATATGTTACCACTTCTGAAGATCTTTTGGATATGAAATCTGAAGAAAGGCAGCAAACTCATTAGTCAAAATCATCATATTGGGATTTAGATGTAAACATTGGTGCCATTTTTCATGAGGTTTCTGTTAATATGGTCTCCGTAGACCAAGAAAAAGAAGACACTGATGAAATATCACTAATCAAGGATTATCCTTGGGCAAAACATCTCAATATGAAGTGGGAAATTTAGTTTGAACAACAAGAACTCTTGACTGAAGGTAAAGTGATACAAATAAATATGGATGACGAAGTTAATCCTAAACCCATATTAATAAGTGAAAATTTATCTTCAGAGGAAAAAGAAAAATTGATATCTCTCATTCGAGAATACATTGATGTTTTCGCTTAGAATTATGAAGATATGACAGGACTTGACCCAAAAGTCACGGTTCATAAATAAAATATCCGACCAGATGTAAAGCCAATAATACAACAACAACAATAAAGATTCTGTCCTGAAATTATAGAGACAATCGAAGCTGAAATCAAAATGTTAATTGAGTCTGATTTCATTCATGAAGAACAACATCCACACTGGGTCACGAATATAGTCCCTGTAACTAAAAAGAACGGAAAAATTAGGATCTGCATTAATTTTACAGATTTGAGTGAAGCATGTCCGAAGGATGAATTTCCTTTACCTGTTACAGATGTCATGATAGGAAACATTTGCGGCTATGAAAGGATGTCATTTATGGATGGATTCTCAGGATACAATCAAATTAAGATGTACCATGATGATGAAAAGCATACATCTTTCTAAATACCACTTGGAGTATACTGTTATACAGTCACGCCATTTTGTTTAAAGAACGCTAGCACCACGTATCAATGCGCTATGAACATGATATTCCAAGAACAACTACGAAAGATAGTAGAATGCTATGTAGATGATCTGGCAATTAAAAGTAAAAACAAGGATGATAATCTTCATATTTGAGAATAATGTTTGATCTTATGCAGAAACACCAGCTTAAGACGAAGCCTACTAAATTTTTTCTAGGAGTTTCAAGTAAAAAAATTCTTGGCTTTGTAGTCACTTTCCAAGAAATTCATTTTGATCCAGACAAAATTAAAGCAATCCAAGATATGTCACTGCTTGCCATAAAAATTACAAATGACGCTCTATTGAAGTTTTTTCAATAAAAAATTACAATCCAACGGTTTCCCATTTACAGAAGATGAGGAAAATGGATTTTCTCCTTGTTTAAAGCTGTATTCTGATGTAGCTGTGCAGGACGATCCTGCTCTCCATTGACACTCCGTACAATCTTTCTCAGTTGGCTGAAAAAGAAAGGCTCCGGACTCTTGTTCACAACGGGTAATTTTTAGAAGAAGATGCCCTATGCTTTATCTTTCGTTCTTCCTCCTTTTATAGGGGTTCTAGGGTAACGTCCCGCCTCATTTTCTCGACCGTTAGCCCCCACTACTCGAGAAGTGCCGTCATATTCGTTAGGTGGTTGCTCCCACGATCGAAGTAATGCCGCTGCATTCATTTGGTAGTTAGCTCCATGATCCGAGGTGGCAATTCCCTTGTTCGGGTTGGGTGACTTTGTATTAAACCCCTACCCAGAGCTATGGGTAGTATTGCGAATCTCAGTTTTAAATTTGCGAACCTGTTCTGTCGTCACTGGGTCGCGAACCTCGATCTTTAGATTTGCGGATCTCCAACTCTAAGTTTGCGGATATGCTTTGTTTTCCAGAATTTTTCACCGAAAAAACCCCCTCCAAAGTTTTTAAAATTCTCATGATTTTGAGAAGTTTTGGAATACTTTGGATATATCATTCTGTATTAGAATCTCAATTTTTCATATTTTTGAGAGTACAATTCTGTATTAGAATTTTTCTTCGATTGACGACAGCATGACTGTCTTAATATCTCGAACTCACATTTTGAAAGGAACACGACTCTATATTAGCACCGTGAATTTACTGTCTTTGAAGGAAAATGCGACTTTGTATTAGCGCCACAATTTGTTGCTTTAAAGGAAAATGCGACTCTGTATTAGTGCCACAATTTGCTGCTTTGGAAGGAAATGCGACTCTGTGTTAGGGTTGCAAACTTTCACTTATTTGGAGAAGAAGACGACTCTGTATTAGGGTCGCAAACTTTCATTTCGGAAGGAACGCGACTCTGTGTTAGGGGCGCGAACTTTTATTTTGGAGAAGAAGACGACTCTGTGTTAATGTTGCAAACTGTCACTTTGGAGAAGAAGACGACTCTGTGTTAGGGTCACAAACTGTCACTTTGGAGAAGAAAACGACTCTGTGTTAGGGTCGCAAATTGTCACTTTGGAGAAGAAGATGACTCTGTGTTAAAGTCGCAAACTATCATTTCGGAAGGAACGTCACTCTGTATTAGGGGGAGCGAACTTTCATTTTGGAGAAGAAAACGACTCTGTGTTAGGGTCGCAAACTATCATTTTGAAAGAAACGCGACTCTGTATTAGGATCGTGACCTTCCATTTTGGAGGAAACGCGACTCTGTATTAGGGGCATGAACTTTCATTTTGGAGAAGAAAATGACTCTATGTTAGGTCGCAAACTATCATTTCGGAAGGAACGCGACTCAGTATTAGGATCGCGACCTTCCTTTTTGGAGGGAATGCGACTCTGTATTAGGGGCACGATCTTTCCCTTTTGGTTGCGGAAAAGCCGGAAGGCTGTTGCTTTCTACAGCGTAGGAATTGAGACGTTCTCTAAGCCGCATTAAATGAAAAGGTACTCACAAGATTCGAGCCAGAGATCACGTCTATCCGAAGATCTCGGCCATCAAATCATCTGCTATATAACCTCGATTTCATGAGAGAGACCATTCTTATCTCAAGAAATTTAAAATCCAAGTTTTTTCCTTTAGGGTTCTTAAGACGTCTCATCTTCAACCTTCTTTAGCTTTCGATACACTTCGTGTAGGATTTCCTTAATCTGCAAAAGATGTCGAAGAAAGCTTCCTCCTCCGGTGCTGTTGCCAGTAGTCATCAAGACCCTCAAGTAACCTCCAGTTCGATGGTGGTTCGACAGGAACCCTTGATTGGAGGTAATAATAATAACTTTCAAAAGGCAATCCCTTTCTTAAAATTTTTTGTCTTGAATCTGAATATCTCCTTCTGCAGTTGATTATGCTATGAATCCTTGGCCTAAGGACCATTACTTCGGATACTCGGATGGTTATGACGGGAAGAAAGAGTTCATATTTGGTCAAGTTTTCCCGCATTGTACCGCATCTGATAGCCAAGAGAGTGAAGATAAAATTCTCCAACCTACTTGCTCAACATTGCGAGAACTGATGACCAATGCACCTTTTGAAGGAGATGATCGGTCCTTGCTACAAAACCCACCTTTTTGTTCAAGGACCATGTTTCGGTGCCCGATAGCGGTTTGGAAGATGGAGATTACAAGTGGCTTCATCAAGTTGAAGGTCGCTACTTGTTTCTCCCTAACACGGAGAGTTCTTACCCGTTCTTATTCCTCCAATCCATTTCCATGCTTAGATGATTGGACTGGCACATAAACAGGCCGCAGGACGGCATCTTGTCGGGAGGATTCAACTCTCAAGGTGTTTTTCCCCGTTCTACTGGGAAACACTTTTGTGGATTGCTCCCGGGGCTGCTTAAACATGACTTTCCTAGAGGTGAAACACCCATAGTCACACAGACTTTCTTACACCAATTTGTCGATGCGCAAGGGAAATTCCCTGTTCAAGATTTTCATCCCCATGAATGGGTTCACTGGTCCTCAAAAAGAGAGTGGACAGTCTTGACTGACATCTTTCTGAAAGCTTTCAGAGAACAACTTCATCATGCGGGGCTGTATCGTGCTCTCAGGGCTATTCAGCACGGCATTCCCGCTAGCAAATTCTATTTTTTTGCTTTACTGGAACTGTACAATCCTGATACTTGTACAATCTTTTTCCTCGAGTCTAATTAGGTTTCGCCCTTCACGAGATGTATGAAATTTCGGGACTGCCTATGGGAGACATCTTGTATGAAGAGTATGTCCCCACTAGGGAAGAACTCCATCTGCTGAAGACCCGGGACCCTTTGGTCTATAATACTTTCTGGGAGTTGCTCTGCCACTATCATATTTGCACCCACACATCCGGCACCCACAATTTGAAGCCAAAGAAGTGGCTGCAATATCTTTTGTCCAACTTTTCCAAGAGTAATCCTAATTTTACTCGCCTTCCTCCAGTTTCTAAAAAGGAGGTTGAGAGAAGAATAGCAAATTTCGGGATAGATGCTTACGTCGCCGAATCTGATGAGGACGGTTTCAAGGTTGGAACGTCCTTTGAAAGTTTTCTCTATCAGGCCCTCTAGCCTTTATCTGATCCTGCCTTCTTGGCGGGCTATTTGATGGTATGGTTGAAGAAGTGTGTTATTCCTTCGTAGGAAAACATATTCATTAGGACCGTATACCCAGCCGTCCTCCTAGCCCCACTTTGATGAGTCCTACTGATTCGCAGATAGATTTAAGTGCTCCCAAAGTGCAGCACTATGAGAGGTCGCAATGGAGAGGGGGCTATATGACTGCGATCCGCAAGACCCTCCATCACTTCGCGAGTTTTGAATTATTCAGATGTTTTTCGTACTTTCCCAATGCTGAGTATGGGGAAGAATTCGCAGACATGGCTGGTGCTGATAAATTCACTGTTCTGTCTCCGGGGTGCTTCTGTTGGTTGATAAACATCCGCACAGGACATTTGGTTCTTCGTTTGGGGAACCATTGCTATATAGAGCCTTATTACCTGAGCCGTTTCGCTCTACAGTTCGGGTATGATCAGCTCTATGTTGGTAATCCCAATAGGGAAATGAGTTTTGTTGGGAATGCCTTCGAAGGAGCTCGAGCTTGGTTTCATTTCGTCGCAGGTGGAACCCAGGCTAGATTTGATCTTCCTCTAATGATCCCGAACTCAAATATGAGCTTCAGTTTCTGTAAATGGTTCGCATATGCTAATTCCGCTCCTCAGAACTTCAGTGTAAATCATACCTGCTTGAGGGAGATCAGAGCTTGGTATGCTCAGAAGAAGAATGCTGGCAGCACAAAAAGTCGCAGGGATGGAAGATTTCGGGGCAGAAAGTGCCTCTGATGAGTCGGAGCCGGTGACTCAACAAAGGGAGGAGGACAATAATGCACTGGCTTTATCAACTCAATCCTGCCTCCCTTCATCCTTCTCCTCTCCCAACTTTGAAAGAAACTTCTCCTCAACCGTAGTCTCCTCCAAAGAAGATTTCGCATAAGTGAAAGAGACTGAGGCGCCTCAATGACTTGCCTATTAATCTGCGGGGCGTTGATCTGCAGGACACCCCATATGGAGCCGATACTGTGACACCCAATTTGGTCTCCGAGACCCTCGCGGAGGAACCTGAGGAGGATGAAGATGACTCATCTTTAACTCTCTGCTCCCTTAAGTGACGTCAGAGTCAAGGACCTGTTTTTCTCAATGATCCTAGTCCTGCTACTCAAGAGGATCATTCGACTCTCACACACCTGGTCACTGTTGAAGTAAAGGCTTCTTCTGCTACACGAGAGGATCCTGCAACTCTCGTTCATCAAGCTTCCACGGATGATGAAGTACAAATAATTGGGGAGATCTGCGTATCAGGTTCCCCAAAAGTAGCACCTCCTTCAGGAGATCAGGATGACTGGGGAGATAACGATGATGTCGACAGCGATGATTTTCGATCTTCAACCCCACCATTAGATCATGGTAAGTACGTCTATTTGAGCGAAGACGTTCGGACTGAGGTATACGGGCCTGAAATATTTGGACCTGAGGTGTACGGACCTGGAGAATCCAGTATTCAACCTTTAGGTTTGCATTCTTTTCCTTTAACAATTGTGTTATTATCAAATGATACCGTAATATTTAACTATCAACTTTCTCCTTTTTGCCAGCTCCAGTTTTGACTCCAGATTTAGAGTGCATGGGCGCGAAGGTAACTTCACCAGATGACACAATCGCAGAAGCTAACGCCAATGAGGTGATCAGGGTTACCACTTCTGTTGTTGATACTGCAGATGCAATAATTCCAGAGATTACTGTGTCCACAGTCTCGGCCGTAGCTGCTCCGTCCGTTATTTTGGTTCAGGATGTTGTAGCTGGTAGTTCTGCTGAAGCCTCCAGAGGTCCCGTTTCTCCTGATGTTGGCATTGTTGCCTGTATGCAGCAGAGTATGGATCTAACCGTCTCTGCCCCAGCCAGTGTTGATCCCTCTGATGCAGAGGTTGACATCTTTGAAGTTGATTTATTGAAGGATACGGTGGAAACTTTCCTCCACTTTCTTGATCACTGCATTGACAAGATACTGAATAAAGAAGCTCTTTCTTTTTACACAACTAAAAGTGACTGATGGATGATTTTGATGTTGATTACCAGAGATAATTGTTAACTTGATATCTATTAATTAAAATTTTCCAAGCATCCGAAATTGCTATGAATGAAAAGAACTTTTTATTGACCAGATCGAAACCTACACTATCTAGTATAAAGAATTTGATTTACCAGAGGTATTTTTTTTAACTTGGCAAATTTGAAAGAAGAAAATTTTATTCGCCAGAGATATTTTTTAACTTGGCAAATTTGAAATAAAGAAGTTTGATTCGCCAGAGGTATTTTTTAACTTTGCAAATTTGAAAGAAAGAAATTTGATTCGCCAGAGATATCTTTTAACTTGGCAAATTTGAAAGAGGAAAATTTGTTTCGCGGCTTAAAAATTTTTAGTCCGGAATCACAAATCTTTATTAATGAACTTCCAATTACAGACAAACTTTTGTTCATTATTTGCATCGAATACCCAGATCACATTACATCTGGTGTTCCGCAACTTTGTTAAGAATAATATTTCTTCAGAAATTTACCGTTGATTGGCATTATGATCTTATCACCATTCGGCTTTGCCAACCGATATGCGTCGTTGGAGTAGACCGTATCAATAACAAAAGGTCACTCCCACTTTGGCTGGAACTTTTCTCTAGGCTTTTGGCTGGTTATGATCAGTCTTCTGACTGACAGGACCAGATCACCTTTCTTGAAAGTTCTTCGTTTGGCCTTTTTGTTAAAAGTTCTGGAGATTCGCGCCTGGTATAATTCAATACTCTGTTGAGCTTCCAAGTGCTTATCAACCAAGGCCTCTAATTCTTAGAGTCTTTGCTGATGTCTTTCTTCTTGTGTCATTCTAGTTGTTAACGTGACTCGTAACGATGGAATTTGAATTTCCAAAGGCAAGACTGCTTTTGACCCATATTCCAAACAAAAGGGCGTGGCATTAGTGGGGGTTCGAACTGTGGTGCGATATGCCCACAGGCATTCTCCGAGTTTCTCATCCCAATCCCTTTGATTGGACGACACAAATTTTTTGAGAAGTTTTACAATGGTCTTATTGAAACCTTCTGCTAGACCATTGGCTGCAGGGTAATATGGCGATAAAGCTATATCCTCGATCCCGTACTTGTTGCAGAATCTAGAATATACCTGGCTTACGAACTAAGATCCGTTATCATGAATGATCCTCTTGGGCACTCCGAAGTGATAAAGCACATGTTGCTTGATGAATTTGATAATATCCAACGACATTACTTAGATCATGGAAACGACTTCAGTCCATTTTGAAAAGTAATTTGTTATGGCTAAAATGAACCGGTGTTCTCTTGTTGATGGCGGAGAAATCGGCCCAACAATATCCATACCCCATTGCTCAAACGGCCACGATGTAGTCGTTGGGTGGAGATACTTCGAAGCTTGATGTATAAAATCTGCATGTATTTGGCAGGCCTACACTTCTTGGCGTAGTTAACCGCTTCAGTCATCATCTTAGGCCAATAATAACCCATCCTTCGGATTCTATCCCAGAATTTTGGCTCTGCCTGGTGTGTTCCACAGATGGCAGCATGAGCTTCTTCGAGTACATTTGAGCTTTGCGGTTAGAGAGACAGTGAAGTAAAATTCCACATAAGATTTCCTGTACAATGTCTGGAGCTATGCATTGTAGTAGAACCGGACAGCTCTTCTCAGAATTGCCTCGGCTTCTTTTTGATCTTCAGGAAATACACCGTAAAGGACATAGTCTATATAAGAAAAATGCCAATCCCTCGGTTCTAGGCTTGATTCGAAAATGTCAGCTTCGTCTTCCTGTGGTTCCTTCATTTCCTCTTTGAGTTCGTCCTTTGGACAAAATAATTCTTTGCTCCCTACTGTAATTTGCCTTCTAGCATGCTTAGGCAAAGCTAATGTAGTAGCTAAGAAAGCTAGTGAATCTGCATAACTATTTTATAGAAACCATCAAAACCATCGGCGATCTTGATCACCGCACGATAATACGGTAGGAGGTCTTCATGTTTAACCTCATACTCCCCTTTTACTTGATTTACAACAAGTTGAGAATCCCCATATGCCTCCAAATATTTGACCCCCAGTTGTTTAGCTATTTTTAAGCCAATTACGAGGATGTTATACTCCGCAATATTGTTGGAGCATGAGCTTGTTAATGAGTAAGCTCGAGGAATGATGTGGTTGTGAGGGGAGATGAAAACAACTCCTACCCCCGCTATCATCTTTCCCTCAGATCCCATTCGGGAGGCACCATCGAAGAAAAGTTGCCATACACACTGTATTTGCCTTGGATGACTTTTGCAAATCGTCTTCTTCTGGAATCGGTTTCCATTCTTCTAACTCTCCCGCGATTTGTTCGTATAACTTCGAGGATGCCGAGATTGGATGTTCGGCTAGGAAGTCAGCCACGGCCTGTCCTTTAATAGACTTCTACGAGACAAAATGCATATCATATTGTGATAGCAAAATAGCCCAATTGGATGGTCTTGAATTTAACTATCCGGGTTTAGTCATTAGTATTCTCACGGGGTTAACTCTTGATACAATGTGGATAGTTTGTCCAACTAAATAGTGTCGCACTTTCTGCACTGCGAACACAAAAGATAAACATTCCTTTTACACTGGATTATACCAGTGCTCCACCCCGATTATCATTCTGCTGAAGTAATAAATAGCTTGTTCGTGACCTGACTCATTCTTCTGTGCAAATAAGGCTCCCAAGTAATGGTCCATAGCCCTTACATATAGCAGGAAAGGTACTCCCGAGACTGGGGCTACGAGCACAGGTGGCTTTATGAGATACTGTTTGAATTCTTCAAAAGCCTTTTGGCATGCATCATCCCAAACAAATAACACTCATTTCCTCATTAATCTGGTGAAGGGCAGACATTTACCAGACAAATTTGATATAAACCTACGGATGTACGCCAGCCTACCTTGCAGTCCCCTTAACTCTTTGAGGTTACGGGGAGGTGGCATATCTTGGATAGCCTTAATCTTAACTAGTTCGAGATAAATTCCTTTCGACGTTACGACAAAGCTGAGGAATTTTCCACTGGAAACCCCCAGGAAAGACTTAGTTGGATTCATCTTGAGCTGGTGTTTCCTCATGAGGTCGAACACCGTCTTCAAATCCTTCAAGTGATCGCCTTTGTTTTTACTTTTAATTGCTAGGTCATCTATGTAACATTCCACTGTCTTCCGGAGATGCTCTTGGAATATTACGTTCATGGTGCGTTGATATGTGGCACCCGCGTTCTTCAGGCCAAAGGGCATGACTGTATAGCAGTATATCCCGAGTGGTGTTCTGAAGGACATATGCTTCTCATCATCAGGATACATCATTATTTGATTATAACCAGAGAACTCATCCATGAACGTCATACGCTCATATCCACAAGTATTATCTATCATAACATCTGTGATGGGTAACGAGAATTCGTCTTTAGGGCAGGCCTCATTCAAATCCCTAAAGTCTATGCAAATTCGGATCTTTCCATTCTTCTTGGTTACGAGAACTATATTCGCGACCCAATCAGGGTGTTGTTCGTCGCGAATAAAGCCTGACTTAATCAACTTCTTAATTTCAACTTCAATAGCTTCCATGATCTCATGGCGGAATCTTCATTGTTGTTGTTTTACTGGCTTAGCATCTGGCCGGATGTTCAATTTATGAACCACTACACTTGGGTCTAATCCTGGCATCTCCTCATAACTCCAAGCGAAAATATCAATGTTTTCATGAATGAGAGACATCAAATCCTCTCTTTCTTCTGAGGATAGGTTCTCACTTATAAATATAGGTTTAGAATTCTTTTCATCCCCTATATTTATTTGGATCACTTTATTTTCGGTTGGAGGCTCGCGCTGTTCAAACTGGATCTCCCACTTCACATTAAGATGCTTAGCCTAGGGGTCGTCTTTTATCGGCTAGGCTTCCTCTAAGTCTTCGTCTTCTTGGATCACGGAAGCCATGTTCGCGGACACTTCATGGAAAATCATGCCAATACTAACATCTAAATCCCAGCAGGATGATTCTGACGAATGATCGCACTGTCTTTCTTCGGTTTATCACTTGAGGAACCCTCAGGAGTGGTGACGTATCCTAACCCCCTTCCGATTTTCTGGTAATAATCTGGTATTTTCCCTTCTGGGACAAAGGGTTGAAAGATTGTCCGTCTTCCTTTTCAGAAGTTCAACCCCCTGCCTTCGGCCAGATTATATCCCATTTTCTTTACTAATCTATGAGAGTTTTCACCATAATGGAAGAACACGGGATTTTCCTGTTCTTCCTCAGAATCTAAGCATTTCTTTTTGTTCTTGTGACTTGCCCTTCCAAATACTATGGCTTTCTGGGTTCCGTCCTTGGGAGTAGCACTTTCAACGTCATTACTTAATTCGTGTAAGGATGATCGGATAGGTGCTTGGAAGGAAGTCAGAGAACATATCTCATTCGCACAATCGCTGAATGCATCTGTGCTAGTGGTTGAGGGCTTAGGATTAACACCAGAAGAATAAGCAAACTCTAAATTTTCATTTATCATTCATTCACTATCAGAGTGAACTTGTTATTTACATCAAGGCCTTCGAGGCTTATCACAATGGACCACCGTCCCAAATTACATCCTTGGATTCTGAATCTTTGGATCCTGATTCTGTATCAGCTTCCTCGCCGCTATCAGAGTCATCAGGAACAGGCTGATCTGAAACACCGAATGCATCTTGATACAACAATGCGTCAGTAAAGTAGTTTTCAACTCCTTTAAAGGGTTGCTTTTCTGCGACCAGTGTTCTTACATTCCCATCTTTGTTCACATACTTCATGCATTGATGTAACGTGGAGGGCACAATGAGATTGCTATGGATCCAAGGTCTTCACAATAGTAGATTGTACGATGTGTCCGCATCTATTACTTAGCACGTGACTTCCGTCTTCAGGTCGCCGATTTGGCACTTAAGCTTTATCTTACCCAATAGTCTACTACCGTTAGCATTGAATCCGAAGATAGTAGTATTAGTCGCTGCTAATCTATTCATCGAAACTCCAAAGTATCGTAGCATCCTTCATGGCATGATACTCAAGGCCGAGCCTAGATCAACTTGAACGCGATCAATCTCTGTAGACCCTATGTATCCCTTGTAATACAAAGGGCGGTGATGCTTATTGCTCCTGACTTGCATATCTTCCGGAAAGAAAGATATGTAGGGGACGTTCTTACTAGAGACCTGGTGACATGTCGCGCAAAGAGATTCTTCTTCCTATATCATCTCTGGTATCTGTGCCAAGAATACCTCCAAAACTTGCAGAGCTTCTCTTAAAGCTTCTCTAGTAGATTTGGAAAGCTTCGGGAGTTTGTACAAGGTTATCCTCATGGGAATATTGGCTAACTATGTTAGAATGTCGAACTGGAATGACTTCCGCAAATTCTCCGCAGGCTCTTTGCCCCTTTTTCAGAACTTTAACAAACTTAAGCTCTTTTTACTTGGTCTTCTCTAGAGATGGTCGAGATTCTGCGGCCTGGCTATAGTTCTTCAAATAATCTTTTCTTAAACGGGTCCCTGTGGGAGGGGGATCCGAGTCAGCCATCAGAGAGTCTCCTACTTCTTCTTCCGAATCTTTAGAGTAGGAATGCCTCCGTCAACTTCGGAAATTAAGGAGACGACATTGGAAGTAAAGATATTCCCTTTTCGCCTTCTTCCAGATGAGTTAGAAGTCCATTGCTCATCATTAAGGAGATCTGGATGCACCCACAATATTTCCCCTCTATCAGTTTCGAAGGGGGACAATCCTTTCTCCTGCTGTTGATGTGAATCAAAATTCATGACCTGCATCGTGCCTCTATGAATGGGTTCTACTCCGTCTTGAACTGTTGACTCTATCCAATCAGGCGCTTTACCGAACTTGACAGTCACCATGTTCGCGGTCACCTTTTTCTGGTGCTCTTGGAGCTTGATGACATTGGAGTCCACTAAGGCTTGAATCTTATCTTTAAGGATGTAATAATTTTGGGTATGGTGGTTAATAATCTTATGGTAGATACAGTAATTAGAATCATTAACTCTCCCTGCTTCTTCCGGATGTTTAGATTCTGGCTGGTTCAGCATCTTCTTACTCATGAGGAGGTTGAAGATAGTTTTCATATGCTCATCCTTGAAGTAATATTGTTTTTGAGGCATACGTGTTTGAGAAGGGAGTCTCGGAGAAGATTTTATAGGTTGCGGGGCATCCGTCACCATTGTCTCTTTCCCCTTATATCCCCGGGATCGAGATTTATGGTTGTTATCGTTATTTTGCTTCTGTTTCTCCTCGCCTCCTTCTTCGAGCCTTTGTGTGATCTCCTCAACTTCCTCAGCTTGTAAGGCAAGGTTCTTCCAAGTTGAAGACTTTACTGCTCCCATCCTGACCAGAACCTTAGTTGACAAATTATGTCGACAGGTTTCTACCAAGGTCTTTTTTGGCATCCCATGCGGGCATCTGAGAGAATCATTCTGAAATCTTTTAATGAAGTCCCGGGCCGACTCCCCTTTCTTCTGCTTGGTAGCTAAAAGCGTCGGCATTGACACTTCCATATAGTCTTCATAGAATCTAGTCAGAAAGGCTTTTTCCATGAATTTATGGTTCCTGATTCTAACCTCCGGAACCATTCAAATGTTAGTCCTGTCAAGGTACTAACAAATACTTGCGTAATAATGGGGTCGCTCCCAGCTAAATGCCCGACTTGCGACTTAAAATAGTAAAGGTGTTGGTTCGGCGATCCTTTTCCATCAAAAGATTTAAGCTTCAATGGCTTGTACCTTTCCGGGAAGGGCATGCTTTCCCATTCCACTGGATATGGCCTTATAATGCCTGGCTCTTGCAAATCATTTTTATGCATGAGGGCATTCAATTGATTTTGGAAGCTTTCCACCCAAACAGCGTTCGCGTTCCCTTCCTGGCATGGAGCGGTCGCCATCATCCTCATGATGTTCTGATTCTTTTTCATTATTGTGAAGAATATGACATTCTTCTTCTGTCTTCTTTCCCTTGTTAGTTTTTGGGTGCGAAGGTGTATCTTTCAACCTAGTCTTCTCCAGTTCCATCAGAACATATAGCATGTCTTTAAGTTTGTTGATAGCGTTATGCTGTTGCTGGATATGCTTGTCCTTTTCATCCATTCTCCGCATGAACTCTTTTGGGATGTTGTTCTGAGTCATATATGCGGAGGCGGAGTCTTCCAGGTGCGAATCGGATGTTTGCGACTCAGCCATAACAGATTTGATCATGTCTTCTTCATCGGAAGAGATTTCTGCCATTTGTCTATAGTTCATGGGGACTGCCATCCCACTTTTAAGTCGAGTGTTTTGAAAAACTCCTCATACATCCTTCGGATCCTAAGAGAGCTCCGAGTCGAAAACATCTTCTTCGAAGACTTTCTTCGCCTTCTTTTTCTTCTTCTTTTCTCTGATACTTATCATATTGGATGATACTTCGGGGTATTCAGGTTCAGAAAACTCAAGCTTGTTTCATTGTCTCCTCTTCGCAGGTTGGGATGATGGAGCCGATAGTCGATGGAACACCGACGGTCTAGTATGGGCTGAACAATAACAGTGAGATAGTACTACATTGATCAGTCGTTTGCAATGACAATGAGATGCGTGGGATTCTTCCCTTTTTCTGTTTAGAAATTCCCTAAGATCTCTTGCATTAAAAGTCTTCGTGACGGTGTCACTTGTAAAAGATAGCCATGGGACCGGCATCCCTCTTTCATGGAAGGCTCTTGGAGCAGGTCTCACTCTTGCTGGGATAGTGGGTGAGATAGGCCTAGCCTTAAAGATAGATGCACGCCTTCTGCGAACTTGAGGTTCGCGGGCTTCTTCAATTGTGTGATCATGCTTCCCCCTGGAACATGAGGGACGAAGATGTACGCTCCGCATTTGAAATCATAGATGGCTTTGGTGGAGTTACTCCGTTTCCTGTAAGAAACACGAGTAAATCCTTCCGTATCTTGATCTTCTGTAATCTTGCATTTTGGCCTCCATACTTGTACAGTAGACCTTTGCGATGATGAGTTGGGGGCTTCATTTGGCTGCGTGGTCCTGCGAAGGGCATGAGTTTTGCTTCTTCTTAAGTTCCTTCTCATTGTACGAGTGAGAGGAACCTCCTTCTCCGCGTCATATACTTGCGGAGTAGGTAATGATCATTTTTCCTTGTTGAAGTGGGGACCTTGGTCCACCTTGCTTGAGAGATCAGGAGTCTTAGCCGAAACTGGGTTAGAGCCTAATGTTGAAGAAGAGGATTTCGGACCAATTTGGTCCGTTGATTCCCTTGACTGAGTTATTGTCATTAAAGCCTCCTTGGAGATTGACCCCTTGGAGTCTTTACGGCATCCTCGTAGGGAAGTAGGGCTCTTGGAGCCTGAAAAAAGGAATTCTTCGTACCTTTCCTGGTCAACCTAAATGGTAAGCGAGTTGACCAGACTGCCAACTGGAATGATGTTAGATTGAGCTACCACCTGATCACCGGAGGTGATGGTAGTCCCCAACGGAGTCGTCAATCTTTTGTTCGCCATAAAATTGCAAATGACGCTCTATTGAAGTTTTTTCAATAAAGGATTACAATCTAACGGTTTCCCGTTTACAGAAAATGAGGAAAATAGATTTTCGCTTTGTTTAAAGTTGGGCTGTGGAGGACAATCTTGCTCTCCATTGACACTCCGTACAATCTCTCTCAGTTGGCTGAAAAAGAAAGGCTCTGGACTCTTGATAACAAAGGGTAATTTTTAGAAGAAAATGCCCGATGCTTTCTCCTTCATTCTCCCGCCTCTTATAGGGGTTATAGGGTAACGTCCTGCTTCATTTGCTTGATCGTTAGCCCCCACTACTGGAGAAGTGCCGTCATATTCGTTAGGTGATTTCTCTCACGATTGAAGTAATGTCGCTGCATTCGTTTGGCAGTTAGCTCCACGATCTGAGGTGGCAATTCCCTTATTCGGGTCGTGTGACTTTGTATTAAACCCCTATCCAGAAGCTATGGGTAGTATCGCGAATCTCAGTTTTAGAATTGCAAACCTGTTCTGTCGTCACTGGGTCGCGAACCTTGATCTTTAGGTTCGCAGATCTGCCGAGTTGCGAATCTCCAACCTAAATTCGCAGATCTGCTTTGTTTTTCAGAATTTTTCGCCAACAGTCACCTCCTAAGAATCTCAAAGAATTGAGAGGACTATATGGTAGGTTGGCATCCATTCACAGATTCATATCAAATTTATTTGAAAAGTGTCAACCTTTTACAAGATTGATGAAGAAAGGGGTATCATTCATTTGGGATGATGCATGTCAGAAAACCTTTGAAGAAATCAAAGAGTATCTCACCAAACTACCTGTTCTCGTAGCTCCAGTCTCAGGAATACCTTTCCTATTATATGTAAAAGCTATGGATCATTCCTTGGGAGCTTTATTGGCGTAAAAGAATGAATTGGGACATGAACAAGCCATTTATTATCTCGGTAGAATGATGGTTGGGGTTGAACATCGATACAACTCAGTAGAAAAAGAATGTCTAGTTTTGGTGTTTGCAGTACTGAAAATGCGATACTATTTAGTTGGGAAGGCAATTCATGTTATATCGAGAGTTAATCTCTTAAGAATATTAATGACTAAGCAAGGGTCATTAAATTCAAGGCTATCTAATTAGGCTATTTTGCTATCGCAATATGACATGCATTTTATCCTACAAATATCAATTAATGGACAAGGTATAGCAGATTTCCTAGCTGAACATCCAATTCCAGCATCTTCAAAATTATATGAAGAATCCCTAGTGAGATAATTGAAGAAAATACAATTTCAAAGCAAAATGTTCCACAAGAAACTACTGAAGTAAATACTATTACAGAAGATGTGTGGCAACTTTTCTTTTATGGTGTCTCTAGAATGGGACTCAAAGGAAAGATGGTAGCGGGAGTGGGAGTCGTTTTTGTTTCTTCTTACAACCACATCATTCCTTGAGCATACTCATTAATAAACTCATGTTCTAATAATGTTGCTAAATACAATGCCCTAATAATTGGTTTGAAAATAGCCAAATAGCTGGGGATGAAGTATTTAGAAGTATATGGAGATTTCCCACTTGTCATAAATCAAGTTAGAGGGGAATATGAAGTCAAAAATGAAGATCTTTTACCATATTACTAAGCAGTCATAAAAATGGCTGATAGTTTTAATGGTTTCTATATCAGTCATGCGACTCGCCATCAGAATGGTTATGCAGACTCGCTAACTTTCTTAGTTGCTACTTTAGCGTTACCCAAAAACGCTAGTAAGCGAATAACAGTGGGAAGTAGGGAATTATTTTGCCCGAAAAATGAGCTTGAAGTGGAGCTAAATTCAGCAGATGAAGTATATATTCTTAACTCTGATCTCAAGCCAAGAGATTGGAGATTTCCTTACATAGACTATGTTTTTTATGGGATATTGTTAGAAGATCCTAAAGAAGTTGTAGTAATTCAAAGAAAAGTTGTTTGATTCTATTACAATGCCGAACTTTGAACATTATATAGAAAATCTTATGATGGGATTTTGCTTCGGTGTCTCTTTAACAATGAAGCTCAAGAAGCACTTGAAGAAGCTCATAGCGGCATCTGCAGAGTACCTCAACTAGGACCAAAACTCTAGGATAGACTCTGAAGAATGAGTTATTACTGGCCCAAGATGATGACAGACGCACTTATTTATGCTAAAAATGTAGAGCCTGCCAAATACATGCAAACTTCATACATCAAGCTCTAGAATATGTTTACCCAACTGCTACATCATGGTCATTCGAACAATGGGAAATGGACATTATTGAATCAATTTCCTCACCATCAACAAGGGGACATCGATTCATATTAGCCATAACAAATTACTTCTCAAAGTGGATTGAAGCTGTTTTCCTTAATTGAAATAATGTCTTCAGATGTTATTAAGTTCATCAAATATCATGTTATATACCGCTTTGGAGTGTCTAGGAAAATTATTCATGATAATGGATCTCAGTTTGTGAGTCAGTCGTTCTCTAGGTTTTGTAATAAATATAGGATTCAAAGTGTGACTTCATCTCCATATTATCCTGCAGCCAATAGTTTAGCTGAAACTTTCAATAAAACCATTGTGAAGTTTCTTAAAAAGTTTGTTTCATCCAATCAACGAAACTAGGACGAAAAGCTTGGAGAATGTTTTTGGTTATATCAAACTGCTGTCAGAACTCCTACTAATACTATGCTATTTTCTTTGGTGTATGGGTCTGAAGCAGTGTTACCCTTGAAAATCCAAATTCCATCATCATAAGTTGCATTAGCAACTAAATTGACGCAAGAAGAAAGACATCGACAGAGACTTCTAGAATTGGAAGCTCTGGATGATAAACGTCTTGAAGCCCAAAAAGTATTGAACTCTACCAAGCACGGATTTCCAAGACCTTTAAAAAAAAGGTTAAGTAGAGAATTTTCAAGAAAGGTAATCAGGTCTTTTCAGTAAGAAGACTGATCATAACTAATCAAAAATTTAAAGGAAAGTTTCAGCCAAAATGGAAGGGACCCTTTGTCATTGATGCAGTTTATTCTAATTGCACATATTGGTTGGCAAAACAGAATGGTGACAAAATAATGATGCCAATTAATGGAAAATTTCTGAAAAAAATATTATTACTAACTGTTAATCAATGAGAAAGACCCCAAACTTTAAAAAAAAAAAAGGGTAAAATAGCTTATGTAACAGTAAGAAGCAATGAAGTTAGAGGTTGAATGGTTTAAGATACATATCTTCTTCTATAACTCTCGATTATATCTCTGACCAATACTACGAAGAAAAGAATATAGAAGTATCAAATCATTTGATATAGATACTTGAATTTTTCCTCTAACAATAGGAAAATTCAACATTAAGTCTAGATTATTGATCTATTCGAATGCCAGATATTCGAAGTCCATAAAGAGATTAATGAATGTGTTAGTTTCTTGATACTATTATCTCCTAAACAGGACCAATTTGTTTACCAATCAAATAGAGCTCATCTACAAGAAAAAACTCATTCTCAACAAGTTTTAGCATGAAATGTCGAATGAATCCTATGTCTCTATGACTAAGGATAGAGGAAAGTTTGACATTTAAAGTTCAAATGACATCCTCGACAACCCTACCGTGTTGTGGGTAAAAAGCATGAATAACTCTAATCTATTAAGGTTTAGAGAAGAGAAAAGTTTGGCATTTAAAGTCCAAATAAAAGTCTCGATAACTCATCATGCTGAGGGGAATAACATTATTAGTCCAACACAAATGGCGTTTGGTAAAACCTAATCAAATATGTTTGTAACTAGAGATTTGCTAAAAATTCCATAAACTTATTATGAAAAGTTTCTGCCTTTAACAGATTTGAGATTCGCAATTCTGGAGACAAATGCTCTTAAAATGCAAATTTCATAAAGTCACGTTTTAATACGAAAAGAAGTTTAGAAATGCAGTCTTGAATTCTAAAAGCACGAATTTTCATAAAATCGCGCTCTACTTCCATTCTTCCAAATTTGTTAAGTTAAAAAATTAACTCTGCTAAACAAAATTTTCTTTTCTCCAAATTTTCTAAGTCAAGAATTATCTCTGATAAACAAAATTTTCTTTTCTCCAAATTTATTAAATTAAAAATTAGCTCTGGCAAACAAAATTTTCTTTCCTCCAAATTAGCTAAGTTAAAAATTACCTCTAGCAAACAAAATTTTCTTTCTTCCAAATTTCCTAAGTTAAAAATTAACTCTGGCAAACAAAATTTCTTTTCCTCCAAATTTGCTAAGTTAAAAATTACATCTGGCAAACAAAATTTCCTTTTCTCCAAATTTGCTAAGTTAAAAAATTATCTCTGACAAACAAAACTTCCTTTCCTCCAAATTTGCTAAGTTAAAAATTACCTCTGGTAAACAAAATTTCTTTTCCTCCAAATTTACTAAGTTAAAAATTATCTTTGGCAAACAAAATTTTCTTTCCTCCAAATTTGCTATGTTAAAAATTACCTCTAGCAAACAAAATTTCCTTTCCTCCAAATTTACTAAGTTAAAATTTACCTTTGGCAAATAAAATTTTCTTTCCTCCAAATTTGCTATGTTAAAAATTACCTCGGGCAAACAAAATTTTCTTTCCTCCAAATTTGCTAAGTTAGAAATTACCTCTAGCAAACAAAATTTCCTCTCCTTCAAATTTGCTAAGTTAAAAATTTCCTATAGTAGACAAAATTTCCTCTCCTCCAAATTTGCTAAGTTAAAAATTACCTCTGGTAATTCAAAAGTTGTTATACTATAGGTCACTGAACAGCAGAGATTTTAAGCTATTGTCCTGATTCAGAAAATTTATTTATTCACAGCAAAATCTATTTTGGGCGTTTGAATAATGAAGTTAAAATTTTAAGTTAATAATTATCTTTGAACAATATTCTGGAGAGTCAATAATTATCAAGTTAACAGTTATCTCTGATGATCAAAATCAAAATATTCATCAAGTTAACAATTACCTCTAATGATCAACATCAAAATCATTCATCAAGTTAACAGTTACCTCTGAATGAATAATAACAAAATTCTTGAAATTTAAAAAAATTATTCATTACCAAATCAATATTACAAAGAGTTCCTTGATATCATACAATGAATGAAAATGAGTACAAATCATTGAGTCAAGAGAACATTAAAATTTTTCGTCAACATCTATTATCCCTAATAGGATGACTTCATAAGTAAAGACAAAAAGTTTGCTTCTGTAGGCTCCTCCTACCGATGGTTAAAGAACTTTCAAGTTTACTCGCTCAGCTATGATCAATGTTGTCAGTGACATGATTAGTTCAAAGCTAGGAGCACTAAATGCAATTTTCCAAGTATACAACTTGTAGAACTGTTGAAATTGGGAGTTACCGACAACCATTTACCATTCTTACTTTAAAGATGCATGATAGGAAATTAACAATGCCACAGACCCAAAATCTTTTCTCTCATAAAAAGTACGTAAGATCTTCTGGCTTTCCAAAGATATTGGAACAATTTGAGAACTAGACGTGTGTGGGTCATTGTTAAGCAAAATGATTACGGTTATATCCTGCAGCAAGATACAAAACCTTGTCAAAAAAACATCGAAGAAAATATATAAACTATGATTGTGATAAGAAAACTTACTGTATTTAAGGAAGATGATTACAGTCATTAGGATCTTTTCAATACGATATTCCTTTTTTAACAAACCTGGCAGAAGACCAGGCACAAATAGGCCAATATTATCTAGAGGCCTGGTAACATGCCAACTTCAGTCCACTGCCTCAAATAAGGAAAAGGAAGAAGAACAGAACTCCATGATAGAGTTGGTTTTGGAGAAGAAGTTTAGAAAAGTAGAGAGTTTAGAAGAATTCTCAAGTCACGATGGCTTTTTGAAGAAAGGCTTGGTGCTTTATATAGAGGATTTCATGATCAAAATCTTCGGCCAAGAGATTTTATAGATAAAATCTTTGCTTGAGATCTTTGACTCGAATATCAATAAGATTTATTACTATTGCATGGGACACTTAGGTATCTGCGCCAAAGGAAATGAGATATTCAGCTGAGATCTTCGATTAGAATCCTATCATTAATAGATGCATGCAGCACTTGGATCTTCGCACCAAAAAGTCAATTAAGTTGATGGAAAGTCATTCTATATATGTAAGCCCGCGGATTTTAATGCAGGATTACACTTATATGTAAACCCGTGAATTTTAATACAGGGTTACACTTAAATGTAAACCCGGGGATCTTAATGCAGGGTTGCAATTATCGCAAATCAGAGTTCAGAATCTTATTCATACACAATCGCATAGAGTTGGACAAAAAACTCGCGGATTTGAACTCAGAAGCTATAGATGCACGAATCTAAATGCAGGGTCTCGTTTCTTATACAAACTTGTGGATCCAGATGTAAAGTTGCATTTTTGAGCACAAAGTCAAGTATATACGCAAATTTGTTAAAATTAATTAATTAAGCTCAAAGTTTCAATGAGATGACAAACAGAAATTGTTCCAAGTTTTATTATCAAATTTAAAATTACAAAAGTTCTTTGGACAAAATTAGAAGAAAATATTACATCCATGAGACTAGCTTGAGTTTGCATTATCAAAATGAGAAGATTACAAGAGCTCCTTGGACAATATTAAAAAAAATTATTACAACTTAATAGTTTAAGAGAGCCTTGATCTTTTCTTCTGCATCACTGAACTCCAACTGAATGGTCTCATAAGTCTGAATAGCAGCCTGCCTGTGCAGTTCCTCCTTACTAGCAGTTATGTTGCCTCTTGAAGCAGATTTCAGGGCTTCCAATTCTGCTTGATCAACTAAAAGAGTTTTGATTACGCTATCATGCTGTCTTGATAAATTAGTAAGGTTCTTCATTATCTCATCACACACTTTGGAGATATTTTCAAGAAAAGCCTGAGCTTTAGCGATGGTTTCTTAAGTTCTAGCAATAGCTGCATCATGCCCTTTAACAGTTGTGGTATCACTTTCTATTTGAGAAGTTAAATATTGGTTGTTTAATTGGTTTCTGTCAACACGGACCTGACAAGCATCAGTTTTTTCTTTGATCTCCTTCTGGAACTTGAGTTGTTCCTCTATCAATTTCTGGAAAGTGGCCTCAACTATTTCTAACTTATCTACGCTGCGGATTTTTAACAAAGAGTCATCATGATTTTGAATTTGAGTTACTATGAGTATATAAGGAGTTGCTTTTTCCTCTCCACCAATACTTGCTATGCCAGCGACGTAAATATTAAGGATTATTCTCCCTCTGCTGATCCAATGAATTCAAAACTCTCACGCGTAACTTGAACTCTAAAAGATCTTCAAGACTTTAATGCTCACTCGTGTAACTTGAATTTCCAAAAGACCCCTAAAGTCTCCTCAAAGAGACTATTTATAGTTGATTATGAGAGTTTCAAAGGGATAGGAATCAAAGGACTTTGTATTTATCAAGGATTCTAATCAAATATTTGATTTTGATTTAAATATCTTGAATTTGAATTCGAATTGGACTCAATTTAGGTATTAGATAAACCCCAAATCTCAATCACATTCAATTTAAGATTCTGAAAATCTGTTCACGCGGAGTAAAGGATTCTAGATGTGGAGCTAAGGACTTAGCTCCGCGTTTTCTTCTCTTCATGGGAAGTTAAATTTCTTATCTTTTGAAATTTTATCCTCCAACAAGATCCCCTCCAAAGATTTCAAAATTGTTATGATCAACAAATTTTGAAATATTTTGGATCTTCAATTTGGTGATTTAATGACTAACACGAAGCAAAACTACCCTTTATCTTCACGTTTTCACTGCAAAATGCGAAGCTAGTAGCTTCGCGTCCAATCGCCTCAAATGCTCCGAACTCTGCGACCACAACTCACCCATCGACTTGCTATTCATGAAGAAGACTTGCATCGCCAAGCTCTACACTCCATAGAGGAGACTTGATACAAGTTATTGGCTAGATAGAGAACAAATTGAAACTTTTAGGAGAATTCTGATCTCCTTGTATCTTTTTCTTTTTTTTTGTAATAAATAAGGAAGTTCAACATTTTTTACTTCTTGTTTTCTTTGTTGACTTGTCTCAATTACTAGGGTTCTGGCGAAGGCACTTCAAAACTCTCACGCGTAACTTGAAATGCATATGCCAAGATGATCAGGTCAGGATTATCGGTTTTGGCAGAGATACCTAATTGCACATGGCTAGAGATTGGTGGAGGCGCTTAGTTGCACATGCCAAAATGATCGGGTCAGGATCATTGATTTCAGCAAAGGCGCCTAATTGCACATGCATGAGGTTTGACGGAGGCGCTTAATTCACACGCCAAGATGACTGGGTCAGGATCATCAGGTTTCGGCAGAGGTGCCTAATTACACATGCTTGGAATTTTGGCGGAGGCATTTAATTGCACACGTCAAGATGATCAGGTCAAGATCATCGATTTTGGCAGAGGCACCTAATTGCACATTTCTAGGTGATCGGATTAGAATCACGAAAGAAACTATTTATTATGGTATGTATGGTGGTTCAAATCCTACTATCAAAGATAAGAGCTTAACATAACAGTGCTAATCATATCAAAGTAACATGGGTAGTGATATTCCAAATCTTACTGTCGAAGGTAAGATCTTAACATGACAGGTCTACGGGATTTTTAGCAAACCTCCAGCTATAAACGGATTTGGTGTATCTTTACTAATCGTCGTTTACGTTGGGCTAGCCATGCTATTCTCCTTAGCATGGTGAGTTATTGAGGATTTGATTTCCTCTCCCTTTGCCTTTTTGGGCTTTTAGCAATTGATCTCATACTTCTATGCCCAGGGTTGGCAAGGAATTTGATCTCATCTTCCTGCCACTTTAAAAGCATTAGGTAGTTGATTTTATACTTTTACCCTAGTATGATAGCTTGTCGAGGAATTAATTTCCTCTCCCTTTTGCCAAAATGGCCAAGGGTTTATGGTGACAAGTTTGTTGTGAGATTTTTCGCAAATCCCTAGTTATAAACGGATTTGAAGCGCCTTTACCAATTGTCGTTTGCATTGGGCTAGCCATACTATTCCCCTCAGCATAATGAGTTGTCAAGAATTTGATTTCTTCTCCCTTTTGCTTTTTGGCTTTGGGTATCTAATTTTTTTACAGGTAGTATTCTTTTAGAAATTTGTCATTAATAGGCATCATCATCCTATCTCCATCTTGATTCATTAGGTGATAGGCTCCGCTTGAGTGTACCGTTTCCACTACAAATGGTCCTTCCCATTTAGGTTCAAACTTGCCCATGGTTTTATGGGTCATGATTATTGGCCTCTTGATGGCGAAAAGCAATTTTCCTTATTTGAAAGTTCCTTGTTTGACCTTCTTATTGAATTCCTGTGAGACTCGTGCTTGGAATAACTCAATTTGTTGTTGAGTTTGGGGACGCTTTTCATCCACAATTCTAGCTCCTGCAGTATCTGCTGGTGTCTTTCCTCTGTTGTCATTCTTATAGCTAAAGCTACTCTTAACGAGGGTATCTGGATTTTCAGGGGCAAGACAGCCTCACTTTCGTATACTAGGGAGAAAGGTGCAGCTTTAGTAGAAGTGCGGACTATGGTGCGATATGCCCACAAACACTCTCCTAACTTCTCATCCCAGTTTTGTTGATTGGAAGAGATGAACTTTCGAAGAAGTTTAATAATTGTTTTGTTGAAAGCTTCAGCTAGGCCGTTGGCCATTGGATTGTAAGGCGTTGATGCAATATTTTTTATTCTGAATTTGTCACAAAATTATGAAAACTCCTTTCTGATGAATTGCGGCCCATTGTCTTGAATAATCCTTCAAGGGACACCGAAGCGATAGATCACGTGATGTTTGATAAACTTGATTACATCAACGGTTTTCACCTCCCTCATGGTATGGTTTCAACCCATTTTGAAAAATAATCGGTTATTACAAGTATAAACCGATGTCCTATGAACAATAGTGGAGTGATTGGCCCTACTATGTCCATTTCCCATACTTCGAAAGGCCAATTGCCCACAGCAGTGTGCAAGTATTTAGGAGGTTGGGGTATGAAGTTGGCATGTAGCTGGCATGCAAGGAAATGCTTCGCATATGCCACTACCTTGATAATCATTTTTGGCTAATAATACCCTAGCCTTCTTATGTGATCCACAAGTTTCGGTCTAGGTTGGTGGGCCCCACACATCCCGTTGTGTGTTTCCTTGAGCACATTATCGGCCTCCTGATGTGTAAAATCTACTGCAAGCGCACAGTATCGGTGTAGTACTGTACAGGTTGTTCCCACAGGGATTTAAGATATTTTTGCGTTGTCGCTAATCCTATTATTCTAATGGACTAACAAAAGATTCTAAGTTGAAGTTGATATTATCTAATTAGCCTAGAATTTAGAATCCACTAGTTTCCAACCATGTATTTACTTCTATTATCTTCTTCTATCATAAAAATTCGATCTTTTAGTGTTAATCTTTATTTAAAGTGCTCTAAGCATAAGCTATCAAGTAGTGTGCAAGTATAACTTATCAAATAAACTACTTTTCATGAAAGCAAACTAAATCACTAGATAATTCGATAAAGAAGCTGAAAATCAACAACCCAAACCCTAAATAAGCATAGACTATCAAGAAACTTAACTAAAGTATAACCTATCAAAATATTAATCTACGAGTTCTTATATTTTAATCTTTTCATAAAAAGTTATGTCTTTATTATTTTAATTAGGAAGAAAATATTAGAGAGCAACTACATGGTGGATCTAGTTTCATTTACATCCTAGAGCTAAATTATGATCATATTTACCTCAATGACGGAGCTCGTTGTATGCTCGTCCATATTGAATATGTTCAATACCACAATCATATTCTCAAATGATAGCTTCATGAGGCCACTTCTGCAATCAATTAATGTATTTGATGTTGCAAGGAATGCTCTACCCAAGATAACAGGAATTTAATTTCGTGATTGGAAATCGACTCAGTTTCTAAGACAATAAAGTTTACAGGAAATATGAACTCGCCGACCTTAATGAGCATATCTTCAACCCTACCAAGTGGTCTCTTGATTGAATGATCAGCCAAATGTAATGTGACCTTAGTAGGTTGAAGTTTTACTAATCTCAGTTGCTGATAAACAGTATAAGGAAGCAAGGTGACACTTGCCCCTAAATCAAGCAACGCCCTATCAAATATAGTGTTTCCAATGATGCATGAGATTGTTGGGGAACCTGAATCTTTGTACTTGACAGGCAAGGAGTTAGAGAGGATTTGCGATATATTTGCAGCAAGAAAAACTTTCTCAGGAACGTTTCTTGCTCGTTTTTTAGTACGCAAATCTTTGAGGACTTGGCATAAGTAGGAACCTGTTATATAATTTCAAGGAGTAGAATATTAACCTTCACCTGCAAAAATGTTTCAAAAATCTTCTCTTTTTGCGGTGAAGGCTTCCTAAGCTGATTGGGATGTGGTTCTTTCGGCTGAGGAATAGGTTCTTCTTAATTAGTATGTGACGGTGATGGATGTGGTGGAGATGGTCGTTGAGTAAGGGATGGAAGAGATGGTGTAGCCTGTGAAATAGTAGGAGTGAGATCAGGGGATATGGCTACATTATTATCCACTTGCTTTCCAGATCTGAGTGTGTGAATAGCATTGCATTAGTGAACATGCGACTGATTGGAAATTGAGTAACTGGTATTAGGGTTCGTTAAAGGTTGACTTGAAAAAGTACCTTTGCCACATTCACTCATTTGACTCGCTAATTATCCAACATGCTGCTCTACATTCTTAATAGATTGAGAGTTCATGAGCAGGTGCTGATCTGTTCTTTGAATAAAATCAGTTGACACTTTCACAAGATTTTACATGTGCATGTCAAGGTTGGACATATGTGTGTCAAACTTGGAATGAGACTTGAGAAGATTTTCAAATTTCTTCTCAAGGGACTGGAGTCGACTTTCTTGATCATTATTAGACCCCTATTGTGGATATGAATGGTTTTGTATAGGTGGTCTATCTGATTGTTCCCATGATTTGAAGCGTTTGGGCGTTGATAAACACTCACATATGGTCTTGGAAACAACCATTGGCTAGAGGCTTAGGGGCCCCGTGATATTGCCACTGACCCCATGAAAGATTTATATGGTTTCTCCATCCAAGATTGTCTGTAGGAGCATATGGATTGTTCATGGGTTGTTGATACAAGGCGTTAGACTGCTATGGGACCCATGGTATTCACTAATAGTAGACACTCCTCCATAACGTGATTTGGAGTTCCGTAATTAAAGCATGTGGGACTTTGGATTTGACTCACTTGACCCACTTGTGGAGCACCGGGGGTCTCCAACGCCTCAATTCTCCTCATAAGGGCTGCAATCATAGTTTCGACAGTGATAGAGCTGTCGATGCTATGGATCCCACCCTTATGTGCAGAAATTGATGCATTGGGTTTCTCAGCAGGACTCTCCCACTGCATATTCTTCCACGATAGGTCCTCAAGAAAGTCCCATGCTTCATCCTCGTTCTTTCTCATGAACACCCCCTGACACATAGACTCAAGAAGAGTTTTGGATGTGTAATCGAGTCCTTCATACATGATTTAACACAACCGCTACTTTTCTATCGCATGGTAGGGGAACTAACCTAACAGATCCTTGAACCGTTCAAAGTATTTCCAGAAAGATTCATCCGGCACTTGACAAAATTAATTGATTTGATTCCTAATTCTTGTCGTCTTGTGCATGGGAAAATACTTCTTAAGAAATACCGTAACGAATTCACCCCAAGTAGTGATTGAATCAGTAGATATACTGTACAACCACTTCTTGGCATTATCCTTAAGAGCAAATGGGATGAAACGTAGTTTAATTACAGCCTCTGATAAGTGATGCAGTTTAATCATCACACACTTCCTGAAATTCACTGATAATGAGATATGCATCCTCAGAATTAGAAACAATGAATTTAGGAAGCATGCTGATGTACTACGGTTTCAAGTCATAGTGATTACCCGCTGCTTGTGGAAGTTTGATACATGATGGAAGTGACATGCGCAACGGGTAATATCGATCCTGAAGGATTGGTATCGGTTGGTCCATTTTGTCTCCCATGAACGAATCTGATCTTACTAGTCAACCAAATTGATCATGGGTCCAATATTGCATGAACCAGCAGCCGTGAGTGGATGCATGAATTACCTAAACTAATCCAAGAAGTGGAGTGTAGTGGAGATAAAACGGTGGAATATATATGATCAAATTAAAAGATGTGATTGCTACTGGGCCTAATTTTTTTTGTATTTTTTTACAAAACCAGGGACCCTAAATACAAAAACTGAGAAAATTTGGGGCAGAAAATCACCAAAGTTGCCACTAATTAGAGGCTATTGCTGCTATTTAGCGGCAAATCCATGGAGTTTGGCTCTCTAGTTTGTGCAGTGCACATTCGAGACTCTTTTCTTCCCTTTTTACTTTCTGTATATGAAGTTCCAAATCCCTGCACACTCAACACACATTGTTAACCCGTAAAATGTTAAAAAAAATAGAAAAACACCATCGATCTCTGGCAATGGAGCTCAAAACTTCATTCGAAAAATCTATCGCAAGCGCACAGTATCGGTCTTACAGGGATTTAAGGTGTTTTTGCGTTCTCGCTAATCCTATTATTCTAACAGACTAACCAAAATTTCTAAGGTGTAGTTGATATTATCAAATTAACCTAGGATTTAGAATCCACTAGTTTCCAACCATGTATTTACTTCTATTATCGTCTTCTATCATAAAAGTTCAATCTTTTAGTTTTAATCTTTATTTAAAGTGCTTTAAGTATGAGCTATCAAGTAGTGTGCAAGTATAACTCATCAAAAAAACTACTTTTCATGAAAGAAAACTAAATCATTAGGTAATTGGATAAAGAAAATAAAAATCAACAACCCCAAACCCTAACTAAACATAGGCTATCAATAAACTTAACTCAAGTATAACCTATCAAAGTATTAATCTACGAATTCTTGTATTTTAATTTTTACATAGAAAATTTATGTCTTTATTATTTTAATTAGGAAGAAAATATTAGAGAGCAACTACATGGTGGATCTAGTTTCATCTACATCCTAGAGCTAAGTTAAATTAGCTACTCATAATTCTAGTAAGCAAAATTCTATTTTTATTCATGAAAACAATTAAATCTAATATAGAAAGCAAATAAATCTAAACTAGAAAGCAATTAGAAGAGAATTAGCTAAGAAAAATTAAAAAACAGCAAATGTTATATCTGGAGTCGGTGTTGTGGTCGTTACCCCTTCAGCAAACCCTAATCTTAATTTTATTAAATAAAATACAAGTACAAAATTACATGATTTTTTAGATTACAAGAATACGGCCAATAAATAGGCTTTGGATAATCAAACCCAAATTTTGATACAACTGAAAAACTAAAAAACTACAATGAAGCCCTCGAAGAAAAATCAACATGTGGACCCATCTTTTTGCTGCAAAATAGCAGCAAAATGCCACAAAATAGTGGCAATAATATAAGAATTATTTTTGTTTTTTCTTCTGCACGAGTCTCTTATCTTGTTCTCTTGATTTTCCTTACTGTATTGGACTTTGACTCTCTGCAGCATCACTGTCTTATAGTTTGCTTACTTTTATTTCTTTTTCGGGTTTGGTTTCCTAATCCGGCTCTGATTTTATACCATCTCCTTGTATGAATAGGATTACCTAAAAACAACTAAAAATACCCGAGTAGCATTTATTTATATATAAAAATAGATAAAATATGAGAGAAAAAATACAATATATGATACTAATCAAACCCCCACACCTATCTTTTCCTAGTCTTCGAGCAAAACCTAACCCTCAAAAGAAAAAAAAATGCTAACTCACTTTCGCAGGAATTGCGATTGCACTTAGCACGTGCGACAAGCCTTTAAACCTCTAGGTTACCCTAGTAGACGAGTGTTGTCTCGTGAAGATTTGCAGTGAATATACCCACAAAATTCGTGATTAAAATAGATTAAGAAATAATAAAAGGAAAAATAAGGATAACCGAAAATCAATAAAAAATTTATACAAAAAAAAGAAAAAAACTTTTTTTAATATAATTTCTTCAATTAATCTCACTAATATACAAATTCAAGAACGCATTTAGATTATCAATTTTCAAATCGAGCGTCATATCAGATACACTTATTATTTTAATCAAAAATTTAAATCCTATCTTTCAATACCTACTAACAAATACTCCATTGGCTCCTATATATCTACGTGCACGTGTGATTGTCTACTTCAGCCTTGGACTCCAATTCTAACTCATGATTCATCTCCACTCTCATAACATTTTTTTTCTTTTTCTCTCTCTTTTTTTTAAGAATATTTCACTTTTCATGTGAATATTCACGCTTACTTAGATGCAAAGTAACTGATTACTCGGATCATATTCTTTCTCTCACTCTTGAGGCTATTGCCATAATAACAGGCACACCCCTTTTTTTATCATTCTCGAGACTATTGCCTTAATACCAGGCGCACTCTATTATTTTATTCTCACTTTTCTTTTCTTTTTTTCTTTTTTAGAGAAAGAAGACTTACTCAATTATTATCATTTTTGTTTTTAACCTAATAAACTATTGTGAAATGAAAAATAGATGTATATTTGCCTCAAAATTTTTGCTAGCGGTATTTATTTTTAGGATTTTAAACTTTTTCATAAAATTCTGATTGTATCGTCCAATCTACTGTCCTATCCAATTTTAAATCTAAATTTGTCCCTTCATTTGTAATTGGTTGATCTATTGATGAAAATATATAAAACAATTCAAATTTTATTGTTTTTTAGTTAGTTACAATAAAAACTATCCGAAGTGTAAAATAAAGAAACCCTAAAAATCTAAAAATAAAATAAAAATTTTTATAAGAAACTAAAAATCCTAGAAAAACACAAAAAAAATATCCTAACCCACTCCCCCACACCTAAACTCGTGTATGCCCTTATACACGAACCAATGGTTGTAAAACAAATATGAAAACTGTTATACAAATACTATACAAATAATGAGAGTCAAAAAGTTACGATCTCAATATCGTCACCCTATTAACGCATGGAAAGCAGTTACGACCTGTCGATCGCTTCCCATTTTCATAGTGTGTGCATTTTAAACATGAAGTAGGTGTATTATTATATCCCATCATCCTCCTACGAGTCACGAAATTACCTGTCTATATCTTATGCCGCCCTCGCTTTTTCTTTGTCCACACGTAAGCATTAATAATTGGTTTAAAGAATTCTTCATTATAAACCTGCCAATCATCATTAGTAACAAGCATACATATAGAAATATCGTGAGGTGAGAAGAGTACTATACAATCAATTGAATGTGGTGGTGGCCCTTCTAACTCATGAAGTAGTGTGAGCTCCTCTACAAACAAATCCTCAAAAATTTGATCATAAATCAATGACACACTTGCACAAGTATCATCATTCATAGAATCAGTATGTGCCAATTCATCTAATAGTATGAGCTCATCTTTGAAAATTTGTTCAAATGAGGGTTCATCATCAGTGTAAGAGGTAGATGAGAGTGCAAACTATGATCATATTTACCTCAATGAGGGAGCTCATTGTATGCTCATCCATATTGAATATATTCAATGTCACAATCATATTCCCAAATGATAGCTTCATGAGACCACTCCTGTAATCATTTAATGCATTTGATGTTGCAAAGAATGCTCTACCCATGATAACGGGAATTTGATTCCGTAAATTGAAAATCGACTCAATTTCTAAGACAATGAAGTTTACAGGAAATATGAACTCGTCGACCTTAATGATCGCATCTTCAACCCTACCAAGTGGTCTCTTGATCGAACGATCAGCCAAATGTAATGTAATTTTGGTAGGTTAAAGTTTTCCTAATCCCAATTGCTAATAAACAATGTAAGGAAGAAAGTTGACACTTGCCCCTAAATCAAGCAATGTCCAATCAAATATAGTGTTCCCAATGATGCAATAGATTGTGGGGGAACCTGAATCTTTGTACTTGACAGGCAAGGAGTTAGAGAGGATTTGCGATATATTTGCAGCAAGAAAAACTTTCTCAGGAACGTTTCTTGCTCGTTTTTGAGTACGCAAATCCTTGAGAAACTTGGCATAAATAGGAACCTGTTATATAATGTCAAGGAGTGGA
This sequence comes from Dracaena cambodiana, assembly GCA_036321105.1. Classification (NCBI taxonomy): domain Eukaryota; kingdom Viridiplantae; phylum Streptophyta; class Magnoliopsida; order Asparagales; family Asparagaceae; genus Dracaena; species Dracaena cambodiana. Next base: position 48,778,943 of record JAYEPQ010000002.1, read on the forward strand.
ATATTAACCTTTACATGCTAAAATATTTCAAGAATCTTCTCTACTTGCAGTGAAGGCTTCCTAAGCCGATTGGGATATGGTTCTTTCGGCTTAGGAACAGGTTTTTCTGAATGAGTATGTGACAGTGATAGAGGTGGTGGAGATGGTCATGGAGTAAGGGGTGGAAGAGATGGTGTAGCCTTCGAAATAGTAGGAGTGAGATCAGGGGACATAGCTACATTATTGTCCACTTGCTTGCCAGATCTGAGTGTATGAATAGCATTGCATTGGTGAATATGTAACTGATTGGAGTTTGAGGAACTGGCATTACGGTTCGTTAAGGGTTGACTTGAAAAAGTACCATTGCCACATTCACTCATTTGACTCGCTAATTATTCAACAAGCTGCTCTATATTCTTAATAGATTGAGAGTTCACGAGCAGGTGCTGATCTGTTCTTTGAATAAAATCAGTTGACACTTTCATAAAATTTTGCATATGCGTGTCAAGGTTGGACATATGCGTGTCAAATTTGGAATGAGACTTGAGAAGATTTTTAATGTTCTTCTCAAGTGACTGGAGTTGACTTTCTTGATCATTATTAGACACCTATTGTGGATATGAGTGGTTTTGTATAGATGGTCTATTTTGGTTGTTCCTGATGTGATAATTTAACTGCAAGCATACAGTGTCGGTTGTAACGCTTAACAGGTCGTCCCACAGAGATTTCAGGTGTTTTGCGATTCTTACTAATTCTATATTCTAAGTTGGAGATGAGAGTTATTCTAATTAGTCTAGAATTTAGAATCCACTAGTTTCTAACCATATATTTACTTCTATTATCTTCTTCTATCATAAAAAAGTAATCTTTTAGTTTAATCTTTATTTAAAATGCCCTAAGTATGAGCTTTCAAGTAGTGTGCAAGCATAACTCATCAAAGATACTACTTTTCATAAAAATAAACTAAATCATTAGATAATTTTTTGAATAATATAAAAACCAACAATTCCAAACCCTAACTAAGTATAGGCTATCAAGAAACTTAATCAAGTATAACCTATCAAATTATTAATTTTTGAGTTTTTGTATTTTAATGTTTTCATGGAAAAAACATATTTTTTCATGAAAAAATCATATATTTATTTATTTTAGTTAAGAAGAAAATATTAGAGAGTAATAACATGGTGAATCTTAATTTCATCTACATCCTAGAGCTAAGTGAAATTAGCTACTCATATTTCTAACAAGCAAAATCAAATTTTTATTCATAGAAAGCAATTAAATCTAATAGAAAGCAAATAAATCTAAACTAGAAAGCAATTAAAATAAATTAACTAAGGAAAAATTGAAGAACAAAGAGAATTACCTCTAGAGTTCTGTATTGTGGCCGTCACCCCTTCAGCAAAACCCTAATTTTATTAATAAAAAGTACATCTAAAATTACACCTAAAAAGCTCCCTTCAATTTACAAGGATTCATGGGGTATTTATAATCCAAATACAATCCTACTCCTACTAAAACTCAATACAAAAGATATGATCATAAACCAATACAAACTAATTTCAAGATATATAATCTTAATCTAATCCATAGGTATTAGAAACCAATAGTTGAGATTAGATGGCATAAAATACTAATTTCGGGTCCAAAATCCGAAAGTAAGTTCAGTGCACCCGTAACCCGTTGGATCGGATTTTCTACTCTACAGTGCTTCAGTAAAATACTCATAACTTTTGCATACAAACTCAGATTGATCTGTTCTTAAATCATTTTGAAGATAATTCTAAACTCTACAAATTTTCCCTACATGACCTTTTCCAGTTCAAACGTTATCTTTGCAAAAAATACTCTTGAAGTTGCTGCTGCTGCACTTGAGTGTCGATTTTCGCCTTAGTTAACTTTCTTTGCTCATTTTCTTGATAAAATTGCATCTTCTTCTCCTTTTCCTTGCGAAACCTTTGTTACCTATAAAAACACACTAAATATACTCGAGTAGCAATTATTTATATATAAAAATAGATAAAGTATAGAAGAAAAAATACAAAATATGATACTAATCATACCCCCACGCCTATCTTTTGCTAGTCCTCGAGCAAAACCTAAAAAGAAAAAAAAATCTTAACTCACTTTTGTAGGAATCGCGATTGCACTTAGCACGTGCAACAAGTCTTTAAACCCCTAGGTTACCCTAGTAGCCGAGTTGTATCTCGTGAGGGTTTGCAGTGAATATACCAACAAAATTTGTGAAGAAAATAGATTAAGAAATAAAAAAAAAGGATAACCAAAAATAAATAAATAAATAAATAAATAAAATAAAAGTTTATACAAAAGAAAAAAAAATCTTTTTTTATAATATTGTCATCAATTAATCTCACTAATATACAAACTCAAGAATGCATTTAAATTATCAATTTTTAAATCGAGAGTCATATCAAATACATTTATCATTTTAATCAAAAATTTAAATCCTATCTTTCAATACCCACTAACAGATAATCCATTGGCTCCTATACATCTACGTGCACGTGTAATAGTCTACTTCAGTTTGGACTCCAACTCTAACTCATGATTCACCTCCTCTCTCATAACATTTTTTCTTTTTTTTTAATTTTTTTAAAATAATATTTCACTTTTCATGCGAATATTCAAGCTTACTTAGACGCAACGTACCCGATTACTCGGTTCATACTCTTTTCTTTTTCATTTTCTTTATTTTAGAATATTTCACCTTTCATGTGAATATTCACACTTACTTAGGTGCAAAATACTCGATTACTTGGTTCATACTCTTTTTTCACTCTTGAGGTTATTACCTTAATACTAGGCGCACCCTATTATTTTATCACTCTCGAGACTATTGCCTTAATATCAGGCTCACCCCATTATTTTATTCTCACTTTTTTTTTCTTTTTTTTTAGAGAGTGAAGACTTACTCAATCGTTATCATCTTTGTCTTTAACCTAATAAACTATTGTGAAGTGAAAAATAGATGTATACTTGCCTCAAAACTACTGTTAGCGGTATTTATTTTTTCAAATTTTGATCTTTTCCATAAAATTCAAAGTGTATCATTCAATCTACTCTCCTATCCAATTTCAAATCTAAATTTGTTCCTTTATCTGTAACTAGGTTGATCTATTGATAAAAATACATAAATTTGTTGTTAAATTATTTTTTATTTTTTTTTTTCAATTTTTTCAGTTTTTTTTTTAAAAAAAATTAGTTAGTTACCCTAAAAACTAACCAAAGTGTAAAATAAATAAAACCCAAAAATAAAATAAAAACTCTAAAAAACTATAATCTTAGAAAAATTCAAAAATAAATATCCTAACCCACTCCCCCACACCTAAACTCGTGTATACTCTCATACACAAACCAAGTGTGTTAAAATAAATATGAAAACTATTATATAAATATTATACACTTATTAGAAAATTCAAACGGTTACGACCTCTTGATCGCTTTCCACTCTCATTGTGTGTCCTTTTACATTTTAATATGGATGAACTTAGCCTTTTTGTTAGTTTTGCATTTAATCTCTCCATCTTATTTTTTATTTTTTCTCAATTTACTTTTTTTTATTCAATAGTAAAGTTTTGAGGTTAGAAAGCGTACCTTTACCATCCATATTCGACCCACGAGCATTTTTCATGGTAGTAAGTATTTTGGTTTTATCAACATGTGAAATAACATACTCACTTTGATGTAGCGGAATCATGAGCTCGATTTTGGATTGTCCTTCCAAATCATTAGGTATCATGACGTCTTCCTTCTAATGTTCCTTCCATTCTTCAATTATTATGTGCTTGTCATGCAAATTTTCTTCAATATTATCATCAAAATTCTCAAAAGAAAATGGTATACTAGTGGACTTATCATCAGTCAAGTTATTATGAAACTCTTCACAAATTTCTTCACAATTTTCATCAAAAGAATCAAATGATAATGTGTCACTAGCAATCTCACCATGAGTAAATCATCAAGCAAAATATTTTCTTTATCACTGGTTTCTTCATAATTATTGTCACAATGGTCTAAAATAGGTTGATCACAATATTGAGTTATAGACTCATCATGCACAAAATTATTTAACTCATTTTGAATCATATCTACTTCAAAAGATGACTGAAGTGATTGCTCGTTGGAGTAAAATATGTTCAAACTATTAGATGGTTGATCTCTAAAAAGTTTAGTTTGAGAAATTGCTTTGAGAAGATCTTCTATACAAGATTCAATTTGAGAGGATGATTTTTGAGATGATGATTTTAGCAAAGCTTTTATATCTTTCTCTATTTTACGTCTTCGTTCCTCAGACTCATAATCATAATTTTCTTTATTTTTCTCAAATGATTGCATCTCGAGATCATGAGTGAAATCTGATGGTGGATATGATAGATCTGTGTACATATTTGATGACAAATATTAAGTGGTTGTAGATAAATTCTCATGACATGCATACCTTACTTCTAATCTTTTTAATCTTTCATCTAACATGTTCAATTGAATATCTTGTTCATGATTGAATATAGAACATAAAGATGAATAGCCCATAAAGAATGGATTAGATGGAGGACTCTCTTGATACGGCTCTTGATTATATACAAAATTAGAAGTATTCATCCATTCATAATTGTAATTTTGTGTATAAGAAGTGCTCGTAGGATCATTATGTGTTGTGAAATTGATTATGACCTAGTCCTAACGAACTTTTTATCCATGGACACTGATAATAATTATGATATGGATCACGACAATGATAGCAACCAGTTTGACTTTGAAATATTTTTTATTTTTTATTTTTTTTATTTTTATATTTTTGAAAAGGGTGGAGATGGAGGGAGATAGAAAAGAAATAATTAAAAATTGAAATTTTATTTTTATATTTTTTTACAGAATCAGGAACCCTAAATACAGAATTAACAAAATTTGGGGGAAAAAAGCTCCAAAAGTACCGCTAATTAGCAGTAATTACCGCTATTTAGCAGCAAAATCAGTGAATTTACCTCTCTAGTTTTTGTAGTGCACTTCTTAGACTCTTCTCTGCCCTTTTTTACTTTCTGTATCTGAAATTCCAGATCTATACATACTCAACACACACTGTTAACTCGTAAAACTTTAGAAAAAGCAAGAAAAACAGAGTCGATCCCCAGCAACATCGCCAAAAACTTGATGTGATAATTTAACTGCAAGCATACAGTGTCGGTTGTAGCGCTTAACAGGTCATCCAACAGAAATCTCTGATGTTTTGCAATTCTTACTAGTTCTATAGTCTAACGGATTAGCAAAGAATTCTAAGTTGGAGTTGAGAGTTATTCTAATTAGCTTAGAATTTAGAATACACTAGTTTCTAACAATGTATTTACTTCTATTATCTTCTTCTATCATAAGAAAGTGATCTTTTAGTTTAATCTTTATTTAAAGTGCCCTAAGTAAAGTTATCCAGTGGTGTGCAAACATAACTCATCAAAGATACTACTTTTCACAAAAATAAACTAAATCATTAGATAATTCTTTGAATAAGATAAAAACCAACAAATCCAAACCCTAACTAAGCATAGGCTATAAAGAAACTTAATCAAGTATAACCTATCAAAGTATTAATCTTCGAGTTCTTATATTTTAATCTTTTCATGGAAAAATCATATCTTTATTTATTTTAATTAAGAAGAAAATATTTGAGAGTAATTACATGGTGAATCCTAACTTTATCTACATCCTAGAGCTAAGCGAAATTAGCTACTCATATTTCTAACAAGAAAAATCAAATTTTTATTCATATGAAGCAATTAAATCTAATCTTGAAAGCAAATAAATCTAAATTAGAAAGCAATTAAAATAAATTAACTCAGGAAAAATTGAAGAACAAAGAGAATTACCTCTGGAGTTCGGTATTGTGGCCGTCAACCCTTAAGCAAAACTCTAATTTTATTAATAAAAAGTACATCTAAAATTACACCTAAAAAGCTCCCTTCAATTTTTAAGGATTCATGGGGTATTTATAACCCAAATACAATCCTACTCCTATGCAAACTCAATACAAAAGATATGAGCCTAATCCAACACAAACTAATATCAAGATATATAATCTTAATCCAATCCATAGGTATTAGAAACGAATGATTGAGATTAGATGGCATAAAATATTAATTTTCTGGTCCAAAATCCGAAATTAAGTTCAGTGCACCCGTAACCCATTGGATCGGATTTTTCACTCTGCAGTGCTTTAGTAAAATATCCATAACATTTGCATACAAACTCGGATTGATGTGTTCTTAGACTTGTTTAGAAAATAATTCCAACCTCTACAAATTTTCCCTACATGAAATTTTCTAGTTCATGCTTTATCTTTGCCGAAAATAATCTTGAATTTGCTGTTGCTGCACTTGAGTGTCGGTTTTCGCCTTAGTTAACTTTGTTTGCTCATATTCTTGATAAAATTGCATCTTCTTCTTCTTTTCCTTGTGAAACCTTTGTTACTTATAAAAATATACTAAATATACCCGAGTAGCAATTATTTATATACAAACATAGATAAAATATGCGAGAAAAAATACAAAATATGATACTAATCAGTTCTCATGATTTGAAGTGTTTGGATGTTGATAAACACTCACATTTGGTCTTGTGAACTGACCATTGGCTGGAGCCTGCATGTTGGAGTTAGGGGCCCCGTGATATTGCCACTGATCTCATGAGAGATTTGGATGGTTTCTCCAGCCAGGTTTGTCTATAGGAGCATATGGATTGTTCATGGGTTGTTGATACAAGGCGTTAGCCTGCTCAAGTGTGGAACCCATGGGATTCACTAATGGTGGACACTCCTCCATAACGTGATTTGGTGTTCCGCAATTAAAGCATGTGGGACTTTGGATTTGACTCAATTGACCCACTTGTGGAGCACTAGGAGTCTCCAATGCCTCAATTTTTCTTATAAGGGCTGCAATCATAGTTTCGGCAGCTATAGAGCTGTCGACACTACGGATCCCACCCTTATGTGCAGAAGTTGATGCACTGGGTTTCTTAGCGGGACTCTCCCACTGCATAGTCTTCCATGATAGGTCCTCAAGAAAGTCCCATGCTTCATCCTCATTCTTTCTCATGAACTCTCCTTGACATATAGACTCAAGAAGAGTTTTGGATGTGTAATCGAGTCCTTTATACATGATTTGATACAACCGCTATTTTTCTATCACATGGTGGGGGCACTGAGCTAACAGATCCTTGAACCGTTCTAAGTATTTCCAGAAGGGTTCTCTTGGCACTTGACGAAATTAATTGATTTGATTCCTAATTCTTACTGTCTTGTGCATGGGATAATACCTCTTAAGAAACACCGTAACAAATTCATCCAAAGTAGTGATTGAATCAGTAGACTTATTATACAACTACTTCTTGGCATTATCCTTAAGAGCAAATGGGATGAAACGTAGTTTAATTACATCCTCTAATAAGTGATGCAGCTTAATTATCACGTATACTTTCTAAAATTCACTAATAAAGAGATATGCATCCTCAGAATTAGAACCAATGAATTTAGGAAGCATGCTGATGTACTACGGTTTTAATTCATAGTGATTACCCGTTGCTTGTGGAAGTTTGATGCATGATGGAAGTGATATGCTCAACGGGTAATATCGATCCTGAAGGATCGGGATCGGTTGGCCCATCTTGTCTCCCATGAACGAATCTGATCTCACTAGTCAACCAAATTGATCACGGGTCTAATATTTCATGAACCAGCAGCCGTGAGTGGATGCGTGAATTTCCTAAACTAATGCAAGAAGTGGAGTGTGGTGGAGATAAAGTGGTGGAATAGATATGATCAAATAAAAAGATGTGATTGCTACTGCGCCTATTTTTTTGTATTTTTTACAAAACCAGGGACCCTAAATACAGAAACAGAGAAAATTTGTGGCAGAAAATCACCAAAGTTTCTACTAATTAGTGGCTATTGCTGCTATTTAGCGGCAAATCCATAGAGTTTGGCTCCCTAGTTTGTGCAGTGCACATTCAAGACTCTTTTCTTCCCTTTTTACTTTCTGTATATGAAGTTCCAGATCGCTGCACACTCAACACACATTATTAACCCTTAAAATGTTAGAAAAAGCAAGAAAAACACCGTCGATCCTCAGCAACGACGCTAAAAACTTGATGCAAAAAATCTACTGCAAGCGCACAGTATCGGCGTAGCACTGTACATGTTGTACAGGAATCTAAGGTGTTTTTGCATTCTCGCTAATCCTATTATTCTAGCAGACTAACCAAAATTTCTAAGTTGAAGTTATTATTTTCTAATTAGCCTAGGATCTAGAATCCACTGGTTTCCAACCATGTATTTACTTCTATTATCTTCTTCTATCATAAAAATTCAATCTTTTAGTTTTAATCTTTATTTAAAGTGCTCTAAGAATGAGCTAGTAAGTAGTGTGCAAGCATAACTCATCAAAGAAACTACTTTTCATGGAAGCAAACTAAATCATTAGATAATTCGATAAAGAAGATAAAAATTAACAATCCCAAACCCTAACTAAGCATAGGCTATCAAGAAACTTAGCTCAAGTATAACCTATCGAAGTTTTAATCTACGAGTTCTTGTATTTTAATCTTTTAATAGAAAAATTAGGTCTTTATTATTTTAATTAGGAGGAAAATATTAGAGAGCAACTACATGGTGGATCTAGTTTCATCTACATCTCAGAGCTAAGCTAAATTAGCTACTCACAATTCTAGCAAGCAAAATTCTATTTTTATTCATGAAAACAATTAAATCTAATCTAGAAAGCAAATAAATCTAAACTAGAAAGCAATTAGAAGAGAATAAGCTAAGAAAAATTAAAGAATAGCAAAGGTTATCTCTGGAGTCGGTATTGTGACCATCACCCCTTCAGCAAACCCTAATCCTAATTTTATTAAATAAAATACAAGTATAAAATTATAGGATTTTCTAGATTACAAGAATACGGCCAATAAATAGGCTTTGAAGAATCAAACCCTAATTTTGTATACAACTAAAAAACTAAAAAATTACGACGAAACCCTCGAAGAAAAATCAACTTGTGGACCCCACTTTTTGCAGCCAAATCGTGGCAAAATGCCACCAAATAGCGGTAATAATATGAGTAATTTTTCTGATTTTTCTTCTGCACGAGTCTCTTATATTGTTCTCTTGATTTTTCTGACTGTGTTGGACTTTGACTCTCTGCAGCATATCTATCGTGTAGTTTGCTCACCTTTATCATTTTTCGGGCTTGGTTTCCTAATTCGGCTCTAATTTTATGTCATCTTTTTGTATGAATAGGATTACCTGAAAAACAACTAAAAATACCCGAGTAGCATTTATTTATATACAATAATAGATAAAATATGAGAGGAAAATATAGTATATGATACTAATCACCACCTCTTTCGAAATGCATCATAGCAAGAGACCATTGTCAGAGAAAAATTCTAGAAAACAAAGCAGATCCATAAATTTAGGGTTGGAAATCCACAACTCGGCAGATCTGCGAACCTAAAGATTAAGGTTCGTGACCCAGTGACGACAGAACAGGTTCGCGAATCTAAAACTGAGATTCACAATACTATCTATAGCTTCTAGGTAAGAGTTTAATACGAAGTCACCCGACCCGAACAAGAGAGTTGCCACCTTGGATCATGGAGCTAACTGCCAAATGAATGCAGCGGCATTACTTCGATCGTGAGAGCAACCACCTAACGAATATGACGGTACTTCTTGAGTAGTGGGGGCTAACGGTCGAGCAAATGAGGCTGGACATTGCCCTAGAACCCATATAAAAGGCGGGAGAACAAAAGAGAATAGAGAATCTTCTTCTAGAAATTACCCTTTGTGATCAAGAGTCCAGAACCTTTCTTTTTCAGCCAGCTAAGAGAGATTGTACGGAGTGTCAACGGAGAGCAGGATTGTCCTCCACAGCTACATCAGAACCCAACTTTAAACAAAGAGGAAATCCATTTTCCTCATCTTCTGTAAACGGGAAACTATTGGATTGTAATTTTTTATTGAAAAAACTTCAATAGAGCGTCATTTACAATTTTTATGGTGAACAGAAGATTGACGACTCCACTGGGGACTGCCATCACCTCCGGTGATCTGGTGGTAGCTCAATCCAACAACATTCCAGTTGGCAGTCTAGTCAACTCGCTCACTAGTCAGGTTGACCAGGAAAGGTACAAAGAATTCCTTTCTTCAGGCTTCAAGAGCCCTACTTCCCTACAGGGATGCCGTAAAATCTCCAAGGGGACAATCTCCAAGGTGGCTTTAATAGTAATAACTCAGCCGAGAGAATCAACAGGCCAAATTGGTCTGAAATCCTCTTCTTCAACATTGGGCTCTAACCCAGTTTCGGCTAAGACTCCTGATCTCTCAAGCAAGGTGGACCAGGGTCCCCACTTCATTAAGGGGAAACGATCACTACCTACTCCGCAAGTCTATGACGAGGAGAAGGAGGTTCCTCTCACTCATACAACGAGAAGGAACCTAAGAAGAAGCAAAACTCGTGCCCTTCGCAGGACCACGCAGCCAAAGGAAGCCTCCAACTCATCATCGCAAAGGTCTACTGGACAAGTATGGAGGCCAAAATCCAAGGTTGCAAAAGATCAAGACGCAGAAGGATTTACTTGTATTTCTTATAGGAAACGGAGTAACTCCACCAAAGCCATCTATGATTTCAAACGCGGAGCTTACATTCGCGTCCCTCATGTTCCAGGGGGGAAGCATGATCACACAATTGAAGAAGCCTGCGAAGCCCGCGAACCTCAAGTTCGCAGAAGACGTGCATCTATCTTTAAAGCTAACCCTATCTCACTCATTGTCCCAGCAAGAGTGAGACCTGCTCCAAGAGTCTTCGACAAAAGAGGGATGACGGTCCCAGGGCTATCTTTCACAAGTGACACCCTCACAAAGGTTTCTAATATGGTTTCCAATGCAAGAGATCTTAAGGAACTTCTAAACAGAAAAAATGAAGAATCCCACATATCTCATTGCCATTGCGAACGACTGATCAATAGAGTACTATCTCACTGTCATTGTTCAGCCCATACTAGACCGTCGGTGTTCCATCGACTATCGGCTTCATCATCCCAACCGGCAAAGAGGAGGCGATGAAACAGGCTTGAATTTTCTGAGCCCGAATACACTGAAGTATCATCCAATATGATAACTATTGGGGAAAAGAAGAAGAAAAAGAAGGCGAAGAAAGTCTTCGAAGGAGATGTTTCCGACTCAGAGCTCTCTTCGGGTCCGAAGGATGTACTCAATGAAGAGCGAGAAGTTTTTCAAAACACTCGACTCAAAAGTGGGATGGCAGTCCCCATGAACTATAGACAAATGGTGGGAATCTCTTTCGATGAAGAAGACATGATCAAGTCTGTTATGGCTGAGCTGCAAATGTCCGATTCGCTCCTGGAAGACTCCGCCTCCGCATATATGACTCAAAACAGCATCCCAGAAGAGTTCATGCAGAGAATTGATAAACAAGACAAGTATATCCAGCAACAGCAGAATGCTATCAGTGAACTTAAAGACATGCTACGTGTTCTGATTGAATTGGAGAAGACTAGGTTGAAGGATACACCTTCGCAGCCAAAAACTGACAAGAGAAAGAAGGCGGAAGAAGAAGGTCATATTCTTCACAATAATGAAAAAGAATCAGAATATCATGAGGATGATGGCGACTGCTCCGCGCATCAGGAAGGGAACGTGAACGTTGTCTGAGTGGAAAGTTTCCAAAATCAATTGAATGCCCTCATACATAAAAATGATTTGCAGGAGCTAGGCATTATAAGGCCATATCTAGTGGAATGGGAAAGCATGCCCTTCCCGGAAAGCTACAAGCCATTGAAACTCAAATCTTTTGATGGTAAAGGATCGCCGAACTAACACCTTTACTATTTTAAGTCGCAAATCGGGCATTTAGCCGGGAGTGACCCCATCATTACGCGGGTATTTGTTAGTACCTTGACAGGACTAGCATTTGAATAGTTCCGGAGGTTAGAACCGGGAACCATAAATTCATGGAACGACATGGAAAAAACCTTTCTGACTAGATTCTATGAAGACGATATGGAAGTGTCAATGCTGGTGCTTTTAGCTACCAAGCAGAAGAAAGGGGAGTTAGCCTGGGAGTTCATTAAAAGATTCTGGAACGATTCTCTCAGATGCCCGCATGGGATGCCAGAAAAGACCTTGGTAGAAACCTGTCGACATAATTTGTCGACTAAGGTTCTGGCCCGGATGGGAGCAGTAAAGTCCTCGACTTGGAAGGACCTTGCCTTACAAGCAGAGGAGGCTGAGGAGATCGCACAAAGGCTCGAAGAAGAAGGAGGCGAGGATAAACAGAAGCAAAATAACGATAACAACCATAAATCCCGATCCTGGGGATATAAGGGGAAAAAGACAATGGTAACGGATGCCCCGCAACCCGTAAAATCTTCTCCGAGGCTCCTTCTCAAACACGTACGCCTCAAAAACAATATTCCTTCAAGGATGAGCATACGAAAGCCATCTTCAACCTCCTCATGAGTAAGAAGATGCTGAAACTGCCAGAATCTAAACGTCCAGAAGAAGTAGGGAGAGTTAATGATTCTAATTACTGTGTTTACCATAGGATTATTAACCACCCTACCCAAAATTGTTACATCCTTAAACATAAGATTCAAGCCGTAGTGGACGCCAATGTCATCAAGCTCCAAGAACACCAGAAAAAGGTGACTGCGAATATGGTAACTGTCAAGTTCGGTAAACCGCCTGACTGGATAGAGTCAACAGTTCAAGATGGAGTAGAATCCATTCCTAGATACACGATGCAGGTCGTGAATTTTGATCTGCATCAACAGCAGGAGAAAGGATTGTCCCCCTTCGAAACTGATTGAGGGAAAATATTGTGGGTGCATCCAGATCTCCTTAATGATGAGCAATGGACTTCTAATTTAGCTGGAAGAAGGCGAAAAGGGAAGATCTTTACTTCCAATGTCGTCTCCATAATTTCCAAAGTTGACGGAGGCATTCCTACTCTAACAGATTTGGAAGAAGAAGTAGGAGACTCTCTGGTGGCTGATGCGGATCCCCCACCCACAAGAACCCGTTCGGAAAAAGATTATTTGAAGAACTATGGTCAGGCCGCAGAATCTCGACCTTCTCTAGAGAAGACCAAGCAAAAAGAGCTTAAGTTTGATAAAGTTCTAAAGAAAACGGGAAAAGAGCCTGCGGAGGATTTGCGAAAGTTATTCCAGTTCGACATTCTAACACAGTTAGCCAATATTCCCACGAGGATAGCCTTGTACAAACTTCTGAAGCTTTCCAAATCTACTAGAGAAGCTTTAAGAGAAGCTCTGCAAGATTCAGAAGTATTCTTGGCACATATACCAGAGATGATTGAGGAAGAAGAATCTCTTTGTGCGACGTGTCACCAGGTCTCTGGTAAGAACGTCCCCTACATCGCTTTCTCTCTGGAAGATATGCAAGTCAGGAGCAATAAGCATCACTGTCTTTTGTATTACAAGGGATACATAGGGTCTATAGAGATTGAACGCATGCAAGTTGATCCAGGCTCGGCCTTGAGTATCATGCCACGGAGGATGCTACGATACCTTGGAGTTCTGATGAATAGATTAGCAGCGACTAATACTACTATCTTCGGATTCAATGCTAACAGTAGTAGACCGTTGAGTAAGATAAAGCTTAAGTGCCAAATCGGCGACCTGAAAACAGAAGTCATGTCTACGTGATAGATGCGGACACATCGTATAATCTGCTATTGGGGAGACCTTGGATCCATAGCAATCTCATTGTGCCCTCCACATTACATCAATGCATGAAGTATGTGGATAAAGACGGGAACGTAAGAATGCTGGTCACAGAAAAGCAACCCTTTAAAGGAGTTGAAAACTACTTTACTAACGCGTGCTGTATCAAGATGTGTTCGGTGTTTCAGGTTAGCCTATTTCAGATGACTCTGATAGCGGTGAGGAAGCTGATACAGAATCAGGATTCGAAGATTCAGAATCCGAGGATATAATTTGGGATGGTGAGCCCATTGTGATAAGCCTCGAAGGCCTTGATGTAAATAACACCGTTCACTCTGATGGTAAATGGGTGATAAATAAAAATTTAGAATTTTCTTATTCTTCTGGTGTTGATTCTGAGCCCTCAAGCACTAGCACAGATGCATTCAGCGATTGTGTGAATGAGATATGTTCTCTGACTTCCTTCCAAACACCTATCCGATCATCCTTACACGAATTAAGTAATGACGTTGAAAGTGCTAACAGGGTCAATTTTGAGGTTCCTCCTAAGGACGGAATCCAGAAAGCCATAGTATTTGGAAGGGCGAGTTACAAGAACAAAAAGAAATGCTTAGATTCTGAGGAAGAACAGAGAAATCCCGAGTTCTTCCATTGCGGTGAAAACTCTCATAGATTAGTAAAGAAAATGGGATATAATCTGGCCGAAGGCAGGGGGTTGAATTTCAGAAAAGCAAAAAGGACAATCCTTCAACCCTTTGTCCCAGAAGGAAAAATGGCATATTATTACCAGAAAATTGGCAGGGGGTTAGGATACGTCACCACTCCCGAGGGTTCCTCAAGTGAGAGAACCGAAGAAAGACAGTGCGATCATTCGTCAGAATCGTTCTGCTGGAATTTAGATGTCAGTATTGGCATGATTTTCTGCGAAGTGTCCGCGAACATGGCTTCCGCGATCTAAGAAGAAAAAGACTTAGAGGAAGCCTCGACGATAAAAAATGACCCCTGGGCCAAGCATCTTAATGTGAAGTGGGAGATCCAGTTTGAACAGTGCGAGCCTCCAACCGAAAATAAAGTGATCCAAATAAATATGGGGGATCAAAAGAATCCTAAACCCATATTTATAAATGAGAACATATCCTCGGAAGAAAGAGAGGACTTGATGTCCCTCATTCGCGAATACATTGATATTTTCGCTTGGAGTTATGAGGAGATGCCAAGATTAGACCCAAGTGTAGCGGTTCATAAATTGAACATCCAGACAGATGCTAAGCCAGTAAAACAATAGCAACAAAGATTCCATCCAGAGATCATGGAAGCTATTGATGTTGAAATTAAGAAGTTGATTAAGTCAGGCTTTATTCGCGAGGAACAACACACTAATTGGGTCGCGAATATAGTTCCCGTAACCAAGAAGAACGGAAAGATCCGAATTTGCATAAACTTTAGGAATTTGAATGAGGCCTTCCCTAAAGATGAATTTTCGTTACCCATCACAGATGTTATGATAGATAATACTTGTGGGTATGAG
The DNA here is from genome assembly GCA_036321105.1 of Dracaena cambodiana. NCBI lineage: Eukaryota > Viridiplantae > Streptophyta > Magnoliopsida > Asparagales > Asparagaceae > Dracaena > Dracaena cambodiana. Next base: position 48,794,214 of record JAYEPQ010000002.1, read on the forward strand.
CGTATGACGTTCATGGATGGGTTCTCAAGGTATAATTAAATAAAGATGTACCCTGATGATGAGAAGCATACGCCCTTCAGAACTCCACTCGGGGTATACTACTATACAGTCATGCCCTTTGGCCTGAAGAACGCGGGTGCCATGTATCAATGCGCCATGAACGTAATATTCCAAGAGCATCTCCGGAAGACAGTGGAATGCTACGTAGATGACCTAGCAATTAAAAGCATAAACAAAGGCTGTCACTTGAAGGATTTGAAGATGGTGTTCGACCTCATGAGGAAACACCAGCTTAAGATGAATCCAACTAAGTCTTTCCTGGGGGTTTCCAATGGAAAATTCCTCGGCTTTGTTATAATGTCCAAAGGAATTTATCTCGATCTAGATAAGGTTAAGGCTATCCAAGATATGCCACCTCCCCATAATCTCAAAGAGTTAAGGGAACTGCAAGGTAGGCTGGCGTACATCCGCAGGTTTATATCAAATTTATCTACTAAATATCAGCCCTTCACCAGATTAATGAGGAAAAGAGTGTTATTTGTTTGGGATGACGCATGCCAAAATGCTTTTGAAGAAGTCAAATAATATCTCATGAAGCCACCAGTGCTCGTAGCCCCAGTCTTGGGAGTACATTTCCTGCTATACGTAAAGGCTATGGACTATTCCTTGCGAGCCTTGTTAGCACAAAAGAATGAGTCAGATTACGAACAAGCTATTTATTACCTAAGAAGAATGATGATTGGAGCGGAACACCGGTATAATCCAGTGGAAAAGGAATGTTTAGCTTTAGTGTTTGCAGTGCAGAAAATGCGACACTATTTAGTTGGACAAACCATCCACGTTGTATCGAGAGTTAACCCCCTGAGAATACTAATGACTAAATCCGGATCGTTAAATTCAGGACTATCCAATTGGGCTATTTTGCTATCACAATATGATATGCATTTTGTCCCGTAGAAGTCTGTTAAAGGACAGGCCGTGGCCGACTTCCTAGCCGAACATCCAATCCTGGCATCCTCAAAGTTATACGAACAAATCCCGGGAGAGTTAGAAGAATGGAACCCGATTCCAGAAGAAGACGACTCGCAAAAGTCTTCCGAGGCAAATACATTCTTGAAAAGTGTATGGCAACTTTTCTTCGATGGTGCCTCCCGAATGGGATCTGATGGAAAGATGACAGCGGGGGTAGGAGTTGTTTTCGTCTCCCGTCACAATCACATCATTCCTCGAGCTTACTCATTAACAAGCTTGTGCTCCAACAATGTCGCAGAGTATAATGCCCTCCTAATCGGCTTAAAAATAGCTAAACAACTGGGAGTAAAATATTTGGAGGCACATGGGGATTCTCAACTTGCTGTAAATCATGTAAAAAGGGAGTATGAGGTCAAACATGAAGACCTCCTGCCGTATTATTATGCGATGATCAAGATCGCCAATAGTTTTGATGGTTTCTATATCAGCCACGTAAAGCGCCACCAAAATAGTTATGCAGATTCAATAGCTTCCTTAGGTGCTACATTAGCTTTGCCTAAGCATGCTCGAAGGCAAATTACAGTAGGGAGCAAAGAATTATTTTGTCCAAAGGACGAACTCTAAAAGGAAATGAAGGAACCACAGGAAGACGAAGCTGATGTTTTCGAATCAAGCCTAGAACCGAGGGATTGGTGTTTTCCTTATATAGACTATGTCCTTTATGGTATATTTCCTGAAGATAAAAAAGAAGTCAGGGCAATTCATAGAAGGGCTGTCCGGTTCTATACAATGCGGAGCTCTAGACATTGTACAGGAAATCTTATGATGGAATTTTACTTCGCTGTCTCTCTAACCGCGAAGCTCAAAAAGTACTCGAAGATGGAAGTATTAGGATTGTACAAGTATCAGGATTGTACAGTTCCAGTAACGCAAAAAAAATGGAATCTGCTAGCGGGAATGCCATGTTGAACAGCCCTGATAGCACGATACAGCCCGGCATGATGAAGCTGGTCTCTGAAAGCTTTCAGAAAGAAGTCAGTCAAGACGGCCCACTCTCCTTTTGAGAAACAGTGAACCCATCCACGGGGATGAAAATCTTGAACAGGAAATCCTCCTTACGCATCGACAAATCAGTGTAAGAAAGTCTGTGTAACTATGGGTGTTTCACCTCTAGGGAAATCATGTTTAAGCAGCTCCGGAAGCAATCCACAAAAGTGTTTCCTAGTAGAACGGGGAAAACCACCTTGAGAGTTGAATCCTCCCAACAAGATGCTGTCCTGCGGCTTGTTTATGTGCTAGTCCATTCGTCTGGGCACGGAAAGGGATTGGAAGAATAAGAATAGGTAGGACCTCTCCATGTTAGGGAGAAACAAGTAGCGACCTTCAACTTGACGAAACCACTTGTAATCTCCATCTTCCAAACCGTTATTGGGCACCGAACCCCAAACAAAAAGGCGGGTTTGTGTAGCAAAGACCGATCATCTCCTTCAAAAGGTGCATTGGTCATCAGTTCTCGTAATGTTGAGCGAGTAGGATGGAGAATTTTATCTTCCCTCTCTTGGCTATCAGATGTTGTATAATGCGGGAAAACTTGACTGAATCTGAACTCTTTCTTCCCTTCATAACCATTCGAGTATCCGAAGTAATGGTCCTTAGGCCAAGGATTCAAAGCATAATCAACTATAGAAGGAGATATTCAGATTCAAGACAAAAAATTTTAAGAAAGGGATTGCCTTTTGAAAGTTATTATTATTACCTCCAATCAAAGGTTCCTGCCTAACCACCATCGAACTGGAGGTTACTTGAGGGTCTTGAAGACCACTAGCAGCAGCACCGGAGGAGGAAGCTTACTTCGACATCTTTTGCAGACTAAGGAAATCCTCCACGAAGAGTATCGAAAACTAAAGAAGGTTGAAGATGAGAAGTCTTAAGAACCCTAAAGGAAAAATCTTGGATTTTAAATTTCTCGAGATAAGAATGGCCTCTCTCATGAAATCAAGGTTATATAGCAAATGATTTGATGGCCGAGATCTTCAGATAAACGTGATCTCTGGCCCGAATCTCATGAGTACCTTTTCATTTAATGCGGTATAGAGAACGTCTCAATTCCTACGTCGTAGAAAGCAACAGCTTTTCGGCTTTTCCGCAACCAAAATAGAAAGGTCGCGTCCCTAATACAGAGTCGCTTTCCCTCCGAAATGGAACGTCGCGATCCTAATATAGAGTCGCGTTCCTTCCGAAATGACAGTTGCGACCCTAACACAGAGTCATTTTCTTTTCCAAAATGAAAGTTCGCGCCCCTAATACAGAGTCGCGTTCCTTCCGAAATGACAGTTTGCGACCCTAACACAGAGTCGTCTTCTTCTCCGAAATGAAAATTCGCGATCCTAATACAGAGTCGTATTCCTTCCAAAGCAAAAGTTTACGACCCTAACACAGAGTCGTCTTCTTCTCCAAAATGCAAATTTGCGACCCTAACACAGAGTCATATGTTTCAAGAGTTGAAAATTGTGGCGTTAATACAGAGTCGCATTTTCCTTCAAAAGCAACAAATTGTGGCGCTAATACAGAATCGCAATTTCCTTCAAAAGTAATAAATTCTTGGTGCTAATACAGAGTCGTGTTCCTATCAAAATGGGAGTTCAAGATATTGAGACAGAGTCATGCTGCCCTCAGTTGAAGAAAGTTCTAACACAGAATTGTACTCTCAGAAATATGAAAAATGGAGATTCTAATACAGAATGATATATCCAAAGTATTCCAAAATTTCTCAAAAATCATGAGAGTTTTGGAAACTTTGGAGGGGGTTTTGTCAGCGAAAAATTCTAGTAAACAAAGCAGATTCACGAATTTAGGGTTGGAAATCCGCAACTCGGCAGATCCGCGAACCTAAAGATCGAGGTTCGCTACCCAGTGATGACAGAACAGGTTCGCGAATCTAAAACTGAGATTCGCGATACTACCTATAACTTCCGGGTAGGGGTTTAATACAAAGTTACCCGATCCGAACAAGAGAGTTGCCACCCGGATCGTAGAGCTAACTATCAAACGAATGTAGCGGCATTACTTCGATCATGGGAGCAGTCACCTAACGAATATGATGGCACTTCTTGAGTAGTGGGGGTAACGGTCGAGCAAATGAGGCGGGACGTTGCCCTAGAACCCCTATAAAAGGCAGGAGAATGAAAGAGAATAGAGAATCTTCTTCTAAAAATTACCCTTTGTGATTAAGAGTCCAGGGCTTTTCTTTTTCAGCCAACTGAGAGAGATTGTACGGAGTGTCAATGGAGAGCAGGATCGTTCTCCACAGCTACATCAGAACCCAGGTTTAAACAATAAGGAAATCCATTTTCCTCATCTTCTGTAAACGGAAAACCGTTGTATTGTAATCCTTTATTGAAAAAACTTCAATAGAGCGTCATTTGCAATTTTTATAGCGAACAACCATCACGCGACTTTTTGTACAAAGTCTGAATTACAGTATCATAGTAGAACTTTGGAGCCTTTTTCTTGATAGAAGCGACCTCCTTCAGATCTTCCAGGAGTATTCCATACAAGGCGTAATCCACATATGGAAACTGCCAATCTTAGGGTTCCAAAATTTTGCCTACTTGATATATTTCCTTGGCTTGTAGGATTAAATCAGGATGGAGGAGTTCTTTACTCCCAATGGTGACACTCTTTATGGAACCTACTGGAAGCGCCAATGTCACAGCTAAGGCTGTGAGGGCAACCGCATATATGTTCTCGTCTCGAGGTATATGGTCGACGTACAATTGCTCGAAGTGATTTGCTGATGTGTAAAATCTACTACAAGCACACAGTATCGGTGTAGTACTATACAGGTCATTCCCACAAAATTTAAGGTGTTTTGCTATTCTTACTAATTCTTTAGTCCTATCGGATTAACTACGGTTTCTAGGTTGGATTTGAATTGTTCTAATTAGCCTAGGATATAGAATCCACTAGTTTCCAACCATGAATTAGTTCTATTATTTTCTTCCTATCATAAAAATTTGATCTTTTAGATCTTTAGTTAAAGTGCTCTAAGCATGAGCTATCAAGTGGTGTGCAAGCATAACTCATCAAAATATTACTTTGCATAAAAACAAACTAATGAGATAATTCTATGATAAAGATGAAAAGTAACAACCCAAAACCCTAACTAAGTATAGGCCATCAAGAAATCTAATTCAAGTATAACCTATTAAAGCTTTAATCTATGAGTTGTTATATTTTAATCTATTTATTGAAAAATCTTATCTTTATTGTTTTATTTAGAAAGAAAATATTAGAGAGCAACTACATGGTGAATTCCTAGTTTTATCTACATCCTAGAGCTAAACTAAATTAGCTACTCATAATTCTAGTTAGCAAGATTATATTTTCCTAGAAAGCAATTAAAGTTACACTAGAACGCAAGATAAATCTATCTAGAAAGCAATTAGAAGAAAATTACCTAAGAACAATTGATGAACAATAAAGAATACCTCTGGAGTTTGGTATAGCGGCCATCACCCCTTCATCAAACCCTAATTTTATTTATAAAACATGAGTACAAAATTTTATCCTATTTTCTCTATGATTCCCCCTAGATTACAAGGATACGGCTAACACATAGGTTTTGGAAAATCAAACTCTAATCTAAATAAAAGTGAAAAACTATAAAATTACATCAAAGCCCCTGCAAAAATTTCACCCAAAGTTCCAAATAGTGGTAAAACCCTAGAGTTTTCCTCTGGTTTTTCTTCTACATGAGTTTCTTATCTTATTCTTTTGATTTTGATGACTGTAATGGATTTTAACTCTCTACAGCATCATAGTCTTGTAGTTTTGCTCTCTTTTAACTCTTTTCTGGACTTGGTTTCCTAATCCAGCTCTGATTTTATGCCATCTACTTATAGTAATAGGTTTATCTAAAAAACACACTAAAAATACCTGAATAGCATTATTTAAATACAAAAATAGATAATATGGAGGTTATAAATATGCAACATATGACACTCATCACACCCCCACACCTATCTTTTACTAGTCCTTGAGTAAAACCTAAATCTAAAAAGAAAAAAAAAATCCTAACTTGCTTTCGCAGGAATCGCGATTGCACTTAGCACGTGCAACAAGCCGTTAAACCCCTAGGTTACCCTAGTAGACGAGTTGTGTCTCGTGAGGGTTTGCAGTAAATATACACATAAAATTCATGAAGAAATATAGATTAAGGAATAAAGAAAAGAAAAATAAGGATAACCGAAAATCAAGAAAAATAAAAAATATATACAAAAGTAAGAAAAAAAATCTTTTTTTAAATATTTTCTTCAATTAATCTTTACTAATATACGAACTCAAGGACGCATTTAGATTATCAATTTTCAAATCAAGCTTCATATCAGATATACTTATCATTTTAATCAAAAACTCAAATCCTATCTTTCAATACCCACTAACAGATAACTCATTGGCTACTATACATCTACGTACACGTGTGATAGTCTATTTCGGCCGTAGACTCCAACTCTAACTCAAGATTCATCTCCTCTCTCATAACAATTTTTTTCTTTTTTTCTTGTTTTTTTATTAATTTTTTTTTCCTTTTTTTAAGAATTTTCACCTTTCATGCAAATATTCACGCTTGCTTAGGCGCAAGGTACCCGATTACTCACATCATACTCCCTTTTTTTCCACTCTTGAGACGATTACCTTAATATCAGGCGCACCCCCTTTTTTCGCTCTTGAGACTATTGCCTTAATACCAGGCGCACCCTCTGTTTTTTCTTCTCACTTTTTTTATATTTTTCATTTTTGAGGCTATTGCCTTAATACCAGACTCATCCTTTTTTTCTTCTTGTTTAGAGAGAAAAAATTACTCAACCATTATCATTTTTGTCCTTAACCTAATAAACTATTGTGAAGTGAAAAATAAATGTATACTTACCTCAAAATTACTGTTAGCGGTATTCATTTTTCGAATTTTAATCTTTTTCATAAAATTCTGAGTGTATCTTCCAATCTACTATCCTATCAAATTTCAAATCTAAATTTATTCCTTAATTTGTTATTAGATTGAGCTATTGATGAAAATATAAATATTTTTTTAGTTTTTATTGTTTTTTTAAAAAAAATTAGTTAGTTACCCTAAAAATTACCCAAAGTGTAAAATAAAGAAATCCCAAAAATCTAAAAATAAAATATAACTCTAAAATAAAAACTATAAAAAATAAAAATCCTAGAATAAAAACTAAAAATCTTAGAAAATAAAAATCTCCTAATCCACTCCCTCACACCTAAACATGTGTATGCTCTCATAGACAAATCATTAGTATCGTCTTCTTTGCCTCCTACTGAACTCTCCGGGTGTACAATGTGCACGTGCAGTAGAAGCCTCTCCACGATCAATTTGTTTAAATTGATGCCAAAATTTTCCAAAACCTTGCCAGACAATATTGATTTTCTCAGTGAGATCAGCTGGCAAGTCTTGGCCAAAAAAGGCGTCATCCTCCTCTTGTGTTAATTCAGTGGCGTATATATTCTCATCATCCGTGTTTCTGTTCCTATCCTCTGGAATAGCAGCGTGATATGTCACTGAATTGTGCTCTGCAGCTATAAACACACGTGAGGGTGCATATGCATCGAACTCTACACTAGACATAAATCCACGATACAATTGTGAAATTAGACACGGAAGAGGCAAATTAGTCCTCACCGCATCTTAGCATCAATAAGAGTGTCGACTAATTTTGTGCACATACAAAAATGATTGTCTTGACGCATAATGCAATCAAAATATGTAGTGTGGGTGTGTAAAATAACGACATGTGTGTAATCCCCATCACATTAGTGTTGATCCAGCGGCAAGTCGCGTGTATATTGCGATAAAGTGTCTTACTCATGATCCCTCTATCTCGTGTCATTCTGCAATTTGGGCCCATCCATGTAAGATAGTCCTCAATCGCATATGGAGTTTGATTCCCAGGGTGAAGGAGAATACATGTGGATGCAAAGATGGCCGTTGCGTGTACTTCATATATTTCTCCACGCCAGTGGAGTTTAATGGTTTTACGATTCTCTGAAATATCGGATTTCGCAAAACTTGCATAAAACTCTTCTACTAACTCTAAGATATAGAATGAATCAGGCATGTATATCAGATAATTCCATTTCAAAGTTTCAATAGTGGATAAGAAATATACACTAAATATAGCAAAAATCTCACCAAAGAATTTTTTGCAATCAAATCGTGCTATTAGATTCAACCAGAGATCACAAAAAAATATTCTAAATTAACAGTAAACCGAGAATCCAGTAAGCTCACCTCCACTGAAGTTTCAAGAGGAAAAACCACTGTACTGCCGCTATTTGGCGACACTTTGCCATTGATTGGCGACAGAAAGATGACTACTGGGGCACAGCTATGTGGAGGAAGGAGCTCTGGTTGAACCTTGCTCTCTGGTCACCTCTGCTTGGAGCAAAAATGGGAGTCTCAACTGATCTGCAAAGAAAAAAAAACAAAGAAGCAATGGAGGATTTGAGGGAGAATGGGGGCTGCTAGGGTTTGGGTTTGGAAGAATCTGGTGCTGGTTGGGATTTTATAGGGATGGTAAATTTCAATTAGCCACTCACCTTTCCTTAATTTTATTTGCAACCATGCATCATGTTCGTAACACAATATAAATAATATACATTCTATTATATAAATGAATACATGCCACTACGCATAGATTGGGTCGTGAAGTGTCACGACTTCTACATTATCGCTCGCTCGAGTCTCTAAAATGGTTTTAATCTCTACCGTTCACTTTGAATGAATCACCGTTTTGAGGGTTCTCGAGATCGATTGCACCGTGATGGTGCACGGCACGTACTATGTACAGTCCACTCTATCGTGACCTCAATTTTTCTAGAAATAAATGTAGCCTCGAATTATATAAGAGAACTTTTTGTCCTGGTGTAAATGACTTGCAAAACATCGCTTTGTCAGGAAACACTTTAGTTTTCTCTTTATAAATCTTACACTATCATATGCATCCCGTCTAAACTCATCAAGCTCATAAAGTTGTAGGTTCCACTGCTCGCTGGCTTTTTTGAGCTCAAAATTTAGAAATTTGATGGCCCATAAAGTCTTATGCTTAAGCTCCATCGTAAATGACACGCTTTTCCATATATCAACCGATATAGAGACATACCTAGATTGGTCTTGTAGGCATTACGGTAGGCCCATAATACATCCGCTAGTTTATATGAACAATCTTTTCTATTGTGATGCACCATCTTTTCCAAAATCAGTTTGATTTGGTGATTGAAAACTTCCACTTGCCCACTGGTTTGCAGGTGATACGGTGTAGCTAACTTGTGGGTAATGAAATATTTTCGCATGAGCGTCTCAAATGACCAGTTAGTAAAACGGGTACCGTTATAGCTAATGATAGCGCGAGGAATTCTAAATCGAGAAAAGATATTCTCTTTCAAGAACTTGACAACAAAGTGGCAATTGCCTCTACCCATTTGGAAACATAATCGACAGCGACCAATATGTATTGGTTTCCAAATGAGTTGGGTAACGGTCCCATAAAATCTATACCCCATACATCGAATTTTCAACCTCAAGGATAGGTTGCAGAGGCATCACATTGCGCCGTGAAATTTTGCCTACGAATTGGCATCATGTGCAAGTTTTACAATATTCCACAGCATCTTTGAAAATAGTTGGCCAATAAAAACCACTCTGCAATACCTTTTCAGTTGTTTTCTTAGGACCAAAGTGTCCTCCACAAGTAAAATCATGACAAAAAGAGAGGATACTTTGTATCTCATCTTCAGATATGTATCGACGTATGATCTGGTCTGGACAACATTTGAATAGATATGGTTCATCCCAGTAAAATAATTTTTCTTAGGACAAAAACCTATATCGATCTTACTTGGACCATTGTGCTGAAATCTTTTTGGTCATAAGATAGTTCACAATATGCAAGTTTTACAATTTTGCCTACGAATTGGCATCATGTACAAGTTTTATAATATTCCACAGCGTCTTTGAAAAGAGTTGGCCGGTAAAAACCACTTTGCAATACATTTTCAGCTGTTTTCCTGGGACCAAAGTGTCCACCTCACAAAATCATGACAAAAAGAGAGGACACTTTGTATCTCATCTTCAGATATGCATCGACGTATGATCTGGTCTGGATAATATTTGAATAGATATGGTTCATCCTAGTAAAAGAATTTTTATTGGGACAAAAAATTATATCGATCTTACTTGGACCAATGGGGTGAAATCTTTTTGGTCACAAGATAGTTCACAATATCAGCAAAACATGGTTCACACGTCAATGCAAACAATTGCTCATCAGGAAATGATTCATTTATAGGGCAAGAATTAGTTGGAGCGTTGGGCAGGCGAGATAAGTGATCAACACTAAATTATCCGTACCTTTCTTGTCTATTATCTCAATATCAAACTCTTGTAACAAGAGGATCTATCGAATGAGCCTTGCTTTTGCTTCTTTCTTGGTCAATAAATATTTCAAAGCAGTATGATCAGTATAAATTATAATCTGTGATCCAATTAAGTAGGAGCGAAACTTTTCAAGTACAAAGACAATTGCCAGCAGTTCTTTCTCTGTGGTAGAGTAGTTCAACTGGGCATCATTGAGTGTCCTACTTGCATAGTAAATCACATGTGACTGCTTATTAATACGTTGTCCAAGGACGACACTGATAGCATAATCAGATGCGTCACACATAAGCTCAAAGGGCAGATTCCAGTCTTGCGCATAAATGATAGGAGTGGTGGTAAGCGCCTTCTTGAGCTGCTCAAATGCTCTAAGGCAATAAAGTGTGAAATTGAATGGCACGTCCTTAACCAGTAGATGCGTCAAAAGCCTAGCAATTTTGCTAAAGTTTTTGATAAATCTTCGATAGAATCCAGTATGGCCAAGGAAGGATCGTATATTTTTTTACTGATCGCGGAAGTGGAAGATTCATAATGTGGTCCACCATGGTTTTTTCAACCTCGATACCATCTTTTGAGATGACATACCCTAGCATTATGCCATTTTTGACCATAAAATGACATTTTTCCCAATTGAATGTCAAATATTTTCTCATGACAATGCATGAGAACTAATTCTAAATGATGCAGACACTCTTAGAATGAATCTCTAAAAATAAAGAAATCATCCATAAAGATTTCAAGAAATCGTTCAACCATGTCGGAGAAAATACTAACCATGCACGTTAGGAATGTGGTGGGCGCATTGCATAACTCAAAGGGCATGCGTCTGTATGCAAAAGTGCCAAATGTATATGTGAATGTAGTCTTTTCTTGAACCTCTAGGATGATGGGAATTTGGTTGTAGCCAGAGTATCCATCTAAGAAATAATAGAACTCATGTCTGGCTAACCGTTCCAACATTTGTCAATAAAAAGTAAGGGAAAGTGGTCCTTCCTAGTTGCAGCATTCATCTTTCTATAGTCAATACAATCTCGCCATCCCGTCTGCAAATGCATCGGGATAATCTCATTTTCATCGTTCTTGACTACAGTGATTCCGGACTTGTTAGGCACTACTTGAACTGGGCTCACTCATACACTATCAGAGATAGAATAGATGATCCCATTGTCAAGGCACTTAAAAATATCATTCCTCGCAGCTTCTTTCATTACCAGATTCAACCTACGTTGAGGATCTCTTGTAGGTCGTGCATTATCTAGTAAATGAATTCTATACTGAACTATAGATGGACTTATCGCCTTTCTATCGACCATACTCCAGCTATGGCTTCCCTATGTGTTTTCGACACTAAAATGAGTACTTTCTCTTGAGTTTCAGTCAAATCTGCAGAGATAATGATTTGTAGTGTGTCGTGTTCACCCAAAAAAACGTACTTGAAATGTCTCGAAAGGGTCTTTATCTCAAACTTAGGTAGACATTCAATAGATGGTCATAACTGAACTCGTGGTTCAGTCATCAATGGCTCAGGTGGAAGTTCCCATCGAGTGGAAGACACATAATTAGATGACTCATCGAGCGTATCCAAGAATAAGCTCTCATCAACTAAACCATCTAGCTCATCAAAGAAATCTTCCTCTTGGTGCTCACTGGACAACCCTTGGATTATATTTACTTGTAGGGGCTTATCATGTAGATCACTCGGTTGGCACCCTAGATTGAATATATTCAAGTCAAGTGTCATGTTTCCAAAGGAAAGTCTCATCGATCCACTCCGGCAATTAATAACAGTATTAGAAGTGGCTAGAAATGGACGTCCCAAAATAACTGGGATACAATACTGTGGATCCACCACAGGTTGATTCTCGAGAACTATGAAATCGACTGAAAAAATAAACTCTCCAATCTTAATCAGGACGTTCTCAATCTCTCCCATAGGCGTCTTCACAGATCTATCGGCTAGTTATAACGTAATTCTTGTAGTTTTCAACTCTCCCAGTTTTAACTTCTAGTACACTGAATAAGGAAGAAAATTGACACTTGCTCATAAATCTAGTAGAGCCCTTTCAATCACTGTAGTTCCTATGGTGCGAAGACAGTAGGACTTTCAGGGTCTTTGTACTTCACAGGTATTGACTGAGAGAGGATGTTAGAGATGTTAGCAGCTAGAAGGACTTTCTTTGGAACATTTATTATTCTCTTCTTTGTGCATAAATCCTTTAAGGATTTTACATAAGCAGGTACTTGTTGGATTGCATCAAGAAGAGAAACATTGACCTTAACTTGCTTGAATAGCACAAGTATGTGCTCAACCTAAGGAGAATTTTTCTTCAATCGATTTGGATAGGGAACTTTCGGCTTATAAGTATGGTTAATAGAAGGATCAAAATTAGAGGGGTCAGACTCCTCTGTCGTGCTAGTGGGTGGATCCTGAGATGATGATGATGAATCATGAGATGATGGGTCGTACAGTAGGAGTGGAATCAGGTGGCATGGCTACAAGATTGTCAACCAGCTTGCCAGATCAAAGTGTGTGAATGTCATTAACTTGGTTGACATGCGACTGATTGGAGTTTGAGGAACAGACATTAGGGTTTATTAAGGATTGACTTGGAAAAGTACCCTTACCACGTTCACTTATTTGACTCACTAATTGTCTAACCTGCTGCTCTAAGTTCTTAATAACTTGAGAGTTCACGAGCAGGTGCTGATCTGTTCTTTTAATAAAATCAGTTGACACTTTTATGAGATTTTGCATGTGCATGCCAAGGTTAGACATATGTGTGTCAAGATTGGATTGAGATTTGAAAAGATTTTCAGCGTTCTTTTCAAGTGACTAGAATCGGTTTTCTTGATCATTATTAGACCCCTATTGTGGATGTGATTGGTTTTGTGTAGGTGGTCTATTCTGGTTGTTCTCATGATTTGAAGTGTTTGGATGTTGATAAACACCCACATTTGGTTTTGGAAACTGACCATTGGCTGGAGGTTGCATGTTAAGGTTCGGGACTCCCTGATATTGCTCTTGACCCCAAAAGATGTTTAGGTGGTTCCTCCAGTGAGAATTGTATGCTGGAGTATATGGATTATTCATGGGTCTTTGATACAAGGCGTTAGCCTGCTTAAGTGTGGGACCTATAGGATTCACTAATAGTAGACACTCCTCCATAATATGATTTGAAGTTCCACAATTAAAGCATGTGGGACTTTGGATTTGATTCACTTGACCCACTGGTGGAGCACTAGAAGTATCCAATGTCTCAATTCTCCTCATAAAAGCTGCAATCTTAGCTTCGGAAGGTATAGAGCTATCGATGATATGAATCCCACCCTTATGCGTAGGAGTTGATACATTGGATTTCTCAGCGGGACTCTCCCAATGCATAGTTTTCCATGATAGGTCCTCAAGGAAGTCCCATGCTTCATCCTTATTCTTTTTCATGAACTCCCTCTGATACATGGACTCAAGAAGAGTTTTGGATGTGTAATCAAGTCTTTTGTACACAATTTGATACAACCGCCACTTTTCTATCGCATTGTGAGGGCACTTAGCTTGTAGATCCTTGAACCGTTCTAAGTATTTCCAAAAGGCTTCTCCCGGAACTTTACGGAATTAGTTAATTTGATTCCAGATTTTTGCCGTCTTGTGCATGGGATAATAATTCTTAAGAAACACCATGACGAATTCATCCCAAATAGTGAATGAATCAGTAGGCATACTGTACAACCACTTCTTGGCATTATCTTTGAGAGCGAATGAGATGAAGCGGAGTTTAATTGCATCCTCCGATAAGTGTTGCAGTTTAATCATCATGCACACTTTCTGAAATTCACTGATAAATAGATATGTATCATCAAAATTAGAACCATTGAACTTAGAAAGCATACTGATGTACTGTAGTTTCAATTCATAGTGATTACCTGCTGCATGTAGAAGTATTATGCATGATGGTAGTGATGTGCGCAACGGGTAACATCGATTTTGAAGGATCGGGATCGGTTGGTTCATCTTGTCACCCATGAACAAATCTGATCTCACTAGTCAACCAAATTGATCACATGTCCAATGAGACATGAAATGACGACAATGAGTAGATGCGTAAATTTCCTAATCTAATGCAAAAATTGTGGCGTGGTGGAGATAAAACGGTGGAAGAGATATAATCAAATAAAAAATAAGATAGAACCTACTATTTCTATTTTTTTATTTTTTTTACAAAACTAGAGAACCATAATACCGAACTGGAGAAAATTTGGGGTCAGGATTCACCTGAGCTGCTACCAATTGGTGGTTCTTGCCGCGAAGTAGCGGCAGAACCAAAGAGTTTGTCTCTCTAGTTTCTGCTACGCAACTCTGAAACTCCCCTGATCCTTTTGTCTTCCTGTATTTGTAATTTTTGGTCCCTACACACTCAACATACAATATTAACCCGTAAAACGTTAGAAAAAGTAAGAAAAGACCGTCAATCCCCGGCAACGGCGCAAAAAAATTGATGTGTAAAATCTACTGCAAGTGCACAGTATTAGTGTAGCACTATACAAGTCGTTCCCATAGAGATCTAAAGTGTTTTGCTATTCCTACTAATTCTTTAGTCCTATCGGATTAACTACGGTTTCAAGGTTGGATTTGAATTATTGTAATGAGCCTAGGATATAAAATTCACTAGTTTCCAACCATGAATTACTTCTATCATCTTCTTCCTATCATAAAAATTTAATATTTTAGTTTTAATTTTTAGTTAAAGTGCTCTAAGTATGAGCTATCAAGTAGTGTGTAAGTATAACTTATCAAAGATACTACTTTGCATATAAACAAACTAAATCATGAGATAATTCTAAGACAAGCATGAAAAGTAACAACCCTAAACCCTAACTAAGTATAGGCTATCAAGAAATCTAATTCAAGTATAACCTATCAAAGCATTAATCTATGAGTTGTTATATTTTAATCTTTTCATTGAAAAATCTTATCTTTATTGTTTTATTTAGAAAGAAAATATTAGAGAGCAACTAAATGGTAGATTCCTAGTTTCATCTACATTCTAGAGCTAAACTAAATTAGCTACTCATATTTCTAGTTAGCAAGATCATATTTTCCTAGAAAGCAGTTAAAGTTATACTAGAAAACAAGATAAATCTATTTATAAAGCAATTAGAAGAAGATTACCTAAGAACAATTGATGAACAGTAAAGAATACCCCTAGAGTTTGGTATGGCGGTCGTCACCCCTTCAGCAAACCCTAATTTTATCTATGAAATACGAGTATAAAATTTTATCCTATTTCCTCTATGATTCCCTCTAGATTATTAGGATACGGCCAATATATAAGGTTCGGAAAATAAAACCCTAATTTGAATAAAAGTTTAAAACTAAAAAATTATATCAAAGCCCTCGCAGAAATTTCACCCATATTTGGGCCCACTTTGCCGCCAATTGGCGGCAATGCCGCCAAATAGCGGCAAAACCCTAGAGTTTTTCTCTAGGTTTTCTTCTGCATGAATCTCTTATCTTGTTCTTTTGATTTTGATGACTGTATTGGACTTTGACTCTCTGCAGTACCATAGTCTTGTAACTTTGCTCGCTTTTAACTCTTTTCTGGACTCGGTTTCCTAATCCAGCTCTAATTTTATGTCATCTCCTTGTAGGAATATGTTTACCTGAAAGCACACTAAAAATAGCAGAGTAGCATTATTTAAATACAAAAATAGATAAAATGGAGGCTATAAATATGCAACATATGGCACTCATCATTTGCCAACTCAATGGCCAGCTGATGGTAGGGAATGAGGGCTTCATGTCAGACTTAATACTTTCACATCATTTGATTGACTATGAGCTTAGAGTCTCTAAAAATCTCTAAAAAGTTCACCCACGGTTGCAAGGCCAATTCTACACCGATATTGAGCGCATTGTACTCTACCACGTTATTTGTACATGGCTCCGTGACTTTGTATCTGTTGGGAATTACATGCTTGTGGGGTGACATAAGTACCACCCCCACTCTTATAGTGGACTGTCTTGCAGCTCCATTAAATAACAACTGCCATGATTATTCCTTACTAACTACATCGACCTCCAGCAATTGGTCAGGAATATCCTCTAATTGCTTAGAATTCCTCGAAACTAGATGTTCTGTGAGAAAGTTGGCAATCGCTTGTCTTTTCATGCCCCTTTGGGTAATGAAGTGAATATCATACAGAGATAGTAGCAATGCCCGTTTTGCTAATCTACCATTTAAGGAACCTGGTTTTATCATCAGGATCTTCAGTGGGTTAACTCGGGATATGACATGGATTGTCTGTCTGGAGAGGTAATGCGCATCTTCTCAATAGCGAACACTAGAGCTAGACACTCCTTTTTATCAGAGTATACCGATACTCCGCGCCCATCATTATATGGCTCAAATAATAAAGAGCATGCACATGGCCATGCTCATTATGTTGAACGAGCAATGCGCCTAACGCGTGATCCATAGCCCTCACATATACGAGGAATAGTCTTCCCGGCACAGGGCCATGAGAACAGGAGGTTTTGTAAGATACTCTTTGAGGTCATCAAACGCTTGCTAACACGACTAGTCCCATATGAAGGAACCCCCTTCTTCATGAGCCTAGAAAATGGCTAGCATCGATCTGATAAGTTAGAGATGAAGTGACAGATGTAGGCCAATTTACCTTATAACGCCCTCAGTTCCTTAAGATTTCGAGGTGGTTGCATTTCTTTAATTGTTCTCACTTTGTTAGGGTCAAGGGAAATCCCTTTTGAAGTAACCACAAATCCCAGGAACTTGCCACTGGATACCCCAAAAAAGGATTTGGCAGGGTTCGTCTTTAAATGATGTTATCGCATAAGATTGAAGACCGTTCTCAAGTCCTGAAGATGATCTTCTTTATTCTTGCTTTTGACGTCCAGATCATCCACATAACACTCCATAGTTTTATGCAAGTGTTCTTTAAATATGATGCTCATTGCACGCTGATAGGTTGCTCCGATATTCTTAAGTCCAAAGGGCATCACCATATAACAGTATACCCCCAGAGGTGTTCTGAAAGCCATGTGCTTCTCATCATCTGGGTGCATCTTGATCTGGTTGTAACCAGAGAAGCCATCCATAAAGGGCATCCTCTCATAGCCACACGTGTTATCGATCATCACATCGGTAACCGACAAAAGGAACTCGTCCTTGGGACATGCATCATTTAAATCTCAGAAATCAATGCATATATGGATCTTGCCAGTTTTTTTGCGAACCGAAACTATATTCGCCACCCAATCAGGATGCTATTCCTCTCTAACAAATCCAGAAGTTATCAACTTGTTAACTTCAACTTCCATGGCTTCCATTAACTCTGGTCGAAAGCGCCTTCGTTGTTGTTTGACCAACTTGGCATTTTCTTTAATATTCATGTGATGCATAGTGACCTGGGGGTCTAGACCGGGCATATCTTCATAACTCTATGTGAACACATCTATGTACTCCCTAATGAGAGCTATAAGCTCTTCTTTTTCTGTGGGAGTTAGTATTTCGCTTATGACAATGGGCTTTGGATCCTTCTCAGTCCCCGTGTTAACTTGTGTTACTTTATCTTCTGTGGGTGGGTCACGTTGTTCAAAATGGACATCCCAGAGGGTACCATGTGTTTAGCCCAGGACTCCTCTTGAATATCAATTGGTTTTTCATCGCTTTCATGTGTGGCTGAAACCATATTTGTTACTAAAGACTGGAATAGAGCATCGGTACTCTCTGATCGGAATCTTGGTCCGGCAGACTAACTTCACTATCGATCGGAGTCATCCCTTCGAGTTCGTTCGGCAATGTGGAAGGAGTGGATACGTATCCTAACCCTCTTCAGGTCTTATGGTAGTAATCAGGGCTTTTACCCTTTGGCCTAAAGAAGGGCGAAGATTTCGCTGTCCCTTTCCAAAATTTAATCCCGGCTTCTGGACTAAGTTATAACCCATCCTTTTCATCATTTGTTGAGATTTTTGTTCATAAGGGTGGAATTGGCATGATGTTTGCTCATCACTCTTACTACTTTGTTTTTGAGTAGGTGGCATCATCACTTTGCCAAGCACAATAGGCTCTTGATGCGTTTGTCAAGAAGGTACTTCGAAGATATTATTTAGGCCACTAATTATTTTGGACCGAGAGAGAATGAATGATCTGATCAGCATATGATATGTTACCAAAACTTCAAGTTTGAATAGCCATCTGCCTCTGTGGTAGTGCCATAGGGTTCCGAATCAGTAGCAACAACAGTCACATAAACAACTTTATGTCTTCATTAACCCATTTGTCTTCATCACTAGCAGTTTTGGTTACATTAAGTTTGTTGAAATCTATATTAGGTTTTATTTTATAGTCTCCATCGTCTTCTTCTAAAGACTCGCACTCAGTATCTACTTCGTTGCCACTGTCACAGAGTTCTTTATACTCGTCGGGGATCTCGTGGGCAACCTTATATAGCATTGCATCTGCAAAATAGTTCTCTAACATTTTGAATGGTTGTTTATCCACAATTAGAGTCCAGACTTCTCCTTGCTCATTGTAACATTTCATGCATTGGTGAAGAGTCGACGGGACTATCATATAGGCATGGATCCATGACCACCCCAACAGGATATTATATGACGTGTCTGCGTCGATGACATAATATGTGACTTCTATTTTCAAGTCTCCGATTTGACATCGGAGTCTAATTTTGCCAAGGGGACAGCTGTCATTGGTATTGAATCCAAATATTGTAGTGTTTGTAGGCATGAGACAATGCAGCGAGATTCCTAATAATTGCATCAGCCTTCTTGGGATGACGCTCAGTGCTGATCCAGGATCAATTTGTATGTAGTCCACTTTGGTGGATCCAACATATCCAGTATAATATAAAGACCTGTTATATTTAATATTCCTCACCAGCGTGTCCTTTGGCGAGAAGATTATTTGCGGAATTTGCCTCCTTACTTGGTGACAATGAGGGAAAGAATCCCTTTCTTCATCAAGTGATTCAACGATTTGCACCAAAAAAGATTCGTAGTCTGCCAGTGCCTCTCTCAGTACTTCTAAAGTTGACTTGGACAATCGCAATAGCTCGTAAAGTATGACACGAGCTAGGATATTAGCCAACTGAGCTATGATGTCGAACTAGAATGGGGCATCTTTCGCTTCATCATTCTTCTTTGCATTCTTCTGAAAACGAAACCCCTTTTGTTTTGCAGGCTCCCCGTATGTTTCTTTGCTAGGCCCTACTCTTGAATAGTCTTTAACATAAGCCTTGCTGGATCTAGCTCAAGACGGACCTGCTTCACCTTGGTGAGTGGCCATAGCTATGGCCTCCTCTTCTGAATCTATTAGAGTATTGTTAATTATGTAGTCTGTTTTAAGATTTGCGGAGATAGTATTACTAGTCTGCCTCCTTCTTTATGTGCTGGATGCAATCCATTGTTCATCTTGCAGAAGATCCGGATGAACCCACAAAATCTCCCCCCTTTTCGTGGTTATTGGGGTGAGTCCTTTCTATTCCATTTTATGGGGAACATGATTCACTACTATTAGTTTTTCCATTGGTATCGGTGTTACCCCTGCGAGGAACTCATTGGTTCCTACCACTAAGGTTTCCATATTTGCGAAAATTTTCTTCTGTTCTTCCTTAAGTCGGAGAACTCCGGCTTCTATCAATGCCTGGATCCGGTTCTTGAGAGGATAGCAATCCTTAGTCGGATGTCCGATATTCTGATGGTACAGGTAATAGTTAGGGTCATTGGTTTTTCCAGCGTCTTCTGGCTTTTGATTCTCTAGAAGCTTCAGCATGCCCTGTCTTGAATGTATAAGTCATATCCTGTCGGGGCCTGTTCTGATCTGCACCTCTCAGATTTTGGGTATTGGCTTTGTTGGACTTGTTAGTTTTTTAGTATCATCTGATGCCATTACAGCCTTCCCTTTATTTTTAGGATTTTGTACATATGGACTGTTATTCGTAGAGTTTATTCTACCACGAGATTTCTCAATTCGACGAATTATATCTTTCGCCTGGTCTCTTTGCTTCAGCAAGTCCTTCCAAATTTTGGACTCTACGGCTCCCATTTTTTTGAGCATGTCAGTCCTGAAATTAAGTTCGCAGGTTTCCACCAGTGTTTCCTGGGTCATACCATGTCGACATCGCATGGATTTTTTCCGAAAGCATTCTATGAAACTCTTGACCATTTCTTCTTCTCCTTGCTTTGTTGCAAGAAGGGAATGAACTAATATCTCAGTGTCATTCTCGAAGAAACGTGCTAGAAACTATTTCTCTACATCATACTAGGTGTTAATGGTTCCTGGGAGTAACTGCATGAACCACGTGAAAGCAGGCTCTCGTAGAGTACTCATAAATACCTTAGTCATTATGTGATTGTTTCCCATTGGATGACCAGTCTGTGATAAGAAATTATATATGTGCTGAGTTGGGGATCCCTTCTCGTCATATGATTATAACTTAAGGGGTTTGTACTTTTTAGAAAAATGGGCAAAATCCCACTCAAGCGGGTATGGCCTTGAAACCCCCGATTCTTTCAGCTCTTTTTTCTACAGCAATACATCAAGTTGCCTCTGTAGCTTCTCCATCTTCTCTTCATGAGAATTATTGAAGAAAAACTTATCGTCTTCTTTATGCACTGAGTAGGCTTTTTCTTCCTTATTTTCTTTTTCTTCATTTGTCTTGGATGGTGGTTCCTTATTTATTTTGGGTGGTGGTTCTGAGAAGGAGGTTTTAGCCTTATCTTCGACTATTTTCTGAATATTTTCGACCACTTTCAAGAGCCTTATCTTGAGGACATCAATAGTTTTTTGCTGATTTTGAATCATTTGCTCTTGGGCTTACAACCTCTGGTCCACATCATCGGACGTGTCCACTGCATGCACTGCCGATTTTCTTAGTCAGGAAGAAGCATAAGATTGTGGAGAGGCTATGGCTAAATTGTTGCTATTATTGTCGTAGGAACCATTTGCAAGTTTCTTATAATTTCGAGAAGCGGTGACACCTGACTTGAGCCGGATGAAATGGTGAGGTTGCTCGTCATTTGCATTCGACTCATTTTCTTCCTCCATGACCTTTTTTGCCTTTACCGTCCATATTTGAGGTCACCACTCTCAATTCTTTTTCTTTGATTCTATACTTTAGATTACTCTTTCTCTTTTTTCGAGTATTTTGACGAGACTCAGTTATTCTGTCAAATACAAACACTATTTTCTTACTGCAATAGTAATTATTTAATGCAACTGATATTAATTGTTCACAATGGCATGTCGAGTGCAGATGAGTTTGAGTCGCTATCCTTTTATTTGTCAAGTATTCTCTTAGATCAAGAACTTTAGAAGAAGAAAAATCTTTAGTTATGATTTGGATGTCGGGCTCACTTGGCTGTTGAAGAAGTCTGTGTGCTTGCTAAACTTTTTCAGTGCTGATGGCGTTGAACTGCTGGTATGTCAGAAATTCAATATTTTATTTATCAGCCTTGATTCTGTATACTGGCTGTTTTATGTGGAGCTGGGAGTTAGCTCCACGTTTTAGAGCACTCACGCGAAGCTGGGCTATAGCTTTGCGTTTTATGCTAGCCCCGCGTTTTATGCTAACTTGGCATTTCTGAAAAGTTTAACTTTTGTTTGCTGTTTAGCCTCACATGGAAGAGTATCCTCGCACGCTGGCATAACCCCTGATTTACGCAAGAATTCTTGGCTTCGCGTTTAATGCGAAGCTCAAGTTTTTGTCCAAATTTAATAGCTTCGCGTGGAGAGTCTTCACTACACACTAGCTTATTTTTATTAACTTCTCATTTTATGCGAATTTTGGCACTTTTTCTAGTTTCATATTCAAGTTCAGTAACCTCGCATGGAGAGACTTCTTCACATGTTGGCTTGCCTCTGGGATTAACCTCATGTTTTACGCAAGTGTTATCAATTTTTCAGGTTTTATGTCCATGATCTGCAGCCTCGCATGGAGAGACTTTTTCATACGCTGGCTTACAGTCAATTTCGTATTTTACGCAATTTTCACTGGTCTTGTGATTAACGCAAACCAGTTCGCAAGGTATAGCCTCGTGTTCTACCTCTGCTTCAGCCTCGCATTTTACGCTGGCTTTGAGGGCTATTCGTCTTGCTCGATGATTCTAATTATGGAGTTGTGCTCTGGTAAAGCCAGATTCTTGGCTCTCTTTAGCAGTAAGAATAGCATCCTCCCTTAGGGTTTTCCACTCAAACAACGGCTCTATAGCCGTGGACTCAAAGGACCCCCGATTAACGGAGAATTTCTTATTACCCGATTTACGAGTTTTAGAGATCACACAACGATAGCGTCGCGTTTTAGTCAGATTGCCTGATCCAGAGGAGAGATAAACTTCATATCTTTGCTAGTTGATCTCAACGACGAGCATATCCACGAACGATCTAATTTTCTTCATGTTGGATTGCGCCACGATCACTTGTTCAGTAAAAGAGACGTCTCCCACTGTATTCGCCAGTTTGTTTTCCCTCTGCTGATCCAATAAATTCAAGGCTCTCGCATGTAACTTGAACTCTAAAATATTTCCAAGGCTTCAAGACTCTCTCGCTTAACTTGAACTGCCCAAAGACCTCTAAAGTCTCCTCAAAGAGGCTATTTATAAATTTTAGTTCATTATGAGAGTTTCCTTAAGGATAAGAATAGAAGGACTTTGCATTTATCAAAGATTCTAATTAAATATTTGATTTTGATTTAAATCTCTTAAATTTGGATTCTAATTGAACTTAATTCGGATATTAGATAATCCCTAAATCTCAATCACAATCAATTTAGAATTCTGAAAATCTACTCACGTGGAGTTAAGGATTCTGGACGTAGAGCTAAGGACTTAGCTCCGAATTTTACTCATCTTCACATGAAGTTAAATTTCTTATTTTCTAAAATTTTATCCTCCAACATGGACATTGGTGCCAAAAACTTTATTCTATTTTCCTAAAAATGGGTCAGGTCTTGGAAAATTTTGCCGCTAAATGGTGGCAAATACCACTTTTTGGCGGCAAAATCAGGGATCTTGACTCCCTTCTTTTCACAGTAATTATAAAATATTCCTCTAATCCCTTTCAGCTTCTTGTATTTGTAGTCTCAAGTCCCTGCACACTCAACACACACTGTTAACCAGTGAAACGTTAGAAAAAGATAGAAAATATCATCGTTCCCCGGCAACGGTACCAAAAAGTTGATGTGATAAGTCTACTACAAGCGTACAGTATCAGTTGTAGCGCTAAAAGATCATTCCATGAGAATCTAAGGTGTTTTTGTGTTCTTACTGATTCATTAGATCAAACGAGTTAATAAGGGCTCTAAGTGGAATTCGAGTTATTCTAATTAGTTTAGGATATAAAATCCACTAGTTCACAACCAAGTATTCTTTTTATTATTTTCTTCCTATCATAAAAGTTGATCTTTTAGTTTTAATCTTTTAATTAAAGTGTTATAAGTATGAGCTATCAAGTGGTGTGCAAGCATAACTAATCAAAAATACTACTTTTCATAAAAACAAACTAAATCATTAGATAATTCTACGAAAAAGATGAAAATCAACAACCCCAAACCCTAACTAAGTATAGGCTATTAAGAAACTTAACTCAAGTATAACCTATCAAAGTATTAATCTACGAATTGTTGTATTTTAATCTTTTCATAGAAAAATCATATCTTTATAATTTTATTTTAGAAAGAAAACAATAATAAGCAATTACATGGTTGATTCATGGTTTCATCTACATCTTAGAGCTAAACTAATTTAGCTACTCATGGTTCTAATTAAAAATCCTATTTTTAATCATGAAAGCAAATAAAAATCCTATTTTTCCTAGAAAGCAATTAAAGATCTACACTAGAAAACGATTAAATCTATCTAAAAAGTAATGAAGAGCAATGGAATTACCTATGTAGCTCGGTATGGTAGCCATCACCCCTTCAGCAAAATCCTAATATTTATTAATTAAAAGTGCATCTAAAAGTACATCTAAAAAGCTCTCCCTAATTACAAAAATTCAAGGAGTATTTATAATCCAAATACAATCCTACTCCTACTCAAACTTAGTACAAAATATATAATCATAATCCAATACAAACTAATCTCAAGATATATAATTTTAATCTAATCCATAGGTATTAGAAACCAATTGTTGAGATTAGATGGCATAAAATACTAATTTTTGGGTCCAAAGCCCGAAATTAAATTCAGCATAACCTAGCCCACTGGATCGGATTTTCCATTCTGTAGTAGTTCAGTAAAATGGCCATAACTTTTGTATTCGAACTCGGATTGAGCTTTTCTTAGACTTGTTTTAAAGATAATTCCGAGATTTACAAATTTTGCCTATAAAAATATTTCTAGTTTAAGCCTTTTCTTGGCCGAATGTGCTCTTAAAGTTCCTACTGCTACACAAGAGTTTCTGTCTTCACCAAAATTGACTTTATATGCTCATATTCTTGACAAATTTGCATCTTCTTCTTCTCTTCCATGCGAATCCTTTGTTACCTATAAAAATATACTAAATATACCCGAGTAGTAATTATTTATATACAAAAATAGATAAAATATAGGAGAAAAAATACAAAATATGATACTAATCACACCCCCACACCTATCTTTTGTTAGTTCTCGAGCAAAATCTAGACTTAAAAAGAAAAAAATCCTAACTTATTTTCGTAGGAATTGCGATTGCACTTTAGCATGTGCAATAAGCTGTTAAACTACTATGTTACCCTAGAAGACGAATTGTGTCTCGTAAGGGTTTGTAGTGAATATGCCCACAAAGTTCGTGAAGAAAATAGATTAAGCAATAAAAAAAAGAAAAATAAGGATAACAAAAAATAAAAAAAAATAAAAAATGTATACAAAAAAAAGATTTTTTTTATATTTTCTTCAATTAATCTCACTAATATACTAATTCAAGAACGCATATAGATTATCAGTTTTCAAGTCAAGTATCATATCAAATACACATCATTTTAATCAAAAATTCAAATCCTATTTTCAATACCCACTAATAAATAATTCATTGGCTCATATACATCTACGTGTACATGTGATAGTCTATTTCGGCTTTGGACTCCAACTCTAACTCATGATTCATCTCCTCTCTCTAAACAAAAACATTTTCTCATTCTTTTATTTGCGAATATTTCACCTTTCAAACGAATATTCACGCTTGCTTAGACACAAAGTACCCGATTACTCGTATCATATTCTTTTTTTTATTTCTGAGGCTATTTCCTTAATACCAGGCTCACCCCTTTTTTTTCTTTTTTTTTATAATTATTGTCTTAAATACCAGGCTCATCTCTTTCTTTTTTTTTTTTAGGATTATTGCCTAAAATACCAGGCTCATCCCTTTCTTATTTTTTTTCTTGTTTAGAGAGAGAAAACTACTCAATCGTTATCATCTTTATCCTTAACCTAATAAACTATTATGAAGTGAAAAATAAATGCATACTTACCTTAAAATTACTATTAGCGGTATTTATTTTTTGGTTTTTTATTTTTTTAGAAAATTTTAAGTGTATTATCCAATCTACTCTCTTGTCAAACTTCAAATCTAAATATATTCTTTTATTTGTAGTTAGGTTGATTTATTGAAGAAAATATTTTTATATTTTTTTTTACTTTTTTTAGATTTTTTACCTTTTTTAGATTTTTTTTCAAATTTTTTTACTTTCTTTTTTTTCAGATTTTTTTTAGTTACCCTAAAAAAACTACCCAAAATGTAAAATTAAAAAACCCACAAAAAAATCCTTGAAAAAACTAAAAATCCTAGAAAAACATAAAAATCTCCTAACCCATTCGCCCACACCTAAACTCATGTATGCCCTCATACACAAACCAAGGATTGTAAAATAAATAAGAAAACTTTTATATAAATATTATACACTTATTAAGACCGGTTACGATATCTTGATCGCTTCCCACTCTCATAGTGTGTCCTTTTATGTTTTGATATGGATGAACGTAGCCTTTTTGTCAATTTTGCATTTAATTTCTCCATTTATTTTTTATTTTTCTCAATTTATTTCTCCCCTTCTTTCTTTTATTCAATGGTAAAATTTTAAAGTTGAAAATCGTACATTTATCGTCCATATTCGACTCACGAGTATCTTTCATGACAGTAAGTATTTTAGTTTTATCAACATGTGAAATAATATACTCACATTAATGTTGTGGAACTATGAGCTTGATTTTAGATGGCTCTTTCAAATTATTAGGTACCATGAGCTCTTCCTTTTGAGATTCTTTCCATTCTTCTAATGTTCAGAGCTTTTCATGCAAAGTTTCTTCAAACCTGTCATCAAAATTCACAAAAAAAATATCAACTAGTGAACTTATTATTACTCAAGTTATTATGAAGAGATAAAAATTCTTCTTCAAAATTTTTTTTATAATTTTCAAAAAAATAATCAGAGCATAATATGTCACTAGCAAGCTCATCACGAGGTAAATCACCAAGCAAAATTTTTTCTTTATCACAAGTTACTTCATAATTATTTTCATAATAGTCCAAAGTAGCTTGATCGTAATATCGATGTATGGACTCATCATACACAAACTTGTTTGACTCATTTTGAATCATATCTACTTCAAATGATAACTGAAGTGGTTGCTCATTGGAATTAGATATGTTCAAACAATTAGATAGGTGATTTTTAAAAAGTTTAGCATGAGAAATTATTTTGAGAAAATCTTCCATATATGATATAGTTTGAGAGGATGATTTTAGTAATACTTCCATACCTTCCGCTACTCTACGTGCTCGCTCCACAGTCTCATGATTATAAGCATCCTTGCTATCCTCAAATGATTTCATCTCGAGGTCATGAGTGAAATTTGATAGTGGATATGATAGATCTATATACATATTTGATGACAATATGAAGTGGTTGTAGGTATATTCTCATGACATGCGTACTCCGCTTCTAATCTTTTTCATTTTTCATCTAATATATTCAATTGAATATCTTGTTCATTACTGAATTTAGAATATGGAGATGATTGATCTATAAAGAAAGGATCAGATGGAGGACTCTCTTCATATGACTCTTAATTAGAATAATTTATCCATTCACGATTGCAATTTTGTTATAGGAAGCACTCATAGGTTCATGATATGTGGTGCGAATTTGATCATGACCTAGTCCTAGCAAACCTCCTATCCATAGACACTGATGATAATTATGATATGGATCATAACAATGATGGCAATCAGTTTGATTTTGAAACATATTTATTTTTGGATTTTTTTTTTTTTTAAAAACGTGGAGAGGGAAAGAGATGGAAAAGAAAAAGAAAATGTCAAAAAAAAATTTGATATTTTTTTTTACAACCAAAGAACAGAACAAGAAAAAAAATGGGTCAGGCCTTTGAAAATTTTGCAGCTAAATGGTGGCCAATGCCGCTATTTGGCGGCAAAATCAGGGATTTTAACTCCCTTCTTTTCACAATAATTTTAAAATATTCCTCTGATCCCTTTTAACTTCTTGTATTTGTAGTCTCAAGTCCCTACAAACTCAACACACACTGTTAACCTGTAAAATGTTAGGAAAAGTATTAAAACACCGTCGATCCCCGGCAACGATACCAAAAACTTGATGTGATAAATCTACTACATGCGCACAGTGTTGGTTGTAGCGCTAACATGTCGTTCCTACGAGAATCTAAGGTGTTTTTGAATTCTTACTAATTCTTTAGTCCAAACGAGTTAATAAGAGTTCTAAGTGGAATACGAGTTATTCTAATTAGTCTAGAATATAGAATCCACTAGTTCACAACCAAGTATTACTTTTATTATTTTCTTTCAATCATAAAAATTGATCTTTTAGTTTTAATCTTTTAATTAAAGTGTTATAAGTATGAGCTATCAAGTGGTGTGCAAGCATAACTAATCAAAAATACTACTTTTCATAAAAACAAACTAAATCATTAGATAATTCTATGAAAAAGATGAAAATCAACAACCCTAAATCCTAACTAAGCATAGGCTATCAAGAAACTTAACTCTATTATAACCGATGAAAGTATTAATCTAGAAATTGTTGTATTTTAATCTTTTCATAGAAAAATCATATCTTTATTATTTTATTTTAGAAAGAAAATAATAATAAGCAATTACATGGTTGATTCCTAGTTTCATCTACACCCTAGAGCTAAACTAATTTAGCTACTCATGGTTCTAATTAAAAATCCTATTTTTAATCATGAAAGTAAATAAAAATCATATTTTTCCTAGAAACCAATTAAAGATCTACACTAGAAAGCGATTAAATCTATCTAAAAGTAATGAAGAGCAATGAAATTACCTCTGTATCTCGATATGGCGACCATCACCCCTTCGGCAAAACCCTAATATTTATTAATTAAAAGTACATCTAAAAGTACATCTAAAAAGCTCTCCCTAATTACAAGATTAAAGGGGTATTTATAATCCAAATACAATTCTACTCCTACTCAAACTCAGTACAAAAGATATAATTCTAATTCAATAGAAACTAATCTCAAAATATATAATTTTAATCCAATGCATAGGTACTAGAAACCAATGGTTGAGATTAGATGGCATAAAATACTAATTTTCGAGTCCAAAACCCGAAATTAAGTTCAGCACACCCGCACTGGATCGGATTTTTCATTCTGTAGTGGTTCAGTAAAATGGCCATAACTTTTGCATCTGAACTCGGATTGTGTTGTTCTTAGGCTCTTTTGAAAGATAATTCTGAGATCTTCTTTGACACAAATATTTCTAATTTATGCTTTATCTTGGCCTAATATTCTCTTGAAGTTTCTATTGTTGCACTTGAGTTTCTGTTTTCACCAAAATTGACTTTTTATAATCATATTCTTGACAAATTTGTATCTTCTTCCTCTCTTCCTTGCGAATCCTTTGTTACCTACAAACACATACTAAATATACCCGAGTAACAATTATTTATATATGAAAATAGATAAAATATGGGAGAAAAATATAAAATATGATACTAATCAATTGGCAATTGAGGAGAAATAACTCCCTTTACAATCTTGACAATGCAACGATCTAGAAAATCAAAAAAGACTTTAACAGTATGCCAAATCTAGTCGTCTTCAAGAGCATCAACTTCTGCATAATTTGCTGCAGAAGAAGTAGTTGCAGCAGAAGTAGTAACAAGAGTGGATGTGACCTATACTATACTTTGAGATAAGGAAGTAACAGTTTTAGTAGGAACAGCAACCTCAGCAGGTGCAGTAGCTTTAATTTCGACAGGAGCAGCAACCTCAGTAGCTTCAACTTTGACAAATACAGTAGCTTCAGCAGATACAGTAGCCTCATTGGCTTCGTCAGAGGCAGCAGTTGCAGCAATTCTAGATACAACTTCAAGTTGAACTTCGATATCAGTAAACGAAGTATCACTTTCAAGTACATACTCCGAAATTGGAGTAGAGGGAATCATTTCTAAAAAAAAAGGAAATAGTTAAAAAATGATGATGATAAAAGAAATGGGAGATGATGTAAATGATTAAAGTTTAGAATAAACCTTGAGGTTGGGAACTGGATTCTCTAGGCCCATATACTTCAGCTCTCTCTTCTATTGTTAGAAAGGTGTATTTACCATGTTCTGATGGAGGAGTAGATGAGCGAATATCATCACTATAAATATCATCATCAGCATTATTATCACCATCATCATTAGGGCCTCCTGAAGGAGGTACTGCCATTGAAGAAGAGCCTGGTACACGAGTCTCTCCAACAATTTGTACATCATCATAATTAGTGACCTAGTTATTGAAAGAAGTGCAGCAGTAAATGAAGGTTCAGATGCAGATGCAGTAGAAGGAACCTCTGCGGTTGGGTCATTTGGAAAAATAGGTCCTTGACTCCGTCGTCAAACTAGGAAGCAAATTCGCATTGTCATTCTTTTCTTGTTCCTCTTCAGAAGTTCCAGGAGTCAAACTAAGCATTGTTGCACTAGTTTCAGCCAATACAGCCTCTGAAATGATTGGTCAGCCACTAAGACGCCTCAATCTCTTCCGCTTATAAGAAATTTTCTGAGGAGGAGATCCTAACTTAGAAGACGTTCCCTTTTCCATAGGAGGAGGAGAAGCTAGAATAGAGGGAGTTACCAGATGATCCATTGGGACTATTGTAGTACCTTTATCACCCCTTAAGTTGAATCGTTCAAAGTCATACTCTATTCCAAAATCTTCTATTACAGCCACTTTAGTGTTGCCAGCTTCTCTCTTTTGAGCATACCATGCTCTAATGTTTTTCAAATAAGTGAGACTCACGTCAAAATTATGAGGCACAGAATGAACAGCCAAATACCATTTATAGAAAAAAAAACATGGATAAATTTGGAGTCCTGAGGGAAAGATTAAACTTGGCCTTCGTACCACTAGAGATGAAATGAAACCAAGCTCTGGCTCTCTCAAATAGATTTTCAATGAAGTTCATGTCTATATTCAGATTCCCAATATACAATTGATCATATCCAAACTGTCGAGAGAAACGGCTTGGATAGTAGAATTTAATATAAAAATGATTCCCTAAGCGGAGTACCAAATGCCTTGGACGAATGCTTATTAGCCACCAGAAACACCGAGGAGACAGAGTGGAGAACTTATCAACACCAGCTACACCCATGAATTCATCACCATAGTCAGCATTTGGAAAGTAAGAGAAACACTTGTATAGCTCATAGTTGGAATGATGTCGAAGTGTTTTGCAGATCACAGCCATACAACCCCTTTCCATTGTGATTTCTTATAATGCTGAACTTTGAGAGAATTTAAGTTTGTTTGAGCATTAATTGGACTCATCAATGAAGGACAGTGCAGAACTATCCAAGCCATTAAATAGGTGTATGGAAGTTCCACCCGTGGATTTGGAGTCTTGACAATTAAGTTTCCATTATCATCATGCTCTTTCTTGATATTACAAAATTTATCAACCAGTTTCCTCAATCCACAAACCATTGATGTCAATAAACTTAGTGGACAACCAAATACTAATAAGACTATCGAGTGTACCACTCTGACCGATAGAGCTTCTTATGGTGCTGATGGAACCACACATCTCTTCAGCCATAACATCAAGAAACCTGCTAACAAAACAGTATATGATAAAAGTTGTAAGGCCTGGTAATGAAAACTCTCAAAGGATGTCCCAACCTTGAAGACATTCTCATCTAATTCAGCAATGTATGCATCTGTTCGACAATGAATAATTATTTCTTTAACCACTTGCTCAGAAACTGAAGAAAGACGAGTGAAATTATGATTGTTCTTCATGAACTAGGGAAAACGATACTGCAACCACTTCTTTTACTTCACGTTGCGACATTAGACATGAGAGCACAAATATGATAGTGTCAAAGCAATTCCCAATAAGTATCATAAATAATAGGATCCTGAGCTTTCAGTAAATGGAGTTCTTCTCCTGTGGGAACATATTCTTCAAAAGGAATATCTCCCATGGATAATCCTGAAATTTTATGCTTCTCGTGAAGGGCAAGCCCTAGTTCATCACAGGGTGTAAAGAAAGTACAAGTATCAGGGTTATACATTTCTAATAAGCTAAAGAAATGGAATCGACTAGGAAGAATTTCATGTTGAACCACCCTTATTGCACGATATGTGCTTCAATTGATCCGCAAAAGCCATTAAGATGAAACCAGTTAAGGTCACCACAGGTCCCGTTGAAGAACAATGAATCCACCCAATGGGATGAAAATCCTGAACTGGGAATTTTCCCAGTGCATCAACAAACCAGTGTAAGAAAGTTTGAGCAATCACCGGAGTTTCACCCAAAGGGAGGTCTTGCTTAAAGGATCCTAGAAATAATCTGAGAACGTGCTTTCCAGTAGAATGAGGGAATGCACCATGTGCATTAAATCCACTAGCAAAATGCCCTCTTGTAGTTTGTTTAAATACAAATCCATGGTTCTAGCAATAGAAAGGGATTGGAGATACAAGAACGGGTAAGATCTCTCCATATCAGGAAGAAACCAGTTACGACCATTAATTTTATGGAGCCATATATATTCTCCATCATCTAAACAGTCATCAGGGATTGGGACATGATCACCAAACAAGAAAGGAGGCTTGTTCAAAGTCGTCATGAGTTTCCGCAACATAAGACGAGTGAGCTTCAAGATCCTGCTCTTTCTCTCTCGTCCATTAGATGCTGCAAAAGTAGGAAAAACCTTAAGGAGCCTAAACTGTTTCTCACCATCATATCCTCCTGTATGGACAAAATAGTGATCTTTCGGCCAAAGGTTTGAAGCATAATTCACTGCATGAGGAGAGAAAAGAATTAAAATAAAATTGTGAGAAAGTAGATTCTCTCTCAAAATCATAACGTAGACTTCAAATCTGATATGAAGTAAGGAAATTACCTCCAACCAGAGGCTCTTGTCGAACTACTATGGAGCTAGAGGCAGCATGAGAATTTTGGGAACCACTGCCAGATGAACTAGAGGTTAAAGTCTTTTTCGTCATCTTCTTGAAAGTTTTTAAGAAAATTTGATGCAAAAGAAGTCTGAAGAAATTTGAGGGTGAAAAGGAGGTCTTGAAAGCTTGAAGAAAATTTGGAGTTCAAATTTTTCAGAAAGTGTTAAAAATACTGTAATGATGAGTTTAAAATTTTATAGTAAATGATTTGATGAACAAGATCTCTGGCCCAAATCTCATAAGTATCCCCTCATTAATGAAGCTTAGAGAACGTTTTGATCTTTACACCAGAAAAGTGATAACATTCCGGATATACCGCATAAAGCGCGAGATTTGTGTCTGTAATACAGAGTCATGCTATTTTCAAAAGCACGAGATCCGCAGCTCTAATACATAGTCATGCTCTTTTCAAAAGCGTAAAATCTGTAGTTCTAATACAAAGTCGTGTTTCTTTTCAAAGATCGCAATTTTCAGAAATGAACACTATTAAAGTTGCATTTTGCCAAGTTATCCAAAATCTTTCAAAACACCTCCAAAACCATAAAGTTTTTAGAGGAGTTTTTGTTGGCAAATTTTTTTTTTACAAGGATCATCTTTCAGATCTGTGAATATAAACTAAAGAAGAATTAAAACATAGCCTTCACAGAGTTGTGTTTTATTTTCCAAAGGAGCCAAAACGCAATGCACAAATAAAACTAAAGTGTGAATCTATTTCTCTAGATTCGCAGACTTAATAATAAAAAGGGGCCCTGCATGGTCTCATCATTGTGTTTGAGCATACTAATCAAGCAGTAAACATGCCATCACTCCAAAACGTGAATCTAAAATTTGAGATCCGCGTTCTGGTTGAGAAAACATAAATCTAAAGTTTAAAATTCGCGTTCTGAATGTGATTAAGAGGAAATGTGAATCTAAAATTTGAGATTCACATTTCAGTTATGATTCAGAGAATTAAAAACGCCGGTTACAAATTTTGGAGATTTAATACAAATTTACTGGATCAAAAGGCGGAAAATTAATTCTCAGATCGTGGAGGCTAATAGTTGGACAGTTATATTAACTCAAGAGTCTCCAAAACTCTATAAATAATAGAAGCTTAGGCGGAAAAAGGTATCGGGAGATCAATATTATAGAGAGAATCCTTTTCCATCCAAATGCTGGTGCTATTAAAATCCCGAAACTCTTACCAACTAAAATTTTATACAGAATGTCAACGGAGAGCAAGATCGTCCTCCATAGCTACTCTAGAACCTAATTTTAAACAAAGAGAAAATTAGATTTTTCTCATTTTCTGTAAAATTTTATTGAGAAAATTCAATAAAGAATCATTTATGATTTTTATGGTGAACACGACTATCTTGAAAATTCATATAGGAATTGACTAAGGGAATTAACCAATTACTAATATAATAATTTTCTTTGATTTTGTGCTTTTAATAATTTATTTTTGATTGTATGAGACTATATATCTAAGATAAAATAAGCATTAGCATATTCAGTGATTTAATCTTGTTGTCGTTAACCCATCTAAGCCAATTTAACTCTCTAACTTATTTTAAATTCTAATTTCCAATTAGTTAAACTTTTAAATCAAAGCATATTCCTTAGTTTTACTTTTATTCATAACCTATAATTTTAAGTGTCAGATCATAATCATAAAGATTCTTGAGAGAATGATTTTCAGTTTACTACACGAGTAGTATTTGTAGATCTCCTGCTTTGGGATTGCACATTTCAGGTTGCACCATTAATTACACCAAATGGCACATTTGTAACACCCCATTCCCATTAAATCCAAAAACAAATTATGTGATGCCTCGAATCACACACACTGGTGGGTCCGAGTGTGTATCTTAATAATGAGTAAGGTATCACCGGTGGACACTCTTAATATCGGAGTGCACGAGACCATTAATCATAAAATCATAAGCAAGAGATATAGAAGTATGTATATAGGACATAAACCACATATCTGAAATTATTTGCCACAACATTATGGGCATGAATATAGCAATATCCAAAAGTAAGTATATATAAATGATAAGCAATATGTGCATAAAAATATAACTCATATAGAGTTAAGTACAGTATGGGAATAGAAGAAAATAAGTATTCAATATATATGAGAGTATTCAGATACCATAGATAGAACTAGAAAATAAAATGCATATACATATACAAACCAACATAATATATATAAAAAATGGATGAAGATCCTACAAGAGGCGGACTACTGGCGCTCAGCCTGCTCCTGAAAGTAGAGATTCTCTAGAGACGGGTTGTCCTCCTTGGGTAATACTACCATGGCTGCTAGATCTGGGGTGTGATAATTTTTAGGGATCAGAACCCAAATAAGAATACAAAACCCAATCTCGTGCAATACTATAGAAACCATATAAAAGTGTATGTGTGTATGCCATACTAGTATGATACAATGTAAGAGATGTATGCATATAAATCATGAAGTACATGATATGCATAATATAACATGAATCACAAAGTATATAATATATATAATATAATATGATTATGCATATGAGTAATGAAGTATAAGGTATGCATAAGAAAACACGAATCATGAAGTATATGGTACATGTATTATAATATGATCAAGTAAATGAATGCAAATTCTATCATATTAGTTTGGAAATGAATGGTAGGAGTATTCACGTGTTCTAGTAGTGTATTGTACATACTCAATACCGTAGCCTCAAGCACCAGCCTTCACACGAACCGAATAGTGTGCTGCCAGGCACAAGATGAGAAACTCCCACAATACGTGTTACATTCCACCATTTATTTCTTTCATACCCACAATGTAGTATATACTAAGTATCAAAATATCAGTGCAACATATATAACAATGATTCATGTTTCAATAGCTATGTGAATATAAAACGATAATTACAAGAGTTATAGAATATGTTTATGTGCATGAGACATCGTTTCCAAGTAAGAAAACTATATACAAGTGCGAAAAACATGTGTCCATGTCATATTTTAAATTAAGTGTTATATGTACAAACATGTTATATATGCCTAAACATAAGTTATGACCGTTTTGAACCCACCCATATACAGTTAATAACAAGAATGATTAAAAAGGTTTATATGTGTATCATATCATAAATCAAGCAGTATATGCACGGACATAACATATGTGATTATTTGCTACAATTAAATGGACATGTCAGACTTTCAAGTCTTATTTGATTAATGTAAAAATGGAATTACAGGTTATGATTTGGAATAGTTGTAGAAAATTCTATCATCTTTCTAATGAATTTTAATTTAGTTTAATAAGAGCTCTAGATCAAAACTTATAGTTATTTTTCCATTGCCATGTTGTTGCTGAATTAGAGTCTTGATACAACAGAGATTTCTAGATTATTTTTTACTAGTATAAAATTTAATTTAGAGCCTACAATCTTAATCAATTCTAAATATTTTAATTGTTTTTCTAATGAATCTTGAATAAGCGCAATTGGAGTTCAAAGCAAAAGTTATAGCCATTTTACCTTAGACTTGATGTTGCTGAGCTTCAGACATGGTATAGCAGTAATTGATGAATTTCTAGGTTATTTTTTGATAGTGGTAAAGTTAGAATCCACTGTAGTTGGAAGAATTGTAGTTTAGTAAATTATCTTTTAAATGACATTAAAATAAGGCCAATAAGAATTAGTATACAAAAATTATAGCAGTTCTAAAATTTATTATTGCGTATGTCAAGACAGCGATACGGTATGTGCATATATAACATACATGGTGTGACACATACAATAAAACTCAATATACATGCAAGTTTGAGCATGCATAAACACATTTGAGCAAATTTTTAAAGACAAGCTCATGTTATTAAACGAATTGGCACATACCGACTTTATATATGATGACACTTGTGCAAGAGTGCAATTTATTTATGAACAAATCTTTGAGAATTTGTTTGTAGAGGAGCTCGCAATATTTCGTGGGTTAGAAGAGCCACCACATTTTTAGCAGTCCATGACTCACTTGATTGCGATGTATTTTTAATATCTCACAATATAAAGCAACCCTCTGGTATCAGAGCTAGTCATTCCTTATTGGAAAGGAGAGATTTGCAGTCTGTATAAGCGTCTTCAGCGTAATATCTATTATTTTGGTATGTACTGTATATTTTTAATTATTATAAAGTAGATTATACTTGGTTTGTGTGTTAGATAAGCTTTCTCCTTATTATATTATGTGTGGTTTTATTCCTAAAAAATTCATAAAAAAACTACAAAAAATCATAAAAAATTCCAAAAAATTCAGGAAAAATCCTCGAAATTTGGAAAAATATACTGTAGCATTTGCAAATTCGAAAAAATCATTAAAAATTAGGAAAAATTCAGAAAAGTTGCTAGAAATTCAAAAACAAATCAGGAAAAATCAAAAACAATTGGAGAAGCTTGGGAATAATTCAGAAAAGCATTTTTAGCCCGTGTATGGTGACAAATTGACTGTAAGACAGGATTTTACTCTCTTATAACCTACATGAGAATTATCCTAGTTTCATTATAAGTGTTCCTTATTAGACTTGCGTAAATTTAAAATGCATATTCCTGTGTATGCCCTTTGTTGCCATGAATAGGCATTTGTAGGGTCCCTTAAGAGGTGGTTTTAGGCACCATAAGTTACTCAGAGCTAGCTGCCTAATGACATCTTAGATAGCTACTGATATACCATGTATATTTGAGAACTCTAGAAAAGACTATAGTCAATTGGAACATATTTCAGGAGCTATAGATAAGAATCTAACGAATATCACAAGATTCCTTAACACTCTTATTGATCTTATAGCTTTTAGGTTTGACAAATTAAATGCCCAAATAAAACAATTCATGAAACAAAACAACAATCTAATTACAATATTTTGTGGGTACAAAA
The DNA here is from genome assembly GCA_036321105.1 of Dracaena cambodiana. Classification (NCBI taxonomy): domain Eukaryota; kingdom Viridiplantae; phylum Streptophyta; class Magnoliopsida; order Asparagales; family Asparagaceae; genus Dracaena; species Dracaena cambodiana. Next base: position 48,831,998 of record JAYEPQ010000002.1, read on the forward strand.
AAAGGAATGCTTCCATGGGGCGATTCGACAAAGATATAAAGAAGATAGTGGGGAGGTTAAATTGCATCGACGGTTTAGGAACTAGCTCAAAACAGAAGAAATCAAGTCAACAGAATCATGCAAGTAAAAAGAACATACTCTAGACAAGAGTATGACTCAATAATTTAATAGATTAATTGCTAGAAAGAGCTATATAAGAATCCAAATAACACTATTCGAGAGAGACTATCTAGTAAATAAAATACATGAGATATACCTCCAAAATAAAAGATGGTTACACCATTTTTAAGTTTGACACTGAAATACACAATTTAGAAAGTGAATATATAGAGAATGAGAGTATCACGAATTCAGAGGATGGAGATTATGGGATGACTGTACATGATGAATACGAGGCTGAATCTGAAATAAATATCGAATAATAATGAATTGATACATGTCAGTGAAGATAACAAAGCTTTATTAGATTTAAATAATTTATAAATGGGAAAAAAAATTTGATGATTGATGATCTAATAAAAAGGAGTGTATCTTAAGGAGGAACTTATCTGGATCTATCTAACGTACACTTTAAGGATAAGTAAAAAACTATAAATGACTGGACACAGTGTCTAGCAATCATAATCACAAATCACAAAAGAACATGGGATAAAGAAAAGTTTGTTAATTACATCACGAAAACTTTACAAGGAGATGTATTGCAATGGATGAAATAATAGATAAATTCAGAAGAAGGAAAAAGTAAACGAAGAGAGTGGGTTGAAGACGACAAATTCACTGGGTTTGATGATATCTTTACTAATTTCATAAAAATCATAAAAGAAAATTTATGTAGATTCATAAATGACAAAGCTCAAAAGGAAAAAATCCTTTACATTTTGTCCAAAATTGAGTTATGAGAAATATGTGAGTTTGAAGAATACTACAAAATATTTTCAAAATAATTTTACAAATTAGAATATGATAAGACACAAAATTGGCTTGATCCATTTTTTCACAAACTCCCAAGCCCATGGGATACTAAAATATGAAAAGAATACCCAGATTATCTAAAACGAATCGATAAAAAGAACAATTTAGGGTACCATATCCATTATGCACTTAAAATAATATATGATGACTGTCTTAATATAAAATCTTATAAAAAATAAAAAAAAAACTTAATTAGTAATTCTCCTAAAGGAAGAAAATATTGTGATAAAATAATTGGTGAGAGTTGGAAGATAGGAAACGAAATACAAGAAAAGAAACCAAAGCCAGTGTCTAGAAAAACTTTTCGATGGAGGCCATGGAGAAAGAATGGAGGATTTATCAAAAATAATAAATATATTAGGAAGCGTAATGAGTCCTCTACCCAAAAGGATAAGAAGGGGTGTAGCTGCTTCGTGTGTGACGATGAAGGACATTTTGCCAGAGACTGTCCTAGAAAAGGAAAAATTGCTTAGAAAATGATAAAATATATGGAAGAGTAAGATTTAGAAGTTTTTCTTGGAGAAGAAGTCTCCTCTTCAGATGTAGTGCTATACAAGTTTGATGTCGAGAGCAATTCAGATTCTAAAATGATCTTTATGAAGAACGACGAGTCAGGTCCTATCATACCCCCAATATCAGAATTGGACAATATAATGTTAGGAGATGTAGTCAGGAGAGAAGTAATCTTTAGCCCAGAAGATATCGGAAAAATGAAGAAACATCAACAAATAAAAAAGATAGATACATAAGGTCTCACGATTCAATTTCTTTTCTAGAAGAATAATTGAAAATTTCAATGGAAAAGCTGGAGGACGAGTAGATATCCTCATCTTTAGCTTAGAAAAGGTGTGAAGGTGGAAAAGAAGTACCCAGAAATTCAATATATCTTTATTGGCCTAATCCAAATTAAAATTAATGCATTGTTTAGAGCTGGCATAGATATCCCCATAATAACACTTGTCATGGATAAGCAATTCACAAACTGCCATCAAGCCCTGATAGGTGGTTTCCAATCCAACTTAGTAAATCAGACCATATGGTTCAATATTTGACCCAACTATTTTATTTCTATAATGGACCCAAACATAATAGATATAGTACGACTAAAAATTAAAACTCAGGAAATGAATATGAAGACTAATTCACATGATTTGGTTTTAGAATATACAATGATACATGAATTGATCAAAACCACAGAGACTAGAACAGTCTCAAACTAAAGAGAGATAATCGAGATATTTGAACCAAAGCCATTTGAAGAAGAGATAACATCAAGACTGATGAATATGAAGGATTTCACAATACTTACGTAATGGTTTCTCGAAGATCTAATACAAATTGACGAACCAAAAAACTTTGGATGGGTAGAAATACAGAGTTTCGGAAATAGCTTATCTATCAAAAATAATTCAAAGCAGCCCCTGTTAACAAGAAGCAATAGTGAAAGGAAAACTAAGAAAATAAAAGAACCAGTCCTATTTTGACTATTAGGAGAAGATCTAGGTCCAAAAAAAAAAAGGAAAACAAACAAAAACTTAGTATACCACTCATGCCTGGGTCAACTGCTCATCAAGAAGCTATGGAGACTGATTAAAAAATTATATATATATATATATATATATATATATATATATATATATATATATATATATATATATATATATATATATATATAGTAATAAAGGGAACAAAATGTTAATATTCCTAGAAAGGGAACAAAATATTCCAGGTAATTTAATAACTAATTTTACAGGGCAACATGAAGAAAGGAAAAGAAATAGTTTTGTTAGAAAAGACAAAAATAGAGCAAATTTTCAAGGAGGCTAGACAGGCACTTCCCAAAGAAAATTTCCGAAATATCAAGACAATGATACTCGATCATAAGGAGACAATAAGCAAAATCTTATCTTAAAACAAAGCAAATGTCATCAAAACTCATAACAGCTATCCAAAACTCTTCAAGTTCATGAAAAAAGGTTTATACGATATTCAAGAAGTCGAATGAGGGCTTATGAGATAAATGTGCTTCAGATTACAAGAAGAATAAGAATGGCGCAAACTTCCAGCAATGATAAGGTTTTTCACCCATATAGTAGCTGCAAGTATAAATTATAATTATTTGTTCATCTTTCAAATATTTAGTACTCTTGGGTGGAGAGAAGAGACGAAGTTCTTTCAGCCATATCAAATTTAGATATTCGGCTATCTCAAACGATGGCAGAGATTTGACGCCAAATATGTCGTCGAGATAATCAATCACAACATTTTCTAGTGCAGTAGTTTTGTCAAATTGGTCGAGAAGGCCCGAAATCTTCTCAAAAATATTGACAGCTACTCTATTACGGTAGACGGGAGAAGGATATTTGTTACAAAAGATTATTATGCAAAATTCAGTATTCCAAAAAGACGAGGCCACAAAGCAATAAAGTTACTATGGTATATAACTTTCAGTTAGAGTAATCTAAATATCCCGACAGAGTTCAGATGGATAGCAGAGTATTTGAAGGCAGAAATCCATACATGAGGAATATAAAAAATTCTCTCTTGACATCCACGGTCCAAGATTCCCGACAGCAATAGTGAGATTATATCAATAACAATAAGATTCCTGACAACAACAGTAACATTTCTAACAGTAACAGTAAAATTTCTGATAGCAACAGTAATATTTCCTACATAATTGCGCCAACAGTAAAATTCCTGCATGATTAAGGTAAAAAAGCGCCACAGTAGGATTCTTATAGCTGGCAAAACTTCACCAAGAAGGATCAAAGTTTCAGCTGGAAGGAAGCTCGCCTATAAATAGGGTCTCCCGAGAATGCGAAAGGGCATCGGCATTCACATCGGCATAAAATCATCAACACCTCCTCAAATTTTGCATCATCCTCCCCTTCCTTCTCATCCTCTCCTCACCGTCATACCAGTCTTATGCCTACATGTGTGCTTGTTACTAATAATGATTGGCAGGTTGATATTGAAATTTTATTTAACTCAATCATTACAACTTGTAAATGGAAAAAGAAAAAATGAGAATGGCATAAGAAACTAAAAAATAATTTCATGACTTGTTCGAGGATGATGAGACATAATAATACACCCACTTTATGTTTAAAATGCACACAGATCGTAACCGCTTTTCGTACGTTAATAGGAAGACTGTATGGAGATCTGGATGTTTCACGACTCTCATTAAGTTGTATTATTTATAAAATATTTTTCATCATTATTTTTCCACCTTAGCTCATGTATGAGAGCATACTCGAGTTTAGGTGTTAGGGAGTGGTTTAGGAGATTTTTGTGTTTTTTTAAGATTTTTATTTTTAGGTTTTAGGATTTATGGGTATTTTATTTTACACTTTAGGTAGTTTTTAGGGTATATTGAAAAAATTTAAAAATCTAAAGAAAAATTTTGAAACAAATATTTTTTGTAATAAATCGAGCTAATTACAAATAAAAGAATAAGTTTAGATCGGATATATGATATGAAAGTAGATTTGATAATACACTTAGAATTTTATGAAAAATATTTAAATCCAAAAATAAATCCAACTAATAGTAATTTTGAGGTAAAGATATATATTTTTTTACTTCATAATAGTTTATTATGTTAAGAACAAAAATGATAACAATTGAGTAGTCCTTTCTCTCTAAATATTAAAAAAGAAAATATATAAAAGAAAATTAAATAAAGAGGTGTGCCTTGTACTTAAGGTAATAATCCTTTATAAATAAATTTATTTCTTAAGAATTATTAAGTAGTGAATATTTGCACCTAAGTAGACGTGAATATTCATAAGAACAGTATTTTTAAGAGATAGAATATGATCCGAGTAATCGGGTATTTACACCCTAAGCAAGCATGAATATTCGCATTAAAGGTAAAATATTCACCAAAAGAGTGAAAAAAAAAAAGAAAAAAAATTATTAGAGAGAAAAGATGAATCATAATTTAGAATTTGAGTCCAAAACCGAAATAAATTATCACAGGTGCATGTAGATGTATAGGAGTCAGTGAATTATTTATTAATGGGTATTGAAATATAGAATTTGAATTTTGAATTAAATGATAAGTATATTTGATATGATACTTGATTTGAAAAATTGATAATTTAAATATGTTCTTGATTTTTTGTATTAGTAAGATTAATTGTAGAAAATACCAAAATTATTTTTCTTTCTTTTGTATAAGTTTTTGTTTTTCTTGATTTTAGGTTATCCTTATTTTTTTTCTTTATTTCTTAATCCCCTTCTTTACTAATTTTGTTCACTCCAAACCCTCATGAGACACAACTTGTCCACTAACTTGTCCACTAGGGTAATCTAGATATTTAAAGGCTTATTTCACGTGCTAAGTGAAATCGTGATTCCTGTGAAAGTGAATTAGAATATTTTTTATTTTTAGATTTAGGTTTTGCTCGAGAACTAGTAAAAGAAAGGATGGGGGTGTAATGAATGTCATATCTTGTATATTTATAGCCCTTAAATTATCTTTTTTGTATATAAATAATGCTATTTGGCTATTTTTAGCATGTTTTTCAGGTTAAATGTATCTCTATAAAAATATGGCACGAAATTAGAGACAGATTAGGAAACTGAGTTCAGAAAGAGCCAAAGAAAACAAACCTACAAGAACATAAAGGTAGAAGCAACAAAAGCTAAATCCAATCATACAAATCAAAAAAATAGAGCCAAATTATCATACAGAATGAAGATCAACACCAAACTTGAGACCTTTTTTGCTAATTGGCGGCAATAGCTGCTATTTGGCAGCAGTAGTGGGGCCCTAGATGCTGATTTTTCTTCTGTTAGTAATACCAAGATTAGGGCTCTGCTAGCAAAAATAAAGCTCTGCTATTTGGCGGTCCATGCTGCTATTTGACGGTCAGACTTTTAATTCTGTAACTGGAATTTTCATGAGGGCTTTGTTGTAATATTTTAGTTGTTCAGTTGTAATTGATTAGGGTTTAGTAGTCCGAAACCTATATACTGGTCGTATCCTTGTAAATAAGGGTTTCTTTATGTAATTTTAAAATTAATAAAATTAGGGAATTAACTGAAGGGGTGATGCCCACAATACTTGAGCTCCAGAGGTGATTCTTATTGTTCATCACTTTCTAGTAGGTAATAAAATTTTATTTGCTTTCTAGTATAGATCTTCTATTGCTTTCTAAGAAAAATAGGATTTTTATTATTTTAGGATTATGCTTAACTAATTTAGTTTATTTCTAGAATGTAGATGAAGCTAAGAATCAACCATGTATTAATTTTATTTGTCTTATTTCTAAAATAAAATAATAAAGACATAATTTTTTTTATCAAAAGATGAAAATATAATAACTCATAGATTGATACTATAGGTTATACTTAAGTTAATTTTTTGATAGCCTATACTTAGTTAGAATTTCAGGTTATTAGTTTTGATTTTATTCATAGAATTATCTTTCAATTTAGTTTATTTTTATGAAAAGTTACATCTTTGATTAATTATCCTTACACACTACTTGATAGCTCATACTTAGCGTACTTTAAATAAAGATTAAACTAAAAGATCACTTTTTACGATAGAAAGAAGATAATACAAATAATATTTGGTTGTGAACTAGTAGATTTTATGTTCTAGGCTAATTAAAATAACTTAAAACCAATCTAAAATTCCATAATTAGCTCACTAGAATAATAGGAAGAGTAAGTAAAACACTTTAGATCCCTATAAGAATGACATATTTGCGCTACAACCTACACTATGCATTTGCAGTAGAGCTATCACATCACCAACGTACGTGGATGAACGTGCAAGTTTCCTAAAACTAATGCAAAAAGTGTCGAATGTGGTGTGGTGAAATAAAAATGGAAGAAATATAATCAACTAAAATATGATGTTCCTACTGCTTTTTTTTTATTTTTTTATAAAATCAAGAACCAAAATCACAGAACTAAGAAAAAAACTGGACAGGGTAGAGACTCAACTGCCGTTAAATGGAGGCTTTTGCCATTGTTTAGCAACAAAACTAGAACGCTTGGCTCCCTGGTTTCTACAGCTACTCTATGTTGCTCCTTTGATCCTTTTTAGTTTCTTGCATCTATACTTTAAGATCCCTGCACACTCAACATATACTGTTAGCTCGTAAAACGTAAGAAAAAACAAAATATCGTCAATCTCCGACAATGGCATCAAAAACTTGATGTGAAAAATTTATTGCAAACACACAATGTAGTTATAACACTTAAGAGGACATTCCCATAAGGATTTCCAGTGTTTCGTAATCTTACTCTCTCTATTATTCTAGCAAGTTAATAATATGATCTAGTATGAAAAGATGGTTTTTTTTTTATTTATTCTAAAGTTAGCCTAGGGCATCGAATCCACTAGTTCACAATCGAATACTCTTTTTATTATTTTCCTCTTATTTTTCTAACATAAATAGTTACGAATTATATCAAAAAGGTAATCTTTTTAATTTAACTTCTATTCAAATCACCTTAAGTATAAATTATCAAGTGTTGTGCAAATATAACTCATCAAAATTTGTGACTTTTATAAAAATTAAACTATATTAGATATTCTACAAATAAAATCAAAAGCAATAATTCCAAACCTTAACTAAGTATAGGCTATCAAAAGTAAGCTTAAATATAACCTATCAAAGTATTAGATCTATGAAGTATTATCTTTTAATTTTTTCATAGAAAAATGTATTTTTTAATTTCTTTTAGGAAGAAGGCAAATAAAAATTATACTTGGTTGATCTCTAATTTTATCTACATCCTATAACTATGAAAAATCAGCTACTCATATTTTATTAGTCAAGTTCATATTTTTATGCATGAAAACTAATAAAAATCTAAATTTTACTAAAAAGCAAGTAAATTCATAAACTAGAAAAGCAATAAAAATTAGCTAAAATGCAATTAAATAATTTTACCTACTTAGAACAACAATGAACAGTAAAGAACAACCTTTGGAGCTTCGGTATGGCAGCGGTTGCTTTTGGGTTTAATCCTTTTATTTTATTTATCTCAATAAAAGTATAGGAAATCCTAATTTATAAGGATATGATCAATATATAGGCTTTGGGATCTCAAAACCCTAATCTAGTCAAAACAAAAGAACCAACAAATTACAGTAAAACCTATAAAATTTTCAGATACTGACTCATTATTTTTGTCGTCAAATAGCTATGTTGACTGCAAAATAACGGTGATTAATTTTTGTTGGAAGAGTTCTACTCCACGTCTGAGTCAGCAGAAGAAAGCTGGAGCAAGAGGGCCCACTTTGCCATTAAATAACAGCAAATGCTGCTAAATAGCGTCAGAAATAAAGCTTTTGCCCTTCTGCTTTGCAATAATGATTCATCTAGCTTTTCTCTTCTCTTTTACATGATTGGATTCCACTTTGATGGCTTCTGGCTATGTGCTTTTATAGTTTTCTACTCTTTTGCTCATTCTGGACTCGGAACGTCTTGTGATTTCATGTGATATCTTTGTAGTAATAGGCTTTATCTGGAAAATACACTAAACATATCCGAGTGGTATTAATTATTTATATATAAAAATAGATAAGATGAGGGATATGAATATGCAATATATGACGCTCATCATATTACAAACATGAGCATGGACAAAACAAATATTTAGATTGTCTAAATCGATGGATCATATTGCGAACTTGAAAGTGCTGCGGGCATGGTCCTTGAAGGGCCAGAGGGACAAGTGTTAGAGCAAGCTCGCCAATTTGCATCGCACCTATAGCAATCAAAATGAGCATGAGGCAATCATCACAGGTTGAAACTCAGCTCACGCATGGGTGCCAGTTGAGTAATATTTTATGGTGACTCCTGATTGTCATCAACCAAATCAATGGTGAATAGGAGGCAAAAGAATAATAGCTAAAAAGTCATTTTTCCTTGGCCAGGAAACTCATGAGTAGGAGGTTCGAAGTGGTCCACATTGATGGAATCCCTCGTTAGCACTCATTCCAAAGTCGCCTCATTGGCAATACCCAAACTTACATATTAAATTTGTGTAGGTTTGCTGAAGGAACCAAGCACTGATTACATTTGAAGTCGTCGTTATTGAACTAATCACAATGCACTGGATGGCACCATTATGACAATATCTGAGGGACGACATCCTAGCTACCAGATGGCTACTTGCAATGTCCAAGTCAGAGCGAAGACATATGCGCTCAACGACTATTTGGTTGGAAGTGCTTTCACTAAGACCGATGTTGGACCCTTCCTAGTGTGCGTAGCACTTTAATAGGCCGACTGGGTACTGGAAGAGATCCATGAAGGCGAGTATGGTAACCATATCGGAGGATGAAGTCTGATATTAAAACCTTTTTGGTAAGACTTGGTACTGGACAACGATGAAGACTGGCGTTGAGAACTATGCCAGAAAATATTAGAATTGTAAGAAGTTCTACTCAATCAGCATCTCTAGAGTTGACCTAATCTGATCCCATTTGCACACTTGACATGCTTGCACTTTCCCATTAACATCTAGATAAAGAAAGTATTTAACCTTGGATATTGATCACTTCTTCGCCAAATGGGTGAATGCTAAATCTTTCGCCACCATCTCATTGAGACAAATCTTCTTCTTCTTTTTGTTGAAGACGATAATATGTAGGTTTGGTTTGCCAAAGATGGGTCGATTCTCATAGATAACGAGACAAAATTTGACTCCAAGGAGTCAGCAGTTTTTGTAAAAGCTGAAGGATCAAGGTTCACTCTACCTTAGCCGTCCATCCTCAATGCAAAGGTCAAGACAAGGCAGCTAAAAAGCAGATCGTAGTCGTAGACATCCTGACGAAGCAGCAACTAAAAGAGGCAAAAGGGAAACTGATGAAACCCCTAGTGTCCTATGGTCCTATATATCTTACCATTTACAAGGTCTCTAGTGGCGAAATGCTGTTTCGGCTAGCTAGCCTTTAGAGCTTAAACGGTGGCTCCAGGTTAAGTCGGCTCAGGATTACTAGTTCTTCCTAGACAAAATGAAGGACCGAGGGCAAATTTGGACCTAGCAAACGGAACGTGTACGTGATCAAGCATTCTCGAAGCAACTCACTCATTAGCAAAAGAGTGCTCACTACTATAATTCCAAGTCAACAAACGAACCTTCTCCCTAGAAAACCTAGTGTTTCCTAAAACAAATCATTAACAAAGATCCAACACATGGGAAACTCACTGCAAATGAGGTAGGGCCATATATAGTCGATAAAATTCTCAAAGTCGCCGCTTATCAGTTTCGAGAACTAAGAGGACCGATACTAACTCATTTGTGAAATGCTGAGCACCTCTATAAATTCTATTAGTAATCTGCCCAGGCAATAATCTGTCCCAGGTGATTGGACTCTCTCTCTGCTCAGATTTTTTTAATCACTTGTAATAAATTAGAGTTCCGACATAATAGTATTGCAAAACTCAGGTGGTTAGATAAATAAGTTCAGCGTTGAACATTAGAAAATCTTTCTATAATTAGCAACTTCGTTTTATCTGTAATTTCTCAAGCCAAATTGACATTAGAAGCCAACAAGACAGAGGTAAAACTATTATAGCATCAAGGGAAAATATATAAAAAGTCAAAGCATGACAACTCGAACTTGAAGCAACATTTACTTATTCATCAAAAGTAATATTTATAAGGTCGGACGTACTATTGCTCGGACCAAAAGATAAAAGATAAAAAGGGACAAGAGGCAACTAGTTGTCGGCTGCTAGGTATTACCCCCGAGGTCGGTGGTGAGGATGGCTTGTTTACCGATCGAAGGGCGTTATTCTTAGAGGTCAACGACAAGGCTGGCTGAGATCTCTAAGTGCCCAAGTTTAAAGCCAGTTTTTTCACCCACGGCTGCTTGTACACTACTACTTCCAGCATGAACTAATTGACATCGGATCGAGTAGTCCTGAGTAAAGACATTGCTTCCTCTAGAGTTGTTCCGTAGACAGAGGAGAGTTCGTAACCACCTCCTTGGTCTAGCGAAGCTCCTCCTGCACCTTCTCAAGCATGTCTGGAGGTCGTCAGCATTCTTTTCAACTTCAAACTTCTCCAGAAGGAGATTCTTCTCCTCCTTCTTGAGGAGCCTGCTTGTTGACTTAGCCTCTTCCTTCACTGCCTTCACCTCTTATGTTATCGACTTCACCTTCACCTTCTCCTTAATAATTGCTACCTTTCTCCTTGGTCATTGCTGCCCTTTCTTTCTTTGCTCGCTGTCATTTGTTGAGCAAAAATGGTGGGTGGAAACCCTCCGCGTTCCATTAGCAAGCAGATAACAGAACTACAATAAAGTTTAAACAAAATACATAAAAGAAATCATCAAATCAGCTAGAAAAAGCATGCATATAAGTTTTCCAATGACAGCTATTAGAACTTAAAAGTTTATCAGAAGTATCATCAGAACACCCAAAGGTCCACCATAAGCATCAGAAGGCCACCAAAAGGACTCTAAAAAGCACGACGATCACATCTGGGGTGGAGATGGTAGAGTGTTGCTATCTTTTTCGCCAGATGTCCCACCTGAGATCTGAACCCACTCCTCGTCCGAGGGTATATCTGTTGTTAAATCCATGATGAGAGCTTTACGTCGTGATGCGGATCCAGCAACTTGGCCAAATTGATATATCTGTTCCCCCCATCTTTTCTTCCAGTCTCCTGCTCCGCCTAGAAGGGGTAAGGGCAGGAAGGGCCTGCCTGATCACTGGTGCCTCCACTTCCTCTATAGGTGCCATCAATTGGGGGTCCCTAACGAGATCTGTTTCATCATTTGTAAGCACCAAAGTCTCTTCTGGCATCTTCACAGGGGCATTCTGGGTATCTTGTAGTACAACCTCTAGATCTTGGTCTGCTAATTGGGGAGTGATGTCTACTGATTTTGTCACGAGCTTGTTTTTATCCCGAATACGCTTCGGTAATCAATAGGCCTGTCTTCTACGAAGTCTTGGAGGTCTTTTACTCTGCTCCCCTCGCATAATATTTTCCAGTAATTTGGCTATAATATCGCAAGCAAAATCTTTTTCAAAGTTCCTCAGATTAGAGTATAACCCCATGAAGTCCAACTGATTTTTCTCTGGGCAGTCTTCTATTTGAGATTTGGGCCGGGTTAGATGCGGGTTTGTTTGGGCTTCATCCACTAGACCCGGATCCGGATCCGCAACTCCCCCAACAACTAAACCCTCCCTTACCTTATCCAGAACAAGCCCACTTTCCTCTCTCGGTGGCTGAATTGATCCGGGTGCTTCACACGAGGAAAAGGTATTGGGTGTAGAGCTCATTAAAAGACTCTTACCCTTTCTCCTGTCTTCCTTTGCCGGTCGCTTCACCTCCTTCTACCCTGATGCTCTCCCTTCCTCTTTCGTCTCCATGTGGGTCGTCCTCTCTGTCCCATGGCGAAAGGTCGAGGAGCAGTTGTCCTTTTTCATTTCGGCGAATGAAACTACGAAAGGTCGAGGAGCAGTTGTCCTTTTTCGATCGCTGTCATTTAAGTATGCCTCCGATGCACATATTATCGTATTGCATGTGCTCGGCAAGGTAATGCTCTAATTCTTCCGTCTTCCTCATCATGGTGAATGTGTTAGGAAACTCGTGATCCCACAGCTATGGGCCATGCTGACCAATCCAGGGGAATTTCTAGATGGGCACAGAATTTTTTCTAGTGAGCCCAATTTTCCTAGTGACCACCCCCTCTCTTTTCAAAAGAGAGATTTTTCCTAGTGAGCCCACCAATATTCCCCAAATACCCTCATTCCTCCTCTCCTTCATCTCCTCCTCTCTCCCACAACTTCTGGCCGGACAACATCGTCTCCAAGCACGGCTACAAGGCCCCCAACGTCGTGTACCGCAGCCTCCTCTTCGACCACATCGTCGCCGTTAAACGCTTCAACAAGTCGGCCTGGCCAAGAGGGACGAGAGGCTTCTCGTTGCCGAGTTCATGCCCCACGAAACCCTAGCCAAGCATCTCGTTGCCTAGTTCGTTGCCGAGTTCATGCCCACAAAACACTAGCTAATTGGTCTATATCATTGATCCGGGCTGCACAGCCTGGATAAGAGCCCCGTGTCCGGGACTGTTAGCCCGAACACGGTGATAAAAGGTAGTGGGACTAATTCAATATAACAAGGTGATAAAAGAGAAGAAATGAAAATTGTGCATCTAGGAAATCGAACTCTAGTCAATTCCATGGGAGAGAAATATGATACCACTACACCAGATGCACATGTTATGACGTGGAAATTTAATTTATTTTACTTAGTCATATGTTTACAAGTACCGTTTATCTCTCACCTCTCATCCAGGCTAACCAGCCCGGACCTATGCTCTCTGTCCGAGGCTGCTAGCCCGGATGGAGAGGCTTCATCCGAGCTGGCTAGCCTAGATCAGGGTTCCAGATTTCCGACCAAGATAAAGAAAGGGTATTTTTGACCAAAAAAAAAAATAATGGCAAAGTGGTAAATAAAACGATCTTTTAAGTGGGCTCACTAAGAAATATGCTGTGCCCATCTAGAAACTCCCCCAATCCAGGGAACGATCAGGCTATATATGATGAACATGTCCGCCATCTTCTTGAAGCCATAAAGAGGAGATAGAGTGTGATCTTGTAGGTAGAAGTTGAGGACCCTTATCCTCATCGACTCCCTCTTCAGACGCCCTACTATTGAATACCCGGCCCTTGGCGACTTTGATGGTTCAGAAATAGAGAATTGAACAAAAGGAAAGAATATTAAGTATATTAACTCAACAATTTGAAGAAAGAGTTTCTGAAATTTGAAGATGTTCCTTATTAGGAATTTCCTTGCTGGTTGAGTTTGGAGTGCTCCCTTGAGCTGAGCCCATAATTTGATGGAAGACGATTTCCCCTATCTAAAACAATGTGATGATTCATGCATCAACACTAAGTCCTCATCTTGATCACCTCCTTCGTAGAAATCTTCCCATATTTATTTGGCCTACTGGCATTGTTGAATCCAACGACTAGAGTCTCCTCTGAGTCAAGTACGCTACATTCCTCCAATAATAAGGCAACCTGTAGAGCATCATGGCATGGTTAAACTCTTTATTGGTCAGCTCAGGTGAGCTTCTAATGTTCTTGTGTCAATCATTCTAATATATGGGGATGGCGACAAGGTCAAGATCGGGGATATGAAGTAAGAAAAAACTTTTCCCGCGTTTACTTGTTATTTGACGAGTCTTCCTCAAAAAGGGTATCTTAGGACAACTCGAAAAGTAACACCAAGAAATCACCCCTTTTGAGCATTTAATATCGTAGAAGAAAAGAAAAAGCTTGCGAAAGGGGAAGGAACGGGAACAAAGAACAAAGGACAACAAAAGAATTTTGCATTCCCACAAGGTTGCGGGTGAGTTGGGGCAGCCCAACATGCTACAATTGGAGCAAGTACCGAAGGAATGGACATATCAGGAACCAAAAACCAGATTTCGTGCTTGATAATACACTTCAAAGTAATATCCGAGAGGACTGCGAATAGGATGATCAGCAGAGAGAGAGAGATATATATAATGGAAGAGCCCAGAGGTAGAGGAATCACAGACCAAAGGGTCTTAAGTTCCAGAGTAGAGTAGTGGTGAACGAGAAGGTTTTCTTCAACATTTCGTTCGACTCTATACTAATGGCGTCTTTGCATGCTTTATGACTCTTGGTGAAAAACTTACAACTAGATCTATTGCAAGAGATGTTGCAGCCCTTTTCCTAGAAACTGTTCGTCACAAAATTTTTGCTTCCTTCCATTGAATACAACTTAGATTACAACGAAAGTGAATAAGAAAAGAACAAACGAGAGGATTTATAATTTATCTCTCTCTTTTACAATGTAAAGTGGGTTCTCGTGGCGATGGGATCTAGTAAATGCTCCTTTGGACGATCTGACGTCGATGATTTTCTTGCTTGATGAAAATAATGGCCGACTTGATCTTTCTCTGCTGATCATGATTCGTTCAAGACTCTCACGCGTAACTTGAACTCCTTTAATGCTCGCAAAAGATCCTCAAAGGCTTTCTCAAGAGGGTATTTATAGTCTTGGACCAATATGAGAGTTTCTATTTAAATATAATTTGTTGTATTCATCAAGGATTCTAATCAAATATTTGATTTTGATTTAAATTTCTTGATTTAGAATTTTGATTGAACTTAATTTGGGTATTGGATAAGCCAAATCTCAATCATAATCTATTTAAAATTCTGATTATCTGCTCACGCGGAGCTAATCGCGTCAAAACGCGGACCTGGAAAGCCAGAACGCATTTTTCTTAACGTGAGGCTAAATAGCCAAATGCGGAGCTATTGATTAGCTCCGCGTTCTGTGTGGAAAATTCCTTTTACTTAGAAATTTTCACTACCAACAGAACCCCCTCCAAAATTTTCAAAATGGTTTAAAATTTAGCAAATTTTGAAATACTTTGGGTTTTCAAACTGGAATGCGGAGTTAAAATACCAAGTTATCTTCTCGTTTTCAATCCACACGCGAAGCTAATAGCTTCGCGTTTCAGTGAACAATCGCTTCAATTCTCGTGCCAAATACCAAGGGCGAGTTTTCTCATTTAAATAGAGTCTTTAACTCTTCTTCTTCCTCACTTCATTCGAAAAAAAAATTCAAGAACTCAGGCGACCAGAGCTCCTTGCCACCGGCGACCGAAACCTTTGCCTGTATTCCCCATCGATTTCCTCATTTTTCTTCAAGATTTCAAGGCAAATGGCACCCAAGAAGAGCATGACCTCACGCGCCTCTTCTCCGTCGACGGCAGGCGCCAGTAGCGGCCACAATGGTGGAGCGGCCTTTGCTGCGCCGATTGGAGGTAAAAATCTCAACTCTTGAGTCCTTTAGAACCATTTTAGAGTGATTTGGCTCGGTTTTGACCGGCCAATCACTTCTTTCACAGGTGAAATCGCCGTACTCCAGCCGAACGGCTTGGAGAAGAAGAGACTTCTGATTTTCTTCTACGTGAAGCTATCGCATTATCTTCACGTTTTGTTAGCGAAGTTATTTTTGTTAACTGTCGCGTTTCTACGCGAGGTTACAGATTTAATTTCGCGTTTATGAACGCGAAGTTATTTCCTTAGCTTCGCGTTTTTCATCCAAACGTCAAGTTATCTCTTTATTTTCGCGTTTCTTTAAAACGCGAGGCTATTTTCTTTGCTTCGCGCGGGGTTTATTTTTAGCTCTACATTTCTATACTTATAAGATTTTTCTGATTCTCAAAAAAAAATTTCTAACTTTGATTTCTTCTTTTGCAGTTGGTTACTCAGTGGATCCTCTTTCCCATAGGCACCACTTTGGGTTTGCTGGGGGTGCAGACTCAGCAACCCAGCTTCGTTTTACCACTGACCTTCTGGCCTTCAAGCTAGGTCTTAGGGAACGTAGTAAGAAACTAATAAGATACAGTCCTGCGACTGCTAGAGAGATCATCACCGATACTCAATTTGAGGCAATGAACCGAGAGGCATTGGAGAAGCCCGCATTCCTCTTCAGAGATGCAATGGAGCACTCAGACGAGATCCCGTTTGAAGAAGAGAGAAAATGGCTCTATCAGAACAGCGATTTGCTGATGTTCCTGCCCGATATGGAACGCGGCTACCCTTTGGTGTATCTCCAGAGGTTGTTCTTCCATCACGAGTTAGAATGGGAGCTAACTCGCGAGTATGACGGAGTTGCGACTGGCAAATTCGACGCAAAAGGGGCTTTCTAAGATGGTCCTCCCAGATGTATTACTGGGCTTCTTCCGGGCAGAGTCACGAAGAAGTACCCGGTTGGTGAAGTTCCGACTCGTGCTAAGACCTTTCTTAGCGAATTCATGGCCAAGGGTGGATAGTACCCCGCTAAGGACTTCCAAATACCCGGATGGATCCATTCCTCGGGCAACATGTGGTGGTTCAGGCTCGTCAAATATGTAGTGGACACCCATGAGCAAACTTTAAAGGAGATTGGGTTATACAAAGCCATCCGGAACATTCAGTTTGACTTGCCTCAAAGCTCGTATCATCTCTTCAGTCTCTTGGAGATGTACAACCCCGAAACTAGCACTTTTTTACACCAGTGGGTGAGTTAGGACTTGCTCTCCACGAGATGTATGAAGTGTCTGGGTTATCGATGAGCGAGATTCCCTACGAGGAATATATCCCTACTGTCGACTAGACCTATTGGGTGTACGCCCGAAAATTGCATCTTTGATTCCATTGCAAAATTATTTGAATTACAACGAAATTGAGATTACAAAAAAATATCGAGGAATTACAAGAACGGGAATATTAGTTTATTCCCTTTTTTATGTGGGTTCGGGTGGCGGTGGAGTCTCGTTGCTGCCTCCGTTGACCGTCCGACCAGGAGAAGATGGCTCTGCTCTTTTCTTTGATCTCACGAGCTCGCCCGAAATCTTCCCAAAGTCCAAGAATCCCCAAAAATCAAAAGTCCTTTCTCTCGTTAAATTCCTGTATTTTATAAACCGAAGAAGCTTGAAATCCGGCTTAATTCTCTCCTGAAAAAGCGGATCACGGATTATCAGGAAAATAAAATAGGAAATAAAACAACGGGAAAACAACGAAAAACAACCCGCGGGTGGCAACCCGCGGGATCGCCCCCGCGGGTTGCCACCCGCGGGAATCCTCCCGCGGGTGGCAACCCGCGGGGGCTCCCGCGGGTTGCAACCCGCGGGAGAACTCCCGCGGGTTGCTTCCCGCGGGGGTTCCCGCGGGTTGCAACCCGCGGGTGCTCCCGCGGGTTGCTTCCCGCGGGTGCCCCCGCGGGTTGCAACCCGCGGGTGCACCCGCGGGTTGCATCCCGCGGGTGCTCCCGCGGGATGCTTCCCGCGGGTGCCCCCGCGGGTTGCAACCCGCGGGTGCTCCCGCGGGTTGCATCCCGCGGGTGCACCCGCGGGTTGCACCCGCGGGATGCAACCCGCGGGTGCAACCCGCGGGTGTGCCCACTTAGCAAAATTAGGTTTTTTTTTTTTTTTTTTTTTTTTATTTATTTAATTATTTTTAGTGTCTACATAACCCCCTCCAAAGTTTTTGAAGTTCTGTATTGAACCGTACTGAATTTCGAAATACTTTGGATTTTTTAATTTTGGTTATAGACTTTTTAAAAGATTTGGTCGATAGGGATAACTGTTAATATATTTATTTATTCCATAACAAGCAGATGTATGATTTTAACGTACTCATTAGAGGACAAGCAGAGGTATAATGTTAACGTGCTTATTTTAGGTCAAGCAGAGGTATAATATTAACGTGCTTATTTTAATCCTAATCGTTCAGTGACATCTAGTATGACGAATCAGGAAAAGACAGAGGTGACATTAAACGTGTCTTGGAGCTTAACCTATTCAGAGGATCTGGTCGTGATAGGGTCAAGCTGACTAAACAGAGGTGACGGTTAACGTATTTAGTTTTGGAATCGGACTATCAGAGGTAACTGTTAACTTGATAGGGAGATGATTTTCGTCAGAGATAATTTTCAACTTAACGATATCAAAAGCACGTTCATCAGAGGTTGTAATGTTGGACTTGATGAAGTGTGAATTTTCTTTTCTGTCAGAGGTGAAATCTTAACGTGACAGGGGATTAAATCGGATCTTATCTCATTTGATTTTGAATTATGATGTCAGAGGTATGATTTTAACTTGACTAATATTTTGGAGTGTTGCTTGCTCTGTTAGAGCAAAATGACAAGAAAAGTTTTACTGTCAGAGGTGAGATCTTAACGTGACAGGAGATTTATCTGATTAGGATTTTTAGCAAACCCCCAGCTATCAACGGGTTTGATTTGCCTTTACCAACTACCGTTTGAGTTGGGCTAGCCATGCTATTCCCCTCAGCATGGTGAGTTGTCAAGAATTTCGTTTGGGCTTAAATGCCAAACTTTTCCTCTTCCCTTTGCCTTAGCAGCTTAGGGCAGTGATGTATTCTTATATTCGGATAAGAATACTGTTGTGACAGATTTGTCGTGGGATTTTTAGCAAACCCCCAGCTATCAACGGGTTTGATTTGCCTTTACCAACTACCGTTTGAGTCGGGCTAGCCATGCTATTCCCCTCAGCATGGTGAGTTGTCAAGGATTTCGTTTGGGTTTAAATACCAAACTTTTCCTCTTCCCTTTGCCTTAGCAGCTTAGGGCAGTGATGTATTCTTATATTCGGGTAAGAATACTGTTGTGACAGATTTGTCGTGGGATTTTTAGCAAACCCCCAGCTATCAACGGGTTTGATTTTGCCTTTACCAACTACCGTTTGAGTTGGGCTAGCCATGCTATTATCCTCAGCATAGTGAGTTGTCGAGGGTTTCGTTTGGGTTTAAATACCAAACTTTTCCTCTTCCCTTTGCCTTAGCGGCATTGGGCAATTCATACTTTTACCCCCAGTATGGTGGGGTTGACGAGAAATTTATTCTCTCCCCGTAGCCTTATCGGCATTGGGTGGTTCGTACTTATTACCCCCAGTATGATGGGGTTTGCGAGAAATTTATTCTCTTCCCGTAGCTTTATCGGCGTTGGGTGGTTCGTACTTATTACCCCCAGTATGATGGGGTTGGCGAGAAATTTATTCTCTCCCCGTAGCCTTGTCGGCGTTGGGTAATTCATACTTTTTACCCCCAGTATGGTGGGGTTGACGAGAAATTTATTCTCTTCCCGTAGCCTTAGCGGCGTTGGACAGTTCATACTTTTACCCCCAGTATGATGGGGTTGGCGAGAAATTTATTCTCTTCCCGTAGCCTTGTCGGCGTTGGGTAATTCATACTTTTTACCCCCAGTATGATGGGGTTGGCGAGAAATTTATTCTCTTCCCGTAGCTTTAGCGGCGTTGGGCAATTCATACTTTTTACCCCCAGTATGATGGGGTTGGCGAGAAATTTATTCTCTTCCCGTAGCCTTGTCGGCGTTGGGTAATTCATACTTTTTACCCCCAGTATGATGGGGTTGACGAGAAATTTATTCTCTCCCCGTAGCCTTGTCGGCGTTGGGAATTCATACTTTTTACCCCCAGTATGGTGGGGTTGGCGAGAAATTTATTCTCTCCCCGTAGCCTTGTCGGCGTTGGGTAATTCATACTTTTTACCCCCAGTATGGTGGGGTTGGCGAGAAATTTATTCTCTTCCCGTAGCCTAGTCGGCGTTGGGTAATTCATACTTTTTACCCCCAGTATGGTGGGGTTGACGAGAAATTTATTCTCTTCCCGTAGCCTTAGCGGCGTTGGGCAGTTCATACTTTTACCCCCAGTATGATGGGGTTGGCGAGAAATTTATTCTCTTCCCGTAGCCTTGTCGGCGTTGGGTGTTTTTTTTTTTTTTTTTTTTTTTTTTTTTTTTTTATATATATATTTTTTAATTTGGGGTTTAAATTAACCGCCCTGAGCCCATTTTTTGGGAATTGTTGTGAGCCCAAGTGGTACCTTTAGACCTCACGCATTAAATGTGTCGGAGTTAGCTCTAACTCCTTTTTTGTTCAGCTTTGAGCTGAACTGCTCCAGCGTCAATCAACGCTTGAATTTTATCTTTTAAGATAAAACAATTTTTTGTGGGGTGACCTACAATCCGATGGTACAGGCAGTAGTTCGGATCGTTAGTTTTCCCTACTTCTTCAGGTCTCTTGCTCTCCGGAAATTTAAGCATCTTGCGTTTGGTGAGCAGATTGAACATAGTAGCAGTATGTTCATCCTTGAACGAATACTGCTTTTGAAGTCTGGGTGACTTTGCTGTGTTGCTTGTAGTTGGCCATAGTTTCTGCTTCAGTGCACTTTCTACCGCCATTGCCGTTATGTCTTTCCCTTTTGAACGGGAAAAATGGAATGAAGATTCGTTTGCACCGTCTCCGGTTGCAGACTGTTGCATTTCGAGACGTCGAAGTATTTCTTCGGCCTGTTCACCCTGCTTAAGCAGATCCTTCCATGACTTGGATTCGACCGAACCCATCTTGTCTAAAATATCGGTCAACAAGTTATGTCTGCAGGTTTCCACAAGCGTATCCTGCGTCATGCCATGTGGGCATCGAACGGAAAGTTCTCGGAACCGCTCGACATAAGTTTTGACCATTTCGCCTTCTTCTTGCTTCGCTGCTAGCAAAGATAATATGGAGACTTCTGTATCATCTTCAAAGAATCGGGCTAGGAACTCACGTTCTACATCAGCCCAAGATTTAATTGTTCCCTGGGGAAGTTGCATAAACCAGGTAAATGCGGGCCCCCGTAAAGTGCTCGCAAATATCCTAGTCATAGTTGGATCATTCCCCATGAGATGTCCTGTCTGTGAGAGGAAATAGAAAATATGTTGCTGCGGCGAACCTTTACCGTCGAATGATTGAAGATTCAACGGTTTATATTTTACAGGATAGGGTACGGTCTCCCATTCTACGGGATAGGGACGGACTACCCCCAACTCTTGTAGCTTTTTGCGATGAAGAAGAGCTTGTAATTGGTTCTCCATCTTCTCTATTTTCTCTGCGTGAGGATTGAGGATAACTTTCACTTCCTCTTCCTCTCTTGAATGAGGAGGCACTTCTTCATCTTCGTCTTCGCTGTCTTCATTTATTTGGACAGGCCGTTTTCCTTTCTGCCGACTAGAAATGGACGGCGATGATTGGTTCTTTCTAGTTTGAGCCAGTAACTCAATCAAAAGTTGTTTCATTTCTTCTATGGTCTCCTCGTGCTGTTCGAGACGTTTTTCTTGTCTCTCAAGCCTTTCAGAGACTTCTTCTAGAAGCGCGCCCTCTGGTTCGATAGAAACTCCTTTTGATCCTGGAGTAATTTCCTTATCCGAAAGGTTATTTCCGACCACCTTTTTGCCTTTATTAACCATATTTGATGAGGTGGCAGGTAGATCGGTTCCAGAGCACACCCTCTTTATTGTCCGTATTCCTTTGGATTCGGTGATCCGCTCAAAAACGGACCGTCTCGGATGGCACTCGCAGTTTGATAGAACAGTTGAGATTAACTGTTCGCATTGGCATTGAGGAGTATTCTGTGCAGAGTTCTTCTTCCAATTGAGGTATTCTCTCAAGTCTTGAGATATCTTCTCCTCTCTATTTGCAACCTGACGCCGCTTGCGTCGCAAACTTGGTTCATAATACTTGAGAGTCTGCAATATCTCAGGGCTGAGCTCTTTTCCAGCATTAGATTGTTCTCCAACCCTTCTGCGGATTCTTCTGGAGTGTATGCTGGCCTGCGCAGTTGTGCGGGCCTCGCACGCATCTGACTTGTTCTTCGGGATATGGAGGATTCTATCATGAATATGTTCATCCGAAGAGAAATTTGAAGATCTATCCTCATGTGAGTTCATGAGCACATCCTTATATTTATTTGTAGAGGAACGGGATGGTACATCTGAGAGAGTAACCAAAAAGTTAGATGTGCGCTGTGTGCTCACTGCGCGTGTGCCCGAATAGACACCATAACCAACCCTTGATTTTTCCTGCGGAGTGCAACCCACGGGTTGCAACTTGCGGTGTGCAACCCGCGGTTGGAACCGCGGGTTTGCACCCGCGGTTGCAACCGCGGGGTTGCACCCGCGGGGTGCAACCCGCGGTTGGAACCGCAGGTTTCCTCCTGCGGTTGCAACCCGCGGTTGGAACCGCGGGTTTCCACCCGCGGTTGCAACCGCGGGGTTGCACCCGCGGGGTGCAACCCGCGGTTGGAACCGCGGGTTTCCACCCGCGGTTGCAACCGCGGGGTTGTCCCCGCGGGGTGCAACCCGCGGTTGGAACCGCGGGTTTCCACCCGCGGTTGCAACCTCGGGGTTGCCCCCGTGCGGTGCAACCCGCACTTCTGCCTGCGGATTTTTATTTTTGGAATTTTTATTTTTGGAATTTTTATTTTTGGAATTTTTTCTTTCCGATGTTTCCTGATCTGGATTTTCTGAGCGCAATTTTCCAGAGGCACTGTTGAGGCGGGCCCGCTGTGCCTTACGCCTCAGGTTTCTCTTCTGAGAGCGGGTCAGGGACTGGTTTGACTTTTGGCTTGACTTTGGAACGGGCGATAACGCCTCGTAAATTTCAACGGGCGATGACGCCTCGTAAATTTTCATAGGCGATGACGCCTTTTGATTTTCAGTGGGCGATGACGCCTCACCTTTTTTCATCGTCACCCGGCGATGACGCCTAGGCTCCGAATCAGAGGAGGAAAGAAATTCCTCATATTTTTGCTGGTCAACTTCTATGACCAGCATCTCAACCATTGAGCCAATCGGCACCCGGTCGGACTGCGCCACCAAATTCTCTGTGGTAAACAGAGGAGCTCCCACTGTGGTCGCCAGTTCTTGTACGCCCGAAAATTGCATCTTTGATTCCATTGCAAAATTATTTGAATTACAACGAAATTGAGATTACAAAAAAATATCGAGGAATTACAAGAACGGGAATATTAGTTTATTCCCTTTTTTATGTGGGTTCGGGTGGCGGTGGAGTCTCGTTGCTGCCTCCGTTGACCGTCCGACCAGGAGAAGATGGCTCTGCTCTTTTCTTTGATCTCACGAGCTCGCCCGAAATCTTCCCAAAGTCCAAGAATCCCCAAAAATCAAAAGTCCTTTCTCTCGTTAAATTCCTGTATTTTATAAACCGAAGAAGCTTGAAATCCGGCTTAATTCTCTCCTGAAAAAGCGGATCACGGATTATCAGGAAAATAAAATAGGAAATAAAACAACGGGAAAACAACGAAAAACAACCCGCGGGTGGCAACCCGCGGGATCGCCCCCGCGGGTTGCCACCCGCGGGAATCCTCCCGCGGGTGGCAACCCGCGGGGGCTCCCGCGGGTTGCAACCCGCGGGAGAACTCCCGCGGGTTGCTTCCCGCGGGGGTTCCCGCGGGTTGCAACCCGCGGGTGCTCCCGCGGGTTGCTTCCCGCGGGTGCCCCCGCGGGTTGCAACCCGCGGGTTGCATCCCGCGGGTGCACCCGCGGGTTGCATCCCGCGGGTGCTCCCGCGGGATGCAACCCGCGGGTGCAACCCGCGGGTGCAACCCGCGGGTGTGCCCACTTAGCAAAATTAGGTTTTTTTTTTTTTTTTTTTTTTTATTTATTTATTTAATTATTTTTAGTGTCTACATTGGGAAATGATATACCATGACCATATCTGTGCCGATCTGGCTAGGGTAAGGAACCAGGGAATCAGCCATAAGAAGTGGGCAGACTACCTCTTCATTAACTTGAAAGAGATTCTCCCTATGGTTCGCGGACGCCCATCCGTTAGCACTGAAGAGATAAAGGAGTGTATCTCCAAGCTGAAAGTCACAACTTACACTACTGAATCTAATGAAGGGGGTTCAACCCAGACACAGTCTTCTAAAGCTTCCACTACTAAGCACAGTTCCCTATTTCATATAGGGGTCTGCTTGCGGGCTTTTGATGCTCTGGTTGAAGAGATGCATCGTTCCTTCGTTGCCCAAAGAGGCCATCGCCAAGAACGTCGTTTGCCCAGCCGTTCTATTGGCCTATGGGACCATTCGGGCTCTTACCAGCAATGGTTAGCAACCTCAAGAGCAGTCTTCGAGCCATCTGCAACAGCTTTGTCCCAGCAGAAAAGAACAAGGGAAAAGCTGCAAAGGGCAAAGCAGCAAAAGAAACTGCTATGGTGAGTACACTGAACCCTAGAGTGGAGATGTCTTATACATATTTAATGGCATAGCTAGTCATGCAATGCCCATCGTTGATGAGTGCTGCAGATTACTATCCAATTGACAAACCGTTCCTTGTAGAGAAGTACGAACGCTCTACATGGAAGAGCAACTACATTCGATAATCCGCAAAACGCTCCGCCACCCCCAGAACAACGAGATTTTCTGCTGCTTCCCAGACTTCCATGGAGGAGAGTATGGATCAAGATTTAAAATATTATGAGAGCAGATAACTTTACCAGCTTATTTTCAGAAGTCTTCTGGTGGTTATTAAATATTCGCTCCGGACACTTGGTGTACAGGCAAGACACCATGTGCTATATAGAGCCGTATATACCAAGTCGATTTGCCCGTCAATTCGGATATACGCAGCTCTATATAGGGAATCCGAACAAGGGGCTGGCGTACGAAGGAAATCTGTACGTGGGAGCAAGGGGCTAGTTCCACTTCATCGCCTGAGGAACTGGAGCCGAGTTTACGTTGCCCTAAAAGGTGCCAGACTTGAGCATGCCTCTGAGTTTCTGCAAGTGGTACAGCATTGCCAATGCAGATGTACCTAACTTCTCTATCAACCATAGTTATTGTAAAGAGATAGAGGCGTTTTACTCTTGCAACAAAGGGGCAAAGAGGGTCCGAGTGAAGGGAATTGATGAATTCCTCGGTACAGCAGTGGATCCGTCAAATGCAGGCGACTCTAATGGTGACAACGATGGCGATGGCGGTGATGCTGATATCGGCGGTGCTCCTCAGCCCGTCGTCATTCATTCCCGAAGCCCGTCCGTCAAACACCGCGGGTCTACTAGGAGTGAGCAAGCCAAGAAGAAAAAGAAGCTGGCTGGGGACACGCTAGTGATCCCCCACGATGCGGCAGTCCAATTTGTTATGGATTTGCTTGCCTCAACTCTGCCATCAGCATCGACGGAGGAGAGCAGGCCCGTAGAAGCTCCTAGTGCCACCGAAGCTTCGGTTCTGCCAACCACAGAGTCTGCTGAGCAGACTACGACGCAACCTATAGGTAGTGAAACGGGTGTGCTCCTGGAGACGCCCTCAGCTCCTCCTTCAAGTCCAATCACTGGACTTGTATACGTTGGTATGGTTCTGATTTTTAACTTTGTATTCTAACTTTTTATTCTTTTTACATATACATGACACTCCCTATTTACTTTCTGAGATCCAGATAGTCAGCTTCATTCGCCCATGCACTCGACTACCAAGGTGGAGTCCGAGAAGCTGGTGGACTATTCTGACACTACAGGCTTAGTGGGCGGATTGGGTAGTTCTGCATATGGATTCGATGCAGACTACTTCACACCGGCTTCACATTCTGTTCCTTCATCAACTCCCCCCATTGACGAATTAGGGAGTGATGACAAAACATACGTTGTTGCCATGTCAAGAGATGCTCCCCTATCCCCGAGCCTACCATCTCCAACACCAGTGGTTTGCTCCGAGGACACTTTCCCGGTCGTCCTTGGCATGCCCTCTACTTCTTAGCCAGCGATATTAACGCCATCGACAATCGTGGTTGTTGAGACACCGGTGGCCCCTCCTGCTCCAACTCACCTGCTAGCAGTGGATGAAGACAACTTAAAGTTTTCGTTTGAGGCTACTTCTACTACAGGAGGAATTTCAGGCCGAGACACACCATCATCCACCCCTGTTGGCGGGACTGCTCGACTTCCTAGTACCTACGATACTTCACCTCGGGTTCCCAGTTCTGCCAAGTCTTTATTGGCTTTACTGGCCCCGCATGTCATGAGTCTGGTACAGGGGCGAGCTTCTTCTTCCTCGACTCCTACAGAAGCCACTCCTACTCCGGTGACGTCTGCCTTAGCACTGCTTGCTCTCAATTTAGACACTACTAATCCACTTGAAGAATTCTTCAACCATAGTGTTAACGATTTCATGCGGCTGCTAAGGAGATGCATTGGCATGATTTTGAATGAGAGGAACTTCCTTGAGCTCGGACGCCCAATGTTGGCCAGTTACCTAGACAATATTGGAAAGATTGGGAGGAGTGACCGAGCAGCTCCTTATCGAGCCCACCTAGAAGCTTTAGAAGAGCAGGTGCAAATGCTAAACACAATTCGCCAAGTGGATGTGGAAGCGATAACCGAGATTGAACTGGCGCGACTACAAGTAGAGTTGACAACTCGTCAGGAGGAGCTGAGGCGCCGAGAGAAATACTGATCTCGGGAGTTGGCAGAACTACGAGCCAGCCAGAAGTCAGTTCTCAGGGGGCTGGAGATGGTGGACTTTGAAATTGAAGGGAGCCAAGCAACCATTCTCAGAGCCAAAGAGACTATCGCCAAGGCTCAGGCTATTTAGAAGCCAGCGAGTCTCGGCTAGGGGAATCCATGAAGAAACGAGAAGAGTTGATCCTTCAACAAGGACGGCTTAAGCAGGAAGGCATGATGAGGAGCCGTTCTATTGAAGAATCTCGTCACCAGTTGGCCCAACAACTCGCAATAAATAACGATGATTTACACAGGCAGGCTCAACACTCCGTGGAGGAAACCTGTCGTCGAGTTATTGATGAGACGACAAATAAGTTGAAGCTTTTGGGAGAGCCTTAACTCCCATGTTTTCTTACACATATTTATTTATTTATTTGTAATAAAGAACTCACCAATTCTTTGAATTCTTTTGTTTTTGTAACTTTATTCTTTCAATTCATGAATAAAGATAATTCTTTTGATTCTTTTATCCGTTGGCTACAAATTTTTCTTGCTCAACAAATAATTGACATAAAATAGTTCATAGTTTTGGTAAAACAATCCAAGGCACATCTGCGTAATTTAGATTGCTGATAGCAATCGGGTCTCAATTATTAAGTGAAGTGATAGTTTGGTGAAAGGCGTTTAATTGCCTATACCATAATGATCAGATTAGGATCATTAACTTAGACAGAGGCGCCTAATTGCACATGCCTTAATTTGGCAAAGAAGTTCAAATGCTCATATGTGTAACTTGAACAAGTGGATGGTTATACTCATAGGGATATGAACCAGATGTGACAGTAAATAAAAACTTTTTTATGCATAATACTTTTTCAAAAATTTGTCGTTGATCGGCATCATCATTCTGTCGTCATTCTGATTCATTAAGCAATAAGCTCCACTAGAGTATACCATCTCCACGATGAACGGTCCTTCCCACTTGGGTTCAAATTTACCCTTAGTTTTGTGAGTCAAAATCATTGGCCTCTTAATAGCCAGAACCAAGTCTCTCTGCTTAAAGGTTCTTTGTTTAACATTCTTATTGAACGCTTGTGAGACCCAGGCTTGATACAACTCAATCTATTACTGAGCCCGGAGACGCTTTTCATCGAGCGTTTCTAGTTCTCGTAATTTTTGTTGATGGCGTTCTTCTGTTGTCATCTTTGTGGCTAATATCACTCTTAATGATGGTATCTGGACCTCCAAAGGTAAGACGACCTCGCTTCCATATACCAAAGAAAAAGGGGTAGCTTTTATCGGGGTGCGGACTGTGGTGCGATAAGCCCACAAACACTGCCCTAACTTTTCATCCCAGTCTCGTTTGTTAGAAGAGATGAATTTTCGAAAGAGTTTAATAATAGTCTTATTAAAGGCTTCGGCCAATCCATTTGCTGTGGGATTATATGTTGTTGAAGCAATATCCTTGATTCTAAACTTATCACAGAATCGTGAGAACCTCTAGCTGATGAATTGCGGTTCATTATCATGAATGATTCTTCGAGAAATGCCAAAACGGTAAATGACGTGATGTTTAATGAATTTAATAACATCTGTCATCTTTACCTCTCTCATGGGCACGGCTTCAGCCCATTTTGAAAAATAATCGGTTATCGCAAGTATGAACCGATGTCCTCTGAATGATGGGGGAGTTATTGGCCTCACGATATCCATCATCCATGCTTCAAAAGGCCAACTAGTAACAGTATTGTGCAAGTATTATGGAGATTGATGAATAAAACTAGCGTGTACCTGACATGCATGGCACCGTTTAGCGTATGTCATTGCATCGGTAATCATGTTCGGCCAGTAGTATTCTAACCTTCTTATGTGATCTCCGAGTTTTGGGCCGGGCTGATGGGCTCCACATACACCATCATGTGTTTCTCTCAGCACTTCATCGACTTCTGGTTTTGATAAGCAGTGCAGTAGGAGACCGTCACTTGACTCTGTATATAGTCTGTAGTGTAGGATCGTAATAAAATCTTTGAGCCTTCCTCTTTATTGAGGCAGCTTCCTTTAGATTCTCTGGCAGCATCCGTATAAGGTGTAATCTACGAATGGAAATCTCCAATCACGAGGTTCCAGAGTTAGGCCTACTTGGCACACTTTCACAGTTTGGAAAACCGTATCTGAATGGAGAAGTTCTCGACTTTCAATAGTGATATTTTTAGCCGCGCCTGGTGGGATTGCCAATGTTGCGGCTAATGCAACAAGATCGTCCGCATAGATGTTCTCGTTCCGAGGTATATGATACTAGTTAATGGTAGGTGATGAGGGACTCATGTTTGACTTCATACTCCCCCGTCATCTGATTGACGATAAGTTTAGAGTCTCCATATGCCTCTAGATAGTTCACTCCTAGTTGCAGAGTCATTTTTAAACCAATAATGAGCACATTGTATTCTGCCACATTATTTGTACATGGCTCTGTCAACGAGTAACCATTGGGCAGTATATATTTATATGGGGAGATCAGTACCACCCCCACTCCAGCAGCAGATCGTCTGGCAGCACCATCAAAGAATATATGTCATGATTGTTCTTTGCTAGTTGTGTTGGCTTCTGACATCTGTTTAGAGACATCTGCTGATGATTTAGAGTTGGACCAACTTGGATGGTCTGCTAAGAAATCGGCGATCGCTTGTCCCTTCATAGCTTTTTGAGGAACAAAGTGGATATCATATGGCGATAGCAGTAATGCCCAGCTTTCTAATAGACCATTTAAAGATCCTAGTTTTGTCATCAGGATTTTCAAGGGATTAACCCGTGATATGACATTAACTGTTTGCCCAGAAAGATAGTGTCGCATTTTCTGGACGGCGAACACTAGAGCTAAACATTCTTTTTCAATCAGGGTGTACCGATGTTCGGCTTTGATCATTGTCCAGTTTAAATAATAAAGGAATGTTCATGACCGTGCTCGTTATATTGAGCGAGTAATGCTCCTAACGCGTTATTCATAACCCTTACATATATAAGGAATGGTCTTCCAGGAACAGGCGCCATAAGGTTTCATAAGGTATTCTTTAAGATCGTCAAACGCTTGTTGATATGCTTCGTCCCATACAAAAGAAACCCCCTTTTCATAAGTCTGGAGAACGGCTGGCATCGTCCCAATAGATTGGAGATAAAGCGCCGGATATAAACTAGTTTTCCTTATAACCCCCTCAGTTCTTTAAGGTTACGAGGAGGTGTCATCTCTTTAATCGTTTTTACTTTTTCGAGATCAAGGAAAATCCCTTTCGAAGTAACTATGAGTCCAAGAAATTTTTCACTGGACACCCCCATGAAGGACTCAGCAGAATTCATCTTCAAGTGATGTCTTCGCATATGATTGAAGACTGTTCTCAGATCCTGAATATGGTCTTCTTTGTTTTTGCTTTTGACTGCCAAGTCATCTACGTAACACTCCACCGTTTTGCGCAGGTGTTCTTTAAATATAATGCTCATCGTGCGTTGATAGGTGGCACCGGCGTTCTTCAACCCAAAGGGCATTACTGTATAACAGTACACCCCCAATGGCGTTCTAAAAGCCGTGTACTTTTTGTCATCCGGATGCATTTTAATCTGATTATATCCAGAGAAGTCATCCATAAAGGACATCTTCTCATAATCGCAAGTGTTGTCGATCATTACATCGGTAATCGGGAGTGGGAACTCATCCTTAGGGCATGCAGCGTTTAGATCACGAAAATCAATGCATATCCGGATCTTATCATTCTTCTTACGAATTGTCACTATATTGGCCACCAAATCAGGATGTTGCTCTTCACGAATAAATCCTGATTTTATGAACATATTAACTTCAGCAACTATCGTCTCCATTAATTCCGGTCGAAAGCGCCTTTGCTGTTGTTTGATCGGCTTGGTGTCTTCCTTAATATTTAACCGGTGCGTGGCAATCTGAGGATCAAACCCGGACATATCTTCATAGCTCCATGCGAACACATCTATATATTTCTTAATAAGAGATATAAGTTCCTCCTTTTCTAAAGGAGTTAGTGTGTCGCTTATGAAAATGGGTTTCGGATTCTCTGTTCCCATGTTAATTTGTACTAACTTATCTTCTGTGGGCAGGTCTCGTTGTTCAAAACGGACATCCCAGAGAGTATCCATGTGTTTAGCCCAGTAATTATTTTTAACATCAATTGGTTCCTCGTAGCTTTCTAGTGCGGCTGAAACCATATTTGCTGTTAAAGATTGAAACCAAGCGCCAGTACTTAGATCCGAATCATGATCAAATGGACATAAATCTTCATCGGCCAAAGAGTTTTCTTCGTACTTATATGGCGGTGAGGGAGGAGTGGACACATAGTCTAACCCCCTTCGAGTTTTCTGATAATAATCCGGGCTCTTCTCCCTTGGTTTAAATGAGGGTATGAGATTTCGCCGCCCTTTCTCAAAGTTTAATCCCGATTTTTGGGTAAAATTATAACCCATCTTTTTCATCATTCGCTGGGATTTCTGCTCGTATAAGTGAAATTGTGGTGATATTTGTTCATCACTTTCACTACTTTGTCTTTGGTTAGGCGACGCGATCACTTTGCTGAAAACAATTAGTTTTTGAGATACCTGTCGTGGAGGCACTTCAAAGAAGTGATCTCGTCCTTTCATTATTTTAGACCGAGAGATGAGGGATGACCTGATTGGCAAATGATATGCCGCCAGAACTTCAAGTTCGGACAGGTCATCCGCCTCGGTGGAAATACAAGAAGGCTCAGACTCTGTAGCAACAGCAGGCTCGTAGACTAATTTTATATTTTCATTAATAAGCCACTCATCCTTTGCTACATCAGTTACATTATTATCAAAATTCACATTAAAATTTATGTGAGGGTTTATCTCATAGTCACCCCATCATCCTCTTCTGGAGATTCGTACTCAGTATCCGCTTCATTTCCGCTGTCGTTGGGTTCTTGAGGCTCTTTGCTGTTGTTATTGGGGACTTCATGGGCCTGTTTGTAGAGTATAGCATCAGTGAAATAATTTTCTAGTCCTTTGAATGGTTACCTATCTGCAACTAGTATTCGGACTTCTCCTTATTCATCGCAGTATTTCATACATTGATGGAGAGTCGATGGGACTATTATATAGGCATGGATCCATGGTCGCCCCAGTAGGATGTTATAAGATGTGTCTGTGTCTATAACGTAGCACGCAACTTCTGTCTTCAAATCTCCGATTTGACATCAAAGTCGGATCTTCCCGAGATGTCAACTATCGTTAGCGTTGAACCCGTATATCGTAGTATTTGTTGATGTTAGACAATGGAGCGAAATTCCCAATAGCTGCATCAATCTTCTGGAAATGACGCTTAATGCAAACCCCGGATCGATTTGAATGCAATCCACCTTTGTGGATCCGACATATCTGGTGAAATATAAAGGCCTATTATACTTTATATTCCTCACCTGCATGTCCTCTGGGAAAAAGGTAACATGTGGGACCTGCCTCCTTACTTGATGACAGCGGGGCAGAAATCCTGTTCTTCATCGGCTGGCTCAACAATCTACGCTAGGAATAATTCAGAGTCTGCCAAAACCTCTCTTAATGCTTCGCGAGTCGATTTTGATAATCGCAGCAACTCGTAAAACATAACTCGAGCTGGAATATTTGCCAGCTGAGCTATTATGTCAAATTTGAACGTAGCATCCTTGACCTCTTCGTCTTTTTCAGGATTTTTCTGGAAACGAAGCTCCTTTTGCTTCACAGGCTTTGTGAGTTCCTTGTATATATTCTTCGGGTCTACTCTGTTGTAGTCTTTGAGGTAGGCTTTACCGATTCGAGTACCGGAGGGACCTACCCCATCTTGATGAGTGGTCATAGTTTCAACCTCCTCTTCAAAGTCTGTGAATGATCCTGTAACTATGTACTCTTCTTTTATTTTCGCAAAAATAGTATTACTAGTCCGCTTTCTTCTCTGGCTCCCTGAGGTGGTCCATTGTTCATCCTGTAATAAATCAGGATGGACCCACATGACTTCCCCTCTTTGTATAGTTACGGGGACGAGTCCTTTCTGTGCTTTTTCATGTGGGTCATGATTTTTCATGACCAATTTCCCTTTTGGTATCGGGGTTACTCCTGTAGGGAACTCATGAGTTCCTACCACCAAGGTTGCCATATTAGCAGTAACTTTCTTCTGTTCCTCTTTAGAGTCAAGACTCCAGCCTCTATCAATGCTTGGATCCTGTTCTTCAGAGGGTAACGGTACTTGGTAGGGTGTCCAACATTCCTATGATAGAGACAATAACTGGGGTCGTTGGTTTTACCAGCGTCCTCCGGTTTTCTATTTTCTGGAAGTTTCAACATCTCCTTCCTAAGGAGCAGGTAGAAGAGTGTAGGCGTCTGTTCTACATTAAAAGTATAGGTCCTCTCTTGTTGGGGCATATTCCGTCTCGTGCCCTTTTGATTTTGGGGCTTCGGATTTGGAGGATTTGTTTTTTGTGGAGCGGCATCTGATGCCATTGCTGCTTTTCCCTTGTTCTTATTGTTGTTTTGCGTGTGCAGCCTATTATTTCCAAGATTCCTTTCTCCACTAGATTCTTCCACTCGGTGGATCAAGTCTTCGGCTTGTTCCCCTTGTTTAAGCAAATCCTTTCAAGTCTTGGACTCTATGGCTCCCATTTTTAAGAGTACATTAGTCTTGAGGTTATGCCGGTACGTTTCCACCAGAGTTTGCTGGACCATTCCGTATTTGCAATGCACGGACTTCTCCCAGAACCTTTCTATGAGTCCTTCACCGTTTCTTGTTCCCCCTGCTTTATTGCGAGGAGGGAATGAACCGATATTTCAGTATCATCCTCGAAAAAATATGCAAGAAAGTGTCTCTCAATGTCATACCAGGTATTAATGTACCTGGGGGCAACTGCATAAACCATGTGAAGGGAGGCCCTCGCAAGGTACTTGCAAATACCTTACACATTACTGGGTCATTGCCCATCAAATATCCCGCTTGAGACAAGAAGTAGTAAATATGCTGACTGAGGGATCATTTCCCGTCATACGGTTCCAACTTGAGCGGTTTATACTTTTCAGGGTATGGTGCCAAATCCCATTCAAACGGGTATGGTCTCGAAACTCCCGATTCCTTCAGTTCTTTCTTGTGCATCAAGACATCAAGTTGGCTTTGTAATTTCTCAATTTTTCTTCATGAGGGTCATGGAAATAATATTTATCCTCGTTCTCATGTACTGAGTACGCTTTTTCTTCTTTATCTTCTTCATTTATCTTGAATGGAGTTTCTTTTTCTTTCTTTGGCAGTGATTTTGAAGAAGTTTTGGCTTTATCTTCGACTACTTTTTGGGTGTTTTCGACCACCTATAAGAGCATCATTTTGAGATTCTCGATCGTTTTTTGTTGATCTCGGATCATCTGTTCTTGGGCTTCCAATTTCTTATTGATGTCATCAGATTTATCCACCATATGTGATGCTGATTTCTGGAGTCTAAACGACGCTGAAGAGCGAGGTGAAGCTATGGCCGAGTTATCACTGTTATCGTCATGAGAACATTTTACAAGTTTTTTGTAATTTCGAGGAGCAACAGCTCCTGTTTTGAGTCGAGTGAAATGATGAGATTCTTCATCACTTGATTCCGAATCATCATCCCTATCCATGACTTTCTTCCCCTTTCCGACCATGTTGGAGGTTACAACTCTCCATTCCTTTTCTCGGGGAGTAGTTTTTGTTTTTTTTGAAGGATTTTTGTTCAACTCAGTTAATCGGTCGAACACTGATACTCTGTTCTTTCTGCAACGACAATTATTCATCACTACAGATACTGCCATCATAAGCTGCCTGCAATGACAAGTAGGATATGACTGAACTTGATTTATGCTCCTTTTCTTGATTAAGTATTCTCTAAGGTCAGTGGCATTGGACACGGAATCATGGGGCCCACTCATTTGTTGACAGGGTCCAGGGGCCCACTGAAACTTTTTGGAACTATTAGTGTCAAGTTCTGATCTAATAGTACGATTATCTACCCTGGTTTTGCATTCAGGTTGATTTACGCGGAGCTGAGAAGTAGCTTCATGTTTTGATATGTGAGACCGAGTAATAACTTCGCATTTTGATACTCAAGGCTGAGTAATAGCTTCCATTTTAATACGCTAGCCTCGCGTTTTACGCTGGCTTGGCGTTTTTGCAGAAGTTTAACTTCTGGTATTTTAGCCTCGCGTGGAAGATAATTCTTGCATGCTGGCTTAATCTTGCGATTTACGCAAGTCATAACTTCGCATTTAACGCGATTTTTGCAATTAACGCAAGTCTGAAAATTATCTTCGCAATTTACGCGAAGGTAAGGAGTTTTGCGATTAACGCAAGTTTCACCGTCTTTGCGATTTACGCTAAGCTCGGTTTTAGCCTCGCGTGGAGAATCACCATCACATGCTGGTTTTAAGGGAAGTTTATTCTCGCGATTTACGCGAATGTCAAGTACCTTGCGATTGACGCAAATCTTACTGGCTTCGCACTTAACACTGAGCTCATCTTTAGCCTCGCGTGGAGAATCACCATCACACACTGACTCGTCCTTGCGATTAACGCAAGTTGGAGTTTTGCGTTTAATGCGATAATGACTGGTCTTGCGATTAACGCAAACTAGTTCGTGAGGTACAGTAGCCTCGCGTTCTACTGCCTGATTAGCCTCACGTTTAACGCGAGCTTTGATGTCACCTAGCTCTCCGATTTCGGTTCCGTAGTTAGGTTCTGGCCAATCCAGTTCCCGACCCTTCTTCAGCAGTATAGAGATCATCCTCTGCTAGGGTTTCCTGCCCAAATGACGGCTCTATGACCGTGGTCTCTAAGGGTCCCCGATTAACAGTGGATTCCCGATTACCCGATTTACAGGTATTGAAGTGCACGCGACGATAGCGCCGCGTTTCGGTCAAATTACCTAGCTCAGAGGAGAGATACTCCTCGTACATCTGCTGGTCGATCTCCACGACGAGCATGTTAACGTCGGATCTGATCCTCTCGAAGTCATATTGCACCACGATCTCTTTCTCAGTAAAAAAGACTTCTCACACTGTGGTCGCTAGATTGTTCGTCGCAAAATTTTTGCTTCTTTCCATTGAATACAACTTAGAAGTGAACAAGAAAAGAACAAATGAGAGGATTTACAATTTATCTCTCTCTTTTACAATATAAAGTGGGTTCTCGTGGCGATGGGATCTACTAAATAGCTCCTTTGGAAAATCTGACGTCAATGATCTTCTTGCTTGACGAAGATGACGGCCGACTTAATCTTTCTCTACTGATCTTGATTCGTTCAAGGCTCTCACCGTAACTTGAACTCTTTTAATGCTCGCAAAAGATCCTCAAAGACTTCCTCAAGGAGGTATTTATAGTCTTGGGCCAATATGAGAGTTTCTATTTAAATAGAATTTGTATTCATCAAGGATTCTAATCAAATATTTGATTTTGATTTAAATCTCTTGATTTGAAATTTTGATTGAACTCAATTTGGGTATTGGATAAGCCTAAATCTCAAGCATAATCAATTTAAAATTCTGATTATCTGTTCGCGCGGAGCTAATCGCATCAAAAAGTGGACCTGGAAAGCCAGAACGCGGAGCTATTGATTAGCTCCGCATTTTTCTTGACGCGAGGCTAAATAGTCAAATGTGGAGCTATTAATTAGTTTCGCGTTCTGTGTAAAAAAATTCTTTTACTTAGAAATTTTTACTACCAACTGAAATTTCCTTGATGGCATCGAAATGATTGATTTAGGCACTAGACTTGGCCATGGGAAAGTTAGAGTATGAATATAGGGACCAGAATCTAAATGAGACGAATGGCAAGACCAAGAATGAGAGGGTCTCGGGAGCGGTACAAGTCATGCGTGGCAGGCATCAAACGTGGACTATAATAGAAAATATACTAAAAAACGTAAGGCACTAATGAAAGCCCAAATTTAAAACTCAGAGAAGGAGATAGACTCACCTTAAAAAATGGAGAGGATTAATACGAACCAAATGCGAGGAATGCTTGAAACTCTATAGATCCTAAAAGATTCTGAGCACGTAAAGAGTAGCAACAACGAAATGAGGGGATATACATAAGTTTCCTCAGGGAGTAAAGCTCCAGAAGGCAACTTGAGCGGGATCGGTTATGTCAATTCCCCGCTTCAAGTCCATTGGGACAATCCAAATGATTGATGGTTTGAATTTAAACCGAAAGCTCATCTTGACCTCACGATTAAGCGTGGGGATCTGGGGATGCAGCTCGAGGTTTATGGGTCAACAAAAAAAATCTCGTCAGCAATAGTAAGTAATGATGAAATGTCTCCACTTTCGATAGTAATGATTGATGTGGTGTTCAATTCTGAGCCGTCTTCTTTTCCCGACCGTTTGATCAACGAAAATTTTAGGTGACCGTTCTAATAATGGATAGTGAAGATCGAGCAGACAAAGAAGCTCAGCATACATCCCTTCAAATGACTCGACCTTTCCATCAAGTCACCTCCATGGTGATTAGACGAGCAAAGGAAGTCAGAATTTGGGTATTTATTACGCCAACAAAATCCTCTTGACAAAATGAGCTACATGACTCAGCCGACTAAGGCCACTAAGACAATTAGCCAATATTTGATACTCCGAATATTTCCTCTTGCCTCTTTCTAAATTTGGGATAAATATAAGCGAATAAGATAACCTTCCGCCACCAGCTATGAAGGCCCTGATGTGGGGCCCATAAAAGCTTGGTCTTTACTCGAGCTCAATGGTTGATTTTGAGAATCCAAATTGCTTCAAGCGGACGTAGCACTTAGCACTAAGACGTATTTAACAAAATCGTTTACCACTTAGCAATACATGCTTTGATAAAATTGGAAGCCCTATGGAAACCTAATCGTCATTTGACAAATACCACAACAATGGTCCACTATAATGAATTAACTCGTTTCAAGCAGATGAGTACCTAAAATTAAGAGGGTATAAGCCTAATCATCCAAACACCCATACAGATTAGGAATCAAAGTCAAAGTCGCCCAAAAACCTAACTCGGAATGACTACATGGCACCCCCAGAACTTGGTGGATCGAACTTGGGAATATAAGCTATTGCTTTCGCATAATTTATGTAACTCAGCTCAAGGTGAAAGACCACTAGGTGAATGCCCAATAGGCAAAAAACCCAAGTTATACGAAGCTTATGAGTTGGTGAGGCCTATAAGCCTAAGATCTATCTGAAGGTAATAAAATTCCAATTCCAGATAAAGTCAAATGCATACCAAACCTGTAAAGATAAGGAAAG
Source organism: Dracaena cambodiana (assembly GCA_036321105.1). Taxonomy (NCBI): domain Eukaryota; kingdom Viridiplantae; phylum Streptophyta; class Magnoliopsida; order Asparagales; family Asparagaceae; genus Dracaena; species Dracaena cambodiana. The sequence continues at coordinate 48,870,038 of JAYEPQ010000002.1, forward strand.
CAGATCAAACCATGATATTGGGCTCTATCCGTACATATAAAAAATAGAGGATTTTGATATCTGCAATAGTTCCATTTGCTAAGAATCCTATATTATAAATACACTCCGCCCTCAATGATGAAGGGAGTCAAGGGGAAGAAAAGAATACGAGATAGGTGATTCTTCTACCATCAGGGAGGGAGAGTCTAGTGTATGTATAGACAGAGAGAGAGAGTTCTCAAGTGGTTATATTCTTTCATGTCTAATGAAAGTACCCACCGAACAGCCATTTAACGGGCAATCTAGTCGGACCAATGGTCTGCACAAATAAGAAAAAGATTTATTATTTATTCAACTGATTACATGATTATCCTTTTTCTAATTATTTTTTTCTAAATACAATTACATAACGAACGCAGGGATGCATGGCATCAAGATCAGCTAAACTAGCACACCTACTTGAATCAAACAATTATATCAACTCCTTCACCGAGCTCCCAGCAGATGCACAAACCTTCGGTCTCGTCGCCAGGTTCTGCTATGGCCGTAAACTTAATTATCTCCACCGACAAATGTGATTCTGCTGGCTTGAGTCGCCTCATGTTTAGAAATGACAGAAAAGCACAGCACAAACAATGTCCTCAACAAGACTCTTGCCTTCATCACCACTAGAATCCTCCCCCATTGGAACGAAACCGTCGGAGCATTCAGGTCTCTTACTTAGCCGAAGCTGCCCCATGCCCAAAATCTCGACATTGTCCATGCCTGCCTCAAGAGTATCACTGACAAGGCAGCTTCTTATCCAAATCTCATCTCCATGATAAGTGCCAGAACCGTTATTGCCTGCAGGCGAAAGTTATTTGTTGCTGATGATGATCATCATCTATTCGCATTAATTAGTTGAGGATTTGGCGAGTTTGAGCCTCTTTCTCTACCAGCTCGCTGTGTCGACACTAGCCTCTCTCTCTCTCTCTCTCTCTCTCTCTCTCTCTCTATCAGCTCACTGTGTCAACGCTGGCATGTTCAGATATCCAGGACGGACGAGCACGAAATGCGTCCATCAGTATTGAAAGAGGTGGGTGAACGTTCACGAGAGGTCGACTATAGTGGCTGCTCCTCACGTTGTCACCAGTCAGGGAAGTGATTGAAACGGTGGAGAAGCTCATGCCAAGCAGGAGAGGAGTAATCCATGTGAAATGCTTTTTCCAATTACTCCATTTTGCTATCTTCTTGCACGCTAGCCAAAAATGCCGCAGCTGTCTCGAAGAACAAATCTGAAAGCAGCTGCCGCTGAAGACCCCTGCATCGCTTGCTACGGTTATGCGAAAGAAACTAAGTACGACATGAGATGTGTCATTCGAATTTTGAATCATTTCTCATCGAGCAGTGTGGCAGAAGTCGAGGCAGTATCTGTCTTTCTTGAAGATTTCTTACCAGAGGTGGCGCGCGGCAGATAAGAATTTGAGGATGAGTTCGTGGCAATATTGGCGGCCTTGGTTGCCACGCTCAAGCCGGTTAGCGAGTTCCGGTCGCATGATGGGGTCTATAGAGCGATCGACGTCTACTTGGAATAGATGCGCATGGGTGCTTGACAGAGAAAGAAAGGCTGGCTATCTGCAGAGGCTTGGATCTCAGAGGCTGTGGGTGGAGGCAAGCGATCGAGCATGCAGCAAACACAAGCGGCTACCGATTAAAACAATTGCACAATTGTTGTCGGGCAGCAGCTCAGGATTCGACAGGCAATCAGCGAGATGAGAGAGGAGGAGGAGGAGGTGGAGAAGAAGAGGAGGGCATGGAGATCAATATTGACAATGAGATGTCAGTGATATATGGGAGAGTGGAAGGAGTGTGCACGAGTAAGAAAGGAGATAAATAGAACGAAGAATGACGGCTGTGGAAAGAGGTGAAGAGGAATGTGTTTGGATGCCGAAATAGCAGCAAAAGCAAAGAGAAGTCAGTTATTGAATGCAATTGCCAACTGATCAAGAAGCCAAAGCTTCAGGTGTATCCTAGTCGAAGAAGCACCGGTGCTACTAGCGGTGGTGATACTCTTAGCCTGTTGCATGTATGATACTCCGAACTACTACTTTACAGTAGTGCAAGCTGCTTACTAAATTGCGGACGCTAGAAGTCCTAATTGTTTTGATGCTGCTGCATCTCCCACTCCTATGTCTATTGTCTAATGATTGCACTATTCATCAACCACAGAGTTACTAAGTGCAGCATTCCTTGAGGGGACACTAGAGAAGGAAGAGCTCATACTAGGTGCATGCTCATACTAAGTGCATCATTACTCAAGGAAAACACTTGAAAATGGAAGGGTGGAAGTCATCACGTGGAAATTTGCTGCTTATTTTTCAGCATACGCAGTCAAAATTTTTGTGATGGCCTTCGTTCGTTAGTATATTGCACTCATTACCTTGACTATGGCTATTTTAGTTACACTGTTTTCTGGCTAAATATAGATTAAAATACACTGGATTGAAAAATTAAACCCAAGTTAAATGTGAGTTCAATAACCCACCTATATAGATAGTTTGAGAAATAATCCAAGATATCTTTTAAAAATCAGTATATCCAAACACTTTAAAATATTGCATAAAGTTAATTTAATACCTGTTATGTAAGATTTAGAATATAATAAGTTATGCAATTTTCTACTAATTGCGTAGGTTATGTGCCTAATTTTTTTTTTTTTTTTTTTTTTTTCTGCTAGTCCGAATTTGTATATGGGATATGGCCTTGTCTTTTTGTCCAAGTCCGCGTAATAACTTTAACTTTAAAAAATCTTAAATGCTGGCCTGAAGATTAAACTTGACCATCAGATCACCATATGACCCTTAAAACAATATATAAAACCATTACATGTCAGCACCATCATAAAAATCTCCCTTACTAGCTAGAGAGCAACCACTGAGGATGATTGCGGCGCAAAGCTACGAGGAGCTCCCATTTCATGAAAAGCACTCCCGAATCCTCAAAAAAATCTGGACATAAGAAAAATTACAAGGCCGGAAATGGACACTTGCATTCCTATTGCATAGGTAGAAAAGACACCCAAGAAGATGGAAAAGAGAGGGAAAAAGGTCCATTTTCCAAACCTGAACCTCCAAATCCAGACCCATTGATGATACATCTGGAATGGCAGCCACAGGCGTAAATACAGATTAATGGAACAAGGCAAGTTTTGCAATCTCCCAGAACGATAAATCTTTAAAGGCATTGGATAAACATCTTCCTACCATAATTAATAATGAACAATCAAATATTACTGGTCGTTTACTGCTGCTACAAGACCTTTGTAGGTTTCCTACTTCCAGCCTCAAGTCCAAACTCTACATGATTTCTGGAGACATTTCCTTCCATGTCCACATTACAGAAAATTATACCAGCACTAAAATTCATAACTCAACTAGAAGAATGATATAAATACAACTCTTTTGATGACCATCAATACAAGCACTCCTGGTCCTACATACCGACAAAGGAAATTCTAATAATCCTTCTTGCTACTAGCAAGCCTGACCCGGTGTCTTAATTCTGCCCTTTTCCATTTTATAATAAGTTGGCACGACCTAGGGCAGAAAAGAAAGATATCCCTTAATATAAGGATAGAGGTATGCAGAAATATAATGCAGATCTACGAGCGTGGTTACTGACCACAATGACCATCAATATCAAAAGAAGAGGGCCAGACCATAGGACTGATATAAAGAGACCATGAGAATCAAAATAATTCTGGCTTGCAAAGCTCTTCCAGTTTTGCCCCAGGAAACTATTTATCCTCTCAGCCAGATGCATGCCAGAAACTACATGCACAGATGCAACACTCTAATAAAAACACAACAATAACTATCTGACATCACAAAAAGAAAGAAACTTACATGCCAAAACAGACAGGCAAACTTGAAAGTTGACATTTTTCCTTGAAATAATAGCTGTCAGCAGCACTGTAACACGGAACAGAATCAAGCAAATCAACCAAGGTTCCTGCAAAAATATAAGGAAAGAAATCAGATATAACCATTCAAATTTTGTTAAAAGATAAAGCATAGACCTTAAAGGAAGACCCAATATTTAAAATAACAATGAAAGTAACATAACGTTTTGCCCCTGTTAGATTATATCGCATATAGCATAACGTATAGCGTAGGTTACGTAATTTCCTATTTATTTTTAAAAAATATAACAATGTAAAATAATTTTTATAAATTGAAAAATAAATTTACAAAATTCTAAAAAAAGAATATAAAAACTTATAATACATAATCTATTCTAATTTTCTAACAAGTTTCGCAATAATTTTTATATTTATATTCATAAATTATATTAAGTCCGCAACCTTAATTTCAGTTATCACCTAAATAAGAAAACAATATTTCAATTTTTTTTTTTATTTCAATTTCAACTATTATCAATATTGTTATATTTTGTAATGCTCAATTGATCTAATTTATAATTATCAATTTCAGCTAAGAATTCAATAAAATCAACAAGTAAGAAATTCCAGTAACCAGAGAGGAATTACAACAAGCAAAAAAAAAAGAAGAAATCGCAAATTAGCAAGCTTCATAAGTAATCAAACAAGTAAGCAATAAGTAATTAAGTAAGAAAACTGCAATACTTTGCTAACAATCAAAACAAATAATCAATAAGAAAATGAAAATTACTAAAAATAATAATAACAGTAAATAACGTAGCACAATTTAATTTAACGTAATGTAACATAAAATAATGTAAAAAACACACCGTTACGGTACACTGAGTTATTTTTTACTGTTAGATAATGCTAGGGCTCAGTTAGGTATCATAACGCAATATAACGAGTTTCATAACACATTATTTACAACATTGGGAAGACCAATACAGAACCAAGATAATGTGGCAGTTCAGATTCTACTCAATGTCAAGAAACCACTAAGTTACTAAATTACACTGCTGGTAATACATTATTGACATAAAATACAGAAATGTTTAGTGGGATAAAGTTCTATATAAGAAACTATTGTATCTACGATTAGTGGGATAGAGGTCTATATAAGAAAAATAATTGCCTATCAATGACATTCAACCTTTAGCATCTTCAGCAATGCACAGTAGCAGCTAGACGTAAAAACCATTGAGAAAAAAGGTAAGGCAAACAGGAGCTGCATATGCATGCACAGTTTGCCTACTGATGTCTCAGAATAGAGACTTAAGGCATTAATATTACTTAATTTATTTATTTATTCTGACTAAAGGCCGTAATGGAGTCTCAAACCTGGAACCTACCATTAAATCACCACCAGGTCTAACTAATATTATTTTATTACTTAAAAAAACTGCATGCAGCATGCTCAAACTATCTCTTGAATGGATGGGTATTTGCTTGAAGGTGAATACAAATTAGTTATTGAACTCTTCAGCGGATGTGAAAAACTTCCTAGAAGTTACTTCTATGAGTTGCTGCTATGCTGTTGAGGAATGTTGACGAAGTCCGAATCATTCACAATAACAATAGGGACAACAGAGGACTGCACTTTATTTCTAACATAGTGAAAAAAGATAAATGATCTTTCAGTTAGGAAGAAAGCTTGCTCACAGAATTGGTTTTCACGCTACTTGATGATAATAGATGTGCCTTTCGAAGGTAATTGGTACTTTTACTTTGTTTTTACCTTGTAGTTGGTAGCTATGGTTGTCCTAAAAAATTAAATAAGAGTAATAATAAAACCTTAAAATAGCTAAGGACACCCAAAAACTCTATACAACAAGAGCATCTCTCAGACAATCAACAAGCAAAATGCAATTTTTTTTTTTATGACAGGCTAGCTATGATGCATGAAGATAGATCCTAGACATGGATACGACCCAGACGTGGACACAGGACATGACAAAATCCTAAAAATAGGATATGGAGATACAACAAGCAACATTTAACAATTAGAGATGGTAATAGACGCATACATATATCAAATTTTAGCTCTCCCTATGCAAAATTTTAAATTAGAAAAATAAAATTTTTATTTTAAATTCAAAATTTTATATTAAGCGGGTCAAAATTTGGTTCGTAGATATATCCATTACCATCACTATTAACAATATTTTTCATCAACCAACAGCAAAATATCAACATATACAAGATTGCAAGATGTTCATTCTTCATTAATATGCGAAAATATTCCATCATCAATGAGCTAAAGATGTAATAATCTTCAAAAAAAAAAGTTTAGCAACCTCTAAATACCAAAACCCTCAAATGAGTCAAAGTTACCTCCACCTATATCCCACAATCTTGTTTTCCCTTCACGATATTGTTGAGTATCTCGAGATAGTCAACAAAGGTTGGTATGCACATAAACTAAATCATCTGCTCGAGCAGGGATTAACTTGTTCCACTTTAATGAGTGAATAAATGAGCTTGTACTCCAATTTCTTTCGCAACATGAGGAGGAACATGGCTGGCTTAGAAGCTTTAGAGCTAGAGTAGCAAATTGGGAGTTGAAGGTCTATAAAGGACCCACCAACCTTTAACTCCATAAGTCCACGGGTACGAAGTAATTCAGGATCAGCAAAAGCATATGTCGTTGAGAACTCTATGCTCACCACCCATTGTTCTTCATATTAAAAAGGGATCTCTTTAAATACAGTTGTTTTCGAATATATTTTTTTTCAACTTGATGGGCGAGCCACTCGAGTTATGTTCTCAAAGAGTCACTCCTGACTATAATATTTATTCACATAAAGTATAGGAGTAACATCTTTACTGAATATAAATAACACTAACATCAATTTAGATACTATCTCAAATTTAGTGTGTGTGCTAAACAGTGAAGTGGTGTGTTTCTTTTGTTCCATTGATCCACCAAAATTTTGTGCACCACATCATAGAAGAAGAATGCTCATCACCTCTTTTCCTTCATGCTGATAAATAACATCTTTGACTCCCTCGATCATGTCCCACATATCATATACGAAATGGAGAGCTGACTTGTCAATGTCGACGATTCTTAGCATTTCATAAATTGGCTTGGTGAAAGAAATGTACTCGATATTGTCCCACCACAAACCATCTAGCACTTTCTCTTTAACAAATTGAACTTTTTCCACGTCATTAGCTTTGTAGATAGTCCACTGGTCACTATATACCAAATTTTGAAGACCTGTTATAATGATCTTGAACCTATGCAATATGAAAATCACTTATGCGAATCTACTATTGGCAACAGTAAGAAGCTTCATCTTCATGTGTTCATTGAACAAAGCAAGTTTCATATAGTGGTTCATGATAAAATTCTTTGTGAGAAGGCACATCTACTGAAATCTCACTGATCCAGTTCACAAGTTATTTTATTTGCCACTATGTTCTTAGTCGCACATATATTTTTCAAAGCAAAGTTAAGAGTGTGCACTACATAGGGGGTCCACCATCACACTCACCGACTTGCATATTTATCAGTAATAATTTGCAATCCATGAATCTGTCCGCAATATAATACTTGTTCAACATTGGTCCACTCTTGATCACCGCCATGAAATTTTTTATCAGCCTCCGTTATGCATCCAGCCATGCATCATACAAATGGCGACCCCCTTTTCTTTCCACGTATCCTTAATGGGCTCCAACATCCTCTCTATGCGAGCTTTCTCACTTTGCAAGAGAGCAGTCCTCAAAGCATTGTAACCGAGAGGCTTGTAACTGGCAAATGGATTGTTAGCAGCATATGTAAAATCGATAGAATAGTATGAATTCCTGGTCAAATTAAATGACAATCCGCAGGAATAGAATATCCTAGCAGTTATTGCATTCAATTCTTGCCTTGCCCTAGTATTGAATGCTTGCTCCACCGTATTGCTCCCCCTCTTCTTAGAGATCACCACAGCAACATCATAATCCTGGTAATTGCTCCTAGCTTCTCCACTTGTTCCACTTCCTCCATCCGCACTTGAAGTTGAGGATGCAAGCAAAGTAACAGACTTAGGCATAGAAGTTCTCAGTCTCCTTTCTGCTTAATCCATCTCTTGCTTTATTTTATTCAAGTGATCACTTTTAACTGTGCTGACATCTTGATTCTACCAATTCGCATAAGATGCGATTTGACTTTAGAGTGCGAAAGTGTGAAAGTTTCCTGGTAATTGTGACATATCCATTGTCAATTTTCTCCTCCCCTTCCCATTTTTTGCAATTTTGTGGTATATTTCCAAAGAGGTGTATGATCACCTAAAGGCTTGGTCACCACTTAATGAACCTTTTGCTGAAGAAATCTTTATACAAGATAATATATCTCCACAATAACAAGAAATTTTAAAATACAAAAATAACCAGTGATACACTAGAAATTCGATTTAGGCATAGATATTGCATTGTATTTTCTTCTTTATTTTACTAAGTCTGTCACAGATGGTTATTTTTATCTATAAGTTTCATTTATATTTCTATATTTCATATAATTTCTTGTATATTTCATGCAATTATAATGAGATCACTGTATTGTATTTTCATGTATATTCCTATTAGATAGCAATGGGAAAGAGACTGTCATGCAACATTTATATATGTTTCTAACATCATCTTTCTAATTTTAAATTCATACGCATTCCATTTCAAACAAAAATTTCAAGTAATATAAGTCCATTTTCGAGATATCTTAGTCCATTTAAGGTAAGAAAATCTAAATATTTCAATTCAATCACAGTCTATTTCACTTTCAGTCTAAATCCATACAAAAATTCTAAGAATTTCTATGACAGTACTGAAACTAAATTAGGGTGGATTTGAAAATTAGAGATTTATAGAATTAGGGAAGAACAAAGGTGGTTCGGGCCTCGGCAACCAGACGAATCAACATCCACTCTCAACGATTTCACGAAGAAAAATTTTGAAACAATTCTCATGCACGTAGTAATTTTCAATAAATTTTTATTAAAATCCTTAACTCTAACAATGCGTATTTATAGAAAATTCTAATAATAAAGATAAGAGTAAAATTCAATCATAAATTAAAATCTAAATTTCTAACAATAAAAACTTAATCAAAACTCAAACTCCATCTAAAAAATCCTATTTAAAGCATACTTTGTTTGATCACCTTATCCTATCTAATTTCCATCAATTCTCCCTGACTTGAAAACATGAACCTCTAGTGAATGACAAATGTGATTCTCATCAAGCAAATCCAGCTCAAACTACTAGACTTGTTCAGTGTGCAACCCATGCAGTCTGAATCTAGTCATTCACGCCAGCACACCAAATAACGCTGATATCCGCCATCAATAGTGAAAACAGTCTTATCATCCAAAAATATATTCAATCTTGTCAAGATGTAGAACAGATGGTAAATTAGGTTAGGCATTTGAGAAATTAGGGTTTTATAGAAAATTTGGAGAAGAACAAAAGGTTCGGGCCTAGGCATCCAGGCGAATACACATGTATTCTAAACGAATCCCTAAGAAAGATTTTAATATGCGATTCTCACGCAAGAGTAATTTCACAAAGTTCTCATTAATTTTCCACTTCCCACATACAAGGCTAATTTATAGAAAATTCTAACAATAACGATAAACATAAAATTCTATCCATCAAAATCTAAATCTCTAACAATATTGATTAAATTAAAACTATATCTAAAACTTTATCTAAATCAAAACTCTATCTAAATTTTATCTAAATCAGAACTCTATCTAAAATTCTATCTAAATAAAAAAAAACAAACTCTATCTTATCTATCTCCATCGTTCTACCTCGTTGAAGGTGAAGAGAAGAATAACTCGAGATGGCAATCATGGAGGCGGGATGGTCTAAGAAGGTCGACTAGTCAGGGATGGCAGAAGGGAAAGGCCGAAAAAAGTGACTGAGAAGCTTCGGGGAAAGGGAGAGGCGGCAGTTGTTGAGGGATGACGGCAGCCAGAAACGATTGTTGAGGATGTAAGAGAGGGGTGGAGGGAGTGGTAAAAGAAAGAGACATTTCGGAAAGCATTGGCGGTCATGGAGGAGACGAGAGGCGGCGATCGTGAGGGGGAGAGCCAGGGGTCGGCTGTGAGCGTAAAGGCGAGAGAGAGAGAGAGAAAGAGAGATTAGGAAACCGTCGGATGGAGATAGAAAGGGGGAGTTTCCAGAGGAGCACACCAATTTCCCGGGAACTTCTAAAGGGGCACAAGATTTTTCCTAGTGAGCCCAGTTTAAGTTAAGAAAAGGAAAAATTTTCTTAGTGAGCACATATTTATTCCCAAAATACCCTTCCGCTATATCTCTCGTCTCACTCTCTCCTCACTTCATCTCCCCGCTCCCACCCAGCGCCCTCTCCCTGCTCTCCTCTTTTCTCCTTCCCAAACTCCCCCCCCCGCGGCGCCACCCCCCCGCTCCCCCCCCACCCGGCGCCACCCCCCCGCTCCTACCCAGATCCGCCCGACCCCAGCCCCATCTCCACTCCGGCGCTCTCTTCTCCGCCCGCCTCCGCCCTCACCGATCTCCGCCCGCCCCTACCCCCTCCGCCCCTACCCCCTCCGCCCCCACCCGCCTCCGCCTGCCCCCACATCCCCCTCCGCCCCCACCCAGCTCCGCCCGCCCCTACCCCCTCCGCCCCTACCCCCTCCGCCCCCACCCGCCTCCGCCCGGCCCCCCAACCCTCTGCCCGCCCCACCCAGCTCTGCCCCCACCCGCCGCTGCCACACCCCAATCGTCTGCCTCCAGTGTCTGCTGCCACACCCAACCCTCAGCTGCCTGATTTATTCTCGGTTCAGGATTTTTGAGCTCTACTGTAAGTCTTCTTTAATTTAAATTTAATTTTGTTTTATTTTGTTTATTCTTATATGCTTTGTAACTGTCTTGAAAAGCAAAAACTTCTTGTATAGTTCGATAATAATTTACATTCGGAAAATTTTAAACGAGTACAATTTTTTTGATAATTTTGTTTATTTAATATTTAGATTATAATTAGAAAAAAAATATAATTTTGTAATCGTAGTTGTAAAGTTTGCGAGACCAGTAGTTATTTTCTAATCGGAGGTGTTAATATTAAAATTTATTAATTAATTTAGAAGTTTAAAATAAATGGATAAAATATGATATTTGTAGGAAATTATACTTTATTACTAGTTATTTGCACATAGAAAATTTATTGGTTTGATAACAAGTATGTATAAATGAAATATCTTTGTGTTACATAGATGGATCCGGCAGAATCTTCTCGTGTTCGACCAACGGTCTCGTTAAGGAGGAAAAAAGTAGCATCCAAACCACAAATCCAACGCCCGATACGAGAGAGAGAAATCGAAGTGGGTGTGGATACTGAAATAAATATAGAAACTCCAAATTTGATTAGATATGCTAGTGAACGACGAGAAGAAGGGAATACTGATGCAGAAGGCTCTGAAGATGATCTTCATGAGTCAAATTACCGGGGTCCAGTTGATTTGTCAGTACTGAAGAGTTTCAAGACGCACGTTGCTTTTTTCGTTTTAAAAGATGAGGTAATATTTCCGTTTTAAACCTTAAACTACTTTACTGTGTGTGTGCATATATTAAGACTATAGTATATATACAGGAACGAGATCCACTTAGATGTATTAGTCACTGGAGAAAAATAAGTGCATGGTCATTGTTAACACCTGAGCCAAACATCCGTTTCATGGAATTAGTACGTGGATCTTCATTGTATCCATTGGTTAAATGCTCCTACCAGTACATTAGCGCTGTTGAGGTTAGTGCATTTGTTGAGAGATGGCATCCTAAAACAAACACATTTCATATGCCATTTGGTGAGATGACGATCACGTTGGATGATATTTCCTGTTTGCTTGACTTACCTGTTGTTGGAAAATCCGTCTGCCAACAAGTATCAGCAGCTTCACGTAAAGCTGCTGATACGATAACTCATTCCTTGGGCGTCAGTTATGATAAAGCGTGGAATGAGCTCAATACCAAAGGCGGTGCATCGGTTCGACTAGATTGGTTACGAGAAAAATTCTGCGGGGTTGACGATACTGACACCGAACATAGGATTCGGTGTGCTGCAAGGGCTTATTTACTTTATCTTCTTGGTTGCACGCTCTTCACGGACAAGAGTTGTACGAGAGTTTCCATTGATTACTTACCATTGCTGCATGATCTCGAAGAAGTTCAAACGTTCGCCTGGGGTGCTGGTGCTCTTGCATGGTTATATAGGCAGCTCGGGCTTGCTTCCCGAGCTAACGTTGCTCAGATTGCGGGGTATTTGACACTACTACAGGCTTGGATATTTGCTCATTTCCCAAGTTTTATGCCGGTCTCGAACCTATCTTTTACCACCGGTGAACCACTTGCTTGTCGCTGGAAGAGCAGACGGGATCACAATATCTCCCAATCACATGTGCAGTCTATTCGGTCAAGTCTAGATAAACTCACAGGCAACCAGGTAATATTTCCCCCTTTTTCATATTCTTATTTAGTTTGCAAGTTTTGTAACAGTAACTAATGTATTTCTTTGTATCCAACGTACATGCAGGTTGATTGGGATCCATATCGGAATTATAGAGAGAAATATCCATTCAGAGAAATTACATTTTTATGGGTACGTTGAAGATTTTCAGTATGATTGAGCCGTATCATCCAGTGCGTGTACTAAGGCAGTTTGGTCATCAACAGTATATTCCACCTCCACCATTCTCTGCGTTACGTGAAGCACGGGGTATAACAGCCAATAGTTATGTGGTAAAGTACACGCACATTGAGGAGATGTGGATAAATTGGTATGATCACGTATTATATCTGGAGCACCGTGGGTCTATTGCTGACTACCCATCTGATTGCACATCAGATTATATTTCTTGGTTCTCTAAAGTTTCACAGCGCTTCCTTGGAGTAGCACCAGATGAACCCCCAGCAGAGGAAGGAAATCAAGCAACCCGGGCAAATGTCGATGATGAGGTAATAACCATATATCTTCATACTTTAATGTTCAATACGGTTAACCAGTTTTTCTGTTGCTTATTGTTTTCCCGTCCACTAATATAACAGAGATATACACGCATAAAAGAAATAATCGATCCATTACTTGCGCAAGGGGATAAGGCATTCAAGAAGCAATCTGGATTGTTATTTACTGCACTTGCGAAGATCAACGTCGTGCTAACCGGTTGCACTCAGCCAGAAGAAGCACCACAAGAGCAAACTGAGGAACCAACACCAGATCAATCCACTCCTAATGCACCCGATACGGCAATTATGACTCGAACCAGAAGCAGACGTAATCCCCCGAGAAAAACAAGGAGACAGTGATCATTGCACGAGTTATGTAATGATATGGATAATGTATGTAACATGAAGGTCTTGGTGTAAAATTATTTCTTGCAAACATATCAAGTTACGTTAAATTAATGGTTTTTTTCTATGTAATGCTCTCTCTTGTTCATTTTTTCTCGTTTTAATATAAACACTATTTCTTTGTATAAGAGTTGTGTCGACATATCAATGTATCGGAGTTGCCATGTTCCATTATATCATAATATCGGTTAAATAATTGTGTGTAGGTGTATCATTGTGTTGCAGTGATTGATGTATCAGTGTATCAATGGATTGGTGATGTGTATCGGTATTTCATTATATGCTTACTTGCTTCCTTGCCTAAATTCCAATAATAATATATAAATACTTTCATTACAACTAAATAAATCAATTAACGACTAGAATATTCAGAGACCGGGTTGATGGCCACTGTTCGGGATGCCAGTCCGAACAACGGGGTTTCGTTCGGACTGACAGTCCGAACGAGGGCCATGGTCAGAACCCGCTATATTACCCAATATTTTACATAATAAATTGGTAAATCATTAGTTGACCCAATGTAACACCATATTAATTGTGCTTAAATACATTTAATTATACAAATTTCTACAAAATATGGTTAATTTCACAATAATGATACAGTAGTTAACTAACACACTGATACACGGATACATCAAATTAAAACCCAAAATTAACTCGTCTGCGAGTAACAAAACTAAATTACAACTCAATAACATCTTGTGTAGCAACCGAAGATGGTACAATCCCTTTGAACTGTTCAATCCGTGCTAAGTACGGTACCTCCCATCCTTGTGCAATGGGATCATGGTGTCAGTGTCAATTCAATGCAATTTGAGGGATGGGATGAAGTTCTTTCAATGACACCTAATAGTAAAGATGTTATAACCATATATAAGCATATTATTAGTTAAATCAAACTAATTTTAACAATAATGAATTGTGCTAACATGTACAAAGTGACAGTCCGCAACGAATGCCATGGTCACTTCTTTCCGTTGGATATTTGCAGCAGGAGGAGGAGTTCTTAGTGGCAAAAAAGTAAGGCATTGCGCATTGGATAAGAAGAAAATAACAACATTATAACGGGAAGAGACAATATGTCCCATGTCCGGCATCGTCATCCAATAGTCGGCCTTTGGAAAGTCCCGAAAATAATTAAGTGCTTTTCGGAGCTCAACAATCCGATCAATACTCCCAAATAATGGAATGTAGAAGACGTAATTTGTATCGAGTTCAATCAACAAATCTCTTCTGATTTGCATCCATTGATCTTCCCCCATACCAAGGCTGTGTGCGATAACCCTAAAACCACAATTTCCGTCGGCCTTGACATCGCGAACATCTTCTATATATGGCAACATAAATCCAGGCAATGAGTTTTCGAACTTCAAATCGGGCTTGGGACAAGGTTTTAACTCCAGTTCAGGTACGGACTTTCCGATCATACTACCAGCAGGATCTGTGTCAGCTAAGAATTCAACAGGATCTGCAAGAGTTGGAGCTTGATGGAGTTGTTCCGCATGGTCTGCAGGCAGTTCATGGGGGGCGGTCTTGGCATCAATTTTCGATTTCTGTTCAGAACAAAAAAATTATAATTATAATATATTCAAGTGAAATATAGGAAGAATTAGTTATATATAATAGTGAACCTTGGTCATATGCGGCCTTCTTGGAATTAACTTATATGGTTTACGGTCGCTGCGGGGAATCAATACCGTCATATTTGGAGAAGCACTATCAGAGCCGGAGGCTATTAGCTCAAACGCACACGGATCCCTTCGTGTCGAAATATCAAGTTTCCTTTTGCGGCCAACTGTATGTCCGATCACCCTGGACACAGGATCCGCCAATGAAGAACAAACTGGAGTAGATATTTCCCTTAATTTCCTCAATCTTCGAGTACGTTCTTCGTTATCACACATAATAAAGTTATGAATAAAAACCTCAATATCTTTTTGATACCCGACACCTTTAACAACCAATGCTTTACTCGCGGACATATCAAGCTTCCGCCAATATTGGTCAATGCAATCCAAGAGAATTGGTCGGTTGTCTCTTTTGTATATTGCAATCAATTGAGCACATGGCAAGTTGTGAGTTTGTCGAATGATGCAACCACATTCAGCAGGGTTGACTCCAACAGACTCAGTTCTCTTTACTTCGGCTAAGATAAAATTCATTGCATGGATTGATACTGTGCCCCGTAATTCCTTAAATTCTGCCAGCATAAAACATCGTTTAACGATGGTCAAACTTTTTTGAAAAGATGCTTTAATCTCTGTATGTTGAAGTTCAAGTAATGTATGTATATTACTCCAACACTTTTCGAAATCGCCTTGACTAGTTCGCAATTGTCTCTTCAATTTTGCGTGGGCACTTTCTGCTCGGTTGCTAGTCACGTTGTCCCGATGTTGACACATATTTGTCCAATAAGCCACGAACTTCTCCTTGTGTGGATTTAACCATGTTTTCAGAATGTAGTCAACTGCCTCAGGTTTTCCTTGGAAATCGTTTGTTAGATTGCTTAGTTTGCATTGTATGCATCTAGAGAATCAGATAGCATTATCAGCTTCCACATTAAGAAAAATTTCTCCCACTCACTCTGTTTTTCTAGCAATTTCTTGCAGTTTGTCAACACATTCTTATTTATATGCCATCTACAAAGAAGATGCCGGCTAGGCGGGAATATCAGCTTAACTGCATTAACAAGCGATAGATCTCTATCTGTAACAATGACACTTGGATATACATCGTTCAGAAACAGTCCACGCAACTTGTCAAGTGCCCAGGAATAATTTGTTTCCCTTTCTTTTTCAAGAAAGGCAAAAGCAATGCAAAATGACATATTCGTTGAGGTTACTCCAATCATCTCTAGTAAAGGATATTTGTACCTGTTTGTTTTATAGGTACAATCCATGATAATAACACCTGGAAATGCTCGGAGAAGATCGACGCCAACAGGATGAGCCCAGAAAAGATCCGTTACTGATTCTGTTTGATCATTGCTTCGATGCCATTCGATATACTTGAGTTCAGAAATTTTTAGTAATAACTGTTGCATCTGCGTTCGACCACCTTGTTCATTGACTCTTAACTTGTGTCGTGCATTATATATTGTTTTCATTGTCGAAACATTTTGTGGATCCTTTTGCTTCAGTGCTGTTAGTATATCTTTCGGCTTTACGTGACACTTCGACATTTTGAACACAACATTTGTCTCGGTTTCAGATAATCTTCCCGCATACGAATGGCCTTCGAAATAATCTGTTGCTGGATGATTATGAACACCGGATAACACCGTCAGGTTATATTCGGGGCCCCCTATTGATATCTGTTGACCCTTTAATCGAACAGGACATCCACATTTTTTACTGCCCCTGTGGCCTTCATCATTCTTTAATTTCTTGAATCTTGATTGTCCACCCCGTTTACATCCAAACCATATTCTCCCCTTATTCAATTGACCTCCAGTATCAGATTTTGAAATCATGATGACAAATCCTGATTTCTTTCCAATATCGCGCACCCACCGGCAAAGTTCGTCTCGATTTGTAAAAATCTATAGTCATAATAGACAGAAAATAATTTTTTAGTGGAAAAATTCTAATTTCAATATGACCAGGTTCTAAACATAATATCATACCTGATTTGTTGTGAAGTCCAAACCATAATCGATAACTAATTCATTATCGACTTGCCTACTCTACGTCGAAATATAACCCTGTGTTCCAAGAATTTAACAATATTAATAATTAATAATTGATAACACTCTTATGGAAAGAAACCATCTTTAAAAATTAATTTTGTCCGGACTTAAAGTCCGAACAAAAAAATTTGGTCCAGAGTTTAACTCTGGGCAAATTACTTTCGTCCGGACTTACAGTCTGGACGAAATGAATTTGTCCAGACTCTAAGTCCGGACAAAAAGAATTTGTCCAGACTTAGAGTCCGAACAAATTCTTTTTGTCCGGACTCTAAGTCCGGCCCTTAAAATTTGGGGCGGCCTTTCAGTCCGCACCGCGACGTCAACCCCCGGTTTCTCGCCCCGCATCGACCAGAAAACTGATTTTTAAAACCCTAATTTCATTATACTCAACGAATATCTAAATCTAAAGGTATATTTCGATTAATTTAATACAAAGAGGATGAAATCAAACCTCAAGTGTGTTTTGATTCTCGAATGAAACTAACGACATCGTTGTATTCTCCATTGACGTCTCGTTCGACACAACTCAAAAATTTCTCTTTTGTTTTGATTTCTAATGAAAATACACAAAATAAAGAAAATAATTACCTTTTAAATTTCTAATTAACATATTTTTAAAAGGAGATTGAAGATTGAAATGGGTTTTTTAGGTTTAAAAAAAAAAAAAATTTTACCTGTTGTCGCGCGCGGGACGGATGGAGGTAGCGGGAGAGGGAGGAAGGGTACGTTTGGAATTTATTTTGGATGACATTAGTGTTATTTATAGTTAGTTTTCACTGGGCTCACTAGGAAAAAACCTGTGCCCCTTTAGAAGTTCCCAATTTCCCTAGTGAGCTCACTTCCCAGTGTTTTTTTTTTTTTTTGTCTGGGCTCAAAGCTCGGACAGTTATAAAGTGGGCTCATTAAGAAAAATGGTATGCTCCTTTGAAAACTCCCATAGAAAGGGGAGAGAGACCTATGATCGAATCTAGAGTTACTATATTTTTACTGGATTAACAGGTTTCGGATCGTTAAACCCTTGCCTTGATAAAAAAATTCATGCTCGCATTCAACCGTGTCAGAGCCGAATAGAGAAGACACTTTTGACCGTGTCCGATATCATTTTGCTTTGACTTGCATCAGACATAGAAAAACCATGCCAATACCTGTTACGAGCACGGACATGTGTTAATGCAAATTGCTAAGTTATCTTTTAGATACTAACTATTTGATTCGTTGGCTCAATGCAAACCTATTTTTAACAAGTTAGTACCTAAAAATATCTCAACAATTTGCATTGAACCTATAAATAACTTAACGTTATAGAATCTTTTTAAATGCATAAAAACACGTACTAACTGAATTCCAACTTTCAAGCATAAAAATAAAATCAATAACAATAGTGTAGTTATTGCTACAACCAAAACCACTAATTGGTATTGCATCTTACAGTCGCCGCTTGTGATGAAAGAATGGCTAATAGGCATGAGACTATTAATCGAACCAGCACGAGACTATTAATTGAACCACAGTTCTATCTCTCTCATGCATATGTCACTGGAATTATCAACTAACTAATAAATCAGACTTTTTTTTTCATGATCAAAAGAAGACACAATATTATTGCTTATCGGGCAATATTTCGAGGCTAAAATATCACCCAATATTTTATCTTCAAGCAAATACATCGGTCCATTTCGGTACAAAATGATAGTCAATATAAAAACACATCTATCTTGATTAGGGACAGAAATTGAGACATCAACAATAATGAACCAATATTGTATAATATGTAGACAAAAAAAAAAAAAAATTCTGCGGGGCCTACCCGCCGGAGAAATTCCCGCAGGTGGCCAGCACCCGCAGGAATTCCTCCCGCGGGTACCCACCCGCGGGAGGAATCCCACGGGTGGGCACCCGCGGGAGGAATTCCCACGGGTCCAGCGGGTGTTGGCCACCCGCAAGAGGAATCCTGCAGGTGCCAACCCGCGGGTTATTTTCCATCTGTTTCCGTTATTTATTTGGCTGATATCTCATGATCCGATTTTTCAGGGAGGATTCGAGCCGGATTTCGAGCTAATTCGTTCTATAAAAGAAAGGAATTGAGTCAAGAGAAAGGACTTTTGGGACTATTTTGGACGAGCTCATGAAATTGAGGAGCTGAGCAGAGCTATCCCCTTCTCGGTCAGACGGTAAACGGAGTGCACTAGCGAGACTCAATCGCCACCCGAACCCACATAAAAAAGGGAATAAATTAATATTCCCGTTCTTATTATTCCTCAATTATTTTGTAACTCTCAATTTTCTTTTGTAATCAAATAATTTTGGATTGGAAGGAGAAATTCAATTTTTGAGCAAATAAGAACTGGCGACCACAGTAGGAGTTTTTCTGTTCACAACAGATAATATGGTGGCGCAGTCTGACTTGGTAGCGATCGGATCTGTTGTTGAAACGCTGGTCGTAGAAATCGACCAGCAAAAATATGAGGAATTTCTTTCTTTCTCTGATTCGGAGCCTAGACGTCATCGCCGGGCGACGATGAAGAAAGGTGAGGCGTCATCGCCCACCAAAAATCAAAAGGCGTCATCGCCTATAAAAACTTACGAGGCATCATCAAAACTTACGAGACATCATCAAAACTTACGAGACATCATCACCCGTAGAAGCTGACAAGACGTCATCGTCTGTCAAGTATACGGCATTATCGCCCGTTCCAAAATCAAGCCAAAAGTCAAATCAAACTCTAACCCGATCCCAAAAGAAAAATCTAAGGCGTAAGACTCAATGAGCATGCCTCAATCATACAGAAAGGGTTGCAAAAAACTCCCGAACAGTTAAAAATTTCAGAGCAAAACCACGGATGGAGCCACGGGTTGTATCCCGCGAAAACAACCCCACAGGTGCAAACCCACAGCTTGCAACCGCGGGTGCCAACCCACAGCTTGCAACCGCGGGTGGCATCCCGCGGCTTGCAGCCACGGGTGCCAACCCGCGGCTTGCAACCGCGGGTTGCCACCTGTGGCTTGCAACCTGCACTCTGCAGGAACAAACCCACGGGTGCAAACCTGCAGTTGCAACCGCGGGTTGCATCCCGCAGATGCAACCGCGGGTTGCACTCCGTAGATTCCATTTCACGGAAGCAACGATGGGTTACGTTCAATGAACACAACTCCCATGTCTCTTCGAGCACGCCTATGGTGAGCATGCAACATACACCAAATATTTTAATCTCTCTATCAGAGGCGCGCGGGGCCCACACAACTACTCAGACCAGTGTGCACTCCAAAAGAATCCGCAGAAGGGTTGGAGAACAATTTGATGCTGAAAAAGAGCTCAGCCCTGAAATATTGTAAACTCTTCAATATTAAGAACCGAATTTGCGACACAAAAGGCGTCGAGATGCAAATAGAGATGAGAAGGTACCTCAAGATTTAAGAGAGTATCTCAATTGGAAGAAAAAATCCTCACAAAATATTCCTCACTGCCAATGCGAACAGATGATCTCAACTGTTCTATCAAGCTGCAAATGCAACTCAAAACGATCAGTTTTTGAGTGGATCACCGAACCTAAAAGAATACGAACGGTGAAAAAGGTGTGCTCGGAAACCGATCTGCCTGCTGCCTCATCGCATATGGTTAATAAAGGCAAAAAGGTGGTCGGAAACAACCCTTCAGATAATGAAATCACTCCAGGGTCAAAACGAGTTTCTATCAAACCAGAGGGCATGCGTCTAGAAGAAGTCTCTGGAAGGTTTGAGAGACAAGAAAAACGTCTTGAACAGTAAGAGGAGACCATAGAAGAAATGAAACAACTTTTAATTGAGTTGTTAGCTCAAACTAGAAAGAGCCAATTCTCGTCGTCCGTTTCTGGTCGGCAGAAAGAAAAATGACTCATCCAAATAAATGAAGACAATGAGGACGAAGATGAAGAAGTACCTCCTCATTCAAGAGAGGAAGAGAAAGTGAAGGTTATCATTAACTCTCACGTAGAAAAAATTGAGAAGATGGAGAATCAACTACATGCTCTCCTTCATCGCAAAAAACTGCAAGAGCTGAGGGTAGTTCGTCCCTAGTCCATAGAATGGGAGACCATATCTTATCCTGCAAAATATAAACCGTTGAACCTTCAGTCATTCGACGGTAAAGGTTCACCGCAACAGCACATTTTTTACTTTCTGTCACAAATAGGACACCTCATAAGGAATGATCCAACTATGACTAAGATATTTACGAGCACTTTACGGGGGCCCGCATTTACCTGGTTCATGCAATTACCCCAAGGAACAATTAAATCATGGGCTGATGTAGAACGAGAGTTCTTAGCCCGATTCTTTGAAGATGATACTAAAGTCTCTATACTATCCTTGTTAGCGACAAAGCAAGAGAAAGACGAGATGGTCAAATCTTATATTGAGCAATTCCGAGAACTGTCTGTTCGATGCCCACATGGCATGACGCAGGACACACTGGTAGAAACTTGCAGGCATAATTTGTTAACCGACGTTCTAGATAAGATGGGCTCGGTTGAGCCAAATCATGGAAAGATCTGCTTAAGCAGGGTGAACAAGCTGAAGATATACTTCGACGCCTCGAAAAGCAGCAATCTGCAATTGGAGGCAGTACAAATGAACCTCCATTATATTTTTTTTCCAAAGGAAAGGACATAATGGCAATGGCAGTAGAAAGTACACCGAAGCAGAAAGTATGGCCAACGATGAGTAACACAGCAAAGTCACCCAGGCTTCAAAAGCAGTATTCGTTTAAGGATGAATATACTGCTACTATGTTCAATCTGTTCAACAAACGCAATATGCTTAAGTTGCCGGAGAGTAAGAGGCCTGAAGAGGTTAGGAAGACTAACGTTCCGAATTACTGCTTTACCATCGAATTGTAGGTCACCCCACAAAGAATTGTTTTATTTTAAAAGATAAAATTCAAGCGTTGATTGACGCTGGAGCAGTTCAGCTTAAAACAGAACAAAAAAGGAGTTAGAGCTACCTCGGACATATTTAAGGTGGGTGGTCTAAAAGTAACATTTGGGCTCACAACAATTCCAAAGACGAGCTCAGGGTGGTTAATTTAAACCCCCATAACCTGCAAAAAAAATAAATTACCCAACGCCGATAAGGTTACGGGAAGAGAATAAATTTCTCACCAATCCAATCATATTGGAGGTAAAAAGTATGAATTACCCAATGCCATTAAGGTAACGGAAAGAGAATAAATTTCTCGCCAACCCCTTCATACTGGAGGTAAAAGTATGATTTACCCAATACCGACAAGACAACGGGAAGAGAATAAATTTCTCACCAACCCCATCATACTGAAGGTAAAAAGTATGAATTACCCAACACCGACAAGGCAACGGGAAGATAATAAATTTCTCAGCAACCCCATCATACTGGAGGTAAAAAATATGCATTGCCCAATGCCGTCAAGACGACAGAAAGAGAATAAATTTCTCGCCAACCCTACCATGCTGGGGGTAAAAAGTATGAACTGTCCAATGCCGTCAAAGTAACTGGAAGAGAACTAGTTTCTCGCCAACCCCTTCATACTGGGGGTAAAAGTATGAATTGTTCAACGCCGCTAAGGCAAAGAGAAGAGGAAAAGTTTGGCATTTAAGTCCAAACAAAATTCTCGACAACTCTCCATGCTGAGGGGAAGAGTATGGCTAGTCCAACTCAAATGGTAATTAGTAAAGGCTAATCAAATCCGTTAATAACTGGAGGTTTGCTAAAAATCCCATGACAAATCTGTCACAACAGTATTCTTATTCGAATATAAGGATATGTCACTATCCAAAACTGCTAAAGTAAAGCGAAGAGGAAAAGTTTGGCATTTAAGCCCAAACAAAACTCTCAACAACTCACCATACTGAGGGGAATAGTATGGCTAGCCCGACTCAAACGGTAGTTGGTAAAGACTAATCAAATCCGTTGATATCTGGAGGTTTGCTAAAAACCCTAATCAGATAAATCTCTTGTCAAGTTAATATTTCACCTCTGACAACAAAACTTTTCTCATCATTTTTCTCCAGCAGAGTAAGCGACACTCCAAAATATTTGTTAAGTTAAAATCATACCTCTGACATCATAATTCAAAATCAAATGAGATAAAATCCGATTAAATCTCCTGTCATGTTAAGTTTTCACCTCTGACAGAAAAGAAAACTCATATTTCATCAAGCCCAATATTACAGCTTCTGATAAATTTGTTTTGATATCGTTAAGTTAAAAATTACCTCTGACGAAAATTATCTCCCTATCAAATTAACAGTTACCTCTGATAGTCCGATTCCAAGACTAAATACGTTAACCGTCACCTCTGTTTAGTCAGTTTGTTCCTATCACGACCAGATCTTCTGAATAGATTGAGCTCCAAGACACGTTTAATGTCACCTCTGTCTTTCTCTAATCCGTCATACTAGATGTCACTGAACTGTTAAGACTCTAATGAGCACATTAACATAATACCTCTGCTTGGCCTCAAATTAGTACGTTAACATCATACCTCTGCTTGTCATCTAATAAGTATGGTAACATCATACCTCTGCTTGTCATCCAATGAGTACGTTAATATCATACCTCTACTTGTCATCTAATGAGCACGTTAAAATCATACCGCTGCTTGTTATTGAATAATTGAATAAGCATGCTAACATCATATCTCCGCTCATATTCCGCGAAATATGTTAACAGTTATTTCTGTCTACCAAATCCTTTAAAACGTCAATAGCCAAAATTAAAGAATCCAAAGTATTTCGAAATTCAGTACGACTCAATACAGAACTTCAAAAACTTTGGAGGGGGTTATGTAGACAAAAAAAATTTCTGCAGGGCCTACCCGCGGGAGGAATCCCGCATGTGCCAGCCTGCAGGTTGTTTTCCGCCTATTTCCGTTGTTTATTTGGCTGATATCTCGTGATCCGATTTTTCATGGAGGATTCGAGTCGAATTTCGAGCTAATTCGATCTATAAAAGACATGAATTGAGTCTAGAGAAAGGACTTTTGAGATGATTTTGGACGAGCTCGTGAAATTGAGGAGCTGAGCAGAGCCATCCCCTTTCCGGTCAGACGGTCAACGGAGTGCACCAGCGAGACTCCATCGCCATCCGAACCCATATAAGAAAGGGAATAAATTAATATTCCCGTTCTTGTTATTCCTCAATTTTTTTGTAATTCTCAATTTTCTTTTGTAATCAAATAATTTTGCAATGGAAGGAGAAATTCAATTTTTGAGCAAACACAATATATTACATATATCCCTAGCGCATATCCATGTCGATCTAGTATCTCAAAATTTGATACCATAATTGTTATATATATATATATATATATATATATATATATATATATATATATATATATATATATATATAATTTTGAAGGTAACTATGAACAAGAATGCCCATGTAACCTTACGAGCATGGATACTTCAATAGAGGAGTCCCTCGGGAACTTCGAAAGGGGCACAAGGTTTTTCCTAGTGAGCCCAGTTAAAACTTCCACTATATAACAAGTATGCCCTCAAAAAAAATTACCTATATTGCCCTCTGCTTCGCCCGCTGCCTCCTTTCTTCCCGTCCGCTCGCATCCGTTCGGACTGACAGTCCGAACGAATGGTATTCGTTCGGACTGAGAGTCCGAACGAATGGGATTCGTTCGGACTGTCAGTCCGAACGGATCTCATCCGTTCGGACTGAGAGTCCGAACGAATCCCGTTCCTTCGGACTGTCAGTCCGAACAGTATCTTGACATCGGCCACTGCCTCATCCAGTCTATTAACCTACGTTAATTGATTTATCATTAGTTGTAATGAAATTAACGCCAGTTTAAGGACTTTATTAGTAAGTATTTATACATGATTATCGAAATTTAGGGAAGGAAGCAAGAAAACATACCATTAAACACCGACACACTGATACACCAACCCATTGATACACTGATACATCGTTTATTGCGATACAATGATACACCGACACACAATGATACTCCAGATACAAAAAATATAATGATACTGCTGATACACAAATACACTGATACTCATGATACACCGATATAATGAAATAATGAAACATGGATACGCCGATACAATGAAACAACGACACAATTATGATACAATGAAATAGTGTTTATATTAAACGAGAAAAAGCGAACAAGAGAGTTCATTACATAGAAAAACCATAAATTCATCAGAACTCGAAATGTTTGGAAAAATAATTTTACACCGGCCACTTCAAGTTACATACATTATCCATATCAATGCATAACTCACACAATGATCACTGTCTCCTTGTCTTTCTCGGGGGTTGACGTCTGCTTCTGGTTCGAGTCATAATTGTCGTATCGGGTGCATTAGGAGTGGATTGATCTGGTGTTCGATTTCTCTCTCTCGTATCGGGCGTTGGATTTGTGGTCGAGATGCTGCTTTCTTCCTCCTTAACGAGGCCGTTGGTCGAACGCGAGAAGATTCTGCCGGATCCATCTATGTAACACAAAGATATTTCATTTATAGATACTTTTTTATCAAAACTATAAATTTTCTATGCGCAAATAAGTAGTAATAAAGTATAATTTACTACAAATATCATATTTTATCTATTTATTTTAAACTTCTAAATTAATTAATAAATTTTAATATTAACATCTATAATTAGAAAATAACTAAATTTTTGCATTTTTTACAACTACGATTACAATATTATATTTTCTTCATAATTATAATCTAAATATTAAAAAACAAAATTAACAAAAAAATGTACTCGTTTAGAATTTCTCGAATGTAAATTATTATCAAACCAAATAAGAAGTTTTCAGTTTTCATGGTAGTTACAGAGCAAATAAGAATAAACAAAATAAAGAGAAATTAAAATTAAATTAAATGAGACTTACAGTAGAGCTCAAAAATCTGAGATCAAGAGAGAAGAGGGGGGTGTGGCAGCGGCAGGTGGGGGCGGAGGGTGTGGGGGCGGACGGAGCCGGGTGGGGTTGGAGGGGAGGCGGGCAAAGGGTGTGGGGGCGAGCGGAGACGGGTGGGGGAGTGTAGCAGCGGAGGCGGGTGGGGGAGTGTGGCTGCGGCGGCGGGCGGGGGAGAGTGGCTGCGGCGGCGGGCGGGGGAGAGTGGCTGCGGCGGCGGCGGGCGGGGGAGCATGGCACCGGCGGCGGCGGGCGGGGGAGCATGGCACCGGTGGCGGCGGGCGGGATTAAGGAGAAGAGAGGAGAGAGGGATTTTGGGTTTGGGGGTGGAGAGGAAGTGAGGAGCGATGGTTTTAGGGAATATGGGATAAGGGTATTTTGGGAATTAAATTGGGCTCACTAAAAAATTTTATCCCTTTCTAAATTTTAATTGGGCTCACTAGGAAATCTGGGCTCACTAGGAAAAATCTTGTGCCCCTTTAGAAGTTCCCAGTCCCTCCAAAAATTTGACATTTCAATACTCGATACTTATTTTGATGCACCGAACAATGTATAAAGATATAAAACCCTAATGCATGAATGATGGCTTAACGATTCAAATTTATCCGTTCATGCATTCATATAAAATTTTCACTTCCCTGATCTCAATTGCACTGCTCCAAACACAGAGACACATGCATGTGGATACCACAAATTTAAAAATCCCGAATATGGATACGTTGTGGATAAGACACAATTAAAAGGGAACAAGCATCCACGAATCAAGGTGTCTAGACAAAACCACCTTACACTAAAATTTCTTAAAAATTGCCATTCCCCCCAAGACTTTGACACCAACTATTGCTCTAGCAAAATTGAGTAGAATGAAACTCGATCCTCTCACCTGAGCATGAAACTCGATCCTCTCACCTGGACCCGACCCCCCCAACAACAGCCCCTATATATCTCTTTATTTGAAGAGTTAACCTATAAAAGCTCAAACTCCAAACATGAAGCCCCAAAACTTATAACATGATTTAATTAGATAATATTGCTAAAGGTAAGAGATTTTCATAAAATCTCTTTGCTCTTAATAATTAACCTTGAATTCTCCCATATCAGTCAGTCCATAAAATTATGAGATTTTCTCTTTCAATCACCCCAAAAGTCAAACCACCCGATCGAAATACTACACTATATATGTTTTCATAGCTAAAGGTTATGATTTTTTCTTAAAAATTAATTCGGAATCTCTTTTCCACAATTATGTTTGACAATTAGTGTAATTTATTCATAACACGTACGGATTTCACAATGGTCAAGAAACCCAATAACGTAGGTAATATATATATATATATATATATATATATATATATATATATATATATATATATATATATATATATATATATATATATATATCTATATATATAAAGAGAGAGAGAGAAATGGAAATGAGCTGACAGTTCACGCAAGTTACCTGAGCTGCAGTTCATTTCCAATATCTCCAATAATTTTTTTTAAAAATTTCTTTTTGGATTATGATCTCGACCCCTTAGGGTTCACTCATACCCAATTTCATGGGTTTTAGTTCTGATTTGGTCCTCTATCAAGTTAACAAAAAATTAACGGTTTTTAATAAATAAAACATTTTGTATGCACTTGATAAAAGGGTAAAAGAACTTCAAAATTTATGAAATTTAATCCTAAAAAAGTTAAGAAGGTAGAGATAATAATTATTAAAAAAAATTGAAGAAAAATTATTAGATAATTATAGTTTTGTCATTAGTTCACGTAACTTTTCCTGAGCTGGCGACTCACCTACAATAATCCCATATATATATATATATATATATATATATATATATATATATATATATATATATATATATATATATATATATATATATATATATATATATATATATATATATATATATATATATATATATATATATATATATATATATATGATTTCCAAGTTGAAAAAGGAGATCGAATGTTGGTAGTAGTCAAAAGTGGAAAACTATATATGTTAAATGTATAATACTGTATCTACAAGTCGAACAAACTTATGAACTTATCAGTCATGCACTAATTACCTTTATCTAATTGGGAGAAAACATCCTAATTAATTAATACATCCATCAAGGTACACCAATAAATTTCTGGATATATATGGTAAAGGAGCAACAAGTATCATCAAATTCAAGTGTCCAAGTATTTGATTGACATTCAAAGCATCCATGCAATATAGTTTTTTTTTTTTATTATTATTATTATTATTTTTTTTTTATTGTGATTGACTTTTGATTAACAACATCAAATTGAACGAAGCCTTCCTTTAACCAAAACTTTTGGGGTTGGATGGATACATGAATCCTTTTCCTTAGATAGATATCACTCTCACGTTCTTTTTGTTGAATTCATGTATATTTGAACATTAAATTTTTGAGCAAATTCACTAGTTCAAAAATAAATGAATTAGGTGAATGGAAAATTGTTTCAAAGTAGAGTGCATAGGAAAAGGAACAAAAGGAAAGAGAAAAAAATATCCCACATTGGATAGAGTGTTGTTAGGATGTGGGTTTATATAGGATTATTTATTCCATATCATTTCTTATGTAAAAAGAGGAGAAATCTTGAGTATCACGTGTGGTGCCACACACAACCTGCACCCGCACGCGCGTGTGCGAAAGCGAATGGGCGTTTAGGGTGCATTGGGTGCCTTAGTGGCGATCTTGGCACTTCGCACGTACGTATCGTCGCGAGTCTGTTAACAGTTATCGTTAAATGATCATAACTGTTAACAGTCAACCGTTGTGACTGTTAATCCAAAAGCCTATAAATAGGCCTCTGTCCAGACTAGTTAGGAATAAGTTTTTACTCTTTTTATTTTCTTCTTCTATAGATAGAAAATTTTATCTTTTAGACAGAAGTTTTCTGTTTTCAGAAGAACAGTTCTGTCTATTTCTGTCCTACAATACACTATACACAAAACAGAGAGTATTCTTTATCAGATTCGCCAGAGCAATAGGATTGCGGTTTCCTTCCTATTGCAAACCGATCGTTGTATCCTGAGAGACCGACGCCTACTGTAATCCAGAAGAAAAATGGTTGAGGGTGAATCGGTTTTAAGGAGATAGTATCAAACACTAGCCTCAATCAACATCTATTCATCTTCTGCATATATGCTTCCAATCAAGTAAAGTATTCTAATTATGTTTTCATTATTTTTAAGATAATTAATTAACATATATATATATATATATATATATATATATATATATATATATATATATATATATATATATATATATATATATATATATATATATATATATATATATATATATATATATATATATATATATATATATATATATATATGAGAAAAATGGAAATGAGCTGACAACTCACGCAACTTATCTGAGTTATAGTTCATTTCTACTATCTCTAATATTTTTTTTTTTAATTTTCTTTAGGACTATGATCTAGACCGCCTAGGGTTCACTCATATCCAATTTCTTGGGTTTTAGTTTTGATTTGGTCCTCCATCAATTTAACACAAAATTAACGGTTTTTAATGAATAAAATATTTTGTATGCACTTGATGAAAGGGTAAATAAACTCCAAAATTTATAAAATTTAATGTGAAAAAAGTTAAGGAGATGGAGATAGTAATTGCTAACAAAAATTGAAGAAAAATCACTGAATCATTATAGTTTTGCCGTTAGCTCACATAACTTTTCCTGAGCTGGCGGCTCACCTACAGTAATCTCTCTCTCTCTCTCTTTATATATATATATATATATATATATATATATATATATATATATATATATATATTCTGCTAGATAATAAAATCAATTTAGATAGAGAATATTTTAATTTTGTCTCTAGATTTAATTAATAACATATGTAATAAGATATAATTTTATTAGTATTATTACAGTACAATTTTGAATCTTTTATACAAATAAATCAATTCAGATTTATTCTGCAATATCATCTTTCTGGTTGAATTAGAAAACATATCTTTCTAATCGTTTACAGTAATAATTCTGGCTATATTAATATAAAAAATAACCAACATTTTTTGATTCACTACTCATCCATCTTAATTAGTATTAATCTCTTTTATTTCAATCATTTTTTTAATATGATGTTTTTAAATTGCCCAACATTTTTAACCATAAACCATTGCCCGGCTTATAGCCGTACTATAGAATTTTTCCTTCAACTTCAACAGTATCAGATTGACTTTCAATCAAGCAGAAAAAAATTAAGAAGCTTTCCAAAAAAACAAAAAAAAAAAAAAAAAAGAAGAAGAAGAAAACATTCTATAACCATTAACAGAGAAATCAATGTTACAGCCCTACGGATTTTGAAATAGGTAAACCCCAAGAGATGGGGATACAGTGGGGCCTAAAAAGTGGGGAAAGATGGCGTATTTGTCGCCGAAGGAGCAATTTTCCTCGTGGACGTTAAAACACATTAAACCCATTAGTGCTAATAATGCACGTAAGTGCGTGAACATGCGGCTACGGGTGTGCGTACTCGTGCTAATACATAAGTGCGTGCATGCGCACATACCCATGCGTGTGCATGGTGAATTTTTAAAATTTGTTGTGTCTATATATATATATATATATATATATATATATATATATATATATATATATATATATATATATATATATATATTCATATTCATTTACTCCTCTTTCAGTTCAAATGTTACATTTATATATTATCAAGAATCCATCTCTATAACTTAAATATTATCATTTGTCTTCATAACAAAAGCAAGATGTGTTTGTTTAATTTGTAGTACCAATTATTCTCATTTTTGTTGAGGAAAGAAAAGAAATTGCTTATGTTGGATTGTTATTGCATACAGATACGTTTTAGTTTAACGCAAGAGCATGGACGTTTCAGATTAATAGTTTGCACAGAAGTACATAATTAAAGAAGAACAGATTGATTCATATTACAGATTGATTAAACGTACAGATTACTATATATTGCTTCTGGAAATAGAATTCTGATACAAATGTGTCTACTGGTTTGCTACCGTAGTACAAAAAAACGAAAGGAAACTTACTTGTTGACAGAAGTGTAGAAAACAGAACTGTAGAAAATAGGAGACTGATGCAGACAGAAGACAGGATGAAGATCGGATGAAGATCGAGGCTAGTGTTTGACACTATCTCCTTAAAATCGATTCACCTTCCACTGTTTGCTTCTAGATTTCTTGGACGTCGATCTCCCAGGATACAACGATCGGTCTGCAGAGGGAAGGAAGCCGCAATCCCTCTGCTCTGGCGAATCTGATAAAGGTTCCCTCTGATTGATGATTGATATAATGCAGGACTGGACTGTTGAACAGAAGAACTGGTTCTTCTGTAGACAGAAGTTGAGGAACTTCTGTCTGCAGAAGAAGAAAGGAAACAGAAAAGAAAAGAAATTTCGTATATTCTGAAACTCTGGACCCAGACCCTATTTATAGCCTTCAACAGTCACAACGGTTGGCCGTTCAACAGTTGTGACCGTTTAACGGCAACTGTTGACGGCGACCGGTGACTGTTGGATTGCCGACCGTTGGACTTCAACGACTCTTGACTGGCGGGGCGGGTGCAGGTCGAATCCATTCAAATCTGAACCCAATAGAGGCAACCCGAATCCAATAGCACCAAAACATCAAAGGCTTCTCAGCTCCTTGCGACGTTGCGTACGTGCAAAGTGCAAAGTACGCCTCTAAAGCACCCAATGCACCCTAAACGCCCATTCGCCCTCGCACACGCGCGTGCGCGTGCACGTGCAGACGGTGCGTAGCACCACCCGTGGTACTCAAGGTTTTTCCTCTTGTTACATAAGCAAAGTAATGGAACAAGTTACCATATATAAACCCACATCCTTACAACACTCTATCCAATGTGGGACTATCTTTTCATCTTCCCTTTTGTTCCTTTGCTATGTATTCAACTTTTGAAGCCAATTTCCATTCATTTAATTCATTTAATTTGAACTAGTGAATTGGCTCAATTTAATGTTCAAATTAGTGAATGAATTCAACAATCCCCCACATGAATGAAATGGCTTAGACTCTAATGGAAATAACCAGAGAGTGTAATAGAAAGTTACCGCATCGGGAGAGGTGGTTTTTGGTTTTGAATCTTCCCTAGTGAAATATTATCGAGTTTACTTGCTAACCAGTGAACACAATATTTTTGAACTGTTCAACTTTTGATGTAAACTAAGACAATAATATTCACACGACTTCTTTCAACTTTATCAGATTCTATGTTGTGTCCATTTTGGCCTTGGACAACTTGGTAATTCTGTGAGTGCTCTTAGAGAACTTAGTCTTTATCATTCTCATAGAAGCGGCCCCTTCTCACTCCCATAGGTAATCTCTTATCAAGAGTATCCTGCCATACTCCAGTTAGATTTCTAAGATATAAGAATCATTAAAAGCTTAGTTTATCCTTATACATTGCAGTTTAATCACTATTTTACCATAGAAATGAGATAGGAAATATTTTTCTCAGTGATTCTTTCGAGTTCCCCCACAATTCGGTTGTCCCTTTGAATCTAAATCTTGAGATCTCCAGTCAGCTAGCTTGGGTTGCCATTATAGAGTTACTCTTTAGTAAGCTGTAATCCCATTCCCCTCGATAACTTATATACTTGATCTCTAGTCAAGCCTTTTGTTAATAGATCTGCAATATTATCTTTTGATTTTATATAATCAAGAGATATTATTCCGTTTGTAAGCAGCTGTCTTACAATGTCATGTCTACAACGTATATGTCGTGACTTTCCATTATACAATACATTCTGTGCCCTTCCAATTGCTGATTGATTATCGCAATGGATGCAGATTGCTGACACAGGTTTAGGCCACATTGGAATATATTCTAAAAAGTTTCGAAACCATTCTGCTTCTTCTCCAACTTTATCTAAAGCTATAAACTCAGATTCCATAGTGGATCTGGCTATACATGTTTGTTTAGAAGATTTCCAAGAGATGGCTGCACCTCTAATAGTAAATACATATCCACTTGTGGATTTGATGTCTTTAGAATCCGTTATCCAGTTAGCATCAGTGTATCTTTCAATCACTGCTGGATATCTTGTATAGTGCAGCCCATAGTTAGTAGTGTATCTCAAATATTTGAGTACTCTAACTATCGCTTTCCAGTGGTTCTCCCCTGGATTACTTGTAAATCTACTCAGTTTGCTTACTGAGTATGCTATATCAGGTCTTGTGCAGTTCATTAAATACATAAGACTGCCAATGATCTGAGAATATACTAACTGTGATATACTAGCACTTATATTCTTTGTAAGATGTAGACTCATATCTACAGGTGTCTTAGCTATATCAGTATTTTCCTTATCAAATTTTTCGAGTATTTTCTCGACATAATGTGATTGTGATAAGGTATATCCATCAGATGTCTTGGAAATTTTAATACCAAGAATAATATCTGCAATGCCTAAGTCTTTCATATCAAATTTCCGTGTTAACATAATTTTTACCTTTTTAATTAGAGCAACCGTGCTTCCGGTAATAATTATGTCATCCACATATAAACATACAATGACATAGTTATGCATATCGCCTTTTACATATACGCATTTATCACATTCATTATAGCGAAAACCATTTGACAACATAACTTGGTCAAATTTTTCATGACATTGTTTAGGTGCTTATTTAAGTCCATAAAGAGACTTAACAAGTCTACACACCTTCTTTTCTTTACCTGGAATTATAAACCCTTCAGGTTGTTCCATATAAATTTCTTCATCTAATTCACCATTTAAAAACGCAGTTTTTACATCCATTTGATGAATCTCAAGCTTATATAATACTGCAAAATCAATTATTAATCTTATGAATGTTATTTTTGTTACAGGTGAATATGTATCAAAATAATCTAAACATTCCTTTTGTTTATAGCCTTTTACCACAAGTCTAACTTTGTATTTATCATAGACCCGTCAGGTTTTTTCTTTCTCTTGAAGATCCATTTATAACCTAATGGTTTAGTTTCCGGAGGAAGATCCACAAGTTTCCAGGTGTGATTTTGAATAATTGATTCAATGTTACTATTTACTGCTTCTTTCCAAAAAGGAGTTTCAGGTGTAGACATAGCCTCTTTATAACTTTGAGGTTCCTTTTCTAATAGATATGTTAGAAAATCCGGACCAAATGTTTTAGTAACTCTGGCCCTTTTGCTTCGTCTATATTCATCATCATTAGTTTTATTTACAGAATCAGAATCTGTATCTCTTAGAATTTCATCACAAGTCCTTTTCGAGAACTTGATTCCTGTTCTTTACTAGGAAACACATTCTCAAAGAATACTGCATTTCTAGATTCAATAATAGAGTACTTATGTATCTCCGGATGATTAGAGTTGAAAACAAAGAAACGATAAGCACTGCTATTATGAGCATATCCAATGAATATACAATCAATAGTTTTAGGTCCAATTTTAGTCCTGTTCGAAGTAGGAATTGCAATATTAGCTAGACACCCCCACACTCTTAAGAATTTATAACTAGGTGCTCGACCTGTCCATAATTCATAAGGTGTTTTATCAAGTTTCTTTTGGGGTATTTTGTTGAGAACATAATTGGCAGAAAGCAGAGCTTCCCCCCACATGTTCTGGGGTAAACCAGAACTTATTAACATGGCAATCATCATTTCTTCTAAAGTTCTGTTCTTACGCTCAGCAATTCCATTTTGCTGTGGAGTGTAAGGAGCAGTTGTTTGATGTATAATACCATGTTCTGTACAAATTTGTGCAAATGGTGACTCATATTCACCACCTCTATCACTTCTTAGCATTTTTATCTTTTTGCTAAGTTGATTCTCAACTTCATTTTTGTATTGTATAAACATTTCAATTGCCTCATCTTTTGTTCTAAGTAGATATACATAACAATATCTAGTACAATCATCTATAAATGTAATAAAATACTTCTTTCCACATCTAATTTGAACAGATTTTAAATCACATACATCTGTATGAATTAATTCTAAAGGTTCAGTACTACGTTCTATAGAACGAAATGGAAGCTTAGCCATTTTTGATTCAACACATATTTCACATTTATCATCAAAGTTTATATTAAAATTAGGCAACATATTTAAATTTATTAATCTTTGTAAAGTATAATAATTAACATGTCCTAATCTACCATGCCAAATAAAAAGTGACTCAGTCATATAAGCAGAAGAATCAATTTTATTGATAACCTTAGGGGCAATGGTCATTACATTTATTTTAAACAGACCATTGGTCATATACCACTTGCCTACATATACACCATTCTTTGTGAGTACAAACTTATCAGATTCAAATACAAGCCTAAAGCCTTTCTTACTTAAGACTGAACCAGAGACCAGATTCTTGCGGATATCTGGTACATGAGTACATCAGTAAGAGTAAGTTCTTTCTCCGAAATCATCTTTAATACAATGTTGCCTCGTCCTTCAACCTTGGAGGTTGCAGAGTTACCCATGTAGAGTAGTTCTTCTTCCACAGAATCATATGTGGAGAACATCCACTTGTTGGCGCAAATGTGGCGAGTGGCTCCAGTATCCACCCACCATTCTTTAGAGTTACCACCAACTACGTTCACTTCTGAGACGATAGATGTACAACTTACATCTATGTTTGCACAAAGATTTTCTTCTTCGGCCAAATGTGAATTAGGATGCTTCTTCTTCTTCTTCGATGAATCTGGTGCCTTGCGCATGCGGTAGTCCTTTGTACGATGTCCAGGCTTGTCGCAGTTGTAGCACTTGCCATTGAATCTCTTCGAGTTTTTACTCTTAGAGTCTTCACCATTGTGTTTTCTCTTCCTGTCATTAGACTTATTGGAATTTTCCATCACGTTAGCTTTAGAAACATTGTATGGATTTCCAATTTTCTTTTCAGAAAGGCGGTTATCTTCTTCAATCCTCAATCGTACAATTAGATCTTCAAGTGTCATTTCTTTTCGTTTATACTTTAGGTAATATCTAAATTCTTTCCAAGATGGTGGTAATTTTTCAATTATTGCAGCCACTTGAAAAGATTCACCGATAGTCATACCTTCAGCATGAATTTCATAAATGATCACTTGAAGATCTTATACTTGGTTGATTACATTTTTAGAATCAACCATTTTATAATCCAGAAACTTACCGACTACATATTTCTTAGAGCTGGCATCTTCTGTCTTATATTTCTTGTCTAAGTATTCCCAAAGTTCCTTAGCAGTAGCAATTGAACTATAAACAATATAAAGTTTATTGTCCAAACCATTGAGGATATAGTTCTTACACAAGAAGTCAACATGTTTCCATGCATCAACCGCTTTTGTAGACTGTGGATCATTGTCTACAAGAGTTGGCATAGTCTCCTTTAAGTATTTGGCCAGATGCAGTGTAGTGAGATAAAACAGCATCTTCTGTTGCCATCTCTTAAAGTCAGTACCACTAAATTTCTCTGGTTTCTCATACTGGTTTGAGGACACAGTTGGAGCAACCATGACAGGATTTGTGATATCAGATACAGTGGCCATCTACAAAAAAATTATGTATATGTAACTATTTCTACTTTTTAATGAAACTAGAAATTAAATTCAAACTTTAAAAACAATACACACTTATATAAGTTCCAGAATTAAATTAAATCTTCCTAATTAAATTAAAGAAATACAAACTTATATATTTATGTGTGCAGAAGCATATTAAATTCAAATCTAGTGATTTAACACTATTATTTCTAAACAGAATGTAATTCTTGGCTAATAGAATCAAGTATTGTTTTCCACGGAGTAATTAGAGTTAAGTATCTAGTGATTTATATGATTGTCTTTTTCTAGAAAAAATTTGAAGTATAACAGTGTTATTTTTAACCAGAATGTTTTTTTTTAGAGGCAGATCAGAATTTTTCCAGAAGTAATGACAGTATTCTAATTAGTTTATTCCTCTAATCAGAATTTTTCCAGAAGTATATAGAATTATCAATGCTAATATTATCCTAAAACAAAAGGTCGGTTTTAAGAATGTAGGTTCTAAACTAAAAATGTTTAAACTGTATTCTTAAAAAGTTAATCTAAAACAAGCAAAATCGATTTTAAGATTGTTGGATTGTTATTGCATACAGATACGTTTTAGTTTAACGCAAGAGCATAGACGTTTCAGATTAATAGTTTGCACAGAAGTACAGAATTAAAGAAGAATAGATTGATTCATATTACAGATTGATTATACGTATATATTACTATATATTGCTTCTGGAAATAGAATTCTGATACAAACGTGTCTACTGGTTTGCTACCGTAGTACAGAAAATGAAAGGAAACTTACTTGTTGACAGAAGTGTAGAAAACAGAACTGTAGAAAATAGGAGACTGATGCAGACAAAAGACAGGATGAAGATCGGATGAAGATCGAGGCTAGTGTTGGACACTATCTCCTTAAAATCGATTCGCCCTCCACTGTTTGCTTCTGGATTTCTTGGACGTCGATCTCCCAGGATACAACGATCGGTCTGCAGAGGGAAGGAAGCCGCAATCCCTCTGCTCTGGCGAATCTGATAAAGGTTCTCTCTGATTGATGATTGATGTAATGCAGGACTGGACTGTTGAACAGAAGAACTGGTTCTTCTGTAGACAGAAGTTGAGGAACTTCTGTCTGCAGAAGAAGAAAGGAAACAGAAAAGAAAAGAAATTTCGTATATTCTGAACTCTGGACGCCGACCGTTGGACTGGCGGGGCGGGTGCAGATCGAATCCATTCAAATCTGAACCTCTAAAGCTCCTCAGCTCCTCGCGACGTTGCGTACATGCGAAGTGCAAAGTGCGCCTCTAAAGCGCCCAATGCGCCCTAAACTCCCATTTGCCCTCGCACACGCGCGTGTGCGTGTGTAGCACCACCCGTGGTGCTCAAGGTTTTTCCTCTTGTTACATAAGCAAAGTAATGGAACAAGCTACCATATATAAACCCACATCCTTACAACACTCTATCCAATGTGGAACTATTTTTTCATCTTCCCTTTTGTTTCTTTGCTATGTACTCAACTTTTGAAGCCAATTTCCATTCACTTAATTCATTTAATTTGAACTAGTGAATTGGCTCAATTTAATGTTCAAATTAGTGAATGAATTCAACAGCTTATACCTTACATACGGAAACTTTATATTATTATAAAATTTGTCCTTGAATACATTACCCATTGCTACTAGTAAGTGTTGTAAAAAACGGGCTAGGCGGCTGCTTAAGCACTCTAGCTTATAAGCTGCTTCAACTTCGGTGGCATAGGTACCGGCTCGTTAGACACAAATATTGCATATTCTATACATCATTTTATACTCAGAGTTTATGTGCTAATTCATGTATGAAACAATTCATGTATTCAATAGAGAAATTTGAAATTTGATGAAATTACTTGGGTATTACACTAAAAGGATGAGTAATACACGATTTTAATGTCATTTGTAAGTGCTCATGTTGTAGCCGAGCTATGCGAAACAGGGATCAAAAGAAATGAAATCGAGCTCATTGGAAGTTGAACAAAAGCTGTCATTTGATGGGCAGATTTGACACAAATAAACCTTGCAGTAAATGAACTCTTTTAGGAGAAAGTTATAAAGCTCAAAAGTATCTTTTCAATGGTTCAAAAATCACTGCAATCAGAATTCAAACACAAGTTATGACAGTTTTTCAATAACTGTTGCATCACCAGAATAACATCATATGCTCGAGAGAACCCTCTGTAGAGGTTCTGCACGGCACTGGTGCCCCATGGCTAAATTTTATACTTTTGACCTTTTCCAAGTGTTTTTTGGGCTCTAATATTGACAATTGATTTGTACTTGGGAGTATGATTAGTTTAGGGTTTTTATGACTTTGTAAACTCTATAAATAGAGGGATAATATAATGCTCCAAACTACACCCCAAAATTTTCGGCGATATATTCTATTTCTAGGTAAGGCATTACCGACTCCAAAAAAGGTACATGAGGCCTTTTATAAATAACCACGCTATCAGAAAACACAGCACAAGACTCAGATCTTGCTAAAATTCATTCATAACATAACATTGTCCATAATACAACCTTAAAAGGAAATGCAAATTTAGATATTTAACAACAATAAGCAGATTGGTTGGGTTTAGATACAAATACCCAATCTGACAAAAGGCTACCTACCTTACAAAAAGATTACAAGTTTAATATCGTATAAGAGGATAGAGAGACAACAAGTTAATTACAGCAAAAGGAAACATCTGCAACACTTTAGTAGTCTGTGAGCTCTTGGAAGTAAGTTTCATTGACTGGTGGTTCAGCTTCGTCCTTCGATGCACGCCTTGCGACACCTGGGCTTATAGGGGAAACCCAGAGATTAAACCCGGCGAAAAAATAGAATCACGCACGTAAATAAATTATAGCAACGTTGAAATATGATAGTAAAAATTCTTTGACTAAAAGCAAAGAGCAATAGCTTGCATGTGCATCAAGAAAACCCATCTATAATTATGTTATTCGAAGCTTACGATGAGACAGTATGACATTATGAATGCCATTAGTTTTGAAACTAACTGATGAATGGATCTCGCATGTTCTAGAAGTGTACCGTGCATACTCGGTATTACGGCCAAGACGCTAGTTTCCCTTGAACCAGCAACATCGCTAAGTACAAATATTATCCCGTACATACTCGGGATCACAATCATGATGTTGATTTCCTTTGAACCAATCACACCATTAAATGCTAATATTATCACATGCATATCCGGGATTACATCCCAAGATGTTGGTCTCTCTTGAACCAACTGCACCGCTAAGTGCTAGTTCACAAATTAGTGCGTATGGTAAACATTGACAACACGAGACCGATGCGGTTGCACAACCTTACTCCCACAATACGTGATTCATTCCATCATTAGTTCCCCATACTCCATTGTCTTATTAATATATTTATTTAGATTTCAAGTCACATCAAGTTATAGGTGATATCATACATGATTAGTATCATGGTATCATATCATAAAAGTTAAGTTAAATAACCAAAATAATATGGAACTCATGCAAACATAATGGAGATGGAGTTCATATAAAAGAGCCACAATTGGACGGAGCTCGTAAAAGGGAATGGTGAACTACAAGGGGTGTCAGTAACTTCATTATTATTTAGCTGTCTTAAAACTGCTGAGACTTTAAATAATTTTTATCTTTTATATGAGTAAAATTAAACAGAAAAGTATAACTGAGAGTTGTAGAGGATAAAATCTCTTTCAAATAAGTTTAGGATGAGCTTAATTGGTATTCAAAATCAATGGATATAACAAGTTTATTGAACATGATACAAGACTCTTACTGTTGTGCAGCAACTTCATCTTCAAGCTAAGATGTGACTAGGATAAAGTGGGAATTAAAAGCCAGCTAGTTATAGAATTTGTAACTCATTGAATCCTCTTTCCAATGAATCCAAGATCAGCTCAATCGGAGGTGTAGATTAAAAGTTATGAGTATTTTGGTAAGACTGTATAATACCCTAAGCAAGCAGCGTCCCCTCTCCCGCCGCGTATTGGCGGAGTTAAGCAGTGTTTGGCATGGTGTATGGCAGAGGTAAGTGTCTGATAAAGTTAAGTATCCGGCGGAGCTAAGCACAACACACAAGGTCCACTTTGAGGGCAATTTTAATGGGGTTAGAGATAGAATTAAGGGTCATGTAATTATGAAAATTAAAGTGTCGGCGAAAAATTCTGGAGTCATCTGTCAAAATAAGCAGATCCATGAATTTAGAGTTGGAAATCCGCAACTTAGCAGATCCGCGAACCTGAATATCGAGGTTTGCGACCGAGCTACGACAGAACAAGTTTGCGAATCTAAGACTGAGATTCGCGATACTACCCATGGCTTCTCGGTAGGGATTTAATACAAGGTCACCCGATCCGAACAAGGGAGTTGCCATCTCGGATCGTGGAGCTAACTGCTAAACGAATGCAGCGGCATTACTTTGATCATGGGAGCAACCACCTAACGAATATGACGGCACTTCTTGAGTGGTCGGGCTAACGGTCGAGCGAATGAGGCGGGACGTTGCCATAGAATCTCTATAAAAGGCGGGAGGACGAAAGAGAAGGGATCGATCATCTTCTTCTAAAATTATCCCTTGTGATCAAGAGTCCAGAACCTTTCTTTCCAGCCAGCTGAGAGAGATTGTACGGAGTGTCAATGGAGAGCAGGATCGTCCTCCACAGCTACATTAGAACCCAGTTTTAAATAAAGAGAAAATCCATTTTCCTCATCTTCAGTAAACGGAAAACCGTTGGATTGTAATACTTTATTGAAAAATCTCAATAGAGTGGCATTTACAATTTTTATGGAGAACAGAATATTGGCGACTCCGCTGGGGACTGCCATTACCTCTGGTGATTTGGTAGTAGCTCAATTCGACAACATTCTGATCAACTCGCTCACCATTCAGGTTGACCAAGAAAGGTATGAAGAATTCTTTTCTTCAGACTCCAAGAGCCCCACTTCCCTACGGGAATGCCGTAAAGTCTCCAAGGGGTCAATCTCCAAGGAGGCTCCAATGACAATAACTCAGCCGAGGGAGTCGGTGGACCAAACTGGTCCGAAATCCTCTTCTTCACCAACATTGGGTTTTAAACCAGTTTCGGCTAAGACTTTTGATCTCACAAGCAAAGTGGACAAAGGTTCTCACTTCAACAAGGGGAAACGACCACTACCTGCTCCAAAAGTCTAGAGAAAGAAGTTCCTCTCACTCGTACAACGAGAAGGAATCTAAGAAGAAGTAAAACTCGTGCACTTCGCAGGACCACGCAGGAAAAGGAAACCGCCAACTCATTACTGCAAAGGCCTACTGTACAAGTATGGAGGCCAAAATGCGACGTTGCAGAAGATCGAGACGCGGAAGGATTTACTCGCGTTTCCTACAGAAAACGGAGTAAATCTACCAAAGTTTTCTATAACTACAAACGCGGAGCATACATCCGCAATCCTCGTGTTCCAGGGGGAAGCATGATCATACAATTGAAGAAGCTCGCGAAGCCCGTGAACCTCAAGTTCGCGGAAGACGTGCACCTATCCTTAAGGCTAAGAGTATCTCACTCACTGTCCCAGCAAGAGTGAGACCTGCTCAAAGAACCCTCGACGAAAGAGGGATGCCGGTCCCAAGGCTATCTTTTACAAGTGACACCGTCACAAAGAATTCCAATGCAAGAGATCTTAGGGAGCTTCTAAAAGGGAAGAATCCCACACATCTCTTGCCATTGCAAACGACTGATCAATGCAGTACTATCTCACTATCATTGTTCATCACATACTAGACCGTCGGTGTTCCATCGATTATCGGCTCCATCAACATCTTCATCCCAACCGGCGAAGAGGAGACGACGAAACAGGCTCAAGTATTCTGAGCCCGAATACCCCGAAGTATCATCCAATGTGATAAATATCGAGAAAAAGAAGAAGAAAAAGAAGACGAAGAAAATTTTCGAAGGAGATGCTTCCGACTCAGAGCTCTCTTCGGGTCCAAAGGACGTACTCAATGAAGAGCAAGGAGTTTTCCAAAACACTCGACTCAAGAGTGGGATGGCAATCTCCATGAACTATAGACAAATGGCAGGAATCTCCTCCGATGAAGAAGACATGATCAAGTCTGTTATGGCTGAGTTGCAAACGTCTGATTCACTCCTGGAAGACTCCGCCTCCGCATACATGGCTTAAAACAGTACCCCAGAAGAGTTTATGCGGAAGATGGATGAACAAGACAAACATATCCAGCAACAATAGAACGCTATGGAAAGAGGGCGAAAACTGACAAGGGAAAGAGGGCGAAAGAAGAAGGTCATGGTCCTCGCAATAATGAAGAAGAAGAAGAACATCCTGAGGATGATGACGATCGCTTCGTGCATCAAAAAGGGAATGCGAATGCTGTCTGAGTAGAAAGCTTCCAAAATCAACTGAATGCTCTCATGCATAAAAGTGATTTGCAGGAGCTGGGCGTTGTAAGGCCATATCCTATAGAATGGGAAAGCATGCCATTCCCGAAAAGCTACAAGATTTTGAAGCTCAAATCTTTTGATGGTAAATGATCACTGAATCAACACCTTTACTATTTCAAATGGCAAATCGGGCATTTAGCCGGAAACGACCCCATTATTATGTAGGTATTTGTTAGTACCTTGACAGGACTAGCATTTGAATGGTTCCGGAGACTAGAATCGGGAACCATAAATTCATGGAACGATATGGAAAAAGCCTTTTTGACTAGATTCTATGAAGATGATATAGAGGTGTCAATGCCGACGCTTTTAGCTACTAAGCAGAAGAAAGGGGAGTCAGCCCGGGACTTCAATAAAAGGTTCCGGAATGATTCTCTCAGGTGCCCGCATGGAATGCCAGAAAAGACCTTGGTAGAAACTTATTGACATAATTTGTCAATTAAAGTTCTAGCCAGGATGGGAGCAGTAAAGTTCTCGATTTTGAAGGATCTTGCCCTACAAGCTGAGGAGGCTAGGAGATCGCACAAAGGCTCGAAAAAGAAGGAGGTGAGGAGAAACAGAAGCGAAATAACGATAACAACCATAGGTCCCGACCCCGAGGATACAAAGAAAAAAAGACAATGGTAGCTGATACTCCGCAACCCGTAAAGTCTTCTTCGAAGCTCCATCCTTAGACACGTATGCCTCAAAAACAATATTGTTTCAAGGACAAGCATACAAAAACCATCTTCAACCTCCTCATGAGTAAGAAGATGCTGAAGCTGTCAGAATCTAAACGTCCGGAAGAGGCAGGGAGAGTTAATTATCCTAATTACTGTGTCTACCATAGGATTATTAACCACTCTACCCAAAATTGTTACATCCTTAAATATAAGATTCAAGTCTTAGTGGATGCCAATATCATCAAGCTCCAAGAACACAAAAAAAAAGGTGACCGTGAACATGGTGACTGTCAAGTTCGGTAAAACACCCGACTGGATAGAGACAATAGTTCAAGACGGAGTGCGACCATTCCTAGAGGCACGATGCAGATCGAAAATTTTGATCCGCATCAACAGTAAGGGAAAGGATTGTCCACCTTCGAAACTGATAGAGGAAAATAATGTGGGTGCATCCAGATCTCCTTAATGATGAGTAATGGACATCTAACTCATCTGAAAGAAGGTGAAAAGGAAAGATCTTTACTTCCAATGTCATCTTCGTAATTCCCGAAGTTGACGGAGGCATTCCTACTCTAACAGATTCGG
Source organism: Dracaena cambodiana (assembly GCA_036321105.1). Classification (NCBI taxonomy): domain Eukaryota; kingdom Viridiplantae; phylum Streptophyta; class Magnoliopsida; order Asparagales; family Asparagaceae; genus Dracaena; species Dracaena cambodiana. The sequence goes on from JAYEPQ010000002.1 coordinate 48,914,156, forward strand.
AAGAAGAAGTTGGAGACTCTCTGGTGGCTGATGCGAATCCCCCTCCCTTGGGGACCCGTTCGGAAAAAGATTATTTGAAGAACTATGATCAGGCAGCAAAATTTCGACCATCTCCAGAGAAGACCAAACAAAAAGAGTTTAAATTTGATAAAGTTCTGAAGAAGAAGGGAAAAGAGCTTGCGGAAGATTTACAAAAGACATTTCAGTTCGACATCTTAACGCAGTTAGCCAACATTCCCGCGAGGATAACCTTGTACAAACTCCTGAAGCTTTCTAAATCTACTAGAGAAGTTTTAAGAGAAGCTCTATAAGATTCGGAGATATTCTTGGCACAGATACCAGAGATGATTGAGAAGGAAGAATCTCTTTGCATGACGTGTCACCAGGTCTCTGGTAAGAATGTCCCCTACATCACTTTCTCTCCGGAAGACATGCAAGTCAGGAGTAACCCTTTGTATTTCAAGGGATACAGAGGGTCTACAGAGATTGATCGCATTCAAGTTGATCCCGGCTCGGCCTTGAGCATCGTAACACGGAGGATGCTACGATACCTTGGAGTTCCGATGAATAGATTAGCAATGACTAATACTACTATCTTTGGATTCAATGCTAACGGTAGTAGACCGTTGGGTAAGATAAACCTTAAGTGCCAAATCGGCGACCTGAAGATGGAAGTCACGTGCTACGTGATAGATGCTGACACATCGTACAATCTGCTATTGGGAAGACCTTAGATCCATAGCAATCTCATTGTGCCCTCCACATTACATCAATGCATGAAGTACGTGGATAAAGACGGGAACCTAAGAACGCTGGTCGCAAAAAAGCAACACTTTAAAGGAGTTGAAAACTACTTTACTGACGCGTTGCTGTATCAAGATGTGTTCGGTGTTTTAGATCAGCCCGTTCTTCCATTACGATGAAAACTCTCATAGAAAACTCTACTATAGAAGTTTTAAGAGAATCTCTGCAAGATTCATAGGTATTCTTGGCACAAATACTAGAGATGATTGAGAAAGAAGAATCTTTTTGCATGACGTGTCACCAGGTCTCTGGTAAGAATGTCCCCCTACATCACTTTCTCTCCGGAAGACATGCAAGTCAGAAGCAACCCTTTGTATTACAAGGGATACATATGGTCTACAGAGATTGATCGCATTCAAGTTGATCCCGGCTCGGCCTTGAGCATCATGCCATGGAGGATGCTACGATACCTTGGAGTTCCGATGAATAGATTAGCAATGACTAATACTACTATCTTTGGATTCAATATTAACAGTAGTAGACCGTTGGGTAAGATAAGCCTTAAGTGCCAAATCGGCGACCTGAAGATGGAAGTCACGTGCTACGTGATAGATGCTGACACATCGTACAATCTGCTATTGGAAAGACCTTAGATCCATAGCAATCTCATTGTGCCCTCCACATTACATCAATGCATGAAGTACGTGGATAAAGACGGGAACATAAGAACGCTGGTCGCGAAAAAGCAACACTTTAAAGGAGTTGAAAACTACTTTACTGACGCGTTGCTGTATCAAGATGTGTTCGGTGTTTCAGATCAGCCTGTTCCAGACGACTCTGATAGCTGTGAGGAAGCTGATACAGAATAAGGATCCGAAAATTCGGAATCCGAGGATGTAATTTGGGACGGTGAGTCCATTGTGATAAGCCTCGAAGGCCTTGATGTAAATAACACCGTTCACTCTGATGGTGAATGGGTGATAAATGAAAATTTAGAGTTTGCTTATTCTTCTGGTGTTTATTCTGAGCCCTCAAGCACTAGCACTGATGCATTCAATGATTGTTTGAATAAGATATGTTCTCTGACTTCTTTTCAAGCATCTATTCGATCATCCTTACATGAAGTAAGTGATGACGTTGAAAGTGCTAACAAGGTCATTTTTTAGGTTCCTCCTAAGGATGGAACCCAGAAAGCCATAGTATTTGGAAGAGAAAGTCATAAGAACAAAAAGAAATGTTTAGATTCTGAGGAAGAATAGGAAAATCCCAAGTTCTTCCATTACGATGAAAACTCTCATAGAAAACTCTACTATAGAAGTTTTAAGAGAATCTTTGCAAGATTCATAGGTATTCTTGGCACAAATACTAGAGATGATTGAGAAAGAAGAATCTTTTTGCATGACGTGTCACCAGGTCTCTGGTAAGAATGTCCCCCTACATCACTTTCTCTCCGGAAGACATGCAAGTCAGAAGCAACCCTTTGTATTACAAGGGATACATATGGTCTACAGAGATTGATCGCATTCAAGTTGATCCCGGCTCGGCCTTGAGCATCATGCCATGGAGGATGCTACGATACCTTGGAGTTCCGATGAATAGATTAGCAATGACTAATACTACTATCTTTGGATTCAATATTAACAGTAGTAGACCGTTGGGTAAGATAAGCCTTAAGTGCCAAATCGGCGACCTGAAGATGGAAGTCACGTGCTACGTGATAGATGCTGACACATCGTACAATCTGCTATTGGAAAGACCTTAGATCCATAGCAATCTCATTGTGCCCTCCACATTACATCAATGCATGAAGTACGTGGATAAAGACGGGAACATAAGAACGCTGGTCGCGAAAAAGCAACACTTTAAAGGAGTTGAAAACTACTTTACTGACGCGTTGCTGTATCAAGATGTGTTCGGTGTTTCAGATCAGCCTGTTCCAGACGACTCTGATAGCTGTGAGGAAGCTGATACAGAATAAGGATCCGAAAATTCGGAATTCGAGGATGTAATTTGGGACGGTGAGTCCATTGTGATAAGCCTCGAAGGCCTTGATGTAAATAACACCGTTCACTCTGATGGTGAATGGGTGATAAATGAAAATTTAGAGTTTGCTTATTCTTCTGGTGTTTATTCTGAGCCCTCAAGCACTAGCACTGATGCATTCAATGATTGTTTGAATAAGATATATTCTCTGACTTCTTTTCAAGCATCTATTCGATCATCCTTACATGAAGTAAGTGATGACGTTGAAAGTGCTAACAAGGTCATTTTTTAGGTTCCTCCTAAGGATGGAACCCAGAAAGCCATAGTATTTGGAAGAGAAAGTCATAAGAATAAAAAGAAATGTTTAGATTCTGAGGAAGAATAGGAAAATCCCAAGTTCTTCCATTACGATGAAAACTCTCATAGATTACTAAAGAAAATAGGATATAGTCTGGCCGAAGGTAGGAGGTTGAATTTTGAAAAAGGAAGAAGGACAATCCTTTAACCCTTTGTCCTAGAAGAGAAAATGCCAGATTATTACCAGAAAATCGACAGAGGGTTAGGATACGTCACCACTCCCGAGGGTTCCTGAGGTGAAAGAACTGTAGAAAGACAGTGCGATTATTCGTCAGAATCGTCCTGTTGGGATTCAGATGTCAGTATTGGCATGATTTTCCGCGAAGTATCCGTGAACATGGCTTCCGCGATCCAAGAAGACGAAGACCTAGAGGAAGCTTCACCGATAAAAGATGATCCCTGGGCCAAGTATCTTAATGCGAAGTGGGAGATCCAGTTTGAACAACGCGAGCCTCCAACCGAAGATAAAGTAATCCAAACAAATATGGGGGATGAAAAGATTCCTAAACCCATATTTATAAGTGAGAACCTATCCTCGAAAGAGAGAGAGGAATTGATATCTCTCATTCGCGAATACATTGATATTTTCGCCTGGAGTTATGAAGAGATGTCAGGATTAGACCCAAGTGTCGCAGTTCATAAATTGAACATCCGGCCAAATGCTAAGCCAGTAAAACAACAGCAACGAAGATTTCGCCTAGAGATCATGAAGGCCATTGAAGTCGAAATTAAAAAGTTAATTTGGTCAGGCTTTATTCGCGAGGAACAACACCCTGATTGGGTCGCGAATATAGTTCCCGTGACCAAGAAGAGTGGAAAAATATGAATTTGCATAGACTTTACGGATTTGAATGGGGCCTGCCCTAAAGACAAATTCCCATTACCCATCATAGATGTTATAATAGATAATACTTGTGGGTATGAGCGTATGACGTTTGTGGATGGATTCTTAGGGTATAATCAATAAAAATGTACCCTGATAATGAGAAGCATACGTCCTTTAGAACACCACTCGGTGTATACTGCTATACAGTCATGCCCTTTGGCCTGAAGAATGCGGGTGCCACGTATCAACGCGCCATGAACGTAATATTCCAGGAGCATCTCCGGAAGACAGTGGAATGTTATATGACCTAGCAATTAAAAGTAAAAACAAAAGCGATCACTTGAAGGATTTGAAGACGGTGTTCGACCTCATGAGGAAACACCAGCTTAAGATGAATCCGACCAAATCCTTTCTGGAGGTCTCCAGTGGAAAATTCCTCGGCTTTGTCGTAACTTCCAAGGGAATTTATCTCGATCCAGATAAGGTTAAGGCTATCCAAAAGATGCTACCTCCCCGTAACCTCAAAGAGTTAAGAGGACTGCAAGGTAGGCTGGCGTACATCCGCAGGTTTATATCAAATTTTTCTGGAAAATGTCAGCCCTTCACCAGGTTAATGAGGAAAGGAGTGTCATTTGTTTGGGATGACGCATGCCAGAAGGCTTTTGAAGAAGTCAAACAATATCTCATAAAACCACTTGTGCTCGCAGCCCCAGTCTCGGGAGTACCTTTCCTGTTATACGTATGGGCTATAGATCATTCCTTGGGAACCTTGTTAGCGCAAAAGAATGAGTCAGGTCATGAACAAGCTATTTATTATCTCAGCAGAATGATGATCGGGACAGAACACTGGTATAATCCAGTGGAGAAGGAATGTTTAGCTTTAGTGTTTGCAGTGCAGAAAATGCGACACTATTTAGTTGGACAAACCATCTACGTTGTATCGAGAGTTAACCCCCTGAGAATACTAATGACTAAACCCGGATCGTTAAATTCAAGACTATTCAATTGGGCTATTTTGCTATCACAACATGATATACATTTTGTCCCGCAAAAGTCTGTTAAAGGACAGGCCGTGGCCGTCTTCCTAACCGAACATCCAGTTCCAACATCCTCGAAATTATACGAACAAATCCCTAGAGAGTTAGAAGAATGGAGCCCGATTCCAGAAGAAGACGGTTCACAAAAGTCTCCTGAGGCAAATACAATTGCGAAAGGTTTATGACAACTTTTTTTCGATGGTGCCTCCCGAATGGGATCCGAGGGAAGAATAACATCGGGGGTAGGAGTTGTTTTCGTCTCTCCTCACAACCATATCATTCCTCAAGCTCACTCATTAACAAGTCCGTGCTCTAACAATGTCACAGAATATATCGCCCTCCTAATCGGCTTAAAAATAACTAAACAACTTGGGGTCAAATATTTGGAGGCATATGGAGATTCTCAACTTGTTGTAAATCAAGTAAAAGGGGAGTATGAGGTCAAATATGAAAACCTTTTGCCTTATTATCGTGCAGTGATCAAGATAGCCGATGACTTCGATAGTTTCTATGTCAGCCACGTAAAGCGCCACCAAAATACTTATGCAGATTCACTAGCTTCCTTAGCTGCTACATTAGCCTTGCCCAAGCATGCTAGAAGGCAAATTACAGTAGGGAGCAGAGAATTATTTTGTCCAAAGGATAAACTCAAAAAGGAAACAAGGGAACCACAGGAAGACAAAGCTAGTGTTTTCGAGTCAGGTCTAGAACCGAGGGATTGGCATTTTCCTTATATAGACTATGTCCTTTATGGTATATTACCTGAAAATCCAAAAGAAGCCAGAGCAATTCAAAGAAGGGCTGTCCGGTTCTACTACAATGCGGAGCTCCAGACATTGTACAGGAAATCTTATGATGGAATTTTACTTGGCTGTCTCTCTAATCGCGAAGCTACAAAAGTGCTTGAAGAAGTTCATACTGATCTGCGGAGCACATCAACCAGGGCCAAAACTCTGGGATAGAATCCGAAAGATGGGTTATTACTGGCCTAAGATGATGACAGAAGTGGTCAACTATACCAAGAAGTGTAGAGCCTGCCAAATACATGCAAACTTTATACATCAAGCTCCGGAGTATCTCCACCCAACGGCTACGTCATGGCTGTTTGAGCAATGGGCTATGGATATTGTCGGGCTAATTTCTCTGCCATTAATAAGAGGACACCTGTTCATTTTAGCCATAACAGATTACTTTTCAAAATGGACTGAAGTCGTTCCCCTGATCGAAGTAAAGTCATCGGATGTTATCAAATTCATCAAACACCATGTGCTTTATCGCTTCAGAGTGCCCAAAAAAATTATTCATGACAACGAAGCTCAGTTCGTGAGCCAAGTATATTCCAGATTCTGCAACAAGTATAGGATCGAAGATGTAGCTTCGTCACCATATTACCCTGCAGCTAATGGTCTAGCAGAAACATTCAATAAGACTATTGTAAAACTTCTCAAAAGGTTTGTATCATCCAATCAAAGGGATTAAGATGAGAAGCTCGGAGAATGCCTGTGGGCATATCGCACCACAGTCCGAACTCCCACTAATACCATGCCCTTTTCTTTGGTATATGGGTCAGAAGCAGTCTTGCCTTTGGAAATTCAAATTCCATCGTTATGAGTCGCGTTAACAACTAGAATGACACAAGAAGAAAGATATCAGCAAAGACTCCAAGAATTAGAAGTCTTGGATGATAAGAGTTTGGAAGCTCAACAGAGTATTGAACTATACCAGGCGCGGATCTCCAGAACTTTTAACAAAAAGGCCAAACAAAGAACTTTCAAGAAGGGTGATCTGGTCCTGTCATTTAGAAGACCGATCATAACTAGCCAAAAGCCTAGAGGAAAATTCCAGCCAAAGTGGGAGGGATCTTTTGTCATTGATACGGTCTACTCCAATGGTGCATATCGCTTAGCAAAGCCGAATTGTGATAAGATCATGATGCCAATCAACGACAAATTTCTGAAGAAATATTATCCTTAGCAAAGTTGCGGAACACCAGTTGTAATATAATCTGGGTAGGTCAATGCAAATGATGAACAAAATCTTGTCTGTAATCAGAAGTTCATTGATAAAAATTTGTGGTTCCGGACTAAAGATCTTTAAGTCGCGAATCACATTTTCTTCTTTCAAATTTGCCAAGTTAAAAATACTTCTGGCGAATCAAATTTTCTTCTTTCAAATTTACCAAGTTAAAAAATACCTCTGGCAAATCAAATTTCCTTCTTTCAAATTTGCCAAGTTAAAAAATACATCTGGCGAATCAAACTCTTTATACTAGACAGTGCGAGTTTCAATCTGGTTAGTAAAAAGATTCTTTCATTCACAGCAATTTTGGGTGCTTAAAAAATTTTGATTGATTTTGAGATTATCAAGTTATCAATTACCTCTGGTAATCAATATCAAAATCATCCATCAATCACTCTTAGTTATGTAAAAAGAAAGAGTTTCTTTATTCATTTTCAAATCAAGATTACAGAGAATTCTCCAGCATTTCAACAAGAATGAATACAAATCACTGAAGTAAAAAAAAAAAAGTTTGCTTCTGTAGCCTCTTCTTCCAAGGATGGCTTAAGAGGCAGTAGCCTGCTCCTGCAGACTCTTCTTCTGGAATGACAAACTTATTTCTGTAGCCGTCTCTTTCAGCATAGCTTGGATCAAAAAGTTTGCTTCTGCAGACTCTTCTCATGGAATAACAAACTTGCTTCTGTAGCCTTTTCTCTCAGTATGGCTCAGATAAAAAAGTTTGATCCTGTAGCCTCCACTTCCAATTTGCTCTTATAGCCCCCTCTTCAAAAAGGATGGCTTAAGGGTACAGACTTGTTTCTTCTTTCCGACCATAATCAGGGACCTCCTGGTTGATTCCCCAAGTGATGATACCAGTGACTTAATTAGTTCAAAACCGGACATACCAAGTGCACACACCCAAACGTATAATGTGAGGGGTTGCACAAATTCAAGGCCCTGGTCATTACTACCCCAACCTTGTGGGATACTAGGAAAGAAGAAAAACAATGCCACAATACGAAATCTTTTCTCTCATGAAAAATACATGAGACCTTCCAAGACCCTATAGGTATTAGAAGCAATTACGAGCCCATCGGGTCTGGGTCATTGTTAAGGAGAATGACTACGGTTATCTCCTGCTGCCAAATCAAATTCCTGTTAAAAAGGAAGGAAAGAAGAAAGAGGATGATATTAATCAGAAGAAAAAGTTTACCTTAATTAAGGAAAATGACTACAGTCAAAACAACTTTTTCGGTAGAACACCCCGCTGGATTGATGCAGTCCGGAGGTCTTGTAACATGCCAACTCCTATCCATCACTTCGGTTGGAGAAGAAGAAAATATGGCTGCACAAATAAATCAACTACAAAAGAAAGGAAGAGAAGATAATCGGGAAGAAATTTTTTCACGTCAGAATGATCTTCCATTGGAAATCATGCATCTTATATAGACGGTCTGGTAATTGTGATCTTCGGTTTGGAAAAGATAAAACTGAAATTTTCAGTTAAAATTTTCGGTTCAGATCTCAACAGAATTTATTACTGTTGCATGGGACGTTTAGATATTGCAGCCCGGAGATCTTGTCATTAATAAAGACATACAACGCTTGAGATTCCACGCTCGACGGCTTCATCCCAAGGCTCGTAGAAGTCTCTACAAATTCTGAGGAGTTTTGGGTTATACCGCGAGCTTCTGGGCACAATATCGCGAACTTAAATTCGCAATCCTCAGAAGTCAAGATCGCAAATTTAGTATGGATTTTATTAATCTGCGGACCTCCGCATGTAAAGTCGCAAAGCTGACGAAGACTTATGAAAGTCACTTGACAGATACACGGATACCAGAATTTTACGAAGACTCGCAAATCTCAGATATAAGTTGTGGGTTTATTGCAAACCTTTAAAGACAAATGCTAAAGTCATGCCGTTGAAATACAAAATTGAATTCAAGATCTCTACATAAGCAAGGAGTCATACCATGCACAACAAATGTCAGGGGAACTATTACAAAAGAAGGAACAACAGAGAATAAAAAAAAAACTATTACAGTTCAATGATTCAAGAGAGCTTTAATTTTCTCCTCGGCATCATCAATGTCTTGCTGAAGGACCTCATAAGCTTGGACAGTGGCTTGACGACGCAATTCTTCATCACTGCGATGACATTCTGCGCTGCAGCAACCTCCAACATATTTAATTCAGCTTGTATTGCCTGAAAATCTTTGGTTGTATTGTCCCACTGGCGCGATAAATTGGTGAGATTCCTCATTGACTCATCACGTTCCTTGGTGATCTTGGCCAAGAAATCTTGAGATTTGGCGATAGACTCTTGGGTCCAGACAATAACCTGGTCATGGTCATTGACAATGAAAGCAGCAGCCTCCACTTGAAGCACTAGAAACTGACGATCTGATTGATCCTTTTCTAAGGAGGCTTTGGAAGCATTGGCCTTCTCCTGAGTCTCCTTCTGGAACCTAAGCTGTTCCTCTTTCAGTCTCTGGAAAATGGCTTCGACTGCTTCAGATTTGTCAGCACTTCTGGCTTTCGATAGGAATTTAGCATGTCTTTGAAGCTGAGTTATCATAAGCCTGAAGGGAGCAGCTTTCTCTTCTCCACCAGTACTGACAATACAAGTCAAGTAAATATTGAGAACATTGGCAAGCGAAGCAAAAAAAACCCCCTTCAGTATCTTGTCAATACAACGATCAAGGAAGTGGAGGAAAGTTTCCACCATATTCTTCAATAAATCAACTTCAAAAATGTCAACCTCTGCATCAGAGGGATCAACACTGGCTAGGGGAGAGACGGTTTGATCTGTACTCTGCTGCACAGAGGCAACAATGCCAACATCAGGAGGAACGGGACCTCTGGAGGCTTCAGCAGAGCTACCAGCTACAACATCCTGAACCAAAATATCGGACGGAACAGTTACGGCCGAGACCGTGGACATAGTAGTCTCTGGGATTATTACTTCTGTAGTTTCAACAATAGAAGTGGTAACCTTGGTCACCTCATCGGCGTCAGCTTCTGCGATGGTATCATCTGGCGAAGTTACCTTCGCGCCCATGCACTCTGAATCTGGAGTCAAAACTGGAGCTGACAAAAAAGGAGAAAGTTTATAGTTAAATGTTACGGTATAATTCGATAATAACAAAATTGTAAAGGAAAAAGATGCAAATCTAAAGGTTGAACACTGGATTCTCTAGGTCCGTACACTTCAGGTACAAATATTTCAGGCCCATATACTTCGGTCCGAACATCTTCACTCAAATAGACGTACTTACCGTGGTCTGATAGAGGGATTGAAGATCGAAAATTATATCTATTGACATCATCGTCGTCTCTCCAGTCATCCTGATCTTCTGAAGGAGGTGCTAATTTTGGGCAACCTGATGTGTGAATCTCCCCAATTATTTGTAATTCATCATCCGTGAAAGCTTGATGAACGAGAGCTGCAGGATCCTCTTGTATAGCAGAAGAAGCCCTTACTTCAACAGTGACCTGGTGTGTGAGAGTCTCAGAATCCTCTTGAGTAGCACAAGTAGGATCGCTACGAAAAACAGGTCCTTGACTCTGATGCCTCTTAAGGGAGCGGAGAGTTAAAGATGAGTCATCTTCATCCTCCTCAGGTTCCTCCGCGAGGGTCTCGGAGACCAAACTGGGTGCCGCAGTACTGGCTCCAGATGGGGTATCCTGCGGATCAACGCCCTACGGATTGATAGGCAAGTCATTGAGGCGCCTTAGTCTCTTCCGCTTATGCGAAATCTTCTTCGTAGGAGACTGCGGTTAAGGAGAAATTTTCTTCAGAATTGGGAGAGGAGACGCAGCAGGAGAGGCAGGCTGAGTTGATAAAGCTGGTGCATTATTGTCCTCCTCCCCTTGTTGAGTCGCCGGTTCCGACTCATCAGAGGCACTTTCTGCCCCAAAATCTTCCATCCCTGCTATTTTTATACTGTCAGCCTTCTTCTTCTGAGCATACCAATCTCTGATCTCTCTCAGACATGTATGATTTACACTGAAGTTCTGAGGAGCGGAATTACCATCCGCAAACCATTTATAGAAACCGAAACTCATATTTGAGTTTGGGGTCCTGAGTGGAAGAACAAATCTAGCCTGGGTTCCACCTGCGACGAAATAAAACCAAACTCGAGCTCCTTCAAGAGCATTCCCAGTAAAACTTATCTCCCTATTGGGATTACCAATATAGAGTTGATCATACCTGAACTGTCGAGCGAAACGGCTCGGGTAGTAAGGCTCCATATAACAATGGTTCCCCAAACGAAGAACCAAATGTCTTGGGTGGATGCTTATCAACCACTAGAAGTACCCCGGAGACAAAACAGTGAATTTATCAGCACCAGCTATGTCTGCGAATTCTTCCCCGTACCCAGCATTGGGAAACTACGGAAAACATCTGAATAATTCAAAATTCGTGAAGTGACGGAGGGTCTTGCGGATCGCAGCCATATAACCCCCTCTCCATTGCGACCTCTCATAGTGCTGCACTTTGGGAGCATTTAAGTTCTGCAAATCAGTAGGACTCATCAAAATAGGGCAATGTAAAACTAACCAAGCCATCAAATAGGTATAAGGGAGCTCTACGTGCGGATTAGGAGTTTTAATGACTGGATCTCCTTTTTTCCTCTGCTCCTTCACATTGCAGAATTTATCAGACAATCTTCTCAGTCTGCTTTGGATGTTGCACACCATCGCGGGCAACAGCCTGAGTCGCTTACCAAATGCAAGTAAGACGGCTGGGTATACGGCTCTAATAGGTATATTTTCCTGCAAAGGAATAACACACTTTTTCAACCATACCATCAAATAGCCCGCCAAGAAGGCATGATCAGATAAAGGTTGAAGGGCCTGGTAGTGAAAACTTTCAAAGGACGTTCCAGCTTTGAAAACGTCTTCATCAGATTCGGTGACGTAAGCATATGTTCCGAAACTGGCGATTCTTCTCTCAACCTCCTTTTCAGAAGCTGGAGGAAAGCGAATAAAATTAGGATTACCCTTAGAAAAATTGGGCAAAAGATATTGCAACCAATTCTTCGGCTTCAAATTGTGGGTGCCGGACATGTGGGTGCAAATATGGTAGTGGCAGAGCAGCTCCCAATAAGTATCATAGATCAAAGGGTCCTGGGTCTTTAGCAGATGGAGTTCTTCCCCAGTAGGGACGTACTCTTCATACGGGATGTCTTCCATGGACAGTCCCGAAATTTCACACATCTCGTGAAGGGCGAAACCCAATTCGCCTTGAGGGCAAAAGATTGTACAAATATCAGGATTGTACAGTTCCAGTAAAGTAAAAAAATAGAATTTGCTAGCAGAAATGCCATGCTGAACAACCCTAATAGCACGATACAGTCCCGCATGATGAAGCTGGTATCTGAAAATTTTCAGAAAGAAGTCAGTTAAGACTGCCCACTCTCCTTTTGAAGAATAGTGAACCCATCCAGGGGGACGAAAATCTTGAACAGGGAATTCCCCTTGTGCATTGGCGAATCGGTGCAAGAAAGTATGTACGACTATGGGTGTTTCGTCTCTAGGGAAGTCATGTTTAAGCAGCCCCGGGAGCAATCCACAAAAGTGTTTCCCAGTAGAATGGGAAAAAGAACCTTGAGAGTTAAATCCTCTCAATAAAATGCCATCCTGCGGCCTGTTTAGGTGCCAGTCCATTCGTCTGGGCACAGAAAGGGATTGGAGGAAAAAGAATGGGTAAGACCTCTCCATGTTGGGGAGAAACAAGTAGCGGCTCTTAACTTGACGAACCCACTTGTAATCTCTATCTTCCAAACCGCTATCGAGCACCGAAACATGGTCCCCAAATAAAAAGGCGGGTTTATGTAGTAAAGACCGATCATCTCCTTCAAAAGATGCATTGGTCATCAGTTCTCGCAATATTGAGCGAGTAGGATGAAGAATTTTATTTTTCCTCTCTTGGCTATCAGATGTTGTACAATGCATGAAAACTTGACCAAATCTGAATTCTTTCTTCCCGTCATAGCCATCCGAGTATCTGAAGTAATGGTCCTTAGGCCAAGAAGTCAAAGCATAATCAACTGCAGAAGGAGATATTCAGATTCAAGACAAAAAATTTTAAGAAAGGGATTGCCTTTCGAAAGTTATTATTATTACCTCCAATCTAGGGTACCTGCCAAACCACATCGAACTGGAGGTTGTTTGAGGGTCTTGATGACCACTGGCAGCAGCACCGGAGGAGGAAGCTTTCTTCGTCATCTTTTGCAGATTAAGGAAATCCTCCATGAAGAGTATCGAAAGCTAAAGAAGTTTGAAGATAAGAAGTCTTAAGAACCCCAAAGGAAAAACTTGGATTTCAAATTTCTCGAGATAAGAATGGCCTCTCTCATGAAATCGAGGTTATATAGCAGATGATTTGACGACCGAGATCTTCGGATGGACGTGATCTCTGGCCCGAATCTCATGAGTACCTTTTCATTTAATGCGGCTTAGAGAACGTCTCAATTCCTACGCCGTACAAAGCAACAGCCTTCCTGCTTTTCCGCAACCAAAAAGTGAAAGTTTGCGACCCTAGCACAAAGTCGTGTTCCCTCCAAAATGAAAGTTCGCGACCCTAATACAGAGTCGTCTTCTACTCCAAAGTGAAAGTTCGCGACCCTAATACAGAGTCGTCTTCTTCTCCGAAATTAAAATTCGTGACCCTAATACACAGTCGCGTTCACTCTCAAAATGCAAATTCGCGACCCTAACACAGAGTCATATGCTTCAAAAGCAGAAAAATTGTGGCGCTAATACATAGTCACATTTTTCTTCAAAAGAAATAAATTCATGGCACTAATACAGAGTTGTGATCTTTTCAAAATGGGAGTTCGAGATATTGAGACAGAGCCATGCTGCTCTCAATTGAAGAAAGTTCTAATATAGAATTGTACTCTCAGAAATATGAAAAATGGAGATTCTAATACAGGATGTTATATCCAAAGTATTCCAAAACACCTCAAAGAATCATGAGAGGTTTGAAAACTTTGGAGAGGGTTTTGTCAGCGAAAAATTCTGGAGTCATCTGTCAAAATAAGCAGATCCGCAAATTTAGGGTTGGGGATCTGCAACTTAGCAGATTCGCGAACCTGAAGATCTAGATTCGCGACCCAGCTACGACAGAACAAGTTCGCGAATCTAAAACTGAGATTCGCGATACTACCCATAACTTCCGGGTAGGGGTTTAATACAAGGTTACCCGACCCGAACAAGGGAGTTGCCACCTCGGATCGTAGAGCTAACTGCCAAACGAATGCAGCGGCATTACTTTAATCGTAGGAGGAACCACCTAACGAATATGACGGTACTTTTCAAGTAGTGGGGTTAATAGTCGAGCGAATGAGGCAGGACGTTGCCCTAGAATCCCTATAAAAGGCGGAAGAACGAAAGAGAAGGGATCGATTATCTTCTTCTAAAATTACCCATTGTGATTAAGAGTCCAGAACCTTTCTTTTCCAGCCAACTGAGTTAGATTGTATGGAGTGTCAATGGAGAGCAGGATCGTTCTCCACAGCTACATTAGAACCCAGCTTTAAACAAAGAGGAAATCAATTTTCCTCATCTTCTGTAAATAGGAAACCGTTGGATTGTAATACTTTATTGAAAAATCTCAATAGAGCGGCATTTACAATTTTTATGGCGAACATAAAGCAAATTGAATTATTTTTCCAATGAAACTAAAATCAACTCATTTGAAGTTCTAGATCAAAAGTTATTGTCAAAACATCAAAAATGTGTCCAGATAACAGCAGATCCGCATTTGCACAAGCATTGACTTTGAACCCGATTTTAAAGGGGTAGGAGGTAGAATTAGGAGGAAGATAATACATGAAATTTTCAATAATTGAATTGTCTTTCCAATAATACCAAAATCAACTTATTTAGAGTTTTGTGGCAAAAGTTATGATCGAAATACTATAGAAGTGTGCAAGAGATAGCAAAGAGCAATAGTGTACAACAAATCGATTTCTACTCGGATTTCGTTTAGGCTAGAGTCAAAATTGGTGAGGGTGATCGAAGAGAAAGTTGTAGAGAATCGAGTTCAAATATAATTAGGAGAAGGATGAGTTCAATTGGAGTGGCAAGTAAAAGTTATGTTCATTATACCAAGATCAGCTGAACTAACAGCTAGATCTCTTTGTAGATAACTTGGAGATTGGGCGATCCAAAAGTTTTTTTTCTTGCTAGAGAAAGTTAAACGAAGAGTTTCTTAATAAAAATCACATTTTTATATAATCACATTTTTAGATAACTCAAGGGTGATATCCAGTTAAAATGAGTGAGATAAGTGATTTCTTGTTAAAGAGAGTAGTCTATGTGATTTCTTAACTTGTTGAAGATAAGTCCCAAGCTTTTTTCGGTTCAGCTAAATCCAAAGTTTGGCTTTGTTGCAAGAGAGAAGTGAAGAAGAGAAGATGAGGAAGAAGGATGAAGGAGAGTGTTGGATGTGGGAGAGTGTTGGGTGTGGGAAGATAGGCTAGAGTTTGAGCTGGTGTAAGAAGGTAAGGGGTGGGAGCGGTGTCCATGGATTGCATTTAATGCAACATGGTTTGGGAGTACTTCCAAACCACTCTCTATGAAATTGCAATTTTGTCATTAGCATAATTGGTTAGGAGAATAACAAATAAATTTTTTGTGATGAAATAAAGCAAGGTTAGAGAGGGCGGCTTGGTGGATGGTAGCCAACGGGGTTGTTACATTCTGCCCACTTGCGAAAAGAAGTCCTAGGGGTAACATCACAGTTTGGGTGATTATAGACCACTGACAAAATCAACCCATTTTACTCCTTTCAAGGGCGACCAGTTAACAGAAACATTAGCAAGGAGATTTATGCAAGAGATTGTCAGACTACACGAAGTTCTAGAGCGAATTATTTCAGATTGCAATATTAGATTCAGATCGCACTATTAGACTAGTTTGATGGAGAGTTTGGAGATGCACTTGGACCCTTCTTCAGCGTATATCCTCAAACAGATGGACAAGCTGAGCAAACCATTCAGACCTTAGAGGACATGCTGAGGGTCTATGTACTACATTTTGAAGGTCCATGGGATGATCATTTGTATATGGTTGAGTTCTACAACAATAGTTATCATGTGAATATCAAGATAGCTCCAATTTAAGCTTTATACGGCAGTAGATCGCCCTTGAGTTGGGACGATATTGGAGAGTATAGCATACTAGGACCAGAAATAGTCGCTCAGACGATAGACTAAGTGAAGGTTATCATGGAGCATTTGAGGGTTACACGGGATAGGCAAAAGAAATGGACAGATCATCATCGAAGGCCATTGTAGTTCGAAATTGGAGATAGGGTATTCCTCAAGGTTTCACCAATGAAGGGAATTATCAGATTTGGTAGGCGAGGGAAGCTCAATTCTAGATATATTGGTCCTTTCGCTATTGTCTAGAGAATTGGAAACTTGACTTGTCATTAGAGTTGGATATAGTGCACAACGTATTTCACATTTCTTAGCTGAGGAAGTGCATTGAAGATGAGAGGTGTGTTGTGGATCTTTCCAATGTGGAATTAGGGACATATTTGACTTTTGAAAAGCAACCAGTTGACATTGTGGATCGGCGGGAGAGTTCTGGAGAACTACATGATTCCTCTCGCTCTCCTGTCGTGGGATAATCACTCACCGATGGAATCCACCTGGGAATGGGAGGACAATGTTCGAAAGAAGTATCTCTACTTGTTTGAGTAATCACGTTAGGTATCTTGTTTCAAACATTATTGTCCATTCATGCCCGTACATGCATGTATCCATACTATCTTTGTATTCATTCTTGTTTTTTAAACAAATTTAAATTTCGATGATGAAATTTTCTGTGAGGGTAAGATGTAACAACCTAATTTCTATTATAATTTACATTCTTGATGCCAGATTAATCTCAAAGTGAGTGTGTTGAGTTCGTTTCATTTTTTAATATTTTTGGTGTTTTTTTTGAAATTTTCTAGATTGCCACCTAAAATAATAATATTGACACTATACATATTTTGCCTAGTCTCACTTATTTTGACTTGTAAAATCATGTTTGATATTGTTTGGGTTAGTGTAACTAGTTTTATAATCTTAAACAACTCTAATAATTTATTATTACTAACTATTTGTCCATTTTGTCTTTATTCACTCATATCTTCCATACCCCATTTCCCTAAACTATGGAGATCTCATTCCCTCTCCATGCTACTGACTGAATTGAAAAGACAGGGGAGATGTCTCATTTTCTTTTCAAAAAACTCTCAATTTTTCTCTCTTCTATATCCTCCTCTATGTTAGGAATTTTTTTTTTTAAAGAAAAAACATAATGTTTCCACACTTTCTCAATCTCCAAACTCCAACATCATCACTCTTATCTCCATTCTCTAGCTCAAGAATACAAGGCAAGTAGAATCACATCTACTATTATGATTTTTTGTAACTAAAATATTTTATAATTAATTCAGAATCTTGATTGGTTTAAACTTAGAAAAATAATTTATTTCTACAAAATCTTTATGATTATGTTATAAAGATTATGTTAAAAATAAAAATATAATTCTTATATTTTATTCTATTTTTATGTTATAAAATCTATTATTTATATATGTCCCATTGTGCTTAAACTACAAATTGTAAATTTAAACTATATGCTCTATTTTTAAGTTATAAATATATTGTCTTCATGAATTTTCATCATATTTATATACAATTTAAAGTTTTCCATACAAGTTATTCATGTTTAATTACAATGATTTGATTCTTAAGCAATTATCATCTTCCATTTACCACAAGAAATTTTCTATATAATATATGTATATATTTATTCATGGCCATATTTTAAAGAGGGGGTTTCACAGAGGTTTTTACACATAATTTGCTAAAACATTATCTTTATACATGTTATTATGTATATGTCATTATAATTTTATACTAATCCATATTCACTTGAATAATAAATATAATTGTACGGTTAATTTGCTACTTTTCCATACCATGAAAGTATGTTAGAATTTGGATAATTCATATATTGATAAAATAATGGTCATGATAGTATTGAACATATTCAATAGGTTTTTTTTACACCCTAACACCCACTTATCTAATATGAAAGTTATATGCATGATTTGCATATATGGCTTATACACATGATCAATTTTTCTATAATACTCATTCTAACATTTTATGACTCATAATGCTTGCCCTTAATGTATACTTACTAGTTACTTGATATAAGATATATGAAAATATGTCGGATTACCCTGATTAATACTTAGACATGCCTTGATATTACCATAAATCCTAACTTTCTCGTCAACTTGATTTTGATATGAATCATGTCTTGTTTGGCATTCGAATATTGATTTGATGATAGATATATATACGCATTAATCTTGATCAGTAATATAACTTGAAATCTTGGATTATGACATAACTAAAGAATAGACTAATACCGTATCTTGAAAAGTTTAAGATAGGTTTTGCAACTAAAATAGGACCATCTGCGGAAGTGCCCGAATGGTACTGAGTCATCTCTTATTTAGTTTATGTTGATGGGACAACTGATTACTTAGTATCGGTATCTACTTGAGTGTTTAGTGGCACCGCTGGTTCAGCACCAGCATCTTGACTGGCTCCTGATTATGTGCGAGTATTTTCACGATACAAATCTATCTCTTCACCAATTAAATCAAAAATAAAATAAAATAAAATATTAACTTCGACTTGATATGCATATGTATTCCTACTTGATATTGTTACATAATTATTTAATGTTTTCCATATATGAGCATATACTTTTTATATCCACATTCAAATTTCACTTATAAGTTTATGTTGCACAATCCCTACATTATTTGTTTTACTTGCTAAGTTTGATCATGAGCTCCCCCACATACTCATGTACTAAAGACGAGAGCAAGGATCCACCAGCGCATAATGTATACTTTCTGGAGCAGGCCGAGCAGCAATAAGATCCTAGGCCTCCACTTTTGTGTTTTTTGTATGTTTACTCTTTTGTGGCATAGTTTTCGATTCTTGTATTGATACTATACTTATTTTTTCTTTTTTAAACATGTCTAATTTTTTATATAAAAGTAGACTAACTTTTAAGATCTTCTCGCTTTAAGATACTTATTGGTTGTAACGCCTCCGTTTTTTCATTGCTTCCCAAAAACAGAGGACGGTACTTAAAATTATACTAGACTACTCAACTGGCATAGAATTTTGGAATAACCATAACTATTGCCATATGCAGATTGACAAATAATATGTTTGAAACTAAAAAGATTTTTTTTGTATAAAAAAAGTTGATTACATAAGATAACACATTAATCTGAACATATGAATGCAAAAAGATCAGAAGAACAAAACGCAGTTTCCAGACAAAGAAAATATAGACAATTTGTGCAAAGGATCTCCAAAAGTTACTCTACCATTTACTGTCGCTCTACTTGCTTGAAGAAGGGGTCATCGGGTAGGCCAGTTCTCTATACTCGCTCTCTAGACCTGAATTCAGAAACCAAGGTTTAAACTTAGCAAGTAACACAAAGACGAACAAAAGTAGTACTATCACATACTCAGAATAGATGATCGTGAACATTATATGTCAGTGTCAGTTGTGATAGTATAAATAAAAAATAATATAAATAAACTTAGAGTAACAATTAAATTAGATATATAGGAGCATTCAGATTAGTTGTAGGTAACCAGTCTCTTTTAAGTTTTAAGTCAGATATCCAAAACTATACAGATTATTTGTTTGTAAGATATTTGAAACTACTACTAATGGGTAAAATAAGCGCTGTTACCCGCATCGTATAAGTGTCCAAACATACCCATGACCTAGCCAAAATCCATGGCACTGAACCATACTGTTATAGACAAATTTCGTACTTTGAAACAACAATAGACGTAACCCATCATGGGAGTTTAAATATTAGCCTGTCGCTTAGTACCACATTGTGCTGCGGTAGTATAAGTCCTCAGCACCTAACTAAAAACAGTCAACTTATCCTCATACGATACAGTTCTTATTTATCACATAGTTTTCCCCAATTCTAGTGTAAATGATACACGATTTACATAAACCAATAGAAATCTTATAACATGCCAATTCAGATTGTATATGTCATTTACTAGATATTGGAATTCAAGAATCAACTTAATTTAGAATCATGTATACACGTATCACGAGAATACTCTATTTTCATGTAATCATAATATATGAATCTCGCTATCATATTCCCATGAATAATCATACCCATCGTGTATCTGATATATCAATAATTAATTCAATCATGTCACGTATTGGGTTCAAGTATCATATATTGTGTTCATCTTACATAAATCAAGTGTCACATACTAATCATGTGCTTTGTTTCATGTTGTTCATAACTAAGTATCATTTAACCATTTATATACAAGAATGTCGTGCACACAACTTGTTTTCATGTTATGTAATAAGTAATTGATGTGACAATATCATTTACAGACATATCATGTATGTATTTATAGCATGTCATGTTTTTGTATCATATACCGCATCATGTATTATATGATTGTATGTGTATTATTGTCTCACTATAAGCTAAGTATTCGTGTCAGGTATTCATGGTTGAGTGCCTTCAGCTCAGAATAGTTTCTTAGGGTCCCTAATAAGTAACAGATTCCTGTGTCAAGCTCCGCTTTTTTACAAGATTCGGATTTGCCATCAGGCACTTATTTCCAAGGTCTTAAACAATTTCTAGTAACAAATTCCTAATCATTGTCAAAGATTCAAGTCCTAATTTCCTGTTTTAAACGATTTATTATACAAGACTATGGACACAATACTCATGGACAGTCCGAGTTTTCAAAAAGAGTATAATCGCAGCAACGCTTCCTTATTTACACATATATCAGTTGCCGAATTGCTTATCGTATCACATGTCCTTATGCTAGTGTCATGCATCGTGCATCAGATATTTATAGAGTCTGGTGTCAGATCATGTAACTGATATAAATATCGGAATCAGACAAACAAAAGTTGCATTCAGAAATTCAGAGTAAGTATTCCTATTACAGATCCTATGTCCAATCCAGGTCACTAGATGTCCTTTAACCTACAATTGCTTCCCGAAATTTCTTACTAGAGTTGTCTAAGTCATTCATAGAAACTAAGACCCTGTTTGGCTCTTAGAAATGAGAGAAGTAGAGAAGAAAATTAGAAGTAACTTCCAAAATGGAAGGTTAGGAAGAGAATTATTCAATGGAGTTCAAGTGTTTGTAAGTTCACTTTTGGAAGTAAGAAGTGGAATATGAAAAATATTATTTTATTGTCAAATTAAATAAAAAATAATACTAATATATTTGTTAAGTGAGTAGAATTGAAAGGAAATAATGAGAAACTAAGAAAAAAAAATAATATATTATCTTGTTCCTTGAGCTTCAAGAGCACTTCCACTAAAAAATGAAGGGAAGAGAAAATGAAAAGTTGGGATGCCACGTAGGATTCACATCATCCTAGTGGAAATAACTTCCAATTCTCTTCTTGACCAAACAAATAAGTGAAGTAGTGGAAGTAGCCTTACTTCCACTACTTCCATTCTACTTCTATGCAAACAAACACACCCTAAATAACTCCAAAACTAGAGTAGCAGATGAACTATTAGAATCCTCGATCTCAGATCTATTCAGGACCTCGCTGATTGGAGGGTTTGTTATCAGCCATTTCTATATTTTTAATATTCAAATGTATTTTCAAAAAGTTCCACTCCCAAGTATTCCAATAAATCTCCCCTGCACAGAGCCTATGCAATCAAGAAGGTAACGAAATTTCCAAGGACAGGCATCTAAGTGGAAGATTAGAATTCAGAAACTTGTGATAAACAAGGAGGCTGACACAGCTATGCTTGTGATAATGTACAAATTGAGCAAATAATATCCACTACCATGAACAAAACAGAAGTTTATAGGACTGAGAAGAACTGTCAAGAACCAGCACACACAAGTCAATGAATTAAGTGATAAGAAGCAGAAGGATCAAAGTCATGATTCACCTAGCAGCCACATTAATAATTAATCTTTCATGCCTGTTAACCTTAAGAATCAACTTATGTCATTTTGTGGAATTCTCCCAAGAGCTTTTTAGATAACAAGAAAGAACTAGGGTGATGTAATCATCTCAACTCCAGGTGCTGAAGTTACTTGCAATGGCCAGTAAGCAATGTATTAAGTTTGATTAATTTTCTTTACAAAATTACTAGTGACCTTTGTCCAATGAAACCAAAATACACTAGTACTATACTAAACTTCCAGCATCATATCATTCTTCAAACAACAATTTTACTCACCATAAATATAGACATTTCGGACAAATTAAACCCGAGTAAAATAATAAATCTTAATCAAATTCTATCTAGAAAATAAAAATTCTATCTATTCATTGTTCCCATCAATTCTCCTCGGCTTCATAGCATTCATCTCTGGTGAATGCAGTGATACTAACAAAGCATCTCAGTCGAACCATGATGGTCGTCGAGGAATGAATCTCACACCGAGCCCGAACCGAAGTGGTGGAGGTGGAACTACCCTTTGTGATGGACCAGCTTCAAGCGATTATTGATTTGGAAAGGCACATGCAACATAAATATCGAATCATCTTCATTGAAAGTCAGCAAATACAAGATCCCAAGGATTATCCGGACCATGGATGGTGGAAGTAATCTTCTTCAAAACTCCATAGGATTCCTTAAGTAAAATGTGCAATTTTCTCTCAGTTTCTGTATGGAACCTCTCAAGGGAAATCGAAACTATCACGTCATTATAAACGACAAATTTTTACAAAATATTATGTGGAACATGTAGTAAAATTAGTAATAATTGCAAATTATTATATGCTTAGAGATCTCAACATATATAATAGGCAAATACAATGCAATAAAGTCACTAGGTATAACTCCTTAAAAGAGATAAGATCACTTCATATGATTAGATCAAGTTGAATTTCAGAAGGAAATTCCAAATATTAGGAGTAACCTAGCAAACCATAGGAAGAAGTCCTAAAGAATCATTAATACCGACACTGGTATCAATTGTTTCACGCGCGATCTTTTTCTCATGTCCAAGAACAGCCATCTTGTGCTAAGTCTCTTCCTCTATCCTAGGTTCCAAAAATAAACACCTAGCGTCATGTGAGAATGCACTATATTCCACTAATGCATCCTAAATATCATTAGTACTCTCCTTATAAACATGTATCTCAATAGGTTCATGTGAGACTCTACTAACTCATTAACAATGTCATTGATAACCATTGAGGGAATGTAAACATCCTCAATAAAGAATGGGAGTACTAGATTATGATAATGCATCATCAACAATATTAGTATTATTCTCAGGAACATAAACACTCTCAATAACACTCCGAACATCAGTATGATTGGTTGGCACAATATCTATATGACCACTCTTACGGAGCACACATAATCATGATGTCATAATTCTCCAGTCATAATTCTCCACACATAGAGAACACTTAATCAAAGTACACTATCACACAAAAAGTGTCAATATGCCTCACAATTAAAGAATTGTTTTCTTACCATAAGAGTGAATCTCACATGCAACTTATCTATAAGACAATTCCTGTAACACACAAGAATATACTCCTCTATAAACTTGCCTTTTATCTCTTCCCCCGACTCTATAGGGTCTTTATAATGTTCCTCTCCATCTCTATTAAAGTCATGGATTGTCCCACTAGGCTTTTCCCAGTAAATCAAAATTTATGCTTACTAGACATTTCATAACAATCGAAGTAGCATTCATATCAACTAGTCAATCAATAAAAGTATGGGGATAAGGGCAACCTCAAACATGGAATCATCAAACCTAAACTTACGTGCTAATTTCTCTTTAGCAACATGCAAAGCAAAGGTACAACGAAACCCTATCCAACTAGATGATGGCCAAATCGCATACTAAGCATTGACATATTCACAGCATACATATAACTGATCATGAAATGCAATGCAGCCAAACAAGTAGATGATGGTGATGGAGCGAAAAATTATACACTCAATCAAACTAAATGCATGCACCAAATGATTAATTAAAAACTGTAATGCCTCAATCGCTAAATTCAAATGATATGTGATCCTAAATTGATGAAGAATAGCAAACAATAATGCAAATCTTTAGAGACAAATAACTAATCATGTTGTTAACAAATTAATATAATCTAATAATATTTTCAAAAAGTTTAGCAACTGAAAATTCAACTTAAGTCAAATTTCACCGAAGGGGAAAATACTTCATAGTCAAGGATTCTGCAAAATTCTTTAGGAGATTACTCATAACAGAGAGCTGAAATCATTAATGGATCATGTAATAGAAGCTGGACCTGACTGGAGAAGACTGCTTTACAAACGGCTCAAATCGGGTTTGAAACGAGCTCCAAATAAGAAAACCCTTATGAGTATGTTTCTGCTTAACTTGTCGGGTTAGTTTCAGTACTGGATCTGTTTCAGTTGGGCCTCACTTGTATTCAGGCCAGAAAACGTAGATCTGAATCCGAAGGTTGAAGTTGATTGCATATGATTAGAACCTGAATGATTGTGGGCCTGATATAAGGTCGGATTAAATCGACTTTGTTTCGTCAGCGTCGAGGTGAAGTCAAAGAGTCATAGTAGTGAAGTCAAAGAGTCAACTATGAAATTGGTAGGACTTTGAGTCGAGGAGGGCGGCAACGAGATCTAGTTGGGATTAAGGCGACACTTGGAAGATAGTGTGACTTCGACGACGTGGGAGGTGGGTTCGAGAAGGTAGGTTCAAGAAGAGCAAAGTCAGTAAGTGCAGGGCCAAGAGTGTTGAAAACCATTACTTCAACAATCTCGAATTGAGATTTGATTCAAAGATGCAGACCTGATAACTGCGGAAATGTAATTGAAATTGAAGCGGACGCAATGAAGATCGGGAACATCGGCATCAAGATTATCAGCAAACTCGGGTTAGGTTTGGACAAGATAGGGGTTGATTGGATGGGCGACGAAGTGATAGCAACAGAGAGGGAATTAAGAAATCATTGGCAAGTTTGAACTTAGGAAGATTAGCAAACAGGCGACATTGATAGCAAGTTGATGCAAAGACGAAGCAACAATCCACTGATCAAGCTCTATTGTTGAGGTTGGTGATGATGATGTTTGTAGACACCGAAACAATAGTGAGATGAAGCCTTTGCAGCAATATTAACTACGAACACAGTTTTGACCTTGAAAGGAACCAAACTAGAATAATCTCTATCGGGAAGAATTGAAAAGTTCTATCTGGAAGAATTGAAAACCTCTAAGTTCTCTTTCTAACGACATTTGAAACCTGGAATGGAGTTCTGAATCAAAAGTTACAAGGGTTTCATTGAGGCATTGCTGGGCTGGAGAGTCACTACCTACCGGTAGGCCTACTGATAGCTCTAAAATTAAAAAAAAAATTGATGATGCAACCCAAGAGCACCTATCAGTGCACATTCAGGTAGGGCAAATGGTAAATAGCGAAAAGTTTTGAAGCAGCTCCCAAGAACTACTGTTATAGTAACTCAAAAATAAAACAAGACCCGAGGACACCTATCAGTGCACTTATCAGTAGCTCAATGCAAGATTCGAAATACATGGTCATTCGTGTCGTAATTGAGACAAATTTGGATTGGTTTTGGACTCCTTTTCAGCCATGCAGTCGTACTCTTAATCAAATCTAACAGGAAGGATTTAATTAAATGATTTGAAGATCCATGAGCACTACAAAAACTCCGACAACTCCAACATTGAGAGGGTTCCTAACATTGAAAAACTCGCAAGAGGGCCACTATCTTCTACAAGAGCAAAATCTTTACGTCAAAATCTTTGTTCATCTCTATCAACTCCATCAGTGCATACAAAGGAGAGAGCTTTTCTGCTAAAGCTCATTGAGGAAAAGGCTCATATCGCCGTCGAGCGTTCTTTGCCACGCTGTAAGTAAACTTCTAACAAGTAAGATTCCTCACTTTTTTTTAGTCTTCAACATCGATTTCTGAGTAAGACTTGTGTCTAATCGTCAACAGACTAAAGAGTCACTCAGCTTAGATACCCATCATCTGAGAAAAGAGTGTTAAGTAATTGTATCATGAACTGTGTATTTATCGATTCGAGAACTAAATATTCTCTCATTAGTAATTTCATAATTTTTAAAATCACCACTTTTCTCCTTTTTCATCAATTTCGATTAACTTTTAAGTGAAACAAAATGACAATTCTGCTGGGACTACTTTCGTCATTAACAAGGTTATGTCGCAGTCCAACACCATGGCTCTAAACACTGACATTTAGACCCTTATCATTGAATTTGACCAAGAGAGGTACAAGGAGTACCTTTGGAAACCGCTCTCCAATATTGCATCGCCTATTCACATGCATTACCTTGGCACCCATTCGGTTAATAGACTGTCTATGCGGGATAGCAACCAAAGAGGTTGATCAAGATACAAGTAAATGGAAATGTCTACCACTCATGGAGCTGCACGAGGCCACAATATGGACTCCAAGTATAACATCTCTATCCATTCACAGGAAACTATAAAGAACACCCCATCTATCAAGGCTACCTCAAAACAGCGCCCGCATACTAACCAGGAATGAATTATGGCTTTCTTTAAGGCCATCATGGACAAGCACACCGCAAAAAGGAAGGCTAGTGATGAAGCAAATGATACCACCAGCACCACTATCTCCACTTCCAAAAAGTCTAAGATGGGAGCCAATAGGGAGTAGAACCACCATGAATCATTTCTTACAGAATGACCGTGAGACGCTTCATATGAGCAAATCTTCTCGAAGGAACCCCTCAGATGATGCAATTCATGCATCTAACTTGAGGCACTATTTGGAGCAGTTGCATCGTCCAAGACGCGCGCGAACGCTACTAGAAAAACCATCAATCTTTTAACATTCTATCCGATATACAACCATCTTTAAGATTGGTAGTTACCGTTCCTAAAAGGTCTCGACATAAGAAACGAATGGATTTACCTCATGTGACCATCAATATAACCAATCGAGGAAATTTCATTGAAGAGCCTAAAGCATTAGGGTCAACTCACTAATATCATCAAGTACTAACTTAGATCTTCACTACTGTCCCAATCTCAAGAGCCTTGTTGTCAAAGACGATGGCGACTACCACGACATCAAAGCCCGATTTGCATCAGGAGTGCTGCCTTACTATACAATTATGGTACTTTGTCTAGTCCTAATAAGAAGTCCTTATTGGACGAAAACGATGTTTTTACGTCTGTACATCAACAAATATGGCGAGCTCTTTACAACCCAGCCAGTTTATTACATATATGTTTTACGACAACAATGAAGACCTCTTAAAAATGATGGAGCCCGGAGCAAAATTCCAAGTAACAATATGTTACCCTCGAAAGCATCTAAGCCCTCCTTGTTCAACTTTTGAAAAATCAACCAAGCAGGACTGGAGGTAATAATGGTATCGCCAATGGAGGCATAAGGACAATGCATAGTAGATTTTCTGAGAGATTGAAGGACTATCCAGATCCAACATGATGGTGAATGGATAAGGGCAAAGTTCTCTATTTGTCTGACCTCACCTGAAGATTTAATTCCTCGTGTCCAGTTACAGAATATGGCATGCAAAATTTGGGTCCCAACCCAACTAAATATGTCGACTTATTTTCATCCAAACAATGCTCTATAGCCAGCTTTATAGCAGCTTCTGGAGGGTACTTTTAGTAATGTTGTGTATTTCACATTTGTAGCAATCGTTGTTAAAAGTTAACAAGCCCTTTTCAATTTAGCTATTTATAACACAACCACCACAAAGAAGTCTTACTCGGTTCAGTGTTACCTAAAACATTCCAAACTCTCAGAAACCGCGATACAGTTGGTGGTGCATACCAATTCAAGGTGCATCGCACAGGACCACAGAAACTGGCAATCCAAGAAACATAAGGAGAACAAATGATGACTAAAAGATTCTTTAAATATTTTTGATATATTTAACTTTAATGACTAGCCTTTTTTTCCTGATGTATTGAAATTCTCAAGACATGCACAATTGAAAGAAAAGTCTCTTCTTTGTTTCCATGTATATACAATACATGAATATTTCTTGAAATGACTTGGAAATGCTCCCAACTTATACTATATCCCCAACGCCAACCGGATTAAGTAATACCTCCATTAAATGGTATGCCAATACCCATGTAACAAACCAAAGATTTATTCTTTGGACATAATCCCTTTTTTCTAAATCAAATGAACCATAAAAAGATTTGAATATTTTATCTCTGCATTTGATAAATCATGAACATCCTTCTTAGCCATAACACGCAACCCAAATTACAAGATAGGTTGAACCTGACCCAGAACATGTCAAGTAGGCCTAATGAATTCAAGTCAAACTACATAATTAGCACAAATCCTAGATAACCTAGAGTTGGTTAGGAACAATCCATAAAAGTGAACTCATACCACCAATAATATCATTGTTATATTATCGGATAAGATATGGTTCCTTGATCTGACAGTGATTATATGTAGCTACCCAAAACCGACAAACATATTTAATAATTAATTATTTATTAATGAAATTTTTGTATGATTATTTTAATATATAGAATAATAAATAAATATAGTTGTATATAATTTCTAAATATATTTACCAAATTATTTTTTAATTTATTATTACTATAAAATCACAAAATATTTTCTTGTACTTTTCCTAAAGCCCATAAATTTCATGCGAGCCTGAGTCCAAGCCCATTCCCTTGGTCCAAACACAAAATAATAATAAAAACAACAATAATAATAATATAAGATCTAAGCCATTATTTGAATCCAATACAAATCGCACTTAATTACTAAGTTAATTTTTATGAAATAATTTCTTCCATTTTGAATATTCTAATTTACCTCCATCATTTAATTCCTAAAATCCATCAATAGTCAATTCTATTAATGAGCCATTTTGACCCATTTGAATCCAATTTAAAACTAACCTTAAAAACTCCCATAGTCAACTATAATTATTAGTAAGTTTGACCAATATCAAATATGTCTTTAAAATTCTTCTAATTTATCCCATTTATGAGTCTTTTGACCCCAATTCAAATCTATCCTTAAAAACTTTCTAAATCAATCCTATTTATGAGTCTTTGATTCACTTCAAAATTCTCTTTAATTTCATTAATTTCCCTTAAATCAAGCCCCCCCAATCCTATTTAAACGCCACCAATTCATCCAAGTTTCTTCTTCCAATCCAAATTATCACATCTCTTCTTTCTTCACTCGTCGATCGCCATTAGCAAGCATCGCAGCCACAGCAACCGACGCCAATGGCAACCGTCGTTGCAACAACAATCCGCCGACCATCTGAGCACCGCCGACCACCAGAGGAGCCCTCTGTACTACCCGGACATGCACCGCCTCACCTGAGCCACCTCACCGGCAACAACTACTGCTGGAACACCTCTCGCTAGAGCACACTCACCAAAGCACCTCCTTCTCTCTTGGAATCCACCAATAGGTAGGAACTATCCTTCCTTAATTAGATTATGTCTTATTGGATCTAGATAGATAACGCCATAATGAGAATTTAATTAAAATCTATATCCCTTCATCTTATACACCCAATAAGATAATTATCCCATTTATTTATTTGTTTCAAAATAAAAACCTCCTGCCTTGCATAACTAAATGCAGACTTTTTACATATCTTTATAATTCAAGATAATTTTCCTAAAATTACAAAAAAAAAAATCAATGTTAATTTAATTTTAGTATTTTTATAATATTTTGCTATTAATTTTTATCAGAACTTGAATGCAAATCTATTTAATAAGCGCATTTTCAAGCCAAGGTGAGTTCCTTCTTCGAGTCACTTTTGCATGCACTAGTCCTATAGATAGGAATAAGTTATATTTCATGTTTATCAAATACAATTGTTTATGTATGTCATGAGATAAATTATCATTTCCTTCAATAAGAACTGTTTAAATAAATTTATTTCTTACTTCCCAAAATTGTCAAACTCTCATTTTATATTCCTCATTAGACATGTCCATATCACTAAGTGTTATTTAAATATATAAAATTTGATAATCTCACAAACATTATTCAAATGAAACATTTGTTATAAATTAACTAATTAATCATAAAAAGTAAAACGAAATGACAATTTATGGCGATAATAATTGTAATATTGCGTAGCAACAGTGTCTAGAAAAGAGTTCTAAAGAAAAGTGGTTATTTAATTAAGAAACGCACTTGTATGGAAATCATCTCACTTTCTTACTCTTATCTGACCATATGTCATTATTATATGTAGTCAGAAGATTCCTAAAATTCGTGATTAGAATTCTGTTACCATGTTAAAATTAAAAACTTTTCTCTAAATATTACTTAACTATGATAAACTTGAACTGTACCTGAACTCGAAGTTAATCAAGATCAGATATTGACTAAAAATGTGCTATATTAGACTTGACACGGTCTTAATAACTGTAAATATTACTGTGATGGGGATCCTAACTTATGTGAATACTGTGATTCAGCTGTACTGTCAAGTTGTACAACAGAATTTTGCGCACACCATGGGTGCGTAATGATTTACTGGATCGCATCATAATATTGTTGCCGTTATGCAGCTCTAGATAATCATGTGACCATTTTTCTGGATCCGTATGGAAGAATCGAAATACGGATATAGCATTAGTTATATTCTCCAATAAAACATTTCTGAAATTAAAGCACTTGATATGTAAAGGATAATTGTAATTAGAATAAACACTATGAAGAATTTAATTAATAAGTTGATTCATATTCTATATTTTACATTCATATGTACTATTCATGTCTATTTCAGTTATTCTTACTCTTTATTTTTTCATACTAGTATTATTTACTTCATTTGGTCGTGATCTGACAACTTAGGTATGCATGCACATATTTTTAAGATAAATTCAATGGAGCAAATTGAAGATATGAAGCACTACATAGAGTAGCAGAAGCCAGTAGACGACTGTCCTTTCCTTTCAGTCTTGATCGATATTATTTTAGATTGCTTTCATATTTGAAAAATGTTCTTCTATCCTCAGTTATTATCCATCTTTATTTCCTTCATTATCTACCGGTAATCCACTTTTGTTCATAAAATAAAAGTTCCAATTTCATTAAAATATTATGGCAACGATTGATATTATACTGCGACTTAGCTTATTTTTACGAATATGTTGCCAAACGGCTCGGCTATTCAACGTTCTAGATAGCTGGCCGTTACATTATAAGTCGTACCAAGTTTTAAAACAAGATAGTGTTTTAAGCACATATGGATCTTCACGCAACTCATTTCTCTGCGATTCTTTTTCCCCCCTGTGCTTACTTTCTAATGCTTCAAAGGTCCTCACCTTCAATATGTTGGCTGCTTCAAAATGAAACAGCCAGCTATAAGGGAGACTTTGGTTGCAACAAACTAAATTACCAAGGCCAATCACCTGTCTGTTTTTTCTTCCATGTGGTATGTGTTTTAGATGACGATGGCAGTCTTTTTCGTTTCTTTTCTTCTTTTTCCTTTTTTGTGTGGATTGGGGTGAGGATGGGAGGTTGTCCATCTACGTGATAACAAACAATAGAAGGTAAGAAGTTACGCAAACAGCTCAGTAAAATTCTCAAGTTTGACCTATCTAACCACTGCCACCTGGCAATTCATAGACGAGAATGACAAATACCACAATTACATCAGAGAACTGAAAAAGGTAGTAGCATAGTAGCGTGATGATCCTTACACTATATCTATGGTGATAATGTCATCTAAGATTTGTAGGTGAAGGCAAAGATAACAAAATGAAATATCATCCCAGTGAAAAGGGGCAAGAAAGTGGGAAGTTGCAGCTTGCAAGAGTTCCACTGACATAGTAGACAATTTTTGCTTCATGAGTTAATAGTAGTTAGATATACCAGTTGGGCCATTAAGAAGTTGAAGAGCATATCACTAGGCCAGTAAGAATTTCAAGACACCCAAAAATTGATATAAGTATGAGCATGTCACAGACTATCATCATCATGTAATTTTTGCTATGAGAACAGAGTACTCCTGAAGTATAATTCTAAATTAAGGAGGCCCTAAAGCAAATTTGACAAGCTGACTAAGAGGTGTGCCTTCAAGTTGGAAACTAATTCTAGTTATATGGAAACTATGATGAAAGGGGATTCCATGCCACCATATACATGGATACTCTGACAGAGAAATATATATTGGATATGCATAATATTAATGCTCCTATATTTGGTGTAATTAAGTTTTATACATGAATATAAATTTATCTATTCAATGTTCCCAATTTCCCTTTCTTACTAAAAAACTAAGATTGCCCATCAATGGATCAAGTTTGGTCAGGTCAAGATATGTGAACACAAACACATTGTGCATGTGCGCATGTACGCATATGTGTGATTTCATTAATTCGTATCTACATCACGAACTTTTAGAAATACTGCATAACCACAAAAGATCCGACCCCTTCATGCAGTTGAAGACAAACATACAAGCTTGGTAGGTCCTGGTCGAGTCAGATAACAAATATAAATTAATTCGACTCCTAAACCCAGAACTTCAGGTTTGGAATTTCCAAATCCATGAATTTCCAAATCCATGATAAATCAATCACTTCATTAAAAAATTCTGGGTTGGAATAATTTTGGTAGGTCAAAATAAGATCCATCTATCTTTTACTGCCTTCTATGGTCACATACAAAAGTCTTAAAAGACGTCAAGTAAGAGGAAGCCAATTTTACCTACTTTAGGTTATAAAAAGTTTCTTTTTGAAAATAAAAACTATTTTCATAATATAAGTCAAGATATATGGTATCAAACATTCCCCCGGTGAAGAGAATGTATGGTAGAAGCAAGTACTATGAAATGTAAATGCTGAAGATTAAAACAAGCTAAACCATTATAACACAAAGTTGAATAGAGGCTAACAAAAATTGAGAATTGAACCAATTGAGAGATTGTGCAAATTGATTATATCTAGAGATCAAGGAATCATAATGCAAAGGAAGCATTCATTTTCCCTAATTCCATCTAACATTCAAAGGATTGTAAGTGAAAAGTAGACTGCATGTTGAACTTGAGACCCTAATTTAAGGCACACAATCAATGAATAACACCCTAATGTTCTCCTAGAGTAAGAACGAGTAGGGGAAAAAAAAAAATCCACCACACTGTACCAAGAATGATAGGGTTTTACTTGTCAAGATAAAGAACGAATTCAATAGAATAAGGTGATGAAACCAATTAGCATAGAAGAATACATCATTATTTGTAATTCCTTAGTAAATTTACGATTATCCTTAATAATTATTAGGTCACATACTCGCATTGCAAGAATTTGTTTCGCATTATAAAGATAGTGGCTATAGCATATGGACCATAAATAAATAGTCCAAACATAAGTACCTAAGTAGGCCGCTAGTTTATTTGTTCCATCCTCCTTTCCCCTTCCCTAGAAAATTTAATATGCCCTAGTCAAATTGCTTGAACCTTCACCAAGCAATGAAACACATAACTTGCTATAGTAAATGGTAACCTTCCCACCTTCTAAGAAAAGAAAGGAACCCTTGAATACAATAAATATTTTTATTCCGTTATAAAGAAAATAACTAAGCCAAGCCATCACCTAACATAGGCCAAATCCGAGAACATAACATGAGGAGCTGTAAAGGATTAGTACATGGTCTATCCTAACTATGCCATCTCCACCTTAAAGTGAAACTTGAGAAGAGTTGGTTAACAACGCGGCATGTGACCTGAAGGGGCTTACTGGTTGAAGGCATATGCCATAACCAACCAGTCATAGGGACCCAACAAACTCCGTCCTATTACCTACAACCACACTCTCAAAAACATTCGTACATTGCAATACTACACTATACACCAATTTTGCCTTTTATTTAGTGACATTTGATATGGGATTACAAGAACCTCGAATACAATACAATTAATCTAGAAATGCCTCAGTCCATCTTTAACAGAAATTCTGGCAGATTAAATATCTACATTATAGAAAATTTAATAGTGCAAGTAAAAGACAGAAACTCTGACGTATTAATTATATACAATATAGAAAATTGAACAATTATGAGAATACACACGCATTCGATGGGAAAGGGAAAATTAAAATTAAAAACCTCATGACACTAGTCCAATAGAAAAACCCTAAATGCAGCAGCAGCAATTCAAGCACTCAAGTTCAATCTTAAATCTGACGAGAACCAGCAAATATTTGAGAACACTGATGTTAAATATTTGAGAACAAAAATCAACGCCAATAACTACAAAAATACTGCAAAGACTCGGATTAGAACATATTAGAGGACCTTCCAATCGATGGCGTGGAAGAAACCAATGAATTTGTTAATGGCCGGAGCGAATCCGCTGCGGAATTCGGCGGAGAATTTTCTAATAGTTCAGAGACGAGATCCACGTGATCGCGAGCGCAGCCTCGAGATCTTCCGCGGTCACTGATGAGAGATACTGGTTTTTTTTTTTTTTTTTTTTTTAATTATTTGGGGTTATTACATATGGGTCCCTTACATCTTTCAAAATTAGACTTTAGCCTCTAAAATCTTCATATTTTGTTTTAGTCTCCAAATCTTTTAAGTTACTTCACTTTAGTCCCTCTGCATAACTTTCGTTAGGCCAGTTAGAATTTTTGCTCGAATTTTCCGTTATACCCCTGGTTGGGAGGGAAATATCAGTTATTTCCCTCCCTTCCCTTTTCCTCATCTCTTCCTCTTCATATTGGGTTCCTATTATACCTCACAAAGCCGTCGCTTTTACCGTTCTTCATCACTTCATTCGAAATATGAAGGAGAGCAGACCTCAACCCTAACCAAATGACCTAAAACTAAAACTAATTTATGGTATATCAATTATTTCCTCTACCTATTAAATATTAAAATTAAAATTTACTATTTATTTAGACTTAATGGAGGGACTAAAGTGAAGTAACTTAAAGGATTTGGAGGCTAAAACAAAATATGAAGATTTTAGAAACCAGAGTCTAATTTTTTAAACTTTAAGGACCGATATGTAAAAACCCCTATTATTATTTGGAGGAGTCGGGATGGGAAATTCTAAATGCGCACCATATTTTACTTGTGAACACCATTTTTCCCTATGCTGTAACTCACTTTACTATAAGTGTGGTGCTCACTAGTAAAATATGGTGCGCATTTAGAATTTCCCGTCGGGGATCAGCAGGAGAAAAAGAGGGGAAATGTTTAGAGAAAGGGAGCTTCCAAGGCACATCCAGAGGAGAAATCGCCCAAAATCTTCCGTAATTTCGAGAATTTTGAGTGTTCAGATCAAAAGAATTTAGGGAAATTATAAAGGCACACCCAAATGTAAAGGCCATACTAACTTGGTTTTATTACCAAGTTTATTATTAAATTATTTAGACTATTTTACACTATTCTCGCCCTGTCCTTCTAAGGACACAACTAAGAGTGACAATCGAGCCGTGTTGGCACAGCCTGTGGCATGGTCCTTCTAAGGACACACCTAAAGGTGGCAATCGAGTTGTGCTGGCATGGTTCGCGGCATGACACGATCGCAAGGTGGAGCTGCTCGGCACATTCCGACAACGTCCCCTAGGACGGGCCGTGCTGGAGGCGGTACAGCCATCCCAGGATTGGACTCTCGACTAGTTTGTCAGCACGACATGCTGGGCACGCATTATGCCTGTATCGCTGTGTCGTACCAAGCGGGCCCATCTGACCAACTTTTTTGGGTAAACAGTTGAAGTTTGGTCCTTTTATTTTATAGATTTAAATTGAATTATTATGGGGGAAAGAAAAGGTGAAAAAATTGGAAAAAATTATGAAAAGAATTAAAAAAAATTCAAGTATGATAAAAATTCCAAAAACAATGAGAATAGAGAAAACAAGAGCAAAAAATTATTTAAATATGGGCAAACTTGGATAAGATGAATTGTAAGTAAAAAAAAGAATAGAATTTTATTTCACTCAATTTTCACAAATAATACAATTTGATTCCATAAAAACTCTTTGAATATCATATAAAGTTTGAAGAGAGGGAGAAGACTCTAACCATCACCTTCAACTTATTTTTTATATTAATTCCTAGAGTATTATGAGTCTTGAGTAAAATGCATTTAATTAAAAAAAATACACGTTTAATATATTCATATATATAACACACGAAAACTGAAAATGAAACAATCTTCTACATAAGTCTTCAATCATCATTCAGTGAGTTCTATATTTCAGGATCGTTTACTCATCCTTGATTCTTGTCTTCTACATCTAGCCAATCCTTCAAGTATATGCACATCATCTCCGATATGCTGGGCATCATAGAGGTCCTCCACTATGCAAGCACTCTATCACTTATATTAAACCAGACTCCGATACTATTGTTTGATACCGGAGGTGTTAGTTTATTTTAAGCCATATTGGAAAGCACATGATATATTTTTTTCCTTTGATTTTGTGACTGCCCGAAATCACACAATATTGGGTTCAAGTGTGTGTGTTCCCAATAATAAATAGGGTATCATAGGTGGGCACTCTTAATATCAGAGTGTGCGAGATCATTACAACATATAATCACATATGAATACAAGATATAAATTACATGTTTGAAACTATCTGTCACAATATTAAATGAACAAATATAGCAATATATAAAAATAGGTATATAGAAATGGCACATGAACTGAACAACATATGTACTAGATATAAACAAAAGTGTATGAACAACACAGACAGAACTAGAAAGAAAGACACACACACACACGTATATATAGGACAAAATGATATATATACGAAAGGGATGAAGATCCCTGCTTGCCTGCTCCTGAAAATAAGGATCCTGAGAGGCGGGTTATCCTCTCACGACTGCTGCATCTGGGGTGTGATAATTCTAGGGATCAGAACCCAAAAAAAAAATATAAACCCAAGCTCATGTACTATTATTCAAATCATATAAAATTGTGTTTGTGGCATGCTACTAGGAAACAATGTAAACAATGTATGCAAATGAATCATGTTAAGTACATGGTTTGCATAATATAAAATGAATCATAAGTATAAAGATAATATAACATAATTATGTATATGAATCATGAAGTATGAACTATGCATAATATAACATAAATCAAGAAACACATGGTCTATGTACATTGTAATATGATCAATTAAATGGAAGCACATTCTATCGTATTAGTTTGGAACTGAATGGTGAAAGTATTCACATATTCTAAGAGTGTACCATACATACACGATACTACAACTCCAAGAACTCGTCTCTACACAAACCAAATTGCATGCCGCTAAGAACACTGGATATCTTGTGCATATTCGAGATTGCAGTCCCAAGTACCAATCTCCACGCGAACCGGATGACATGCCGCTTAACACACAAGAAAGGCGATGGCGCCAGTAATTGGCAGATGAATAGAAACAAGATAAAAAACTTTCATAACACGAATTTTATTCCATCATTCATTTTCACCATATCCACAATGTATTATATGCTAAATATCAATGTATTATGTGTGACATATGAAACAAAAATTCATGTATCAATAGCTACATGAGTATGAACGAGACAAGCACCGTGATACTGTTGGCAAAAATTCCTGATAACGAGATCATCTGTCGTAAAGATAAAGATCCATGTCTCTTAGGCAAAGAAAAGAATAAAACGCGACACTTATAAGGTCGTGTTTTATCTTTTAAAAATAACCAAAACATGGATGTTTGATCAGAAGGAGTCTCAAATCTAAAAGCTCAAGATCTGCATTCCAGTTGGAATATCACTAAAACCTGCGAATTCAAAATCTGAGACATTTCAGCCGCATTTGAAGAGCCGCGAGTCTAAAGTATGAGATTCGCATTCTAGTTTTATTTTCAAAGAGATCCGCGAAGCTAAGATAAATTCGTGAATCTAAAAGCTGCAAACCCATAACTCAAGAGAGCCGCGAACCTAAGGTTTGAGATTCGCGGCTAACCGTTGAACGGTTACATTAGCATTACTTAGATCGTGGGGGCCCACTGCCAAACGGTTACGTCAGCACTACTCAGATCATGGGCCCAAATGCTAAATGGTTACATCAGCACTACCCAGATCAAGGAGGCCAATGGCTGAATGGTGGCATCAGCTCAAGAGCTTTGAGATCTCTATAAAGAGCCCAAATGGAGGCAGAAAAGGGAACGAAGGAAAACGGAGATTAAAAAATTGGAGATCAGTAGGAGATAGAGAGTTCCCTCGCTATTGCTGTCAGGAGTTCAAAACCTTTGCCAATCAAAGAATTTGTGTGGAGTGTCAATGGAAATCAAGATCGTCCTCCACAGCTACCCTAGAACGGAAAACTGTTGAAGTTGTAACCTCTTATTGAAAAATTCAATAAAAAGAAAACATTCTCAATATTACATGGGGAATAAAAGATTGGCGACTCCGCTGGGGAATCATATCATCTCTGGTGATATGGTGGTAGCTCAATCCGACAGAATTCTGGTTGACAGTATGGTCGACTCGTTCATCATTGAGGTCGACCAAGAGAAATACGAAGAATTCCTTTCCACCGGCTCAGAAGCCCAAATTCCTTATGGAAAGTCCATAAGGCCTCTAACAACTCGACCTCCGAAGAGGTCTCAAATACAGCTATCCGATCAAAGGATTCCATGGACCAAGTCGGTCCAAATGAAGACTCCTCTCCTTCGCTAGTAATGAACTCAGGGTCAGCTCCTGCTAAGACCCATTGTCTCCTTAGAGGAATGGATCAGGTTCCCCATGATAATAAGGGAAACGACTATTGTCTGCTTATCAGAAAGATGACATGGAGAAGAAGGTTCCTTTCACTCATACAATAAGAAGAAACCTGAGAAGAAACAAGACTCGTGCTCTCCGCAGGACCATGCAGCAACAGAAAACTGTCGAACCAGTATGGAGGCTTGCCATACAAGTATGGGGGCCAAAATGCGAAAGTGTAGTTCCAGAAAGAAAGAACAATCAAGATGCAGAAGGGTTTACTCGCGTTTCTTATAAGAAACAGTGTGCACCCACCAAGTTTATCTATGATTACAAATGCGGAGCCTACATTCGCGTTCCTATTACTAGAAGAAAGCCCCATCCTCATGCCCCTAAAGGAAAACGTGACTTCTATGATCACGTTCTTAAAAGTGGGTGCGAATCTCAAATTCGCAAAACAACTGGAAAACGCGATCCAGAGAAGCGTGTATCTAAAGAAGAATCTACTTCCAAAGCAGGAGGTCCTTTTGTTCTAGTTAAGATAAAGTTTGCTCCAGAGATCTTCAAGGGGATAGAGACTCTTATTCCGGAAATATCTTTTGGAGGTAATACCACCACCATCAATCCAGAGGGTTCTAATACAAGAGATCTTAGGGAACTTCTTGATAAAAAAAGAGAAGAACCCCGAGCATCTCTTTGTTATTGTGAACAACTGATCAATGCAATACTATCGTACTATCACTGTGTGGCTGCTGCTCCTGCTAGACAGTTGGCTTTTAATTGACTATCTTCATCTAAACCTTTGAAGAGAAGAAGACGTAACAAGTAAGAGTTCTCCAAACCTGAGTATCCTGAAATATCATCTAACATGATAAATTCCAAGAAGAAAAAGAAGACAAAGAAAGTTTCTAAAAAGGATACTTCTGATTCTGAACACTCTTCAGGCTTGAAGAGTGTGTTCAGTGATGAACGAGGTGTTTTTCAAAATACTTGACTTAGAAGGGGAGTTGTAATCCCAATGGACTACAGACAAATAGCCGGAGTATCTTTAGACAAAGAACACATAGCCAAATCAATCATGGCTGAATCACAGACGTCTGATTTATTCCTTGAAGACTCCACCTCCGCATATATGATATAGAATAGTACTCCAAAAGAATTCATGCGGAAGATTGATGAACAAGATAGAAGCATTCAACAACAGCAAAATATCATCAGCGAGATCAAAGGTATGCTACATGTTTTGCTGGAATTGGAGAAGATCAGAATGAAGAATACAAAAGAATCCTCTTCAGGACCTCCACCTTATAACCCAAAAACTGACAAAGGGAAGAGAATTACAAACTATTGTACCTCAAATCATTCGATAGTAAAGAGTTATCGAACCAACACCTTTATTACTTTAAGTCTCAGATTGGGCATTTGACTGGAAATGACCCGATTATTATATGAGTATTTATTAGCACCTTAACAGGGCTAGCATTTGAATGGTTCTGGAGATTAGAACCAGCAACCATCAACTCGTGGAATGATATGGAGAAAGCCTGTTTGACAAGGTTTTATGAGGACGATATGGAGGTTTCGATGCCAACACTTTTGGCTACCAAGCAGAAAAAGAGAGAGTCAGCTTGAGACTTTATAAAGAGATTCAGAAATGGATCTCTCATATGTCCGCATGGAGTGCCAGAAAATACCTTGGTGGAAACTTGTCAATATAATCTCTCGACTAAAGTTCTAGCCAGAATGGGAGCCGTAAAATCCTCAACCTGGAAGATCTCACGTTACAAGCTGAAAAAGCTGAAGAAATAACACAAAGACTCGAAGAGGAAGAAGGAGGAGGAGAAAAACAAAGACAAAATAATAATTATAGGTCTCGATACAAGGGACATAAAGAGAAAGAAATACTGGTGACTGATACTCCGCAGTCAACAAAGCTTTCTCCAAAATCTACTCCTCAATCGCAGTTTCCTCAAAAGCAGTATGCTTTTAAAGGCGAGCATACCAAAACCATTTTCAATTTGCTCATGACAAAGAATATGCTGAAGCTACTGGAGTCTAAGCACCCAGAAGAAGTAGGAAAAATTAATGATCCTAATTACTGTGTGTATCATAGAATTATTAATCATCCTATGTAGAATTGTTATGTTCTCAAAGACAAGATTCAAGCTTTACTGGATGCTAAAGCCATTAAGCTTCAGGAGCACCAGAAGAAGGTGACTGCGAACATGGTGACTTTCAGATTCGGCAAAGCACCGGATTAGATAGAGTCAATAGTTCAAGACGGAGTGCAACCATTCCCAAAGGTATAATGAAGATTACAAATTATGATCTGCATCAGCAGCAAAAGAAAGGATTATGTCCTTTCGAAACTGATAAAGGGAAAATAATGTGGGTGCATCTAGATCTTCTCAACGATGAGCAATGGACTTCAAGCTCATCCAAAGGGAAGCAAAAAAGAAAAGGTGCTTACTTCTAATGTTGTCACTGTAATCCCAGAAGACAATATAAAAGTTCCTACTCTGACAGACTTAGAAGAGAAGGTTAGAGATTTCTTGGTGATTAATGCAGATTAGTCTATCTCTGGAATCCATTTAGGGAGAGACTACTTGAAGAATTATGAGCAGGTAGCAGAACCTCAACCACCTCTAGAGAAGAACAAGCAAAACGAGCTTAAATTTGATAAAGCTCTCAAAAGCAAAGGTACAGAGGTTACAAAAGGTTCCAAGAAGTCATTCCAGTTTGATATATTGGCACAATTGGTCAATATTCTTGCAAGGATAACCTGGCATGAGCTCCTAAAACTCT
Organism: Dracaena cambodiana; assembly: GCA_036321105.1. NCBI lineage: Eukaryota > Viridiplantae > Streptophyta > Magnoliopsida > Asparagales > Asparagaceae > Dracaena > Dracaena cambodiana. The sequence goes on from JAYEPQ010000002.1 coordinate 48,955,714, forward strand.
CTAAACCAACTAGAGAAGCTTTAAGGGAAGCTCTGCAAGACTCTGAAGTGTTTCTGGCGTAAGTTTAAGAAACAATTTAAAAAGAAAAAGTCTGTGCAGTATGTCATCAGATTTCAAGAGAAAAGATCTCTTACATAACTTTTTCTCCAGAGGATATGCAAGTCAAAATCAACAAACATCACCGCCCTTTGTATTACAAAGGATACATAGGGTCATCAGGGATCGACCGTATTCAAGTTGATCTGGGATCTGCTTTGAGTATAATTCCACGAAGAATGTTACGATATCTTTGGGTCCTAATGAGTAGATTAGCAACAACGAATACTACTATATTTGGATTTAATGCCAATGGTAGTAGACCGTTGGGCAAAATAAAGCTAAAATGCTGAATTGACGATTTAAAGACGGAAGTCACATGCTATGTAATAAATACTACATGTCTTATAATCTCTTGCTTTGAAGGCTCTGGATCCATAATAATCTCATTGTTCCATCTACATTTCATCAGTGTATGAAATATGTGGATAAAAATGGGAACGCGAAGACCTTGGTGGCAGAGAAACAACCCTTTAAAAGAGTTGAAAATTACTTTACTGATGCGTTGCTATATCAAGATACGCTTGATGCCTCAGATCAACTGCTCTAGATGCATTTGATAGTGGTGACGAAGAGGACACAGAATCAGGATATGAAGATTTGAAATCTGCTAATATAAGTTGGGACGGTGAACCCATTGTAATAAGCCTTGAAGACCTTGATATAAATGATACTGTTCACTCTAATAGTGAATGGATAATAAATGAAGACGTAAACTTTGCTTATTTTTCTGGTGTTGATTTTGAGTTCTCAAGTACCAGTACTGATGTGGTCAGTGACCATTTAGATAAAATATACCTTTTAGCTTCTTTTCAAGCACCCATCCGATCATCCTGTTATGAACAAAGTGATGATGATGAAGACGCGAATGAAGCAATTTTCAAAATTCCTCCTAAGGATAAAATTCAAAAACCTATAATATTTGGAAAGGCAAATGATAAGAGTAAAATAAAATATTTAGGTTCTAAAGAAGAACAGAAAAATTCTGAGTTCTTCCATTATGATAAAAATTCTCATAAATTAATGAGAAAAATGGGATACAACCTAGCCAATGGCAGGGAGTTGAATTTTAAAAAAGGAAAAAAGGCAATCCTCCAACCCTTCGTTCCAAAAGGAAAAATGCCAGATTATTACCATACGACTAGCAGGAGTTTGGGATATGTTACCACTTCTGAAGATCTTTCAGATGAAACATCTGAAGAAAGACATCCAGATCACTTGTCAGAATCATCTTGCTGGGATTCAGATATTAGTGTCGGCATAATTTTCCGCGAAGTTTCTGTTAACATGGACTACGTGACCCAAGAAGATGAAGACATTAACGAAACTCTGCCAATGAAGGATGATTCTTGGACCAAGCATCTTAATATGAAGTGAAAAATTCAGTTTGATCAGCGGTAACCTCCGACTGAAGATAAAGTAATCCAAGTAAATATGGGTGATGAAACAAATTCTAAACCTATATTTATAAGCGAAAATTTATCTTTAGAAGAAAAAGAAGAACTGATGTCCCTCGTTCGCGAATATATTGATGTTTTTGCCTGGAATTATAAAGATATGCCAGGATTAGATGCAAAAGTTGCAGTTCATAAGCTAAACATCCGTTCAGACGTAAAGTTGGTAAAACAACAACGAAGATTCCGTCCAGAAATTATGGAGGCGATCAAGATTGAAATTAAGAAGTTGATTGAATCAGGTTTTATCCGCGAAGAACAACATCCTGATTGGAACGCGAATATAGTTCCCGTGACCAAGAAGAACGAAAAGATCCGGGTTTGCATAGATTTCAGAGATTTAAATGAAGCATGTCCTAAAGATGAATTTCCTTTTCCCATCACAGAAATCAAGATAGACAATACTTGTGGCTATAAACACATGTCATTTATGGATGGATTTTAAGGATATAATCAAATCAAGATGTGCCCCGATGATGAAAAACATACGTCCTTTAGAACACCACTTGGAATGTACTGTTATACGGTCATGCCATTTAGTTTAAAGAATGTCGGTGCCACGTATTAACGTGTTATGAACACAATATTCTAAGAACACCTACGAAAGATAATAGAATGCTATGTAGATGATCTGGCGATAAAAAAAAAAGAACAAGAGTGATCATCTTCGTGACTTGAGGACAATGTTTGATCTTATGTGGAAACACCAGCTTAAGATGAATCCTACTAAATCTTTTCTAAGTGTTTCCAGTGGAAAATTTCTTGGTTTTGTAGTTACCTCCCAAGGAATTCATCTTGATCCGAACAAAATTAAGGCAATTTAAGAAATGCCACCTCCTAAGAATCTCAAAGAACTAGGGGGACTTCAAGGCAGATTGGCGTACATTCACAGATTTATATCAAATTTATCTGGTAGATACCAACCTTTCACAAGATTGATGAAGAAAGGAGTGTCATTTGTTTGGGATGACGCATGTCAAAAGGCTTTAGAAGAAATCAAAGAATATCTCACTAAACTACCCATACTCGTGGCTTAAGTCTCAGGGGTACCATTCCTGTTATATGTGAGAGCTATGGATCATTCCTTAGGAACCTTATTGACACAAGAGAATAAATTGGATCATGAACAAGCTATTTATTACCTCAGCAGAATGATGATTGGAGCTGAACATTGATATAATCTAGTGGAAAAGGAATATTTAGCTTTAGTGTTTGCGGTCTAGAAAATGCGACACTATTTAGTTAGACAAACTGTCCACATTATATCGAGAGTTAATCTTTTGAGAATATTAATGACTAAACTAGGGTCGTTAAATTCAAGACTGGCCAATTGGGCTATTTTGTTATCACAATATAATATGCATTTTGTCCTTTAAAAATCAATTAAAGGAGATGCTATAGCTAACTTCCTAGCTGAACACCCAATTCCAGAATCTTCAAAATTGTATGAAGAAATTCCTGATGAATTAGGCGAAGGAAATTCAGCTCTGAATGAAGACATTTCATGAGAAAATAATGTTTCAAAGGATGTATGGCAGCTTTTCTTCGATGGTGCTTCCAGAATGGGATCCAAAAGGAAGATGGTAGCAGGAGTAGGAGTTATTTTTGTCTCTCCTTACAACCACATCATTCCTCAAGCATATTCATTGATAGATTCATGTTCCAATAATGTTGCGGAATATAATACCCTCATGATTGGTTTGAAAATAGCTAAACAACTGGTGGTAAAATATTTAGAAGCATATGAGGATTCCAAACTTGTTATAAATCAAGTTCAAGGAGAATACGAGATCAAGAATGAAGATCTTCTACCATACTATCAAGCAACAATCAAAATAGTTGATAGTTTTGATGGATTTTATATCAGTCATATAAAATGCCCCAAGAATAGCTAGCAGATTCACTGGCTTCCTTAGTTTCTATCATAGCATTACCCAAACATGCTAAGAAGCGAATTACAGTGGGAAGTAAAGAATTATTCTGTCCAAGGAATGAACTTGAGGCTGAATTAAAAAAGCAAAAAGAAAGTAAAGCATGTGTTTATGAGACAAATCTCGAACCAAGAGATTGGCGATTCCCTTAAATAGATTATGTTCTTTATGGAATATTGCCTGAAGATCCTAAAGAAGCCAGAGCAATTCAAAGAAAGGCTATTCGATTTTATTAATTGAACTCTAGATATCATACAGAAAATCCTATGATGGGGTTTTATTTCGTTGTCTTTCCAATCGAGAAGCTCAAAAAGCACTTGAAGAAACTCATGATGGCATCTGCGGGGTACATCAACCAAGACCAAAACTTTAGGAAAGACTCTGAAGAATGGGTTATTATTGGCCCAAGAGGATGACAGATGCGGTCGTCTATGCTAAGAAATGTAGAGTCTGCCAAGTACATGCAGATTTTATACATCAAGCTCCAGAATATTTCCATCCGACAACTACGTCATGGTTGAGCAGTGGGGAATGGAATTATTGGGTCAATTTCTCCACCATCAACAAAACGACATCGGTTCATTCTAGCTATAACAAATTACTTATCAAAGTGGACTGAAACTATTTCTCTAACCGAAGTGAAGTCATCAGATGTAATCAAATTCATTAAACATCATGTGTTATATCGATTTTGGGTGCCAAGAAAAATTATTCATGACAACGGACTTCAGTTCGTGAGTTAGTCATTTTCCAGATTTTGTAATAAGTACAAAATTGAAAATATGGCTTCTTCACCATATTATCCCGCAGCCAATGGTTCGGCAAAAGATTTTGACAAAACCATTGTGAAACTCCTCAAGAAATTTGTTTCGTCCAACCAAAGAGATTGGGATGAAAAGCTTGGAGAATGTCTTTGGGCGTATCGCATTACTGTCAAAGCTCCTACTAATGTTATACTATTTTCTTTGGTGTATGGGTCAGAAGCAGTCTTGCCGCTGGAAATCCAAATTTCATCACTATGAGTTGCATTGGCAACCAAAATGACACAAGAAGAACAACATCAACAGAGACTTCAAGAGCTAGAAGCTCTGGATGATAAACGACTGGAAACTCAACAAAGTATTAAACTATACCAAGCGTGAATCTCTAGAACTTTTAACAAAAAAGTCAAGCAGAGGACTTTCAAAAAAGGCAAACTAGTCCTTTCGGTAAGGAGACCGATCATAATTAATCGAATGTCTAGAGGAAAGTTCCAGCCTAAATGGGAAGGACCTTTCATCATTGACGCGGTCTATTCTAATAGCTCATATCGGTTGGCAAAACCAAACGGCGATAAAATCATGATGCCAATTAATGGTAAATTTCTGAAGAAATATTATTCTTAGTGAAAATTGCAGAGCACCAGGTGTAATATAGCATGGGTAGTTCAATGTAAGCGATGAATCAAGTTTATTTGTAACTAGGGGGTTCATTTATGAAGATTTGCCATTCTAGACTAAAGATTTTGAATGGCAAGTCAAAATTTTCTTTCCTCCAAATTTGCTAAGTTAAAAAATATCTCTGGTGAATCAAAATTTCCTTTCCTTCAAATTTGCTAAGTTAAAAAATACCTCTGGCGAATCAAAGTTTCCTTTTTTCCAAATTTGCCAAGTTAAAAATGCCTCTGACAATTCAAAAGCTATTATACTATAAGTCACTGAACAACATGAATTTTAACTTGGTCAGAAAAGTTAATAGTTACTTCTATCCCGATTCAAGAAATTTACTCATTCACAGCAAGATTTATTTTTGGGCGACTGAATAATGATCTTAATATTCATCAAGTTAACAGTTACCTCTGATGATCAATACCAAAATCATTCATCAAGTTAGTGGTTACCTCTGGTTGAATGATAAAAATCTATCTCTTTATTCATTATCAAGTCAAAGTTACAAAGAATTCCTTGGCATTATACAACCAATGAGAATGAGTACAGATCATTGAGTCAAGAGAACATTAAATTTTTCGTCAACATCTAAATGATGGCTTAAAGGTAAAAAGTTTGCTTCTGTAGCCTCCTACTGTCGATGGTTAAGGACCTTCAAGTTGGTTCGCTCAGTCATGATCAACATTACTAGTGACTGATTAGTGCAAAACTGGGTGTACCAAATGCATATTTCTCAACGTAGAATGTCAGGAATTGTTGAAATAGAGTGCTGCCCATAACCATCTAGCATCCTTGCCTTGAAGGATGCTAGGCAGGGGATAGAACAACGACATAGACTGCTTGGTTTTCCAAAAAGATATTAGAAGCAATTACGAACCAAGCGGGTCTGTGCCGTTGTTAAGGAGAATGACTACGGTTATCTCTTGTAATGAACTCAAAATCTTGTTAGGAAACATAAAATAAAATACATGGTTTTATGTTCATAACGAGAGAAATTTAACTTAATTAAGGAAAATGACTACGGTCATAAGGATCTTCCCAATGGAGTACTCCTTCAGGTTGATGCTGTCTAGAGATCTTGTAACATGCCAGCCCCGATCCATTACCTCAACTGAGGAAAAGGAAGAAAAACAGAGCTGCACGAGAAAATCAACTCCGAAAGAGTTTCAAAAAGATAGAGAGGTAAAAACTTTTCTCAAGTCAGAATGACTCTCTGTGGGATGAACCCAACGTCTTATATAGAAAATTCCATGATCAAAATCTTCGGTTAGGAGAAGATATGGGCGAAATCTTCGGTTGAGATCTTGACCCAGATCTCAATAAAATTTATTATTGTTGCATGGGACGCTTAGATATCAGTGCCAGAAGAAATGAGATCTTTAATTAAAATCCCATTATTAATGAAGGCATGCAACGCTTAGGTCTTTGCACCAAAAGGTTAGATTAAATGAATGGAAAGTCATTTCACAACTTGCAAATTTTATGAGAAGCTATTGTTCTTAAGCAGAATAGTTATGTAAATTCGCGGACTTCCAAATGTAAAGTCGCAGGCCTGATGCAAATTCGCAAATTTCTAGATACAAAGTCACAAGTATTATACAAATTTGTGAAGATAAGAACAAAGTTGCACGTTTAAAGCACAAAGTTATGTCTGATATACAGAGACTAAGAGGTGCTAAAATCTACATAGATTAAAGTCGAAGGATTTCTTTCAAGATTTTCATTAATCAGAAAGAGATGAAAAGACCACATGAGTTCCTTGGAAAAACTTTATTACAATTCAATGATTCAGAAGAGTCTTTATCTTTTCTTCAGCATCACTAATTTCTTGTTGGATAATCTCATAAGCTTGAGCAGTAGTTTGTCGGCGCAATTCTTCTTCACTGGCAATTGTACTTCTTGCTAAAGCAGCCTCTAGTGCTTCTAATTTAGTTTGTATAGCCTGAAAAACTTTAGCTACATTATTACGCTGCTTAGACAAGCTCATGAGATTCTTCATTGATACTTCACACTCTTTAGTGATTTTAGCTAAGAAAGCTTGGGCTTTAGCGATGGATTCCTGAGTTCTGGCAATGGCTTGATCATGGTCCTTGACAATCGAAGTAGTATTCTCTACTTGAAGAACTAGAGACTGATCTTTTCAAAACAAGCCTTGCAAGCATTGGCCTTTTCCTTTATTTCCTTCTGGAACTTAAACTGTTCCTCTATCAGTTTCTGGAAAGTAGCTTCAACCATTTCAAATTTATCCATGCTACGTGATCTTGACAAAGATTCCGTATGATTATGAAGTTGAGGTATCATAAGTCTGCAAGGAGCGGCTTTTTCTTCTCCGCCAATGCTAACTATACCAGTTAGGTAAATGCTAAGAACATTGGTGATAGAAGAGAAAGAGACCCCTTTCAAGACATTATCAATGCAGTGATCCAGAAAATAAAGGAAGGTTTCTACTGTATCTCTCAGCAAGATAGTTTCAAAAGTATCAATCTCCACGTAAGAAGAATCAGCAACAGTTGGAATGGGTGTAGCCTGAACTGTACTTTGCTGCAAAGAATCAGTAGTATCAATATCGGAAAGAGCAGAGCTCCTAATAGTTTCAACAGGGATAGCAACTTCAACATTCTCAACAAAGGAAGCAGTTATAATAGCTGTAGTCGGAACAACAAGTGTGGCAGCCTCTGTCGAAGGAGCCACTACCTCCAGAGTGCCAGCAATAAAAGCAGTGACCTCTGTTACCCCATGAGCTTCTTCAGAAGTAACGTCTGCAATAGTGTTATCCGGCAGAATATTCTCTGCACCCATATGCTCTGAAGCTGGAGTCAAAGGAGGAATTGCTAAAAAGAGAATAATGATAAAAATAATACAGTTAGATGATAAAAAGCATGATGAAAACCTTGACATAAGTAAAGTTTAAGAATAAGCCTAGAGGTTGAGCACTAGATTCTCCAGGCCCATGTACTTCAGCTCTTTCTTCTTCCGTCAAGCCATGATCTAACGGAGGAGTGGAAGAACGAACATCATCGCTATCAACATAATCATCACCATTATCATGAGGATCTCCTGAAAAAGGTATTATCTGCAAAGAAGAATCTGATGCACGGACTTCCATAATTATTTGCACTTCATCATCAACAGCAGTTTGAGATGTTGAATGAATGAGGATCGCAGAATCCTTTTGTGCAGGAAGAACAGTAGAAGAAGGATCAGCTATTAAAGCAAGATCACTAGGAAAAATAGGTCCTTGACTTTTACGTCTCTTAGAAGAACGAAGAATTGAATCATCTTCATCTTCCTCTAGATCTTCTTCAATATTCTCAAATGTTGAGCCGAGTTCTGCTACACCGGCTTTAGGCGATGGGTCCTGCAGAGTGATAGGCAAGTCACTGAGATGCCTTAGTCTTTTCCGCTTGAACCAAAGCTTCAGGCGGGAGATTTTGGTCGAAGAGAAGTCTCTTTCATCTCAGGAAGACGAGTAATATCAAGAGAGACAGACTGATTCGATGGAATCATAGCAGTATTATCTTCCTCTTGCTGTTGTGCCTTTAACTCTGAATCTTCAGAAAGGTCCTCTTCTCCAAAGTCCTCTAGCCCAGCTACCTTCTTACTGCCAGCCTCCTTCTTTTGAGCATGCCATGCTCTAATGTCTCTTAGACAAGTAAGATTCGCATTGAAATCCTGGGGCAAGGAGCTTGCAGCAATATACCATTTGCAAAAACTAAAACTAATGTATGAGTTTGGAGTCTTGATTGAAGGTCAAACCTGGCTTGTGTACTACCAGAAATGAAGTGGAACCAAGCTCGGGCTCCTTCAAACAAATTTCCAACAAAGCTTATCTCTTTGTTTGGATTTCCAACATACAGTTGATTGTACCCAAACTATCGAGCAAAGCGACTCAGATAGTAAGGCTCTATATAACAATGGTTCCCTAAACGGAGAATCAAATGACCTGGGCAAATATTTATTAACTACTAAAAGCACCCAGGAGACAAAGTTGTAAAGTTGTTAGCACCAGAGGCATCCGCAAATTCTTCCCCATATCCAGCATTTGGAAAATATAGAAAACAATTAAACAATTCATAATTCACGTGAAAAAAGAAGTGTTTTGCTAATTGTGGCCATATAACCCCCCTTCCACTGCGATCTTTCGTAATGCTGTACTTTGGGAGAATTTAAATTTATCTACGAATCAACTGGGCTCATCAAAGGAGGGCAGTGTAGAACTAACCAAGCCATCAAATAGGTGTAAGGAAGTTCTATGCGCAGATTAGGAGTCTTGATGATCAATTCTCCTTTGTTGTTCTGCTCCTTCTTGACATTACAGAATTTGTTAATTAACTTTCTTAGCCCACTTTGGATGCCACATACCATTGCGGGTAGTAAGCTGAGCCTTCGGCTGAATGCAAGCAAAACAATCGGATATACTGCTCTAACAGGTATAGTTTCCTGCGATGGAATCACATATTTCTTCAACCAAAACATTAAATAGCCTGCCAGAAAGCGGGATCAAATAAAGGTTGAAGAGCTTGATAATGGAAGGTCTCAAAATATGTCCTAGCCTTGAAGACATCCTAAGCAGATTCGGCGACATATGCATCTGTCCAAAATTTATAATTCTTCTTTCAACCTCCTTTTCAGAAACTGGAGGGAGGCAGGTGAAATTGCAGCTATTCTTTGAAAATTTGGGAAGAAGATATTACAGCCACTTCTTCTGCTTTACATGTGGAGTGCCAAACATATGAGCGCAGATATGATAATGGCAAAACAATTCCCAATAAGTGTCATAGATCATGGGGTGCTAAGTTTTCAGCGAATGAAGCTCTTCTCCCGTTGGGACATATTCTTCATACGGAATGTCTCCCATAGGCAGTCCTGAGACCTCGTACATCTCGTGCAAAGCAATCCCCAGTTCACCGCAAGGAGTAAAAATTGTACAAGTATCATGATTATACAGTTCTAGTAAAGAAAAGAAATGGATCTGCTAGCAGGAATACCATGCTAAACCGCCCTAATAGCACTGTAGAGGTTTGCATGATGAAGCTGATCTCTAAAAGTCTTCAAAAAGAAATCAGTTAGAATTGCCTATTCTCCTTTGGAAGAGCAATGGATCCTTCTAGTAGGATGAAAGTCTTGAACTAGAAATTCCCCTTGCACTCCAACGAAGCGGTGCAGAAAGGTCTGAGTAACTATGGGTGTCTCACCCATTGGAATATCTTGCTTAAAAGATCCTGGAAATAACCCACAAAAGTGTTTTCCAGTAGAGAAGGGGAAAGCACCTTGTGCATTGAATGCACCCAATAAAACGCCATCTTGTGGCTTATTTAAATGCCATTCCATCATTCTAGGAATGGAAAGGGATTGGAGATACATGAACGAGTAAGATCTCTCCATATCAGGCAGAAATAAGTTTTGACCATTAACTTGACAGAGCCAATTATACTCTCCAACAATCCAGGCAGTCATCAGGGATTGAAAGATGATCGCCAAATAGAAAAGCAGGCTTGTTTAACAAAGTTCTATCTTTTCCTTCAAAAGGAGCAGTGGTCATCAGTTCTCGCAATGTAGAGCGAGTAGGATTTAGAGCTCTACTTCTCCTTTCTTTACCACAGGGTGCTGCACAAGCTGGAAAACCTGGTCAAATCTGAAATCTTTCCTTCCATCATAACCTCCTAGGTAACCAAAATAATGGTCCTTTGGCCAGGGCTTAAGACATAGTCAACTGCTGTTCGTAGCAAAATTGTTGCCTCCTTCCATTGAATACAACTTATATTACAACGAAAATGAATAAGAAAAGAACAAACAAGAGAATTTATAATTATCGCTCTCTTTTACAATATATATTGTGGGTTCTCGCAGCGATGGGATCTATCTAGTAGCTCCTTTGGACTATTTGACGTCGATGATCTTCTTGCTTGATGAAGATGACGGCCGACTTGATCTTTTCTCTGCTGATCTTGATTCGTTCAAGGCTCTCACGCGTAACTTGAACTTTTTTAGTGCTCTAAAAAGATTCTTCAAGGCTTGCTCAAGTGGGTATTTATAGCCTTGAGCCCATATGAGAGTTTCTATTTAATAGAATTTGTATTCATCAAGGATTCCAATCAAATATCTTAGTCTTGATTTAAATCTCTTGATTTAAAGTTCTGATTGGACTCAATTTAGGTATTGGATAAGCCCAAATCTCAATCTCAATCAATTTAGAATTTTGATTATCTGCTCACGCGGAGCTAATCGCGTCAAAATGCGGAGCTAGAAAACCAGAACACGGAGCTATTAATTAGTTCTGCGTTTTACTCAAATGCGAGGCTAAATAGCCAATATGCGGAGCTACAGAGTTAGCTCCGCGTTCTGTGTGGAAAATTTCTTTTAAATTTCTTTTACTTGGAAATTTTTGCTACCAACAGAATCCCCTCCAAAGTTTTCAAAATGACTTAGAATTCAGCAAATTTTGAAATACTTTGGATCTTCAAACTAGAACGTGGAGTTAAGATACTAAGCTATCTTCGCATTTTTCATCATCACGCGGAGCTAATAGCCTCGCGTTCCAGTGGGAAACCACTCTGATTCTCGCACCGAATACCAAGGAGCAAGTTTTTTCGTTTAAATAGAGTCTTAACTCTTCTTCTTCACTTCATTCGAAGAGTTTTCCAGAGATCAGAGCTCAGGCGATCAGGTGATTCAGGTGACCCGACCGATTTCCTTGTCAATTTTAGTTGATTTTCCCCAAGATTTTGAAGCAAATGGCACCCAAGAAGAATACCTCATCACGCGCCCCCTCTCCATCGGCGGCCAACGCTAGCAGCGGCGGCAGCGGCCGAGGTAGTGGCCACAATGACGACACAGTTTTCGCCGCACCCATCGGAGGTAAAAATCTCAACTTTTGGACCGTTTAGAACGACTTTGGGGTGATTTGGCTCGGTTTTAACTGGCCAATCACTTTTTTCCACTGACGAAATCACTGTACTCTGGCCAAATAGCTTGGAGAAGAAGAAAAGGCCTCTGGTCTTTTTCCACGCGAAACTATCACGTTATCTTCGCGTTTGAAACGCGAGATTATTTTTGTTACTGTTGCGTTTCAACACGAGGTTACAGATTTAGCTTCGTGTTTGAAAATGCGAAGCTACTGACTTAGCTTCGCACGGAGTTATTTTAGTTTCGCGTTTCTTGTCTTTATCTTTGCGGTTTTTGCAAACGTGGGGCTATTTTCTTAGCTTCGAGTGGAGTTATTTTCAGCTCCGCGTTTCTATATGATGAATATCATATATTATATTTTTCCTCTCATACTTTATCTGTTTTTGTATATATAAATAAATGCTACTTGGGTATTTTTAGTGTCTTTTGCAGGTAATCCAAATTATACAAGCAAAAGGCATGAAACCAGAGTTGGACTAGAAAATCAAACGTCGAAAAGTTTCTAAAGCTGGCGAGACTACAACATCAAAGTACTGCAGGAAGTATAAGTTAAATACAGTTAAGAAAGTGAAGAGTAAAAGAGAAGATACTTATGCAGAAGAAAGTTTAATGCAATTTCTCAAAATTGAGCCGCTAAATAGCGGTATTAGCCGCTAAATAGCGGCTCATAAGTGGCCGAATCAGAGTAATATTTGTCGTGGGCTTAATTATAAATTGATAGGTCTTGTGGTTCTGCTAGAAATAGGGTTTGGTTTCCGATGCCTATTTATTGGCTAACCCTTGTATTTTGAGGGGATTCTGGACGCTGGAATTATTTTTGTATTGCGATTTTGCTATTCAATAAAGTTGGGATTTTTACTGAAGGTCGACGGCCACAACACCGTGTCCAGAGGTAACCCATTGTTCTTGAGATTCTTATTTTCTTTCTGCATAGATTTGATTGCATTCTATTTAGGGTTTACTGCTTTCTAGATTAGGGTTTACCGCTTTCTAGATTAGGGTTTATCATTGTATGAATTAAAATTTGATCTTTCTTAGCAAAAATCATGAGTAGCTAATTAGATCAGCTCTAGGATGTAGATGAAGCTAAGATTCACCATGCAATTATTTTCTAATATTTTTCTTCTTAAATAAAATTAATAAAGCCATGATTTTTCAAATGAAAGATTAAAATATAAGGACCCGAAGTTTTAGAACTTTGATAGGTTATACTTGAATTAGAATTCTTGATAATCTATGCTTAGTTAAGGATTGGGGTTGCTGGTTTTGTCTTTTTATTTGAATTATCTAAATTAATTAGTTTATTTTTATATGAAGTAGCATCTTTTGATGAGCTATACTTGCACAACACTTGATAGCTCATGCTTAGGGCACTTTAAGTAAAAATTAAATTAAAAAGATTAAATTTTTATGATAAAAGAAAATAGTAGAAGTAAGAACATGGTTGGAAATTGGTGGATTCTATATCCTAGGCTACTTAGATTAATCCGACCTCAACTTAGAACCTTTGGTTAGTCCGGTGAACGATAGAGAAAGTAAGAACGCAGAAACACCATAGATCCTTGTGAGACGACCTGTACAGCGCTACAACGATACTGTGCGCTTGCAGTAAATATAACACATCAAGTTTTTGGCGCCGTTGCCGGGGATCGACGGTGTTTTTCTTCCTTTTTCTGAAGTTTTACGGGATTAACAGTGTGTGTTGAGTGTGCAAAGATAATAAAGTCCAGATACAGGAGAAGAAACAGTACGATATAAGAATTTGGAGTGTAGTGAAAAAAGTTTAAAACCTGATTCCTGCTTTAGACCGCCAATTAGCGGTATAAACCGCTATTTAGCGGTACTTTTAAAACGAACCTCCACAAAAGTTTCTTGACATCTTTATCAGTGTCTCTGGTTCTGGAAATAAATTCAAAAAAATAAAAATAAAAAATATTACACAGTAGGAATCACATTTTTATTTGATCATATCTATTCCACCGTTTTATCTCTCCACTACACCCCACTTCTTGCATTAGTTTAGGAAACTCACGCATACACTCACGGTCGTTGGTTCATACCACATTGGACCCAAGATCAATTTGGTCGACTTGTGAGATCAGATTTGTTCATGGGAGCCAAGATGGACCAACCGATCCCGATCCTTATGGATCGATGTTACCCATTGTGCACATCTCTTCCATCATGCATAAAACTTCCACACGCAGCGGGTAATCACTATGAGTTGAAGCCGCAATACATTAGTATGCTTCCTAAATTCACTGGTTCTGATTCAGAAGATGCATATCTCTTTATCAGTGAATTTCAAGAAGTATGCGTAATGATTAAACTGCAAAACTTATCGGAGGACGCAATTAAGCTCCGCTTCATCCCTTTTGCACTTAAGGATAATGCCAAGAAGTGGTTGTACAGTATGCCTACTGATTCAATCACTACTTGGAATGAATTCGTTACAGTGTTTCTCAAAAAGTATTATCCTACGCACAAGACGGCAAGAATCAGAAATCAAATTAATCAATTCCGTCAAGTGTCGGGAGAACCTTTCTGGAAATACTTAGAACGGTTCAAGGATTTATTGGCTCAGTGCCCCCACCATGCGATAGAAAAGTGGCGGTTGTGTCAAATCATATACGAAGGACTTGATTACACATCCAAAACTCTTCTGGAATCCATGTGTCAAGGAGAGTTTATGAAGAAAAACGAGGATGAAGCATGGGACTTTCTTGAGGACTTATCATGGAAGACTATGCAGTGGGAGAGTTCCGCTGAGAAGCCCAGTATATTAACTTCTGCTCATAAGAGTGGGATCCATAGCGTCGACAGCTCTATAGCTGCTGAAGCAAAGATCGTAGCCCTTATGAGAAGAATTGAGGCACTGGAGACTCCTAGTGCTCAGTCTCCACCAGTGGGTCAAGTGAATCAATTCCAAAGTCCCACATGCTTTAATTGCGGAACTCCCAATCACGTTATGGAGGAGTGTCCATTGTTAATGAATTCCATGGGTCGCACACTTGAGCAGGCTAACGCCTTATATCAACAACCCATGAACAATCCTTACGCTCCTACATACAATCCTGGCTGGAGAAATCATCCAAATCTATCATGGGGTCAAGGGTAATATCAGGGGGGCCCCAACCCTAACATGTAACCTCTAGCCACTGGTCAGTTTCCAAGACCAAATATGGGTACTTATCAATACCCAAATATTTTAAACCATGGGAGCAACCAGAATAGACCACCTGTACAAAACCACTCATATTCACAACATGGGTCTAATAATGAACAAGAAAAGCAACTTCAGTCACTTGAGAAGCACGTTGAAAATCTTCTCAAGTCTCAGTCCAACCTTGACACATACATGCAGAATCTTATGAAAGTGTCAACTGATTTTATTCAAATAACAGATCAACACCTGCTCGTGAACTCTCAATCTATTAGGAATGTAGAGCAGCAGGTTGGACAACTAGCTAATCAAATGAGTGAACGTGGCAAGGGCACTTTTCCAAGTCAACCCATAACAAATCCTAACGCCAGTTCCTCAAACTCCAATCAGTCGCATGTCCACCAATGCAATGCCATTCACACGCTTAGATCTGGCAAGCAAGTGGATAATAGTGTAGCCGTGCCCCCTGATCCCACTCCTACTATCTCGCAGGCTACATCATCTCTTCCACCCGTTTCTCCACAATCATCTCCATCACCTCCATCACCGTCACGTACTCATTTGGAAGAACCTGTTCCTGAGCCGAAAGCACCATATCCAAATCGGCTTAGGAAGCCTTCACCGCAAGTAGAAAAGATTCTTGAAACATTTCAGCAAGTGAAGGTTAATATTCCACTCCTTGACATGATACAACAGGTTCCTACTTATGCTAAGTTCCTCAAGGATTTGTGCAGTAAGAAACGAGCAAGAAACGTTCATGAGAAAGTTTTTCTTGCTGCAAATATATCACATATCCTCTCTAACTCCTTGCCTATCAAGTACAAAGATCCAGGTTCCCCTACAATCTCATGCATCATTGGGAACACTACATTTGATAGGGCGTTGCTTGATTTAGGGGCAAGTGTCAATTTGCTTCCTTACACTGTTTATCAGCAACTGGGGTTAGGAAAACTTCAACCTACCAAGGTCACATTACAGCTAGCTGATTGTTCAATTAAGAGACCACTTGGTATGGTTGAAGATGTGCTCATTAAGGTTGGCGAGTTTATTTTTCCTGTAGACTTTATTGTTTTAGAAACTGAGCCAATCTCCAATCCACGGAATCAAATTCCCATTATCTTGGGTAGACCATTCCTTGCAACATCAAATGCATTGATTGATTGTAGGAGTGGTCTCATGAAGTTATCGTTTGGAAATATGATTGTGGCATTGAACATATTTAATATGGATGAGCACGCAACGAGCTGTCTCATTGATGTCAATATGATTCATAGTTTGCACTCTCATTCGACCTCTTCCACTGATGATGAACCTTCATTTAAGCAAATGTTCAAAAATGAGCTCATACTATTAGAAGAATTGGCACATACTGATTTTATATATGATGATACTTGTGCAAGTGTGCCATTGAATTATGAGCAAACTTTTGAGGATTTGTTTGCAGAGGAGCTCGCATTACTTCATGAGTTAGAAGAGCCACCACCACATTCACTTAATCATATTAGACTCTTCTCACCTCATGATATTTCTACATGTATGCTTGTTACTAACGATGATTGGCAGGTTTATAATAAAGAATTTTTTAACCCAATTGTTAATGCTTACGTGTGGACAAAGAAAAAGCGAGGACGACATAAGAAGCAGACAGGTAATCTCGTGACTTATAAGAGGTTGATGAAATATAATAATGCACCCACTTCAATTTTAAAACGCACACACTATGAAAGTGGGAAGCGATCGAGAAGTCGTAACCGCTTTTCATGCGTTAATAGGGTGATGATATTGAGATCGTAACTTTTACGACTCTCATTATTTGTATAGTATTTGTATAATAGTTTTCACATTTTCTTTTACCACACTTGGTTTGTGTATGAGGGCATACACAAGTTTAGGAGTGAGGGAGTAGTTTTTAGGAGATTTTTATTTTTAGGACTTTATTTTATTTTTTATTTTTTTTATTTTTAGTATTTTGGGTTTCTTTATTTTACACTTTGGGTAGTTTTTAGGGTAACTAATTTAAAAAATTTTTAAAAAAAATGAAAATATTTTTTTAAAAAGAAAAATTATATTTTTCATCAATAGACCAAACTAATTACAGATAAATGGATAAATTTAGATTTGAAATTGGATAAAAGAGTAGATTGGATGATACACTTTGAAATTTATGAAAAATATCAAAATCTGAAAAATAAATATTGCTAACAGTAGTTTTGAGGCAAGTATACATCTATTTTTCACTTCACAATAGTTTATTAGGTTAAGGACAAAGATGATAACGATTGAGTAAGTTTTCTCTCTCTAAAAATAGATAGAAAAAAAAATGAAGAAAAAGGTGAGAATAAAATAATGGGGTGAGCCTGGTATTAAGGCAATAGCCTCGAGAGTGATAAAATAATGGGGTGCGCCTGGTATTAAGGCAATAGCCTCAAGAGTGAAAAAAGAGTATGATCCAAGTAATCGGGTACTTTGCGCCTAAGTAAGCGTGAATATTCGCATGAAAGGTGAAATATTCTTAAAAAAAAAAAGGAAAAAAGAAAAAGAAAAAAAATGTTATGAGAGAGGAGATGAATCATGAGTTAGAGTTCGAGTCCAAAACCGAAGTAGACTATCACACGTGTACGTAGATGTATAGGAGCCAATGGATTACATGTTAGTGAGTATTGAAAGATAGGATTTAAATTTTTGATTAAAATGATAAGTGTATCTGATATGAAGCTCAATTTGAAAATTGATAATCTAGATGCGTTCTTGAGTTTGTATATTAGTGAGATTAATTGATGAAAACATGATAAAAAAAAAGATTTTTCTTTCTTTTGTATAAAATTTTTATTTTTCTTAATTTTCGGTTATCCTTATTTTTCCTTTCTTTATTCCTTAATCTATTTTCTTCTTGAATTTTGTGGGTATATTCACTGCAAACCCTCACGAGACAATACTCGTCCACTAGGGTAACCTAGGGGTTTAAAGGCTTGTTGCACGTGCTAAGTGTAATCGCGATTCCTGCGAAAGTGAGTTAGGATTTTTGTTTTTATTTTTAGGTTTAGGTTTTGCTCGAGGACTAGCAAAAGATAGGTGTGGGGGTGTGATGAATATCATATATTGTATTTTTCCTCTCATACTTTATCTGTTTTTGTATATATAAATAAATACTACTTGGATATTTTTAGTGTCTTTTGCAGGTAATCCAAATTATACAAGGAAAAGGCATGAAACCAGAGTTGGACTAGGAAATCAAACGCCGAAAAATTTCTAAAGCGGGCGAGACTACAACATCAAAGTACTGCAGGAAGTATAAGTTAAATACAGTTAAGAAAGTGAAGAGTAAAAGAGAAGATACTTATGCAGAAGAAAGTTTAATGCAATTTCTCAAAATTGAGCCGCTAAATAGCGGTATTAGCCGCTACATAGCGGCTCATAAGTGGCCGAATCAGAGTAATTTTTGTCGTGGGCTTAATTATAAATTGATAGGTCTTGTGGTTCTGCTAGAAATAGGGTTTGGTTTCCGATGCCTATTTATTGGCTAACCCTTGTATTTTGAGGGGATTCTGGACGCTGGAATTATTTTTGTATTGCGATTTTGCTATTCAATAAAGTTGGGATTTTTACTGAAGGTCGACGGCCACAACACCGTGTCCAGAGGTAACCCATTGTTCTTGAGATTCTTATTTTCTTTCTGCATAGATTTGATTGCATTCTATTTAGGGTTTACTGCTTTCTAGATTAGGGTTTACCGCTTTCTAGATTAGGGTTTATCATTGTATGAATTAAAATTTGATCTTTCTTAGCAAAAATCATGAGTAGCTCATTAGATTAGCTCTAGAATGTAGATGAAGCTAAGATCCACCATGCAATTATTTTCTAATATTTTTCTTCTTAAATAAAATTAATAAAGCCATGATTTTTCAAATGAAAGATTAAAATATAAGGACCCGAAGTTTTAGAACTTTGATAGGTTATACTTGAATTAGAATTCTTGATAATTTATGCTTAGTTAGGAATTGGGGTTGCTGGTTTTGTCTTTTTATTTGAATTATCTAAATTAATTTGTTTATTTTTTTATGAAGTAGCATCTTTTGATGAGCTATACTTGCACAACACTTGATAGCTCATGCTTAGGGCACTTTAAGTAAAAATTAAATTAAAAAGATTAAATTTTTATGATAAAAGAAAATAGTAGAAGTAAGAACATGGTTGGAAATTGGTGGATTCTATATCCTAGGCTACTTAGATTAATCCGACCTCAATTTAGAACCTTTGGTTAGTCCGGTGAACAATAGAGAAAGTAAGAACGCAGAAACACCATAGATCCTTGTGAGACGACCTGTACAGCGCTACAACGATACTGTGCGCTTGCAGTAAATATAACACATCACTATACTTAGAAGATTTTTCTGATTAACTTTGATTCTTCTTTTTGCAGTGGGGTACTTAGTGGACTCTCTCTCTCATAGGCATTACTTTGGGTTTGCTGGGGGTGCAGACCTAGTAGCCCAGTTTCGCTTCACGACAGATCTTCCTGCCTACAAACTAGGTGTAAGGGAGCGCAGGAAGAGGTTGATTAGTTGTAGCCCAGCTACCGCAAGGGAGATCATTACTGATGCTACTTTCAAGGCGACCAACTGAGAAGCATTGGAGAAGCCCGCCTTTCTCTTCGGAGACATAATGGGGCACCCATACCAAATCTTATTCGAAGAGGAGAACATATGGCTCTACCAATCCGGAGACTTGCTGATATTCTTACCTAGCATGGAGCGCAGTTATCCTTAGTTTATTTACAAAGGCTGGCCATGCATCATGAGTTAGAGTGGGGACTAACTCAGGAATATGACTGCGTTCCCACAGGAAAACTTGGTGCACATGGGGCCTATCAAGATGGTCCCACCCGGTGTGTTACTGGGTTGCTTCTAGGGAGAATCACTAAAGAGCACCTAGTGGGGGAAGTTCCAATTCGTGCACGGACTTTCCTGAGTGAGTTCATGGCTAAGGGTGGCCAATATCCAGCCAACGACTTCAGGATGCCTGGCTGGGTTTACTCCTCAAGCAACATATGGTGGGCTTGCCTTGTCCAATACATGATAGACTCTCCTAAGCAGATTCTGAAGGAGATTGGCTTATACAAGGCCATCAGAAATGTCCAGTTTGGGCTACCCCAGAGCTCGTATCATCTCTTCAGCCTCTTGGAGATGTACAACCCTGAGACTAGCACCTTTTTCACACCAGTGGATGAATTTGGGCTTGCATTACATGAGATGTATGAGGTCTCGGGTTTATCAATGGGCGAAGTCCCCTATGAAAAATACATCCCCACTACCGAAGAGCTAATTATGCTGAAGGCCAAGGATGAGCGCATCTACGAAACCTATTGGGAGATGATGTACCACTACCACATCTGTGCTGACATGGGAGGTGTGCGTAACCAAGGTATCGGCCACAAGAAGTGGGCCGATCACCTTTTTGCAAATTTGAACTCCAAAGAGGGTTCATCAAGTGTCCATGGCCACAATCCTGTTGATGTTAAAAAGATTGATCGCTGCATAGCCAAGACACGTTCTGTATTTTATACCACCGAATCAAACGAAGGTGGATTAAATCTTGGCACCATCTTCAAGAGTTTCCACTATCAGGCTCAGTTCCCAGTGTCCAATCGAGGCCTAATCGCTAGGTTTCTGATGTTATGGTTGAAAAGATGTGTCGTGTCATCACTGTCAAAAGATACTATTGCAATGAACGTGGTTTATCCAGCAATTTTTCTTGCATATGGCTGACCCACCTTTGGACTCTTCCCTGCCATGGTTAACAACCTTCACAGTGGGCTGCGAGCACTCTGCAATGGCTTCGTCCCTACTGACAAGGGCAAAGGGAAGGCTAAAGGCAAGTCGAAAGACACTACCTCGCCGAAGATACCGAACCCTAGGGTAGAGATGCTTTACACTTATCTAATAGCGTGGCTTGTCATGCACTGCCCCTCTTTAATGAGTGCGGCCGAATACCTCTTAGCTGACAAGCCATTCCTTGTGGAGTTGTACGAACGCTCCTCTTGGAAGAGCCATTATATGTCAATAATCCCGAAGATGCTCCGCCAACATCAGAATTACGAGATCTTTCGGTGTTTTCCAGATTTCCCCGGTGGAGAGTACGGGTCAAAGTTCAAAGATTCTCGTGGCCTAGATAATTTTTCAAGTCTATCTTCAGGAGTCTTTTAGTGGCTACTATCCATCCGTCCCGGGCACTGGTGTATAGGCAAGACACAATGTGTTACATTGAGCCATACATCCCGAGCCGCTTCGCTCGCCAATTTGGATACAGACAACTTTATGTGAGTAACCCAAACAAGAAGCTAGCATACGAAGGGAGTTTATATGAGGGTGCCCGAGGCTGGCTCCACTTTGTGGCTGGTGGAACCGGAGCTAAATTCATGTTGCCCCAAAAGTCACCGGAGCTAAGCATGGTTCTAAGCTTTTGCACATGGTACAACATTGCTAATACTGATGTGCTTAACTTCTCCGTCAACCATAGCTGTTGCAAGGAGATAGAAGCTTTTTACTCTTGCCGAAAAGGGGCAAAGAGAGTCCTAGTGAAAGGAATGGATGAATTCCTTGGCATGACGGCCGATTCATCAGATGCTGGCAACTCTGATGGTGTTGATGATGATGGTGACGATGATGATGCTGATGTTGGAGGTGCTCCCCAACCTGCAGTTACTCGTTCCCAGAGTCCGACCGTCGAACGGCGTGGACCCGCCAGAGGTGGACCAGCCAAGAAGGAGAAGAAGCTGGCCGGGGAGACCCTTGCTGTCCAGTTTGCCACGGACCTGCTTGCTTCGACTCTGTCACCGGCACCGGCAGAGGAGAGCAGACCTATAGAAGCCTCCAGCACCATCAAAGCTCCAATTCAGCCAACTCAAGAATCTGCCGAGTGCACTACGACGCAACCTTTAGGTAGCGAGATGGGTGTGCTCTTAGAGACGGCGATGGCTCATCCTTCAAGTCCAACCACAGGACTTGTATCCACTAGTATGATTTTACTCTTTTTACATTTTTAATTTTATATTCTAACTTCTTTTCGTTTTGTATATATGTGACACTCCTTGTTTGCTTTCTAAGATCCAGGTAGTCAGCTTCACTCTCCTATGCACTCAACTACCAGGATGGAGTCCGAGAAGCTGGTGGATTCTCTGACACCACTGGGTCGGTGGGCGGATTAGGTAGTTCTGCAAATGAATTTGATGCAGACTATGGCCCCATGCTCTGTTCCTTCATCGACTCTTCCAAATGACAAATTAGGGAGCGATGACAGGACAGATGTTGTCGCCGCTTCGCCAAGAGCGGCTCCCCCATCTCCAAGCCTGCCGTCACCGACACCAGCAGTTTGCTCTGAGGACACGTTCCCCGTTGTCGTCGGCGTGCCCACTAGTCCTTAGCCCGATGTACTAATGCCATCGACGGTTATAGCTATTGAGGCACCGGTGGCTCCTCCTACTCCAACTCGTCCGCCAGCAGGGGATGAAGATAGCTTAAAGTTGGTTTGAAGCTGTTTCTGCTACTGAAGGAGCTTCAGGCGGAGACACACCATCATCCACCCCTGTTGGCAAGGCTGCTCGTCTCCCTGATACCGATGATATCTCAGTTTGGGTTTCTAGTTCTGCCAAGTCTTTACTGGCCCCACATGTCATGAGTTTGGTACATGGGCGAGCTTCTTCCTCCTCGACTCCTGCAGAAGTCACTCCTCCCCGGTGACATCTTCCTTAGACACTGTAGACTCACTTGAAGAATTCTTCAACCACAGTGTCAACGATTTTATGCTGTTGCTAAGGAGATGTATCAGGATGATCCTGGATGGAAGAGATTTTCTTGATCTTGGATGCCTAATTTTGTCCAGTTATCTGGATAATATTGAAAGGATCGGAGGATGTGACCAAGTAGCCCCTTATCGAGCCCGCCTAGAAGCTTTGGAAGAATAGGTGCAGACGCTAAACACAGTTCGCCAAGCGGATGTAGAAGCGATCACCAAAATTGAGTTGGCGCGGCTTCGGGTAGAGTTGACGGGCCGTCAAGAGGAGTTGAAGCGCCAGGAGGAAGACTGGTCTCGAGAGTTGGCAGAGCTACAAGCCAGCCAGGAGTCAGTTCTCAGAGGGCTGGAGATGGTGGATTTTGAAATTGAGGGGAGCCAAGCAGCCATCCTAAGGGCCAAAGAGACTATTGCTAACTTGGGCTATTTTAGAAGCCAGCGAGTCTCGGCTAGGAGAATCCGTTAGAAGGCGGGAAGAGCTGATCCTTCAACAAGGACAGCTTGAGCAGGAGGGTATAATAAGGAGCCATTCCATTGAAGAATCTCGTCAGCGGTTGGCCCAGCAACTTGCAATAAATGACGATGATTTACGCTGGTAGGCTCAACACTCCGTGGAGGAGACTCGTCGTCGAGTTATTGATGAGATGACAAATAAGTTGAAGCTTTTGGGAGAGCCATAACTCCGTTGCTTCATTTCACATGTTTATTTATTCTTTATCTTTGTAATGAAAAGAACTTAACAATTCTTTGAATTCTTTTATTCTTCTGTAACTTTATTCTTTTGATTTATGAATAAAGATAATTCTTTTGATTCTTTTATCTGTTGGCTACAAATTCTTCTTGCTCAACAAATAATTTGTCATGAAATAGTTCATGATTTTGGTAAAACAATCTAAGGCTCATCTGCGTAACTTAAATTGCTGTTACCAATCAGGTCTCAATTATTAACCATGGTAAAGCTCTTTGATAGAGCAAACTGATAGTGGTGAGAGCATTTAATTGCCTGCACCAGAATGATCGGATTAGGATCATCAACTTAGACAGAGGCGCCTAATTGCACATTTCTTAGTTTAATAAAGAAGTTCAATTGCTCATATGCATAACTTGAGCAAGTGGATGGTTATACTTCTTGGGATGCGAACCAGATGTGACAGTAACCTTTTTTTTATGCATAATACTTTTTTAAAAATTTGCCGTTAATTGACATCATCATTCTATCACCATCCTGGCTCATTAAGCGATAAGCTCCACTAGAGTATACCGTCTCCACGATGAGCGGTCCTTCCCACTTGGGTTCAAATTTACCCTTAGTCTTGTGGGTCAAAATTTTGTTTTAATAGCCAGAACCAAGTCTCCTTGTCTAAAGGTTCTTTACTTAACGTTCTTATTGAACGTTTGCGAGACTTGGGCCTGATACAACTCAATCTGTTGCTAAGCCTGGAGACGCTTTTCATTAAGCGCTTCTAGTTTTCGTAACCTTTGTTGATGGTGTTCTTCTGTTGTCATCTTTGTGGTTAATGCTACTCTTAATGACAGTATTTGAACCTCAAGGGGCAAGACGGCCTCGCTTCCATAGACCAAGGAAAAAGGGGTAGCCTTTGTTAGGGTGCGAATGGTAGTGCGATAGGCCACAAACACTCTCCTAACTTTTCATCCCAGTCTCCTTTGTTGGAGGAGATGAACTTCCGAAGGAGTTTGATAATCGTTTTATTAAAGGCTTTGGCCAATCCATTTGCTACGGGGTTATATGGCGTTGAAGCAATATCCTTAATTCTGAACTTATCACAGAATCGTGAAAATCCCTGGCTAATGAATTGCGGTCTGTTATCATGAATGATTCTTCGAGGAATGCCAAAACGGTAAATAACGTGATGTTTAATGAATTTAATTACATCTGTCGTCTTTACCTCTCTCATGGGCACGGCACGGTTTCAGCCCATTTTGAAAAATAATCGGTTATCACAAGTATAAACCGATATCTTTTGGATGACGGGGGAGTTATTGGTCCCACAATATCCATTCCCCATGCCTTGAATGGCCAACTAGAAATAGTATTGTGCAAGTATTCTAGGGGTTGATGGATAAAATTGGTATGTACCTGACATACATGACCCCGTTTGGCATATGCCGTTGCATCGGTGATCATCTTCGGCCAGTAGTATCCTAACCTTCTTATGTGGTCCCCGAGCTTTGGACTGGGCTGATGAGCTCCACACACTCCATCATATATTTCTCTCAGTACTTGATCGACTTCTGCTCTTGAAATGCAACGCAGTAGGAGACCATCAGTTGATTTTTTGTATAAAGTCTGAAGTATAGGATCATAATAAAATCTTTGGGCTTTCCTTTTTATTGAGGCAGCTTCTTTTGGATCCTCTGGCAGCATCCCATATAAGGCATAATTGATGAATGGAAATCACCAATCACGAGGTTCCAGAGTTAAGCCTGCTTGGCACACTTGCCTGGTTTGGAAAACCATATCTCGATGGAGAAGTTCTCTACTCCCAATAGTTATATTTTTAGCAGTGCCTGGCGGGATTGCTAATATTGCGGCTAATGCAGCAAGAGCATCCGCATAAACGTTCTCGTTCCAAGATATATGATAAATGTAAAATTGTTTAAAATATCTTGCTAACTCAATGGCTAGTTGATGGTAGGAGATGAGGGCTTCATGTCTAACTTCATATTCACCTGTCATCTAGTTGACGATGAGCTTAGAGTCTCAATATGCCTCTAGATAGTTCACCCCCAGTTGCAGAGCCATTTTTAAACCAATAATGAGTGCATTATATTCTACCACATTATTTGTGCACGGTTCCATTAATGAGTAACCGTTAGGCAGTACGTGTTTATGTGGGAAGATCAGTACAACCTCCACTCCAGTAGTAGATCGTCTGGCAGCACCATCAAAGAATATCTGCCATGGTTGTTCTTTGCTAATTGTGTTGACTTCTGATGTCTGTTTAGAGATATCTGCTGATGATTTAGAGTTGGACCGTATCGGATGGTCTGCCAGGAAATCGACGATCGCTTGTTCCTTCATAGCTTTTTGAGGAACAAAGTGGATGTCGTATGGTGATAGCAGTAACGCCCATTTTGCCAATTGGCCATTTAAAAATCCTGGTTTTGTCATCAGGATTTTTAAGAGATTGATCCGTTATATGACATGAATTGTTTGCCCTGAAAGATGGTGTCGCATTTTCTGGACGGCGAACACTAGGGCTAAACATTCTTTTTGACCGGGGTATATCGATGCTCGGCTCCTATCTTATCCGACTTAAGTAATAAAGGGCATGTTCATGACCGTGCTCATTATATTGAGTGAGCAACGCTCCTAATACGTTATCCATGGCCCTGACATATATGAGGAAAGGTCTTCCAGGGATAGGTGCCATAAGGACGGGAGGTTTCGTAAGATATTCTTTAAGGTCATCAAATGCCTGTTGACATGCCTTGTCCCATACGAAAGAAACCCCCTTTTTCATAAGTCTGGAGAACGACTGGCATCGTCCTGATAGATTGGATATAAAGTGCCGGATATAAGCTAATTTTCCTTGTAACCCCCTCAATTCTTTAAGGTTGCGGGGAGGTGGCATCTCTTTGATTGCTTTTACCTTCTCGGGATCAAGGAAAATTCCTTTTGATGTAACTATAAACCCAAGAAATTTTTCACTGGACACCCACATGAAGGATTTAGCGGGATTCATCTTCATGTGATGTCTTCGCATAAGATCGAAGACTGTTCTCAGATCCTGAAGGTGGTCTTCTTTGTTTTTGCTCTTGACCGCCAAATCATCGACGTAACATTCCATGGTTTTGCGTAGATGTTCTTTGAATATTATGCTCATTGCACGTCGATAGGTGGCACCAGCGTTCTTCAGCCCTAAAGACATTACCGTATAACAGTACACCCCCAGCGGCGTTCTGAAAGCCGTGTGCTTTTCATCGTCTAGGTGCATTTTGATCTGATTGTAGCCTGAGAAGCCATCCATAAAGGACATCCTCTCGTAACCGCAGGTATTATCAATCATTACATCGGTAATTGGGAGTGGGAACTCATCGTTAGGGCATGCCGCGTTTAGATCCCGAAAATCGATGCCTATCCGGATCTTGCCGTTCTTTTTACGAACCGGCACTATATTAGTCACCCAATCAGGATGTTGCTCTTCACGAATAAATCCTAATGTTATGAGCTTATTAACTTCAGCCACTATCATCTCCATTAATTCTGGCTGGAAACGCTTTTGCTATTGTTTAACCGGCTTGGCGTCTTCTCGAATATTCAACCGGTGCATGGCAATATGAGGATCGAGCCCGGGCATATCTTCATAGCTCCATGTGAATACGTCTATATATTCTTTAATAAGGGATATAAGCTCCTCCTTTTCCAAGAGAATTAGTGTATCGCCTATGAAAATGGGCTTCGGATTCTGCTCTGTTCCCATATTAACTTGTATTAGCTTATCCTCTATAGGCGGGTCTCGCTGTTCAAAGCAGACATCCCAGAGGGTATCCATGTGTTTAGCCCAGGAATCATCTTGAACATCAATTGGTTCCTTGTCACTTTCTGGTGCGACTGAAACCATATTTGCTGTTAAAGTTAAAACCAGGCACTAGTACTTAGATCCGAATCATGATCAAGCGGATATAAATCTTTATCGACCGAAGAGCTCTCTTCATATTTGTACGGCGGTGAGGAAGGAGTAGATACATAGCCCAACCCCCTTCGAGTTTTCTGATAATAATCTGGGCTCTTCCCTCTTGGTCTGAATGAGGGTATGAGATTTCGTCGCCCTTTTCCAAAATTTAATCCAGATTTTTAGGTAAAATTATAACCCATCTTTTCCATTATTCACCAGGATTTCTGCTCGTATAAGTGAAATTGTGGTGATGTTTGTTCATCACTTTCACTACTTTGTCTTTGGTTGGGTGACGCGATCACTTTGCCGAAGACAATTGGTTTTTGCGATGCATGTCGCGGAGGTACTTCGAAGAAATGATCTCGTCCTTTTGTTATTTTAGGGCGAGAGATGAGGGATGACCTGACTGGCAAATGATATGCTGCCAGAACTTCAAGTTCGGACAAGTCATCTGCCTCGGTGGAAGTATAAGAAGGTTCAGACTTTATAGCGACAGCAGGCTCGTAGACTATTTTTATATTTTCATTAATAATCCATTCATCTTCTGCTACATCAGTTATATTATTATCAAGATTCACGTTAAGATTTATGCGAGGGTTTATCTCATAGTCACCCTCATCCTTTTCTGGAGATTCATATTCAATATCCGCCTCATTTCAGCTGTCATCAGGTTCTTGAGGTCCTTTGCAGTTGTTATTGGAGACTTCATGGGCCGGCTTGTAGAGCATAGCATCGGTGAAGTAGTTTTCTAGCCCTTTGAATGGTTGCCTATCTGCAACTAGCGTCCGGACTTTCCCTTGTTCATCGCAGTACTTCATGCATTGGTGGAGAGTCGATGGGACTATCATATATGTATGGATCTATGGTCGCCCTAGTAGGATGTTATAAGATGTGTCTGCGTCTATAACATAGCACGTAACTTCTGTCCTCAAATCTCCGATTTGACATCGAAGTCGGATCTTCCCGAGGGGACAGCTATCATTGGCGTTGAACCCATATATCGTAGTATTAGTTGGTGTCAGACGATGGGGCAAAATTTCCAATAGCTGCATCAGTCTTCTGGGAATGACGCTTAATGCAGACCCCGGATCAATTTGAATACGGTCCACCTTTGTGGATCTGACATATCCGGTGAAATATATAGGCCTATTATACTTTATATTCCTTGCTTGCATGTCCTCAGAAGAAAAGGTAATCTGTGGGACCTGCCTCCTAACTTGATGACAGCGGGGGCAGGAATCCTGTTCTTCATTGGCTGGCTCGACAATCTGTGCCAAGAATGACTTCAAGTCTGCTAAAGCCTCTCTTAATGCTTCGCGAGTTGATTTTGATAATCGCAGCAACTCATAAAGCGTGACTCGAGCTGGGATATTTGCCAGCTATGCTATTAGGTCAAAGTTAAATGGAGCATCCTTGACCTCTTCATCTTTCCCAGGATTTTTTTAAAAACGAAGCCCTTTTTGCTTCGTGGGTTTTGCGAGTTCCCCGTATATATTTTCGGGTCTACTATGGTATAGTTTTTGAGGTAGGCTTTACCAGATCTAGTACCGAAAGGACCCGCCCCGTCTTGATGAGTGGCCATAGTTTTGGCCTCCTCTTCAGTGTTTGTGAGTGTTCCTGCAACTAGGTACTCTTTTTTATCTTTGCGGAAATAGTATTACTAGATCGCTTTCTCCTCTGGCTTCCTGAGATGGTCCATTGTTCATCCTGTAATAAATCAGGGTAGACCCACATGACTTCCCCTCTTTGTGTAGTTATGGGGACAAGTCCTTTCTGTGCTCTTTTATATGGGTCATGATTCTTCATAACTAGTTTCCCTTCTGGTACCGGAGTTACTCCTGTAGGGAACTCATGGTTCCTACTATCAGGGTTGCCATATTAGTAGTAACTTTGTTTTGTTCCTCGTTCAGCATCAAGACCCCAGCTTCTATCAATGTTTGGATCCTGTTCTTCAGAAGATAACAGTCTTTGGTAGGGTGTCCAATATTCCTATGGTACACAATAATTGGGATCGTTGGTTTTACCAGTGTCCTCTGGTTTTCTATTTTCTGGAAGTTTCAACATTCCCTTTCTAAGGAGCAGATGGAAGAGTGTAGGTGTCTGTTCCGCTTTAAAGGTATAGGTTCTCTCTTGTTGTGGCCTATTCTTTCTTGAGCCTTTTTGATTTTGGGGCTTCGGGTTTAGAGAATTTGTTTTCTGTGGAGCGGCATCTGACGCCATAACCGCTTTCTCCTTATTCTTATTATTGTTTTACGTATGCGGCCTATTATTTCCAAGATTCCTTGCTCCACGGGATTCTTCAACTCGGCGGATCAAGTCTTCGGCTTGTTCTCTCTGTTTAAGTAAATCCTTCCAAGTCTTGGACTCTACGACTCCCATTTTTAAGCACGTTAGTCTTGAGATTATGTCGGCACATTTCCACCAGAGTTTCCTGGATCATTCCATATTTGTAGTGTACGGACTTCTCCCGGAACCTTTCTATAAAATCCTTCACCGTTTCTTGTTCCCCTTGCTTTGTTACAAGGAGGGAATGGACCGATATTTTAGTATCATATTTGAAGAAACGTGCGAGAAATTGTTTCTCAACATCATACCAGGTATTGATAGTATCTAGGAGCAACTATATAAACCATGTGAAAGCAGGCCCTCGCAAGGTACTTGCAAATACCTTAGTCATTACTGGGTTGTTGCCCATCAAATGCTCTGCTTGGAACAAGAAGTAATAGATATGCTGACTGGGAGATCCTTTCCCGTCGTATGGCTCCAACTTGAGCGGTTTATATTTTTCAGGGTACGGTGCTAAATTCTATTCAGACGGGTATAGTCTCGAGACCCCCGATTCCTTCAGTTCCTTCTTGTGCATCAAGGCAGCAAGTTGGCTTTGTAACTTTTCAATTTTCTCTTCATGAAGGTCGTGAAAAGAATATTTATCCTCATTCTCGTGTGCCGAACAAGCTTTTCATCTTTATCTTCTTCATTTATCTTTTCCTTTTTTTTCTTTGGTGGTGATTCTGAAGAACTTCTGGCTTTACTTTCGACTATTTTTTGAGTATTTTTGACCACTTTTAAAAGCATCGTTTTGAGATCCTCGATCATTTTTTGATGATCTTGGATCATCTATTCTTGGGCCTCAAATCTTTGGTCGATATCATCATATTTGTCCATTATATGTGATGTTGATTTTTGCAGCTTAGATGACACCGAAGAATGGGGAGAAGCTATGGCCGAATTGTCGCTGTCGTCGTCATAACTTTCTTTTACAAGTTTCTTATAATTTCGAGTTGGGACAGCGCCTGACTTAAGTCGGGTAAAATGATGAGGTTCTTCATTACTTGATTCTGAATTATCATTCCTTTCTATGATTTTCTTTCCCTTTCTGACCATGTTAGAAGTTATAATTCTCCATTCTTTTTCTAGGGGAGCAGTTTTTGTCTTTTTAACAAGATTTTTGTCCGGCTTAGTTAATCGGTCAAACATCGATACCCTGTTCTTACCACAGCAACAATTATTTATCACAGCAGATACTGCTGTCATAAGCAACTTGCAATGACAAATAGGATCAGATTGACCTTGATTTATGCTTCGTTTCTTAGTTAAGTATTCTCTGAGGTTAGTGGCCTTGAATACGGAATTGTGGGGCCCAATCATCTATTGAGAGAGTCCAGGGACCCACTGGAGCTTCTTGAAATCACCAGTGTCAAATTCTGGTCTAACAGTACGATTATCAACCCTGGTTTTGCATTTGGGTTGATTTATGCGGAGCTGAGAACTAGTTTCGCATTCTGATACGCAAAGCTGAGAAATAGCTTCGCATTTTGATACGCTAGCCTCACGGTTTACGCTGGCTTGGCAATTCTGCAGAAGTTTAACTTCTGGAATATTAGCCTCGTGTGGAAGAAAATTCTTGCACGCTGGCTTATTCTTGCGATTTACACAAGTCATAACTTTGCGTTTAACGCAATTCTTGCGATTAACGCAAGTCTAAAAATCATCTTCGCGATTTACGCGAAGGTAAGGAGTTTTGCGATTAACGCAAGTCTTACTGGCTTCGCGTTTAACGCTAGGCTCAGTTTTAGCCTCGCATGGAGAATCACCATCACACGCTGGCTCTATGAGTATTTTATCCTAGCGATTAACGCGAGCTTCTTTGGTTTTAAGTCCAGATAAAATAGTCTCACGTGGAGAATCACACACTGGCTTGTCCTTGCGATTAACGCAAATTGCAGCTTCACGTTTAACGCGATATTAACTGGTCTTGCGATTGACGCAAGCCAGTTTATGAGGTACTGTAGGCTTGCGTTCTGCTGCCTGATTAGCCTCGCGTTTAACGCGGGCTTTGAGGGCTTTTCGCCTAACTCTCCGATTTCTGTTCCGGAGTTGGGGTATGGTCAATCCAGTTCCCGAGCCTTCTTCAGCTCTAGATGGGCCATCCTCTGCTAGGGTTTCCTGCCCAAATGACGGCTCTATGGCCGCGGTCTCCAAGGGTCCCCGATTAACGGTGGATTCCCGATTACCCAATTTATGGGTATTGGAGCGCACGCGACGATAGCGCCACATTTCGGTCAGGTTACCAGACTCAGAGGAGAGATACTTCTCGTACTTCTGCTGGTCAATCTCCACGACTAGCATGTTAACGTCGGATCCGATCCTATCGATGTCAGATTGGGCGACGATCTCTTTTTTGGTGAAAGAGACTTCTCCCACTATGGTCGCCAGTTTGTTCGTAGCAAAATTGTTGCCTCCTTCCATTGAATACAACTTAGATTACAACTGTTTTCGGCTGAAATTGTATTCGCCTTTCCTTCCATTGAATTAGCTTGAATTACAATGAAAGTGAACAATAAAGAACAAACGAGAGGATTTTATATTTCAATCGCTCTATTTTACAATATATCGTGGGATCTGTGGCGATGGGATCTGTCAAGCAGCTCTTTTGGACGATCTGACGTCAAACTCTTCTCTCTTGAAGATGATGGCCGACTGTAGATGATCTTTTCTTCTCTGCTCTTCACGAATCCAAGGCTCTATGCGTAACTTGAATCCTCCAAGATACTAAAAAGACGATCCAAAAAGATCCCTAGGGCTTCCTCAAAGGGCTATTTATAGCCTTAGGATGATATGAGAGTTTCTATCTAAATAGAATTTGTTCTCATCAAGAATTCCAATCAAATATCTTAGTTTTGATTTAAATATCTTGATTTAGAGTTTTGATCGGATTTAATTTGGGTGTTTGGATAAGCCCAAATCATAATCTCAATCAATTTAAGATTCTGGTTATCTGCTCACGTGGAGCTAATCGCATCAAAACGTAGAGTTAAGAAACCAGAATGCGGAGCTAACGCGGAGCTATTAAACATCTCCGCGTTTTACTCAAACGCGAGGCAATAGTAGCCAAACGCAGGGCTGCGGAGTTAGCTCCGCGTTCTGTTGTGGAAAACTCTATTTACTTAGAAATTTTCATTGCCAACAGAACCCCCTCCAAAGTTTTTAAAATGGTTTAGAACTTAGCAAATTTTGAAATATTTTGGATCCTTAAACGCAGAGTTAAAATACCAAGTTTATCTCGCTTTTTGTTCACTTGCGGAGCTAATAGCTTCTCTTCTTTCAGTGAAATGAGTAATTGCTTCATTAATTACCCCGAACTTCTGTGCCGAATACTAAGAGACGGATCACCTGTTTAAATAGAGTTTTTGACTCGTCTTCTTCTTCATTTCATCCGAGAGAGAAAAATTCAGGAAATCAGTCAGGAAATTCAGGAAATTCAGAAAAATTCAGGAAATTCAGGAAATTCAGGAAATTCAGGAAATTCAGAAAAATTCAGGAAATTCAGGAAATGCGAGTGAGCGACCGTATTCCGTCCGTCCTTCCATGGATTTTATCATTAGAATGTCATCTAAGAAGAGTACGGCATCGCACGCTTCCTCATCATCGGCGGCCGACACTAGCAGCGAAGGCAGCGGCCGAGGGAATGGACACAGCTATAAACCAGTTCATGCCATGTCCATTAGCAGTAAAAATCTTAATTTTTGTACTCCTTCGAACAACTTTGGAGTGTTTTGGTTCGGTTTAAACCGACAAACCATTTCTTTTACCGGCGAGATCGCCATTTTCCAGCCGTAAGGCTCGGAAGAAGAATGAGAAAACGGAGAACTCTGGTCTTCTTCTACACGAAGTTATCACGTCATCCTCACGTTTTGAACCGCGGGGCTATCTTGGTTAGCAATCTTGTTTGAACAGCGAGGTTATTTTGATTAGCAGTCGCGTTTGAACCGCGAGGCTATTTTGACTAGCAGTCGCGTTTGAAACGCGAGACTATTTCTTCATCTACACGCGAAGTTATCTTTAGCTCCGCGTTCTGATACTTAGAAGATTTTTTCCTGTTTTATCAAATTTTCTTCTAATTTTAGACTCTCCTTCTGCAGTGGGGTACTTAGACCAGATCCTTTTTGAAGAGGAGTGCATGTGTCTCTACCTGTCTTCATCAGCCAAAGTAACTCTAAGAAATCCAGAAGCATATGCTTTACAACATAGTTACAGGTTTCAAGCTCTGGCTCCAAAAGATAAACCTTTGAAAGAGTTATAAGAACTCTGCGGCAGCTAATTAAGTTTTCTTGAGGACCATTTATGTTAGATAACAATCTCTGTTGCTTTCCAAAGTGAAGAGATGATCATCTAAGGGTTTGTAGCATGTCGAATCCAACTTGTGCACCTTCATTTAGGATTCTTGTAGCAGTATCTTCAGATAATCTACTAAGAACTTTAAACAGATCGTAGTTGACATTTGCAGAGAAGATCTTTTGTATGTGAACCAGGGGATTTCAACACTCCATGGAGGAAACTTATTGTTGGGTAATTGATGAGTCGATGAACAGGTTGAAGCTTTTGGGAGAGCTATAACTCCCTCTTTTTCTGTAACCCTTCATTTTTATGAATAAAGATGACTCTTTTGACTCTTTATCTGTTGGCTTCAAAAAATTTTGCTTGCTCAACAAATAAATAACTCATTATTTTGGTAAAACAATCTAAGTCTCATCTGCGTAACTTAGATTTGTTAATACCTGAAATGATCGGCTAAGGATCATTTTAACTTAGATAGAGGCGCCTAATTGCGCATGTCTTAGTTTTAATGGAGGCAACTCAAGGCTCTGATGCGTAACTTGAACTGCACGTGCCAAGATAATCAAGTGATGATTTATCAGGCTTTGGCAGAGGCACCAATAATCGCTTGCCAAGTCCAAGCTTCATAGATTTGCATAGTTGCGTGGAGCTAATAGCTTCGCGTTTCTCATCACTATGCGAAGTTAATAGCTTCGTGTCTCTGATATTCGTGCTGAATATCAAGAGGCAGTTTTCTTCATTTAAATAGAGCTTTAAGCCCTTTTCTCTTCCTTACTTCATTCAAAGAGATTTCAAGAACTCCGGCGACTAGAGCTCAGGTGATTCCAGGCGATCAGGCGACCCGATCGATTTCTCCAAGTTTTTTCGTCGATTTCTCTCCGCTTTCTTCAAGATCAATGGCACCTAAGACTAGTGCTTCTTCCCACGCAGCCTCGCCGTCGGCGGCCGGCGCAAGCAGTGGCGGCAGCGGTCGAGGCAGCAGGCGCAGCGGCGAACAAGTTCCTGTCGCGCCTATTGGAGGTAAAAATCCTAACTTTTGGTCTTCTTAGAGCCACTTGGGAGTGATTTGGCTTGGTTTCTACTGGCCATTTTGCTTTATCACCGGGGCCGTTTTCCAGCCATATGGCTTGGAGAAGAAGAAAGGTCTCTGGTCTTCTTCTACGTGAAATTATTGCGTTATCCTCGCGTTGGAAACGCGGAACTATTCTGACTAGCTATTGTGCTTAAACGCGAGGCTATCTTTTTAGCTTCTCGCGGAGTTATTTTTAGTCTCGCTCGGTCTAACTTTTAGCTTCGCGCGGAGTTATTTTTAGCTTCGCGCGGTCTAATTTTAGCTTCGAGCGGAGTTATAGTTAGCTCCACATACTTAGAAGTTTTTCTGAGTTTTTGTAAAACTTTTTCCGAACTCTTGATTCTTCTTTTGTAGTGGGATATCCGGTGGATATCCTCCCCCATAGACACTACTTTGGTTTTGCTGGGGGTGAAGATGCAACGGCTCATTTTCGTTTCACAACCATCCTTGCTGCATACAGGCCGGACTCGACGGAGCGCAGAGAGAAGTTAATAAAATATAGCTCCACTACTGCACGGGAGATCGTGACTGACGCGGCCTTCGAGGCCTTGAACAGAGAGGTGTTGGAGAAGCCTGCATTTCTCTTTTGAGATAAAATGGAGCAATCAGACCAGATCCTCCTTGAAGAGGAGAGCATGTGGCTCTATAATTCTGGCGAAGCTTTAATGTTTCTGCCTAGGATGGAGCGTGGCTATCCTCTGGACTATCTTCAAAGGCTAGCAATGCATTGTGAGTTAGAGTGGAGATTAACTCAAGAATATGACGGCGTCCCAACGGGCAAGTTGGGCAATGCATTGTGAGTTAGAGTGGGGATTAACTCAAGAATATGACGGCGTCCCAACGGGCAAGTTGGGCACTCATGGGGCTTATCAAGATGGCCCCACCAGATGTATCACTGGGTTGCTCCCAGGCAGGGTTACCAATGAGCACCCAGTAGGAGATGTCCCAACTCGCGCGCGAACTTTCCTGAGCGAGTTCATGGCGAAAGGAGGCCAATACCCAGCCAGTGACTTCAGGATGCCTGGTTGGGTTTATTCCTCCGGCAATATGTGGTGGGCCGCCTTGTCCAATATATGTTAGATTCCCATGAACCAGTTCTAAAAGAGATTGGCTTATACAAAGCCATAAGAAACATGCAGTTTGGGATTCCTCAGAGTGCTTATCACTTTTTTGGTCTCCTGGAGATGTACAACCCAGAGACTAGCACTTTCTTTACGCCAGTGGGTGAGCTGGGTTTCGCTCTTTATGAGATGTTTGAGGTGTCCGGGCTGTTAATGGGCGAAGTCCCATATGAAGAGTATATCCCCACCACCGAAGAGCTGAATATGCTAATGGTGAGGGACAAGCGCATTTATGCCACCTACTGAGAGATGATGTGTCATTACCGCATATGTGCCGACATGGCAGGTGTGCGTAATTAGGGTATCGACCACAAAAAATGGGCCGATTACCTCTTCGCCAACTTGAACTCCAAGGATAATTCAACAACAGTCCATGGCTATGCTCCTGTTGCCGTCACAGAGATCGATCACCGCATCGCCAAGACCCGTATAATGTATTATACTACCGAATCCAACGAAGGTGAATTTGGTCCTGGCACCTCCTTCAAGAGTTACCACTACCAAGCTCAGTTCCCAATATCCAATAGAGTCTTATTGCTTGGTTTTTGATGCTATGGTTGAAGAGATGTGTCGTGCCGTCATTACCGAAAGAGGCCATTGCAATGACCGTGGTGTATCTAGCAGTTCTTCTTGCATACGGCCGACACTTCGGACTTCTTCCTGCCATGATGTGCAACCTACAGCATGGACTGCGAGCACTCTGTAATGACTTTATCCCTGCTGATACGGGTAAGGGGAAAGGAAAGGGCAAGTTAAAAGAGATTGCTAAGGTGAAGACTCCAAACCTTAGGGTGTAGATGCCTTACACCTATCTGATAGCGTGGCTCATCATGCACTGCCCCTCTTTGATGAATGCGGCTGAACATCGTTCCGGTGACAAGCCTTTCTTTGTGGAATTATACGAGCGCTCCTCATGGAAGAGTCATTACGTATCGCAAATTCGGAAGACGCTACGTCACCATCAGAATTATGAGCTCTTCCGGTGTTTCCCCGACTTCCCTGGTGGAGAATACGGGTTGAAATTCAAAGACATTGGGGGAGCAGATAACTTCGCTGTCTTATCTTTAGGAGTGTTCTGGTAGCTCCTTAACATCCGCCCCGGGCACTTGGTGTATCGTCAAGATGCCAAGTGTCATATTGAACCGTACATCCCGAGCCGCTTCGCTCGTCAGTTAGGATATTCCCAACTTTATGTGGGTAATCCGAGCAAGAATTTTGCTATGAGGGGAATCTATACGAGGGTGCCTGTGGCTGGTTTCATTTTGTAGCTGGTGGAATCGGAGCTGAATTTGTCTTGCCACAGAAGTTGCCCGAGCTGGCCATGGCTCTTGGCTTCTACACGTGGTACAGTATAGCAAATGCTAACGTGCCAACTTCTCCATTAACCGGAGTTGTTGTAAAGAAATAGAAGCGTTTTACTCTAGCCGTAAGGGTGCAACAAGAGTAAGAGTGAAAGGAATGGATGAATTTCTTGGTACGGCGGCCGACCCATTAGATGTTGGCGATTCTGATGACAATGATGGTGACGATGATGGTGCTGATGTTGGAGGAGATGTTGGAGAAGCTCCCCAACCAATGGTCATTTGTTCTCGGAGTTCGACCATCAAACGCCGCGGAGCCCCTAGCGAAGGACCAGCTAAGAAGAAGAAGAAATTGGCCCCGAGGACGCTAGTAATTCCCCAAGAGGCAGCTGTCAAGTTTGCTTCAGATTTGTTGGCTTCCACCCTACCAACAACTTCGGCAGAGGAGGGTAGGGCTGCTGAAGCTCCTGGTGCCTCTGATGCCCCGACCCGTTAGCCTATTCAAGAATCCGGTGAGCACGCTACGGCACAGCTTTTAAGTGGGGAAACGGGTGCGCTCCTAGAGACGACCATGGTTCCTCCGTCTAGTCCAACCACAGGACTTGTATCCCTTGGTATGGTTCTTTCAGCTTTTATACTCTGTCATATATTCATTTTTCTGTATTTGTATGCAACACTCTTTGTTTTGCTTTTCTGAGGTACAGGTGGCCACCCCCTCTCGCCGATGCATTCGACTACCAAGGGGGAGTCCGAGGAGAGAGTGGACTATTCTGGTATGACTGGTTTGGCAGGTGGTTTGGGTAGCTCTGCAAGTGAATTTGACGCTGACTATTTCACACCGGCCACATGCCCAGTTTCCTCATCAATTCCTCCCCTTGATGAACTAGGGAGTGATGATATAACGGAAGTTGTCATTGCGGCCGCGGCAAAAGAGGCCATACCGTCTCCAACTCTGCTGTCTCCAACACCACCGGTCTGCTCCACAGAGACCTTTCCAGTAGTTTTTGGTGCACCTTCTGTTTCTCAGCCATCAATTTTAACATCATCAACAATAATGGCTGTTGAGACATCCGTGACTCCCCTAGCTCTAAGTCTTCTGCCAACGGGGGATGAGGAAAATTTGAAGTTCTCATTTGAAGTCACTTCTACGACAGGAGAAGCTTCTGGTGAAAACACTCCATCATCTACTCCTGTTAGTGGTACTGCTCAAGTGATCTGTACAGGCGATGCTTCCCCTCGGGTTCCCAGTTCTGCCAGGTCTACATTGGATCTACTGGCCCCGCATATTATGAACCTGGTATAGGGACGGGCTTCTTCCTCTTCAACTCCAGCGGACACCACTCCTCTGCCAGCGACATCTTCTTCGGCGCTGCCTGCTTTAAATGCAGACACTGTGGACCCTCTTGAAGAATTCTTCAACCACAGTGTTAATGACTTTATGCGGTTGCTAAGAAGGTGTATCGGGATAATCCTTGATGGAAGAGATTCCCTTAATTTTGGACGTCCAATTTTATCCAGCTATTTGAATGACCGGGCAGCTCCTTACCGGGCCCTTGAAGCTCTAGAAGAGCAGGTGAGTACGCTAAACACAATTCGCCAAGCGAATGTGGGAGCGATCCCCAAAATTGAAGCGGCGCATCTCCGAGTAGAATTAGTGGCTCGTCAAGTGGAGTTAAAGCACCAAGAGGAAGTCTGGTCTCGGGAGTTAGCAGAATTACGAGCCAGTCAAGAATCAATCCTCAGGGGATTAGAGATGATGGATTTTGAAATTAAGGGGAGTCAGGTTGCCATCTTAAGAGCCAGAGAGACCATTGCCAAGGCTCGAGCTATTTTGGATGCCAGTGAGTCTAAACTAGGAGAATCCGTTAAGAAACGGGAAGAGTTGCTCCTCCAACAAAGACAACTTGAACAAGAAGGCGCAATAAGAAGTCGCACTATTGAAGACTCTCACTAGCAGTTGGCCCAGCAACTGGCGATAAGCGATGATGACTTACGCCAGCAGGCTCAACATTCTGTGGAAGAGACTTATCGTCGAGTAATTGATGATGCGACAAATAAGTTGAGGCTCCTAGGAGGCCCATAATTTTCTTCTATTCTTTTATTCTTCATTCTTTTTGTAATAAGAATTTGTAATAAAAGAGAGAATTTTTATAACTTCATTCTTTTGTTGATGAAATAAAGGTAATCTTTTGATTCTTTTACCTGTTGGATACAAAATTTGTTTGCACAACAGATAATTTGTCATCAAAATGATTTAGTTGTTTAGGTAAAATAGTCCAAGGCTCATCTGCGTAACTTAGACTGCTAATACCAAGGTAATCGGGTCAGGATTACCAAATTTCGACAAAGGTACCCAATTGCGCATGCCTAAGTAAGAAGAAGTTCAAGTGCTTATCTGCGTAACTTGAATAAATGGAGGCGATTCAAGGCTCTCATATGTAACTTGAACTGGGCACACCAAGATGGTCGGGTTAAGACTCATCAGATTTTGGCAGAGGTGCCTAATTGCGCATACCTAAGTAAGAAGAAGTTCAAGTGCTCATCTGCGTAACTTGAACAAATAGAGGCGGTTCAAGGCTCAACTGCGTAACTTGAACTAGGTATACGGGGATGATCGGATCAGGATCTCCATATTATGGTCAGAGGTGCTCAATTACACATGCCAAGATTTTTGTGAAGAAGTCCAAGTGCTCATATGCGTAACTTGGATAATTGGAGGTGGTTCAAGGCTCAATTGCATAACTTGAACTGGGCACACCAGGATGATCGGATCAGAATCTCCAGATTTTGGTCAGAGGTGCTCAATTGCACATGCCAAGAATTTTATGAAGAAGTCCAAGTGCTCATATGCGTAACTTGGATAAGTGGAGGCAGTTCAAGGCTCAATTGCGTAACTTGAACTTGGCACACCAGGATGATCGGATTAGGATCTCCAGATTTTGGTCAAAGGTGCTCAATTGCACATGCCAAGAATTTTATGAAGAAGTCCAAGTGCTCATATGCGTAACTTGGATAAGTGGAGGCGGTTCAAGGCTCAATTGCGTAACTTGAACTGGGCACACCAGGATGATCGGATCAGGATCTCCAGATTTTGGTCAGAGGTGCTCAATTGCACATGCCAAGATTTTTATGAAGAAGTCCAAGTGCTCATATGCGTAACTTGGATAAGTGGAGGCGGTTCAAGGCTCAATTGCGTAACTTGAACTGGGCACACCAGGATGATCGGATCAGGATCTCCAGATTTTGGTCAGAGGTGCTCAATTGCACATACCAAGAATTTTATGAAGCAGTCAAAGTGCTCATATGCATAACTTGGATAAGTGGAGGCGGTTCAAGGCTCAATTGCGTAACTTGAACTGGGCACACCAGGATGATCGGATCAGAATCATCAGATTTTGGTCAGAGATGCTCAATTGCACATGCCAAGAATTTTATGAAGAAGTCCAAGTGCTCATATGCATAACTTGGATAAGTGGAGGCGGTTCAAGCCTCAATTGCGTAACTTGAACTGGGCACACCAGGATGATCGAATCAGGATCTCCAGATTTTGGTCAGAGGTGCTCAATTGCACATGCCAAGATTTTTATGAAGAAGTCAAAGTGCTCATATGCGTAACTTGGATAAGTGGAGGCGGTTCAAGGCTCAATTGTGTAACTTGAACTGGGCACACCAGGATGATCGGATCAGAATCATCAGATTTTGGTAAGAGGTGCTCAATTGCACATGCCAAGAATTTTATGAAGAAGTCCAAGTGCTCATATGCGTAACTTGGATAAGTGGAGGCGGTTCAAGGCTCAACTGCGTAACTTAAATTGGGCACAGAAAGACGATCGGGTCAGGATCATCATATTTTGGTCAAAGGTGCTCAATTGCACATGCCAAGAATTTTATTAAGAGGTCCAAGTGCTCATATGCGTAACTTGGATAAGTGGAGGCGGTTCAAGGCTCAACTGCGTAATTTGAACTGGGCACACCAGGACGATCAGATCAGGATCATCAGATTTTAGTCAGGGGTGCTCAATTGCACATGCCAAGAATTTTATGAAGAGGTCCAAGTGCTCATATGCGTAACTTGGATAAGTGGAGGCGGCTCAAGGCTCAACTGCGTAACTTGAACTGGGTACACCAGGATGATCGGATCAGGATCTCCAGATTTTGGTCAGAGGTGCTCAATTGCACATGCCAAGAATTTTATGAAGAAGTCCAAGTGCTCATATGTGTAACTTGGATAAGTGGAGGCGGTTCCAGGCTCAATTGCGTAACTTGAACTCGGCACACCAGGATGATCAGATCAGGATTATCAGATTTTGGTCAGAGGTGCTCAATTGCAGATGCCAAGAATTTTATGAAGAAGTCTAAGTGATCATATGCATAACTTGGATAAGTGGAGGCGGTTCAAGGCTCAACTGCGTAACTTGAACTAGGCACATCAGGACGATCGGGTCAGGATCATCAGATTTCGGCAGAGGCTCTCAATTTGCGCATGCCTAGCAAGAAAGAAGTTCAAGTGCTCATCTGC
The DNA here is from genome assembly GCA_036321105.1 of Dracaena cambodiana. NCBI lineage: Eukaryota > Viridiplantae > Streptophyta > Magnoliopsida > Asparagales > Asparagaceae > Dracaena > Dracaena cambodiana. The sequence continues at coordinate 48,997,750 of JAYEPQ010000002.1, forward strand.
GTAACTTGAACAAATGGAGGCGGTTCAAGGCTCTCATGCGTAACTTGAACTGGGCACACCAAGATGATCGGGTTAGGATTCATCATATTTCGGCAGAGGCTCTCAATTTGCTCATGCCTAGCAAGAAAGATGTTCTCATCTGCGTAACTTGAACAAGTGGAGGCAGTTCAAGACTCTCATGCGTAACTTGAACTGGACACACCAAGATGATCGGGTTAGGATTCATCAGATTTCGGTAGAGGCGCCCAATTGCGCGTGCCTAGCAAGAAAGAAGTTCAAGTGCTTATCTGCGTAACTTGAACAAGTGGAGGCGGTTCAAGGCTCTTATGCGTAACTTGAACTAAACAAACCAAGATGATCGGATTAGGATTCATCAGATTTCGGCAGAGGCGCCCAATTGCGCATGCCTAGCAAGAAAGAAGTTCAAGTGCTCATCTGCGTAACTTTAACAAGTGGATGGTTATACCCCTTCGGATCTGAACCAGATGTGATAGTTACTCTGTCATCATTCTAGTTTAGTTTTAAGCATAGTATTTCTTCAGAAATTTGCCGTTGATCGATATCATCATTCTATCGCCGTTCTGATTCATTAAGCGATAGGCTCCACTAGAGTATACGGTCTCCATAACAAACGGTCCTTCCCACTTGAGTTCAAATTTTCCCTTAGTCTTGTGGGTTAGCACCATTGGCCTTTTAACAGCCAAAACCAAGTCTCCTTATTTAAAGGTCCTTAGTTTAACGTTCTTATTGAACGTTTGCGAGATTCGGGTTTGATACAACTCAATTTGTTGTTGAGCCCTGAGATGTTTTTCATCTAACACCTCTAGTTCTTGTAATCTCTGTTGATGGCGCTCTTTTATCGTCATCTTTGTGGCTAAGGCCACTCTTAATGATGGTATATAGATTTCGAGAGGCAAGACGGCCTCACTTCCGTAAACCAAGGAGAACGGGGTAGCTTTTGTCGGGGTGCGAACGGTGGTGCGATAAGCCCACAAACATTCTCCCAGCTTTTCATCCCAGTCTCGTTTGTTGGAAGAGACGAACTTCCGAAGGAGTTTAATGATTGTCTTGTTGAAAGCTTCGGCCAACCCATTTGCCGCGGGGTCATATAGTGTTGAAGCGATGTCCTTGATTCTGAATTTATCACAGAATCTTGAAAACCTCTCACTGATGAATTGCAGTCCATTATCATGGATGATCCTCCGAGGGATGCCAAAATGGTAAATAACATGATGCTTAATGAACTTAATCACATCTGTTGTTTTTACCTCTCTCATGGGCATGGCTTTGGCCCATCTTAAAAAATAATCGGTTATCGCAAGAATGAACCGATGTCCTCAGGATGACGGGGGAGTTATAGGCCCCACAATATCCATTCCCCATGCCTCAAATAGCCAACTAGCAACGGTATTGTGCAAGTATTATGGGGGTTGATGAATAAAATTGGCATGTATTTGGCATGCATGGCACCGCTTAGCGTATGCCATAGCTTCTGTAATCATGTTCGGCCAGTAGTATCCCAGCCTCTTTATGCGGTCTCCAAGTTTTGGGCCGGGCTGATGAGCTCCATATACTCCATCGTATGTTTCTCTCAGTACTTCATCTGCTTCTGCTTTTGATAAGCAGCGTAGTAGAAAACCATCACTCGACTTTCTATATAAAGTCTAAACGTATGATCATAATGGAATTTCGGGGCCTTCCTCCTTATCGAGGCGGCTTCCTTTGGGTCTTTTGGCAGTATCCCATATAGGGCGTAATCTATGAATGGAAATCGCCAATCACGAGGTTCTAGCATTAAGCCTGTCTGGCACACTTCCTTGGTTTGGAATACCGTATCTACGTGGAGAAGTTCTCTGCTACCAATAGTGATGCTTTTTGCTTCACCTGGCGGGATTGCCAATGTTGCGGCTAATGCGGCAAGAGCATCTGCGTAGACATTCTCATTCCAAGATATGTGATATATGTAAAATTGTTCAAAATATCCTGCTAGCTCGATGGCTAGCTGATGATAAGGGATGAGGGCTTCATGTCTGACTTCATACTCGCCCGTCATCTAGTTGACGATGAGTTTAGAGTCTCCATATGCCTCTAAATGGTTCACTCCCAGCTGCAGAGCCATTTTTAGGCCGATAATGAGTGCATTATATTCTGCAACATTATTCGTACATGGTTCTGTTAACGAGTAACCGTTAGGCAATATATGTTTATGTGGGGATATTAGCACAACCCCCACTCGAGCAGCAGATCGTCTGGCAGCACCATCAAAGAACATTTGCCATGGTTGTTCTTTGCTAACTGTGTTGACCTCTGTCGTCTGTTTGGAATTGGACCAGATTGGATGGTCTGCTAGGAAATCGGCGATCGTCTGTCCCTTTATGACTTTTTGAGGGACGAAGTGTATATCATATGGCGATAGCAATAATGCCCATTTCGCCAATCGGCCGTTTAAGGATCCCGGTTTTGTCATCAGGATTTTCAAGGGGTTGACCCGTGATATGACATGAATTGTTTGCCCTGAAAGATAGTGTCGCATTTTCTGAATGGAGAACACTAGGGCTAAACATTCTTTTATGATCGGGGTATACCGATACTCGGCTCCTATCATTGTCCTGCTCAGGGCGTGTTTATGGCCGTGCTCATTATACTGAGCAAGTAATGCGCCTAGAGCATCATCCATGGCCCTTACATATAAAAAGAAGGGCTGTCCAGGGACTGGTGCCATAAGAACAGGAGGTTTAGTAAGATATTCTTTGAGGTCGTCAAACGCCTGTTGACACGCCTCATCCCATACGAAAGAGACTCCCTTCTTCATGAGTCTAGAGAATGGCTGGCATCGCCCTGATAGGTTAGAAATGAAGCGTCGGATATATGCCAATTTCTCTTCTAACCCACTTAATTCCTTAAGATTGCAGGGTGGTGGCATTTCACTGATTGCTGTCACTTTTTCAGGATCGAGGAAGATTCCTTTCGAAGTTATTATGAACCCAAGGAATTTTCCACTTGACACTCCCAAGAAAGATTTGGTACGATTCATTTTCAGATGATATTTTCGCATAAGATCGAAGACTGTTCTTAAGTCATATAGATGATCTTCTTTGTTCTTGCTTTTGACTGCTAAGTCATCCACATAGCACTCTACTGTTTTGCGCAACTGTTTTTTGAATATGACGCTCATCGTTCGTTGGTAGGTGGCACTGGCATTCTTCAATCCAAATGGCATCACCGTATAATAGTATACCCCCAGTGGCATTCTGAAAGCTGTGTGCTTTTCATCATCTAGGTGCATTTTAATCTGGTTATATCCTGAGAAGCCGTCCATAAAGGACATCCTCTCATAACCGCAAGTATCATCAATCATCACATCGATGATGGGGAGTGGAAATTCATCCTTAGGACATGCAGCGTTCAGATCTCGAAAATCGATGCATATCCGGATTTTGCCATTCTTCTTTCGAACCGACACTATGTTAGCCACCCAATCAGGGTGCTGCTCTTCACGGATGAATCCGGATTTTATAAGCTTATTGACCTCAGCAACTATTGCCTCCATCAATTTCGGTCGAAAACGCCTTTGCTGTTGTTTAACTGGTTTGGCGTTTTCTTTAATATTTAACCGGTGTGTGGCAATTTGAGGTCAAGCCCGGGCATGTCTTCGTAGCTCCATGCGAAAACGTCTATATACTCTTTGATGAGAGATATAAGTTCCTCCTTTTCCAAGGGGGTTAGCGTGTCGCTTATGAAGATGGGTTTCGGGTTTTCTTCAGTTCCTATGTTGACTTGTACCAATTTGTCCTCTGTGGGCGGGTCACGCTGTTCAAAGCAGACATCCCAGAGAGTGTCCATATGCTTAGCCCAGGAATCATCTTGAACATCAATTGGTTCCTCGTCACTTTCTGGTGTGGCTGTAACCATATTGGCTGTCAAGAATTGAAACCAAGCACCGGTACTTATATCCGAGTCATGATCATGCGGAGGTGAGTCCTCATCGGCCGAAGAACTTTCTTCTTCTTTTAGTGGTGATGAGGGTGGAGTAGACATATAACCCAACCCCCTGCGGGTCTTCTGATAGTAATCCGGGCTCTTTCCTCTCGGTCTGAATGAAGGTATGAGACTATGTCGCCCATTTCCAAAGTTTAATCCCGATTTTTGGATAAAATTATAACCCATTTTCTCCATCATTTGCCGGGATTTCTGTTCATACAAGTAAAATTGAGGTGATGTTTGTTCATCACTTTCACTGCTTTGTCTGTGTCGAGGTGATGTAATTACCTTGCCGAACATAATCGGCCTTTGAGACTCTGTCGAGGAGGCACTTCAAAGAAGTGACCTTGTCCCTTAGTTATTTTTAATTGAGAGAGGAGGGAGGACCTAAGGGGCAAATGGTATGCTGCCAGAACTTCAAGTTCGGATAGGTCATCCATTTCAGTGGAAGTACAAGAAGGTTCAGACTCAGTAGCTATAGCAGGCTCGTAGACTAACTTTATGTTTTCATTTATAATCCACTCTTCCTCTATTACATCAGCTACATTATCAAGACTCAGACTAAAATCTAAGTGAGGGTTGATTTCATAATCATCCCCATCTTCTTCTTCAGGAAGCTCATACTCAGTATCTGTCTCGTTACCGCTTTCGTCAGGCTTTTGAGGCTTGCCAGAATCGTCATTGGAGACTTCATGGGCTGGTTTGTAAATTGCAGTATCTGTGAAGTAATTCTCTAGCCTTTTAAATGGTTGCTTATCTGCAATTATTGTTCGGACTTCTCCTTCTTCATCATTGGTGGAGAGTCGATGGGACTATCATGTAAGCGTGGATCCAAGGTCGTCCCAATAAAATGTTGTAGGAGGTATCTGCATCTATAACGTAGCATGTAACCTCCGTCCTCAAATCTCCGATTTGACATCATAGTCGGATTTTTCCGAGGGGACTGCTATTATTGGCATTAAACCCATATATTGTTGTATTGGTTGGTGTCAGACGATGGAGAAAAATCCCTAACAGCTGCATCAATCTTCTGGGCACAACAGTCAGTGCAGAACCTGGATCAATTTGAATTCGGTCCACCTTTGTGGATCCGACATATCCGGTGAAATATAAAGGCCTGTTATGCTTTATATTCCTCACCTGCATGTCTTCTGGAGAGAAGATAATTTGTGGGACCTGCCTCCTTACTTGGTGACAGCGGAGGCAAGAGTCCTGTTCTTCATTGGCCGGCTCAACAATCTGAGCTAGGAATGACTCAGAGTCTGCCAAGGCCTCTCTTAACGCCTCACGAGTTGACTTCGATAATCGTAGCAACTCGTATAGCATGACTCGAGCTGGAATATTTACCAGCTAAGCTATAATATCGAATTTGAAGGAAGTATCCTTGGCTCCTTCATCTTTTCTAGGGTTTCTCTGGAAACGAAGACCTTTCTGTTTCGTAGGATCGACGAGTTCTGCGTATATATCTTTCGGATCTACTCCGGTGTAGTCCTTAAGATATGTTTTTCCGGACCGAGTGCCGGAAGGGCCTGCCCCATCTTGATGAGTGGCCATAGCGTCGGGCTCCTCTTCAGAGTTTATAGGTACCCCTGCAATATATTCATCTTTTATTTCTGCGGAGATAACATTGCTAGTCCGCTTCTTCTTCTGACCCCCTGTGTTTGTCCACTGTTCATCCTGTAGCAAATCAGGGTGGACCCACATGACTTCCCCTTTCTGAGTTGTTATGGGGACAAGTCCTTCTTGAGCCCTTTTATGAGGGTCATGGTTCTTTGTAACCAGCTTACCCTTTGGAATTAGAGTCACCCCTGCGAGGAACTCATGGGTTCCAACTACTATGGTTGCCATGTTAGCAGTGACCTTCTTTTGCTCCTCTTTGAGCGTCAAAACTCTAGCTTCTATTAATACTTGGATTCTGTTCTTCAGAGGGTAACAGTTCTTAGTAGGGTGTTCAACATTTCGGTGGTAGAGGCAATAATTGGGGTCGTTGGTCTTACCAGCGTCCTCCGGTTTCCTATTCTTCGGGAGTTTAAACATTCCCTTTCTCAGGAGTAAGTGGAAGAGCGTAGGCGTTTGCTACGCCTTGAAAGTATAGGTCCTCTCTTGCTGAGGCCTATTTTGTCTGATGCCCTGCTGATTTTGGGGCTTCGGCTTTGGTGGAGGATTTGTCTCTGCGGAGCAGCTTCTGATGCCACCACCGCTTTCCCTTTATTTTTATTACTATTATTTTGGGTGTATGGTCTATTGCTCCCAGTATTTTTAGATCCATGAGACTCTTCAACTTGACGGATCAAGTCTTCGGCTTGCTCTCCTTGCTTGAGCAAATCTCTCCATGTCTTAGACTCTACAGCCCCCATTTTTAGGAGCACGTTAGTCTTAAGATTATGCCGACATGTCTCCACTAGAGTTTCCTGGGCCATTCCGTATTTACAATGCACGGACTTCTCCCGGAACCTTTCTATGAAGTCCTTTACTGTCTCTTGTTCCCCTTGTTTAGTCGCAAGGAGGGAATGAACTGTAATCTCGGTATCATCCTCGAAGAAACGTGCGAGAAATAATTTCTCAACATCTAACTAGGTATTAATAGTACCTGGGGCAACTGCATGAACCAAGTAAAAGCAGGCCCTCGCAAAGTACTTGTGAATACTTTGGTCATAATCGGGTCATTGCCTATCAAATGTCCCGCTTGGGACAAGAAGTAATAAATGTGCTGACTGGGAGATCCCTTCCCGTCATATGACTCTAATTTGAGCGGCTTATACTTCTGAGGGTATGGTATCACATCCCATTCAAGCGGATATGGTCTTACGACCCCTAACTCTTTCAACTCCTTTTTATGCATCAGAGCTTCGAATTGACTTTGTAATTTTTCTATTTTTTCTCCATGCGGATCATGGAAAGAAAATCTATCCTCGTCCTCGTGCATCGAGTGGGCTTTTTCTTCTTTTTCCTCTTTGTTCAGAATTTCTTTGCCCCTTTTGGTATAATCCTCAACAAATTTTGAGAGCATCACTTTAAGATCTTCAATCGTTTTTTGTTGCTCTCGAATCATTCTTTCTTGAGCTTCAAATCTCCGATCGATGTCGTCAGATTTATCTGCCATGTGTGATGCTGACTTTTGTAGCCGAGATGACGTGGAAGAATGAGGTGAAGCTATAGCTGAATTATCACTGTCATCGTTATAAGAACCCCTTACAAACCTCTTATAGTTTCGAGGCGGAACGGCTCCTGATTTAAGTCGAGTGACATGATGAGGTTCTTCATCACTTGATTCTGAATCATCATCCGTCTCTATAACCTTCTTCCCTTTTCCCACCATATTAGAGGTTACAGCTCTCCATTCTTTCAGGGAAGTGGTTTTTGTCTTTTTATTAGGATTCTTGTCCGACTAGTTAATCGATCGAACACCGATATCCTGTCTTTTCTGCAGCAACAACTATCCACTATAGCAGATACGGCTGTCATAAGCTGCTAGCAATGGCAAGAAGATTCGGATTGGACTTACTCCATACTTCTCTTCTTAGTTAAGTATTCCCTGAGGTCTCTGATTTTAGTCATGGAGTTATGGGACTTATTCAACTGTTGCGAAGGTCCAGGAGTCTGTTGAAGCTTCAGGGAAACACTGGAGTTTAGTTCTGGTCCATTGATGCGACGATCAGCCCTGATTTTGTATGCGGGATGATCTACGTGGTGCTGAGAAATAGCTTCGCGTTTTGGAGCGCGGAGCTGAAAGTTAGCTTTGCGTTTTGTGTTGCGGGCCTGAAGATTAGCTCCGCATTTCTCTACGCTAGCCTCGCGTTTTACGCTGGCTTGGCGTTTCTTCAAAAGTTTATCTTCTGTAATCTTAGCCCCGCGTGGAAGAAAATTTTTGCACGCTGACTTATCCTTACGATTAACGCCGGTCACAACTTCGAGTCTAGAGCGATTTTTACGACTGACAACAATTTGCCAATCATCTTCGCATTCCTCGCGAGTGTCAGGAATCTTGCGTTTATCGCAAGTGTTGCTGGCTTCGGGTGTATTGCTAGGCTCAGTAATAGCCTCGCGTGGAAATCACACGCTGGCCGTAAGGAGTCTTTATCCTCGCGTTTTTTGCGAGTATCAGAGGTCTTGCGTTTATCGCAAGTCATACTGGCTTCATGTTTATCACTTAGTCCAGTAATAGCTCGCATGGAGAATCACATGCTGCTTCAAGACTATTTTATACTCGCGTTTCTCGCAAGTGTTTGAATTTTTGCGATTATCGCAAGTACTATTGGCTTTGCGTTTATTGCTCAGTCGAGTCATAGCCTCGCATGGAAAATCACATGCTGGCTCAACCTTGGGATCAACGCAGGTTGCAACTTCGCATTTTACGCGATCATAACTGGTCTTGCAATTAACACGAGCCAGTTTGCGAGGGACCATAGCCTCGCGTTCTATGAAGTTAGCCTCGTGTTTAAAGCGGGCTTTGAGGGCCTTCCGCCTAGCTCTCCGATTTCTATTTCGGAGTTGGGTTCTGGTCAATCCAATTCCCGAGCTTTCTCCGGCAATAAAGAGGCCATCCTTCGCTAGGATTTCTTGGCCAAATAGCAGCTCTATAGCCACGGTCTCCAAGGATCCCCGTGTATTGGTGGATTCCTTTTTACCCATTGCTCGGGTATTGGAGCTCAGCACATGACGATAGCGGCGTGTCTCAGACAGGTCACCTGATTCGGAGGAGAGATACTCCTCATACTTTTGCTGGTCAATTTCAACAACCAACATTTCTACATCGAATCCGATCTTATTGACATCGGATTGTGCCACAATCTCTTCTTCGGTGAAAGAGAAGGCTCCCATTGTGGTCGCCAGTTTGTTCTCGGCTGAAATTGTATTTGCCTTTCCTTCCATTGAATTAGCTTGAATTACAACGAAAGTGAACAATAAAGAACAAACGAGAGGATTTTATATTTCAATCGCTGTCTTTTACAATATATCGTGGGATCTGTGGCGATGGAATCTGTCAAGCAGCTCCTTTAGACGATCTGACGTCAAACTGTTCTCTCTTGAAGATGACAGCCGACTGTAGATGATCTTTTCTTCTCTGCTCTTCACGAATCCAAGTCTCTATGCATAACTTGAATTCTCCAAGATACTAAAAAGACGATCCGAAAAGATCCCTAGGGCTTTCTCAAAGGGGTATTTATAGCCTTAGGATGATATGAGAGTTTCTATCTAAATAGAATTTGTTCTCATCAAGGATTCCAATCAAATATCTTAATTTTGATTTAAATCTCTTGATTTAGAGTTCTGATCGGATTTAATTTGGGTGTTTGGATAAGCCCAAATCATAATCTCAATCAATTTGAGATTCTGGTTATCTGCTCATGCGGAGCTAATCGCACCAAAACGCGGAGCTAAGAAACCAGAACGTGGAGCTAACGTGGAGCTATTAAACATCTTCGTATTTTACTCAAACGCGAGGCAAAAGTTGCCAAATGCGGGGCTGCGGAGTTAGCTCCGCGTTCTGTTGTGGAAAACTCTATTTACTTAGAAATTTTCACTGCCAACAACAACGAAAGTGAATAAGAAAAATAAAACGAGAGGATTTATAATTATCGCTCTCTTTTACAATATAGAGTGGGTTCTCACAGTGATGGGATCTATCTAGTAGCTCTTTTGGACTATCTGGCGTCGATGATTTTCTTGCTTGATGAAGATGACGGCGACTTGATTTTTTCTCTGCTGATCTTGATTCATTCAAGGCTCTCACGCATAACTTGAATTTTTTTAATGCTCTAAAAAAATCCTTCAAGGCTTCCTCAAGTGGGTATTTATAGCCTTGAGCTAATATGAGAGTTTCTATTTAAATAGAATTTGTATTTATTAAGGATTCCAATTAAATATCTTAGTCTTGATTTAAATCTCTTGATTTAGTGTTCTGATTGGACTCAATTTAGGTATTGGATAAGCCCAAATCTCAATCTCAATCAATTTAGGATATTGATTATCTGCTCACGTGGAGCTAATCGCATCAAAACGCGGAGCTAGAAAACCAGAACATGGAGCTATTGATTAGTTTCTCGTTTTACTCAAACGCGAGGCTAAATAGCCAATACGCGGAGCTACAGAGTTAGGTCTGCATTCTGTGTGGAAAATTCCTTTTAAATTTCTTTTACTTGGAAATTTTCACTACCAACAACTGCATGAAAAGAAAGATTAATCAAAACAAAGTCATAAACCAATGTAAGGTAAGAACATTACTTCCAATTAAGAGTTTTTACTGAACCACAATAGAGTTAGAAGTTGCTTAAGGGTTTTCGGAACCACTCGCAGAAGCATTAGAAGGTCTTCTCGTCATCCTCTTTGGATTGCTTTCAAGAAAATCTTTGATTTGAGGAAAGTTGAAGATTAAAAAAACTTGAAGATGAAGAGTCTTGAAAACTTCCGAAGAGAAGCCTAGGGTTCAAAATCCTTAGAGAAAAGCTAGAAATACCTTACCTCATGAAGCCGAGGCTTTATAGGGGATGATTTTATGGATGAGATTTTTAGTTAGACATGATCTCTGGCCCGAATCTTATGAGTATCTTCTCATTTAATGCGGCTCAGAGAACGTCCTAATCTCTATGCCTTAAAAAAAGTGATAACTTTCCAGATTTTTCGCAAAAAGGAAATTCGCTATTCTAATACAGAGTCGTACTCTCCCCAAAACGGGGAATCTGTGATTTAAAAATAGAGTCGCGTTTTCCTTCAAAAAGGAAGTCTGAGATTCTAATACGGAGTTGTGTTTTCTTTAAAGGAAGGTTGCAGTTCTAATACAGAATTGTACTTTCTTCAAAAGCATGAAACCCGCCGCTCTAATATAGAGTGTTACCCTTTTCAAAACGCAAAGAAGCCTGAGATTCTAATACAGAGTCGTGTTTTCGTCAAAGGAAGGTCATAGTTCTAATACAGAATCGTACTTTCTTCAAAAGCATGAAATCCGCAGCTCTAATACAGAGTATTATCCTTTTCAAAAGGCATAGAAGTCTGAGATCCTAATACGGAGTCCTGCTTTTTGCCAAAATATCCAAAGCATTCCAAAACAACTCCAAGACCGTAGAGTATTGAAGACTTTAGAGGGGGTTTTGTTGGCAAAAATTCCTGATAACGGATCATTTGTCGTAAAGATAAAGATTCGTGTCTCTGAGGCAAAGAAAAGAATAAATCGCGACACTTATAAGGTCATATTTTATCTTTTAAAAATAACCAAAACATGGATGTTTGATCAGAAGGAGTCTCAAATCTAAAAGCTCAAGATCTGCGTTCCAGTTGGAATGTCACTAAAAGTTGCGAATCCAAAATCTTAGATATTTTAGCCACATTTGAAGAGCCGTGAGTTTAAAGTATGAGATTCGCATCTCAGTTTTATTTTCAAAGAGATCCACGAAGCTAAGATAAATTCGCGAATCTAAATAGCTGCAAACACAAAACTCAAGAGTGCCGTGAACCTATGGTTTGAGGTTCGCGGCTAACCATTGAATGGTTACATCAGCATTACTTAGATCGTGGGGGCCAACCACCGAATGGTTACATCAGCACTACCCAGATCCTGGGGTCCAACCGCTAAACAGTTACTTCAGCACTACCCAGATCGTGGAGACCAATGGCTGAATGGTGGCATCAACTCAAGAACTTCGAGATCCCTATAAACAGCCCGAATAGAGGCAAAAAAGGGAACAAAGGAAAAAGGAAATAAAAAAATGGAGATCAGTAGGAGATAGAGAGTTCTCTCGCTATTGCAGTCAGGAGTTCAAAACCTTTGGCAATCAAAAAATTTGTACGAATTGTCAACGGAGATCAAGATCGTCCTCTACAGCTACCCTAGAACCCAACATTAAACAAAGAGGAATTCAATCTTCCTCATTTTCTGTGAACGGGAAACCGTTGAAGTTGTAACTTCTTATTGAAAAATTCAATAAAAAGAAAACATTCTCAACATTACATGGCGAACAGATACTACTAAGTACAAGAGTTATATAACATATTCACGTACGTTAGTTATCATTTTCAAGCAAGAAAATCATGTACATGTAATAATATGAGTAATCAAATATATGTGCATTTTTATCATATTTGTAGTTATGCATTATATGCATGTATATAGTATGTATGTCTAAACAGGAATTAAACAGATCTGAACAACCCATGTGCAGGGAAAAACAAGAGTTATAAATATGTATACATGTGTATCTTATCATTACTCAAGCAGTGTATGTATGGACATAACATATATGCTTATATTGCTGCAATTTGGTGGGCATAATAGACTTCCGGATCTTATTTAGCTAAGATAAAATAGAATTAGAGACTAAGATTTAGAATGATTATAGAAAATTTAACTATCTTTCCAATGAATTTTAAATGAGTTTAATTAGAATTCTGAGATAAAAATTATGGTTGTTTTTCCATGGGTGTGCTACTACTGAACTGTGAACCTGGTACAATAGTTGAAAATTCTATGTTAATTTTGACTAGGATAAAATTAAATTTAGAGCCTATAATATTTATTAGTTTTAGATAATTCAAGTAACTTTCCAATTAATCTTGAATGAGCTCAATTAGAGTTTTAGAGCAAAAGTTATGGTTATTTTACTATGAACTTACTGTTGCCGAACTGCTGACATGGTACAACAACAATTTATTTATTAACTACTATATTTTTTTTGGCTAGAAAAATGGCTGAATTAGAGTGAGCTCTAGTTGAAAGAATTATAGTTTAGTGAATTATCTTTCTAATAACACTAGAATGAGATCAATCAGAGTTAAGATGCAAATATTATAATAGTTCTATGATGGAGTGCTACGTATGTTTGGACAGTGATATGACATGTGTACGTATAATATGCATGATTTAGCATATGCAATGAAACTCAAGATAAATGTATTTTTGAGCATTTATAATCTTAGAAATGGATTGATAATGCATCCAGTATCATATATAAGGAGATTGTATCAAGAAATTATAAATTAAAAAAATTTGAGAGTATATTCTTACCTTCCGTTGAGCCCAAATCAAAAAAGAATTGATATTGATGCTATTACTCCTTAAAAAAGTTGAGAGATTTCCCAAGAATCATATTAGAGAATAAGGACGGGTGCTGAAGAAGATTTTCTCACGTTAGTGAAGAAGATTAAAGTTTATTTGAAGAGATTAAACTCAAAAATAAGATCCATATTGCCATATAGTGGATTTTTCAGCCAATCCTCATGTTGATTATTTAGCAAATTATTTGATGAAATTTGAGAATGAAGTAGGGTTGGAGCTCTAAAAAGAAAAGAAAGAGGAATACTAGATGAATAAGCCTGATTTTATTAGACTTTCTAAATTTATATAGAGGGTTAAATAGCTACTAGAAAATGGGTATGCAGCAATGTTTAAAACCCTTTAACTTCATCTAAATTACAAAGTTATCATTGGATTAAACTCAAGCCAAAATTGGTCAAGAGAGACTATTGTCTGCTAGAGACAAATCTGAGCAGGGAATTTGAAAAAAAAATTAAATTTAGATTTAAATTGATTATTTTTATTGGGTATTTATCCAAAAAATTAGTCGATTCAGAACAATTCAAGAAATTTATAAAAAAAGCAAAAATAATAAGATAAGATATCACTACTCTATAATATTTGAAATTGAATACTAGAATAAAAAAATATAACTCAATTTACTCAGTATCCTCCCGTATCAGTGTTCGAATTCCTAGGTTGTTAGGGATGATACGAAATAAACCGATAAAAAGGCTTAAAGATTAGGACAATTATATTCACCCCACCTAGTTTGTGGCCAGATGCACTAATAACCCTCAAACTATCTAGCGCACACAAGTTTATCTTGTGACATATGCATCTTATATGAAATAATTTTCCATTTGTTATTGTTACTGTATATTTTTTAAGAGTTTCAATTGTAGCCATATTTTTGGATGCACCATCAAAATAAATTATTTTGCTTTCTTTCAATTCCTTAAGTAGAAAGAAACATTTAGAAGTGTTTGACTAAGTTTTGTGCGGTATGAGGAAATTCGAATTTTCTAAAACCTATTATTCCTTTTTAATGCACCAATCATCAATTATGTAATGAGAAGTTACATATAGATAATGATTGTTATAAAACCTTCTCAACAATCGGAAGTAATAACAATTATATAAAGTTAAAAAGGAAGAATGCCAATTAAAGTTTGTCTTTAGTCTTGATATATTTTTGCAATTTCAAATTTACATGTGTTTCTAGGGACTTTTTAAATTCAAAATTATGTGTTATTCTAATAAATTTTAAAATACTGGTTCTTCGGCCATAGAAAAGGCTGTTCGGCCTGGATGATATATGTTACTAATTGATCTCTACCTATTGTTGTTGTTGTTGTAGTTGTAAACTACTATCAAGTGTGCTAAGCTATGTTTATTATGATTGATTATGGCGGTATGTTTTTCTAGGTGCCTCTTTAGATGATCTATTTCGCTATTCTTAGGAAATGAATAAATTCTCTAACCATGTTTACATCTAGCCTTCCTAAAACCATCTTTACTAAAATTTTCATAATAATTCCAAATATCAAATTTGAAAGTCCTACAAGATGTTCACAAAAATCTTTTTCCTTTTTGAAAGATATAGGGACAATCAACCTATTGATATTGGAAGACCAAAAAAATTCTTCTCATTTTGTTCTAGGATTCTTCCTACTTGTGGGTCATTTGTGGTATGTGGGAAGGGCCCGTGCAGCTGCAGTAAGATTTGAAAAAAGGAATCGATCGTGGATTCGTTGAGAATGATTTTGATCTATTTCATGGCCTATTAGAAGCAGAAGGCACTCTCGTGGGAGCCTCACGGGCAAAAAAAGATTATAGTCAGTTTGATAATAGAGTGACAATACTTTTTTTGGTCCGAACAAAAGAATCCGTTAGATATGATGCAAAATGGATTTCTTATCTATTCTTGTTTGATTGCTGCTGGGGAGCAAGCCAAAATAGAAAAACTCACATTGGATTTAAGGATAATAAGTTCGAACTAATGACTTCCACTACATCAATGTGACACTCTTCCGCCTGTATCTTGAGAAGCAAAGGGAAGTGTAGTTGGTTCACTGGGATCATTTGAAGAAGCTATGTGACCCCTGGATTGTGAGGCATGCTCATATATCTATGGTTGTGAAAGTGAGAATGGGACTTGTGGTGTATTGGAAAGTGGTTGATGCAAAAATTGATATTCTTCATAAGTTAAAAAAAAAAGTCTAAAATTGTGACTGACTGGTGGGTTAGTTAGAAGAAGCACCTCAGGAGTAAGGATCGATTTTTTTTTAAAAATTTAAAAAATAATGAATCAATTCTAACCAAAATTACATGTGTACCTCAAACCTTGCAAGTCGAGAAAAGAGTTTGAGAGTTAAGAATTGAGATACGGAGAGAGAGAGAGAGAGGAGATTGACCTTGATTCTTGAATTTGCTTGAGAGTTAGCTCTTGAATCTTGATCTTGAAGACTTGAACTTGAGAGAATTTGATCTTGATTCTTAAATTTTTCTTATTGCTTGAGATTTGGAGGGTTTTGCATAAATTTTTGCAAAAAACCCCTTTTTTTAAGCTGCAATGGCTATATGGCCACAGCAGTCATGACAGGTCAAGTCGGCATGGCGTGTGCGTATGGGCACATGTCAACCGTTTCGAGCTTCATGTCTCAGGCACAACCAGCATGACAGCACCATACTGTGCCACGTGCATGTCGATGGGCCGCCCGGCCCACTTGCTACTCCCAGACACACCCTCTTCTCTTTCGACCCAAAATTCTCTCACAAGAAGTCTCCATCTTCGCCCATGCAATTATTCTCCCAATGAACATGCATGAAAGCTTTCCAATCTCAAATACTCCAAGTGCCATGTTCCTTTCTATACTTGTGCAGTTTGAGTTTAATTTTGCAAAATTGTCAGCATTTTATTGTACTTCTTCTAATTTATTATATGATTGTATAAGATAGAGATGAATATTGTGGATTTCGAAGGTAATAGTAGCTCGAGGAAACGAGGTCGGACCCCTAATTAATTATCCGGACTAATTTTCACCTAATTTCACCAACCATATACAAACTAGATAGATTGGGTTTTATTTAATAATATTCAATTTATGACATGATTTTAAAAGAATAGATATGAAAGTAATGGATTCCATAAACTCAGTCGCTAGTCGGTGAAAAGAGGCCGGATTCTTAAATAACTGTTCCCTCCAGCTTCGCCGGATGGCTAATTAAAAGTCCAGTTTAGTTTCATCAACCAGATACTGTTTCATTGAGAAAATATTTTTTCAACCAGTCTATTATATTATAGTATTTTATTATAAAATTAACATTTATGAACTTTAAAGAGGAATTTGATTGCAGTTGTGGATTGTTATTTTGGAGTGAGTATTAAGTTTCGTTTATATATCCAAACTATTTTAGTTAATGATATTGTTCATTATTTTTATAATTTGTAAACTGATGCGTACATCCACATAGGGTAGTAAGACTAACGATTGAATGAATGGTGAACTATACATAAGCGTGAACTACTAATGAGATTTGCGATAATTAAATAGAATGGCCGAATATATCTTTGTAATCTTGTCCGTTTATTGAAATATAATTGTTAAACCTACAGATATTTACCATGGACGCGTAGCATGGGCCTGAAGTTTGATTTTTTGATTGTTATCGTGAATTCTTCAACCAGTGGGCCGATCAAAAAATAACATTCGAGTATGTGAGAGCTGGTCAGCCAAAATGGAAAATAGGAAAAATGCAAAGTAGAATACAATTCAAAGAAATGCGGTTTCCCTTTCACTTTAATTGGTCTGAAGATCTCTATGAATATGGATGAGTGTATAGTAAAAGTGATTTATAAAGTTTATAATCATACAACAAAATATTTCGAGAATTACTCATACTTTGGGTCATTATCTGTGAATGAGGATTCCTTACTAGTTGAGATGTTAAAGAATCAAGTTCAACCAAATTTCATATTCAAACATTAAAACAGAAGAATCAAAGAAATGTTTTGACTATGAGAACCATATATAGGCGTGAGTGTGACGAGAGATGGCAGGTGCAACAACTTCTCAATGTGTGACAATTAAAGTACATCGAGTGACATAGGATATGCCTAGATTCATGCATTATAATGGACATGGTTTGGGCTCACCCCGCAAGTGGTGACTTATTTAATGTATTTCCAAGTATTATCAATATGAATTGCACGCACAAGGCCAATAAATACTAATACCTCATGTGATGAGTGTCATATATTGCGTATTTATAACCCTCATCTTAATTATTTTTGTATATAAATAATACTACTTGGATATGTTTAATGTGTTTTTCAGGTGAATTATAGTTTTATAAGGATATGACATGAAATCATAGAAGAATTAGGAAAACCGAGTTTAGAAAGAGTCGAAGAGAACAAAACTACCATAACACAAAGCAACAAGACATAAAAGTTGAATCCAATCATTGAAAAGAGAAGAACAGAGCCAAAGAACAAAATTCCAGAATCCATGAAGCTTGATGCCAAGCTTTTGCTACCATTTGGTGGCAGTGTGGGCCCCGCTGAGCTTCCGCTTCTTTGTGCTGACTCATAAAAGGATTAGGGTTCTGTTGACCAAAATTGAGATATGCTATTTGGCAGTCAACGTTGCTATTTGGTAGCAAGACTTTTGATTCCGTAACTTGAATTTTTGTGAGGGTTTTGTTAGAATTTTGTGGTTATTTAGTTATAACAGGATTAGGATTTGGTAGTCCGAGGCCTATTTATTGACTGTATCCTTATAAATTAGGATTTCTTATGCTTTGATTAAAACTAATAAATATTAGGAGATTGAACCCTAAGAGTGACGATCACAATATTGAAGCTTCAAAGGTAATTCTTTCTATTCATCGTGTTCTTCATAGGTAACGCAATTTATTTGCTTTTCTAGATAATTTTTAATCACTTTTTAGTTTAGGAATTTAATCATTTTCTAGGGGAAAAAAAAAGATTTTGATGCATAACAATATGAACTTGATTAATAATAATATGAGTAGCCAATTTAGCTTAGTTTAAGATGTAGATGAAAATACGGATCAACCATGTTACTTATTTTATTTGTCTTCTTCTTAAATAACTAAAAAAGACATAATTTTTCTATAAAAAGATTAAAATACAATAATTTATAATCTAATGCTTTGATAAGTGATGCTTAAGATTACTTTTGATAGTCTATATTTAGTTAAGGTTTGGGGTTATTGATTTTGATTTTATTCATAGAAATTTCTATTAATTTAGTTTATTTTTATAAAAAGTCACATCGTTAATGAGTTATGCTTGCAACCCCTTGATATCTCATGCTTAGTACTTTGAATAAAAGATTAAACTAAAAAGATTATTTTTTTAAAATAATCATAATTGTTTATGTTAGAAAGATAGGAAGAAGATTATAAAAAGAATACTTGTTTGTAAACTAGTGGAGTCGATGTCCTAAACTAATTAGAATAAACTAAAACACATTTAGAACTTGCTGGTTAGCTTGCTAAGATAATAGAAAGTGTAAAATAGCAAAACACCTTAAATCTCTATGGGATGATGTATTTGCACTATAGCCAATACTATACACTTGCAGTAGAATTATCACACACATTATGCTTTTGGTATTGTTGCCGAGAATCGATGATATTTTCTTACTTTTTCTAGCGTTTTACGACTTAACAGTGTGCTGAGTGTGCAGAGACTTGGAAGGATAGATATAGGAAGCAAAAGGAGACTTGAAGAACTTTAGGAAGTTATTACAGAAACTAGGGAGACAATCTCACTGGTTTTGCTGCCAAATAGCTACAGTAGCTGCCAATTGGCAGCAACAAAGTGAGATCACTGACCCACTTTTTCTCCTGTTTTGCATTTTAGGTTCCTGGTTATGTAAAAAAACAAAAAAAAAAGTGGAAACATCACATTTTAATTGATCATACTTCTTTAACTTTTCATATCACCACACCATACTTCTTTCACTAGTCTAGGAAACTCATGCATTTCACTCATGAACATTGGTTCATACCATATTGGACCCGTAATCAATTTGGTCAACTTATAAAATCAGATTTAATCATAGGTGACCAACCAATTTCGATCCTTCGGGATCTATGTTA
The DNA here is from genome assembly GCA_036321105.1 of Dracaena cambodiana. NCBI lineage: Eukaryota > Viridiplantae > Streptophyta > Magnoliopsida > Asparagales > Asparagaceae > Dracaena > Dracaena cambodiana. The sequence continues at coordinate 49,016,873 of JAYEPQ010000002.1, forward strand.
CCCATTGCGTATATCACTACCATCATGCATAAAGCTTCCACAAGCAGCGGGTAATAACTACGAATTGAAACAACAATATATTAGTATGTTTCCTAAATTCACTGGATCTGATTATGATAATGCCTACTATTTTATCAGTGAACTTCAAAAAGTATGTATGATGATCAAACTGCAATACTTATCGGAGAACGTAATTAAGCTCCGTTTCATCCTGTTTCGCCCTCAAGGATAATGCCAAGATGTTGTACAGTATGCCTACTGATTAAATCAATACCTAGAATAAATTAATGACAATATTTCTTAAGAAATACTATCCCACAAATAAAACAGCCAAGATATGAAATGCTATTTATCAGTTCCATCAAGTACTGGGAGAATTCTTTTGGAAGTAGTTGGAACGATTCAAGGACTTACTAGCTCAATGCCCTCACCATGCAATAGAAAAGTAGTGATTGTGTCAAATCGCATAGAAAGGACTCGATTATACATCCAAAAGTCTTCTTGAGTCTGTGATAGGGAGACTTTATGAGAATGAATGAGGATGAAGCATGAAAATTTCTAGAGGACCTATTATGGAAAACTTTGTAGTAGAACAGTCCTGCTAAGAAGCCCAATGCATCGACTTTTGTAAATAAGGGTGGGATCCATAGTATTGACAGCTTTATAGCTTCCGAAGCTATGATTGCGGTCCTTATGAGGGGAATCGAGGCATTAAAAACTCCTAGTGCAACGCTGGTTGGTCAAGTTAATCAATTACATGTTCCAACATGCTTCAATTGTGGAACTCTGAATCACGTTATGGAGGAGTATCCACTATTGATAAATTCTATCGGTCCGACACTTGAGTAGGCTAACAGCTTATACCTATGACCTATGAATAATCTTTACGCTCCTACATACAATCCAAGTTGGAGGAACTACCCAAATCTTTCATGGAATCATTGACAATATCATGGAGCCTCCAACTCCAACATAAAGCCTCCAGCTACTAGTCAGGATACCAAAAATGGTGTCTATCAACACCTAAATGTCACAAATCAAGGAAACAACTAGAATAGACCACCTGCACATAATCAATTCTATCCCCAACAGGGTCTAATAATGAGCATGAAAAGTGACTGTTGTCATTTGAGAAAAACATTGAGAATCTTCTCAAATCTTTATCCAATCTTGGAACACATGCAAAATCTTATGAAAATGTCAGCTGATTTTATTCAAATAATAGATCAGCACCAGCTCGTGAACTCTCAACAACAACAACAACAACTACAACTAAGCTTTTTATCCCAAGTACTTGGGGGTAGACTATGTCATAATATATGATAATATTTTATGCTGGGTGTCACCAGCCTACCACAAACCTCCTCTTTTATCCTGGTTTGGGACAGCTCGTGAACTCTCAGTGTATTAAAGATTTAGAGTAACAAGTTGGACAATTAGCGAGTCAAATGAGTGAGCGTGGTAAGGGTATTTTTCATAGTTAACCCTTAGTGAATCTTAATGTCAGTTCCTCTAACTCCAACCAGTCGCATGTCAACCAAGTCAATGCTATTCACACAGTTTGATTTGGCAAGCAAGTTGACAACCATGTAGCCATGCCATCTGATTCCACTCTTAGTGCACCACAGGCTACATTCCCTGATTCCATGATTCCATCATCACTTCATATTTCACTGTCATCATCACAATTATCCCACAATTTACCCACTAGTGTGATAGAGGAGCCTGACTCCTCTGAATCTGATCCTCCTATTGGCCATGATCATAAGCCTAAGACTCCCTATCCAAATCGTCTAAAGAAAAATTATTCTCATGTCGAACACATCCTTGAATTATTTAGACAAGTAAAAGTCAATGTTTCTCTTCTTGATGCAATCCAGCAAGTACCTTCTTATGCAAAATTCTTAAAAGATTTATGCACGAATAAGAGAATAACAAATGTTTCAAAGAAAGTCTGTCTAGTTGCTGACATCTCTAATATACTTTCTTGGTTAGTACTTGTGAAATACAAAGACCTTGGAACTCCTACTGTCTCCTGCACTATACGAAGTACAGTGATTGAAAGGGCCTTATTGGATCTAAGAGCAAGTGTACCAGCAATTAGGATTGAGAGATTTAAGACCTACCAGGATTACGTTATAGGTAGCTAATAGGTCTATGAAGAAGTCTAAGGGTGAAATTAAGAACATTTTAATAAAGATTGGGTTATTTTTCCTATCGATTTTGTAGTTCAACCTGTGGTGGATCTACAACACTATATTCTAGTTATCCTGTGATGACCATTCCTTGTCACTTCTAATGCTGTTATTAATTGTCGGAATGGGTTGATGAGACTTTCCTTTGGAAATATGACACTTGACTTGAGCATATTCAATCTAGGATACCAACTAACTGATCCACATAACGAGCCCCTATATGTGAATATATCCAAAGATTATCCAGTGAGCACTAGAGGTGGAGTTCCTTTGATGAGCTAGATAGTTTAGTTGATGAGAGTTTATTCTCGGATACACTCGGCGAGTCATCTCACAATGTGTCTTCCACACGATGGGAAATTCCACCAGAGCCATTGATGGCTAAACCACGAGTTCAGTTATGACCATCTATTGACTCAAGTACGCTTTCTTAGGTGAACATAATATACTACCAGTCATCGTCTCTACAGATTTGACTGAGGCTCAGGAGGAAGCACTCCTCTTAGAGTTGAAAGTGCATAGGGAAGTCAGAAGTTGGAGTATGACCGATATCAAGGGGATTAGTCCATCTATATTGTAGCATAGAATTCATTTACTAGATAACCCATGACTTACAAGAGATTCTCAATGTAGGTTGAATCCAATTATGAAGAAAACTATGAGAAAGGATATTCTTAAGTGCCTTCATAATAAGATCATCATTTCTATCTTTCATAATGCATGGGTGAGCTCAGTTCAGGTAGTGCCTAAGAAGTCTGAAATCACTGTAGTTAAGAACAATGCAAACGAGCTAATCTTGACGTGTATGCTGATAGGATGGTAAGTTTGTATTGATTATAGGAAGCTGAATGCTGCAACGAGGAAGGACCACTTCTCCTTACTGTTTATTGATCATATGCTTAAACGGTTGGCTGGATACAAGTTTTATTATTTCATAGATATATACTCTAGTTGCAACCAAATTTCCATCACTCCTGAGAATCAGGAGAAGACCACGTTTACATACCCATTTGGCACTTTTGCATATAGACGCATGCCCTTTGGGTTATGCAATGCGCCTGCCATATTCCGAAAGCATATGGTGAGTATTTTCTCTGACATGGTTGAATGATTTATCAAGATCTTCATGGATGAGTTCTCCATCTTCGGAGATTCATTCTAAGAGTGTCTGCACCACTTTGAGTTAGTTCTCATGCACTATCATGAGAAACACTTGAAACTCAATTAGAAAAATATCATTTCATGGTAAAAAATGGTATAGTACTAGGGCATGTTATCTCGAAGGACAACATTGACAAAGCCAAGGTGGATCTAATCACGAATCTTCCATCTCCATGATCAATGAAAGATATACGATCTTTTTTTTTGCCATGCTGGATTCTATAGATGATTCATCAAAGACATTAGCAAAATTGATAGGTTTTTGACACATTTACTGGCCAAGGATGTGCCATTCAATTTCACATCTGATCGTCTTAGAGCTTTTGAGCAGCTCAAAAAGGTGCTTACCACCACTTCCACCATTCATGCGGTAGGCTAGAGTCTACCCTTCTAGTTTATATGTGACGCATCTGATTATGCTATCGGTACAATCCTTGGAGAACATATTGATAAGCAGCCATATCTGATCTATTATGCAAGTAGGACACTCAATAATGCCAAGTTGAACTCCACCACAGAGAAAGAGTTTCTGACAGTCGTCTTTGTCCTTGAAAAGTTTTGTTCCTACTTGATTGGATCATATATTATAGTATATACGGACCAAACTACTTTAAAATATCTATCGACTAAGAAAGACGCAAAAGCGAGGCTCATTCGATGGATCCTTTTGTTATAAGAATTTGATCTTGAAATTCTAGATAAGAAAGGTGTTGATAATCTAGTAGCTGATCACCCTAATGCTCCATCTAGTGCTTACCCTATCAATGAATCTTTTCCTGATGAATAATTATTTCCATTAACTCGTGAACTATGGTTTGCGGATATTATGAACTAGCTTGTGACAAAAGAGATTCCATCTCATTGGTCCAAATAGGAACAATATAGATTCTTATCCCAAATAAAATTCTTTTGTTGGGACGAACCTTATTTGTTCAAATGTTGTCCACACCGGATCATGCATCGATGCATATCCGACAATGAGATACAAAGTGTCCTATCTTTTTGTCATGATCTTACTTGTAAAGGATATCTTGGTCCTACAAAAATGGCTAAAAAGGTGTTACAGAGTGCATTTGATTGGCCAACTCTTTTCAAAGATGCTGTGAGATATTTCAAGACATGCACAATATGTTAACTTGTAGACAAGATTTCACAATGCAACATGATGCCTCTACAACTTATCCTTAAGGTCGAGATATTCGATGTATGAGATTTAGATTTTATGAGACCATTATCCAACTCATTTGGAAGCCAATACATGTTGGTCGCTATTGATTATGTTTCCAAATGGGTTGAGGCTATTGCCACAACGAATGTTATCAAGTTCTTGAAAGAGAATATCTCGATTTGGCATTCCTCGATCTATAATTAGCAATAACAGGACTCATTTCACTAATTGCTCATTTGAGGTGCTTATGCAGAAATATTATATTACCCACAAGTTAGTTACACCATATCATCCATAAACTAGTGAGCAAGTGGAAGTTTCTAGTCGCCAAATAAAATTGATATTGGAGTAGACGGTGCAACAGAATAGAAAAGGTTGGTCATGTAAATTAGTGGATGCACTATGGAGTTACCATAACGCTTATAAGACCAATCTAGCCACGTCTCCATATCAGTTAATTTTTGAAAAATCATATCATTTACCGGAGTTAGAACATAAGACTTTATGGGTTATAAAGTTCCCATCGAGGGTTTTATTTGGGCTTAAATGCCAAATATTCCCTCTTCACTTTACCTTTTGGGCATCAGGTTATTAATGTTTATATTACTACCCTCAGTATGATAGAACTGGTAGAGGATTTTAGTCTCCTCTTGCCCCTTGCCTCAAAAGCGTTGGGTTGTTCGCACATTGCTTTCTATCATAATAGGTTGGCGAGGATTTTGTTTGGACTTATATGCCAAACGTTTCCTCTTCCATTTACCTCTGGGGCTTTCAGTAGTTGATTTCATACTCTTACCCTAAGTATGATAGGGATGGCAAGAATTTTGATTTTCTCTTCTCTTTGCTTTATCAGCGTTAAGCAGTTCTTACTTTTATCTCAACATGATGAGTTGTCGAGGATTTAATTTCCTCTCCCCTTTGCCTTTGTGGCTATGGATTATTCATGCTTTTTACCTCAATATGATGAGTTATCGAGGGTTTGATTTCCTTTCCCCTTTTCCTTTGCAGCTATGGGTTGTGATGTATCCTTATAATTAAATCAGGATGTTGTGACAGATTTATCATAGGATTTTTAGCAAATCCCCAGCTATCAACGGATTTGGTTTGTCTTTATCAATCGCCATTTGCATTGGATTAGTCATACTATTTTCTTCAGCATGATGAGTTATCGAGGAATTTGCTTAGGCTTATAGGTCAAACATTTTCTCTTCCCATTGCCTTTGAGCTTTGGGTCATTGATATTCATATTTTTATCCCCAGTATGTTAGGGTTGATGAGAATTTCAATTTTGTATAGTGGTCATTGGGTGATGTTGTACTACTATATGTAGTATTTCTTAGAGAATTTGCCACTGATCGACAACATCATTCTGTCACTATTCTGGTTGATTAAAAAGTAAGCTCTATTCTAGTAGACCGTCTCTACGACAAATGGCTCTCTCCATTTGGATTCAAATTTACCATTGGTCTTATGGGTTATGATCAACAGTTTTTTAACTAGATTGAATTCTTTGAAAGTCCTTTTTTTGACTTTTTTGTTGAATGACTTTGAGATCTGTGCTTGATGTACTTAGATTTATTATTGTGCTTTCAAGCATTTCTCATATAGCGCTTCTAACTCTCGAGATCACTGTCTATGCTTTTCTTCAATCATCATTCATGTAGCTAGTGCAACTTGCAGAGCGGGATTTAGATTTCAAGTGGAAAGAAAACCTCGCAGTCACACAACAAGGAGAATGGTGTAGTTTTAGTCGGAGTGCAGATTGTGATTCAGTAATCGCACAGGCACTCTCCAAACTTTGTCTCAGTCACGCTGATTTGAAGAGATGAACTTTTGGAGGAGCTTTGTGATGATCTTATTGAAGGCATTGGTCAGACGATTAGCTGCCGAATTATAGGGTTTTGAGATAACATCCTGGATTCTAAACTTGTTGTAGAATCATGCAAAGCCTTGATTAGTAAATTGGGGCTTATTATCATGGATAATCCACAGGGGTGCTAGGGTACGTCGAAGCTGTAGGTCACATGGTGCTTGATGAATTTAACTATATCAGTTGTTTTGACTTCTCTCTTGGGGCGAGTTCAACCCATTTGGAGAAGTAATTAGTTATTGCCAATTATGAACTTATGTTTTTTGGATGAGGGTGGAGTGATTGGCTCTATATTATCCATATCCAAGTTTTAAATGGATAGATTGGAGTGGAAGTATTCAGATACCCGAGTGGTTGGTAAAATTGGCGTGCACCTGGCAAGCATGGCAATGCTTTGCATACACCATTGCATCCATGATCATTTTCGGCTAGAAATAACAGAGTCTTCTTATGCGGTCCCAAAATTTTGGCCCTGGATGGTGGGCCTCATTAGTCCTACCATGGGTTTCTTTAAGCACTTCTTGAGCTTCTCTCTTTGAGAGGCAGTGAAGTAGGATACCATCATTTGATTTGTAGTGTAGAGTTTGTAGCGTTGTATCATAATAAAGTTTAGCTGCTTTCTTCTTTATTGAAGTTGTTATTTTAGATCTTCTAGAAGTATGTCATATAGCATAATTTATGCATGAAAATTGCCAGTCCAAGGGCTCAAGAGTCAATCAAACCTAGTGCACTTCGTCTGCCTTCAATACTATTTTGGTGCAAAGATGATCACGACTCAAACAGTGACATGCTTATTCAACCCAGATGGCAGCACCAAAATCGTAGTAAGTGATGTCAGGGCAACTGCGTACATATTCTTGTGTCGTGGCATATGGTCGATGTAGATATTTTTGAATTTATTGGCCAATTTGATTGCCGCTTGACGGTAGGGTATGTGAATTTCATGCTTAACCTCATACTCTCCATTCATGTTGTTGACGATAAGTTTTGAATCGTCATACGCCTTAAGACGTTTCACTCCTAGCTATTGAGCTTTGAAGGCTGATTATGAGCTCATTATACTATGCTACGTTATTTGTACATGGCTCAGTGACTAAGCACTCTCGAAGGATCACATGTTTATGGGGAGATATCAATACTACCCCCACTCCTAGCGTAGCTTTTCTTGCTACACAAATGAAGAGCAATTGCCGAGCTTGTTCTTTGGGACCATATTAAATTTTAGCAAACTCTATCTCTGAAGAATTAGGAGTTTTAATATATCCCAACCCCTATGAGAAGTAGGAGTTGTAGTATATCACCACCCTCTATGAGAAGTAGGAGTTGTATCCCCATCCCTTGCGAGAAGGAGTTGTAATATGTTCCAACCCCTTACGTGTTCTTAGATATATGTTGCTAATGATAACTTTTGTATTTTTTAAAGATTTTAGATAAGATGCAGCTAGATATATGAAATTAATGCAGATTTGGATCTTTTCACTTTCCTCGTGTGTTGGGAAAATGGTAATAGCCCTAGCAGAATTTGCCATTCTTGAATCATGTTGCATGCATAAGTGTCTTTAATGGTGCTAGGAGAGGCTATGTCTTAGCCATGCGTTCTGTGCAATATCTACTTTGCATTCACATTGCAAACTTAGCCTCATGTTTTAGATGCGAGTGTAGTGTTGTAGCTGGATGACTTTACATGGGCTTAGCCTCGCGTTATGCACAGACATGTCTCGCATCTGAATAACTTTAGTCTGATTTGGCCTTGTATTTTACACGGTCACAGCTTGGTGTAATCTCACATTGTACGCGGGGTTTAGCCTCATGTTCTAAATGATGTGCGCTGGCTGTGGGATTCATACAAAATCAATGGACCACATAGTTGTTCAGGAATGAATGCGTAAGGCTCCTGCTTAGCCTCACATCTAGTACGCTTGGCCTTAGCAATGTGTTTCAAGTGTTTTATGTGGGGCTATGCATTAACCTCATATTTTAAGACTTCTATGGAGGCTGAGCATTAGCCTCGCGTTCTAGTTTATCTTCGCACTCTAGATTAGGCTTGTGTGTCATGTTAGTCTCGTTTTAGGTTAGCCTTGTGCACTGAGGGTTTTATGGTAGGTTGCAAACTAGCCTTGTGTTCTAAATCTCTTCCAGTAACGAAAACCACATGGGCTGCCAGATAGCCTCGCATCTTCCCGTTCTTACACAAGTGTTATCCTTGCATTTCTTCTAATAACGAAAACCACATGGGCTGCCAGATAGCCTCGCATCTTCCTGTTCTTACGAAAGTGTTATCCTTACAGTTCAACTGTTTTATGTGGGGTTGCAAATTAGCCTCACATTTTTTAGCTTCTATGCTGAGCTGACACTTATCTTCGCATTTCTATTAACTTTTGTACTTTTAATGAGCTCTGTATGTTGGCGTAGCCTCGTGCACTAGGTTATCAATGTATGCTGGCTTAGCCTTGCACACTAAGCTAGCTCTGCATTCTTGTTACATGCTTAGCCTTGATTTTACACGGGCCTATCCTTGTATCTAGATGACTTTATGCGGGCTCGACATTGCATTGTATACAGGGTTTAGCATTGCATTTTGGTTGCGGGCTTAGCCCCATTTTTCTTCGCTACGGGCTAAGTCTCACGTTTTAAGCTGACATAACCTCATGTTTTATGCTAACATAGCAATGTGATCTAAATGACCATATGCTGGCTTGGCCTCGCATTTTATGCGAGGTTTAGCCTCGCACACTAGATGTGAGTCCCACCCCCTGTGTGAGTCTCATTTGACTATTCAGGGAGTCCATCATAGCTAACAGATTACTTCCATTAGTAGAGTAGGTAGGACTGATGGTTAGCCTAGCATTCAGTATCTACAGTATCTTTAACGCTGGTTTTACCCTTGCGTTTCAAGTATTTTATGCAGGGTTGTGCATTAGCCTCACGTTTTGAGATTTCTACATGAGGCCAAGAATTAACCTTGCATTTTGGATCATCCTCGTGCTCAGGTTTAGCTTTTCATGTTGGCATAACCTTGCGCACTGGCTTAGCCTCATGCACTGAATTAAACTTGTACACTGGCTTAGTCTCGTCCACTGGATTAACCTTGAGCACGAAATTAGTCTCTTGTGCTGTATTAGTCTTGTGCAGTGAGTTAGACTTACGCACTGACTTAGCCTCACGTTCAGCTGTGGGCATAGCCTTGCATCTTGATGACTTTATGCAGGATTTGAGCGTTCTTCTCCTCCAACTTGAGGGGCTCATTAGTCTAGTAGATGACTCTAGTCTCCTTAGACACCATCCACCTATTAACATGATCTATGGTTGCATCGATTGCTCCATCTCGAATGGCCTTAGCTAAAACAATTTCTGCATCTACCACAGGATCCTTCAAATCCAACCTCAACTTTCTAGCAACATCAGCCAACGAAATACAAGAGTAGGAAATGCTAATATATCTAAGCCCAGTTCTAATCACATTATGCCACAACCTCATGATCAGATTATGAGTCACATTCGAACTAAAGGTTTGGAGAACTTATCTATAACTGATCTAAAGAGCTCAAGATCCCCAATCCTCACAATATTTGTGACCTCAAAGTAGGGCGTTAATGTTGTCTTAATGTTTTTCTACATGAGGTCAGTTTGCTCAGTAATCTCGAGTGATTATAGACAACTTATAGCACTGAATTTAGAAGTATCAGTCTAGAACTGGTACCTTCCTTGTAGTCTTGCTGGAGTCTCTGTTTTGCATCACTATACTCTAATTGAATGGTCCTGATCTTTCCTAGAAAGAATAAGTTGAAACCCTATTGTAATGGAGGTTTTGCAAAACTTGGCTGAGGTCCACTAGCCAGGCTATCAGTATCTCCCATAAGACCGGTTGCAGTGGAAGATGTTTCCATTGTGTCATCTTTGGCAGTGGGGTTGCTTCCAAAACATTGACCTACATCTGCAAAGATGGTGTATGAAACTGTGGGCTAACTTCCCCAAGGCATTAGGTAGCATGAGACCACCTATTGGCTCATCTAAGTGCAGGACCACTCCTTACTTCTGGCCTGAGTCCCCTACGATCAGCAAACCGAACAATCAATTGTTGATCACATCCCCTCATGATGCAAGTTCCATGCAAGGCATTTATAACTGGAGATGGTGATAATTTTCCAATCCGGGATTGACACACTAACAACATCTTCACTTTCCTTCTTCAGTCTACCTATAACACGCCCTGTGGCATTATGCTACTAGAAGGCATGACTGAGCTCCTGCCTTGCCATATGCAACAGTTGTACCAATGCAAAATTTGATAGTATCAAAGTATCCCACTCAGTCTAAAACATTCCTAGCAACCCAGGAATATATACTTGCAGCTTTTAAGGATGTTGGCTTCACAACCTTGCTAGTCTTGACGGGCGAGATATCATCCATTATGAGCTCAGCCTCCGATGGCAACATATCCACCAGTGCAATGGAGTGGCAGTGCAATGCCACCGATACATTGGGCTTCAGCAGCTCCCAGTTTATCATACTAAGGATCCTCACATAATAATTCGATCTGGTGATTGATCTGTTGATGCTGTTGTTCTAATCAACCATACCATCTCCATGAATTGCTCAATCACCAGCCTGATTGGATCCACTTGATCTCCTCTTGCGCTCGTAGGAGCTTTTGCTTGCGGTTTTTGAACTCGTCTTTGACGTACTCCTCTTGAATGTCGATGAACTCGATGTGGGCTGGGTGATTTGAGTAGGTAGTAGAGTTCATCCTTGGAGGAGGAGAATGACAATAACGTCGTCGATGCAATTGACATAGTTCAAATGCAGATGGTGGTTTTGGTGCTACTGTCAAGCCCCAATATGATGCCGTTAACGGGTGATGATGATGTCTTTGTGGCCTCGAATGACCATATTTGCCATTTCTACACCCTTTCATATTCCACAAGAGTATGAGCTAAACTAATTTGGTATGTCATAGTTCTTGTTCCAACTTCTAAATTGGCATGGATAGCTCAATTATGTTCGATGGATTTGCATCAAACACGAGAACGAAGTGGTGGGAAATAAGGGCTCGGCCACTCTCACTTTAGATGGTGGGATGATGAACACCTTTATGATCACAAGCAAATGGAATTGTGTGAACCACGGCGGCTGCATACTCATCAAGGTTATACCTGAAGGACATATCTGAGTCAATGATGAGATCCATCATAGATGCCAAGGCCACCTCCAATGTAAACCACACACATCGACCTGCTCAAGCGCATAATAGATTCAAGCCACCTCACTGACTTCATTGGATAAGGGACCAGTGGATTACATTTTAGATCCAATTTCTTCCTTCCATCTGCAACTCCTACAGCTTTGACATTTTCTCTAGCCAAGATTTCCTAGCACATGGGAAAAGCAATGCACCACTGTTGAACATGATCTCTTTTTCCTCACCTCTCTCTCTCTCTTCTCTTTTCTTCTTCTTTTTTTTCTTTTTGTTTGCTTTTTTGGTTTTTTTAATTGGCCAAAGTCTGATGTGATGATCTTAATTTCTATGACAATAGGATGACCATTGGCATTAGTAACTTGAACTCTAGCTCAGGTTGCTGGACAACCTTATTGTGTATAGATCTCGCTTCCTGGTCAAAAGGGAGCCAAGACTCCTTAAATTTTATCTTGGGGGGCAGCGTAGCTTTAGAGTCATCTTGGTTGAGCTTCTAGTTTGGCTATTCATAAGCAAGGATTGTGTTGGTAGAAATTTTCTTTTATTGAGGATCATCTTTTATAAAGAAAGATCCGCATATATAAGCTACAAAATAAGACGTGGCTTTCACAAAGCTGTGCTTTATTTTCTATAAAAGATGAGATGCGATTTTTAATTCCTGAATGAAGCTGAAGTGTGAATCTCTTTCTCTAGTTTGCAAACTTAAACCTCTGTCTCTAGATTTGCAGACATAATAAAGAGTGGGCCATACAGAGGCTCATCATCGCGCCCAAGCATATTATGCAAGAAGCGAACATGCTATCACAACAAAGCCGCGAATTTAAAATTTGAGATTCGTATTCCAGTTATGATCCAAAAGAACCGCGAATCTAAAGTTTGAGATCCGCATTCCAGTTGTAATCACACTAAAGCTATGAATCTAAAGTCTGAGATTCACATTCCAGTTGTAGTCCGAAGGAACCACGAATCTAAAGTTTGAAATCTGCGTTCTAGCTATAATCCCACCAAAGCTGTGAATTTAAAGTTTGAGATTCGCATTCCAGTAGTAGTCTAAAAGAACTGTGAATCTCAATTTTGAGATTTGCATTCTGATTACAGTTTAAAGAAAATACGAATCTAAAAATTGAGATTCGCATTTTGCTTTTCAGTTATGATCCAAAAAATTAAAGATGTCGGTTATAAATTCTGGAGACTTAATACAAATCCACTGACCAAAAGGCGAAAAATTAATTCTGAGATCGTAGAAGCTAACGGTTGAACAATTACATCAATTCAAAAGTCTCCAAATCTTTATAAATAGCAGAAGTTTAAGTAGATAAAGGCATCGGGAGATTAATATTAAAAAAAGCTTTTTTTGCTTAAGTATTGGTGTTATCAAAAGCTCAAAATCTTTGCCAACTAAAAATTTTATATAGAGTGTCAACGGAGAGCAGGATTGTCCTCCATAGCTACTCTAGAGCTCAGTTTTAAATAAGCTCAGTTTTAAATAAAGAGGGAATTAAATTTTTCTCATCTTCTGTAAATAGGAAACCATTGAAATTGTAATCCTTTATTGAAAAATTTCAATAGATAATTATTTACAATTTTATAGCGAACAGAAGATTGGCGACTCTACTGGAGACACCTATCATCACTGATGAAATGGTTGTAGCTCAATCTGAAATATTCTAGTTGGCAGTATTATCGAATCATTCATCATTGAGTTCAATCATGAAAAATATGAAGAATTCCTCTCCTCTGGCTCCAGAAGCCCTACTTCCTTACGGAGATACCGTAAGATTTCTAACAACTCAGCCTCTAAAGAGGTTTCAAAACAGGAGTTTAATCAAAAGACTCCTCAGACCACTATGGTCTCAAAGGAGAATCATCTCCTTCACCAGCACAAGACTCAGGGTTTGTTCAAACCAAGACCCATGAGGATCTCCTCGAGAAGATGGATCAGAATCCCCATAATAATAAGGAGAAATGACCATTTTCTAATTGTTAAGAAAATGACTCAGAAAATAAAATTTCTCTCACCCACACAATGAGAAGAAACTTACAAAGAAGCAAGGCTCGTGCTTTCTGCAGAGCCATGAAGCAACAAGAGCCTGCTGAACCACAGTCGCGAAGACGTATAGTTTAAGAATGGAAACCAAAGAGTGAAGTGGTGGTTCCAGATGATAAAAAGTAAAATCAGGATGCAGAGGGATTTACTCATGTTTCTTACAAAAAATACCGTTCACCCACCAAATTTATTTATAATTACAACTGTGGGATTTACATTTGCATTCCACAAACCAGGAGAGGACCCCCACCCCACTCTCATGCCTTGAGAGATAAACACGATGTTTAAGATTGCGTTTATACAAATAGACGCGAATCGCAAATTTGCGTGCCAACAGAAAAGCGCAGTTTTCAAAAACGCGCTTCTAAAGAGAATCAGCCTTTAAAACTCATGTTCCAGAAGTTCACCCATCCATTACTATGGCTAAAGTAAAATTTGCTTCTGGAATTTTCAAAGGGATAGAAACACCCACACCGAAAATATCTTTGGAGGTAATGACACTTCCATTAGCAAAACAATGAGCTCCAATACAAGAGACCTCAGGGAATTTCTCAATGAAAAGAGATAAAAACTCCGAATGTCTCATTGTCATTGTGAGCAGTTGATCAATCAATGTAGTATTATCTGATTGCCAATGTATGGCGGCTCCTGCTACACAATCTGTTTTCAACCAACTGGCTACGTCTTCATCTCAACCATCAAAAAGGAGACGATGTAACTAATAGGAATTTTCTGAGCCTGAATATCCCGAAGTATCATCTAATATATAAGTTTTGGGAAGAAAAAGAAAAAGAAAACAAAGAAATTTCCTAGAAAGGATTCCTCTGATTCCGAACATTCTTCATGTTTGAAGAATGTATTCAGTGAGATGCGAGGTGTTTTTTAGAATATCCTACTCAGGAAAGTAATAACAGCGTCATTAGACAACAGACAAATGGCTGGAGTCTCTTCTGATAAAGAAGATGCAGTAAATTTAGTTATGGCTGAGTCTCAGACATCAAACTCATTCTTTAAAGACTCTGTATCTGTGAATATGGCACAAAATATTCCAGAAGAATTCATGAGGGTAATTGATGAACAGGATAAGACCATCCAACAACAAAAAATACTATTAATGAAATCATAGATATGCTTTATGTCTTATTGGACTTGGAGAAGGCAAGAAGAAATGATAGAGGAGAATCTTCTTCTAAAACTTTATGCAATCCAAGAAATGATAAAAGGAAGAATATAGAAGAATCATCTCGCGTTCCTCCTAGGGATGAGAACGAAAATAATGAGGATCGTCATGAAGAAGAAGATAATCGCTCTATACACTCCCATCATCAAGAAAGAGATCCGAATCAAGAAGAAAATGCAAACACTGCTTGGATGGAGAGTTTTCAAAATCAACTTGATGCTCTCATGCATAAAAATGATTTGTAAGAGCTAGGGGTTATAAGACCATATCCGATAGCATGAGAAAGTACACCATTTTCAGAGAATTACAAAGCATTAAAGCTCAAATCATTCAATGGTAAAGGGTCGCTAAATCAGCATATGTACTATTTTAAATCGTAGACCAGACATTTAACTGGAAATAACCCGATCATTATACGAGTCTTTGTTAGTAGCTTAAGAGGTCTAGCATTTGAATGGTTCCGAAGGTTGGAATCGGGAACCATCATTTTATGAAATAACATTGAAAAAGCTTTTCTAACAAGGTTTTATAAAGATGATATGGAAGTTTCAATGCCAACACTCTTGGCCACAAAGCAAAAGAAAGGGGAATCAACTCGAGTTTTTATCAAAAGATTTAAAAATAATTCTCTAAGATGTCCACATGGGATGCCAGAGAAAATATTGATAGAAACTTGCTGACACAATCTCTCCACCAAAGTTCTTGCTAGAATGGGGACTGTAAAGTCTTCTACTTGGAAAGATCTTTTGCTACAAGCTGTAGAAATTACACAAAAACTTGAAGAAGAAGAAAAAGGAGAGAAACCAAGGCAGAATAATAATTTTAGATCGCACTAGTCTTCTCAACCTAAGGAACACAAAGGGAAAGAGACAGTGGTGACGGATACACCAATTTCTGCAAAGTCTTTTCCAAAGAATCTTTTGCAACTGCAGTTCTCTCAGAAGCAATATTCTTTTAAAGATGAGCATACTAATACTATCTTCAATCTACTCATGACTAAGAATATGCTGAAGCTACAAGAATCTAAGTGACCTGAAGAAATTGGAAAAGTTAATGATCCTAATTTTGTGTGTATCATAGGATCATTAACATCCCACTCAAAATTGCTATATCCTTAAAGATAAGACTAAGGCTCTGGTGGATGCTAAGGTCATCAAGTTACGAGAAGATCAAAAGAGAGTAACCATGAATATGGTAACTGTCAGATTTGAAAAAGCTCCAGAATGGATAGAGTCGACTACTCAGGACGAAGTTCAATCCATTCCCAAAAAAACAATGAGGATTTTGAATTATGATCCTCATCAGTAACAAAAGAAAGAATTATATCCTTTTGAAACCTCAAAGGAGAGATAATGTGGGTACATCCATATCTCTTTGAAGATGAGCAATGGATTTAAAATTCAATAAAGAAGAAATCAAAAGGGAAGATTTTTACTTCTAATATTGTTACTGTAATTCCTGAGGATGATGCAGAAATTGCTTCTCTATCAGACTCAGAAGAAGAAGAAGAGCCAAACGATTCTTTAGCAGTTAACACAGACCAACCAAAACATTTTGGGACTCGTTCAGGTAAAGAATACTTAAAAAATTATGATTAAGTAGCAGAAGCTCAGTTATCTTCAGAAAAGAATAAATCAAAAGAGCTTAAATTTTACAAAACTCTTAAAAGAAAAGATAAAGAGCCTACAGAAAGTTCTAAGATACCTTTCAAATTTGATGTATTGGCACACAATTGGCCAATATTTCTGCAAGGATTACTTTGTATGAGATCCTAAAGCTCTCTAGACAAACTAAAGAAGCTTTAAGAGAAGCTCTGTAAGATTCTGAAGTGTTCTTGGCTCAAATTCCAGTAACATCTGAAGAAGAAGTTTGTACAGTATATCATCAAACTTCTAAAAAGAATCCTTGCATAACTTTTTCACAAGAATATATGCAAGTAAAAAATTATAAGTATCATCGTCCTTTGTATTATAAAGGATACATAGGATCATCAGAGATTGATCGAATCCAAGTTGATTCTGGATCTGCCCTAAGTGTTATGCCAAGAAGGATGTTGTGATATCTGGGGATCCTGATGAGCAGATTGGCATCAACAAACACTACTATCTTCTGGTTCAATGCTAATGGTAGCAGACCACTTGGCAAAATAAAGTTAAAATGTCAAATTGGAGATTTGAAAACAGAGGTCACATTCTATGTAATAGATGCTGACACGTCTTATAATTTTCTACTTGGAAGATCGTGGATTCATATCAACCTCATCGTTCCTTCTACACTTTATCAATGCATGAAATATGTAGACAAAGATGGGAGTGTAAAGACTCTGGTGGCAGAAAAGCAACCCTATAAAGGGGTAGAGAACTACTTTATTGATGCATTGTTATACCAAGATATATTTGATGTAGCTAAACAACTTGCTCCAGAAGAATCTATAGCGACAATGAAGCTGATACTGAATTAGGATCCAAAAATTCAAAATCCGATAATAAAATCTAGAAAATAGATCCCATTATAATAAGCCTTGAAGGCCTTGATGTAAATGACACCATCAATTCTGATGGCGAGTGGATAATTAATGAAGATATAGAGTTTGCTTATTTTTCTGGTGTTGATTATGAACCCTCAAGTACTAGTACTGATGTGGTCAGTGATCACCTAGATAAAATATATTCTTTAACTTTATTTCAAGCACCTATTCGATCATCCTTTTATATACAAAGTGATGACAATAGAGATGCAAATGAAGTTGTTTTTGAAGTTCCTCCTAAGAATAAAAATCAAAAATCTATGATCTTTGGAAAAGCAAATAACAAGAATAAAGAAAAATATTTAGATTCTGAGGAAGAACAGGAAAATCCTGAGTTCTTCCATTATGACGAAAATTCCCATAAGTTAATAAGAAAAATGGGAAATAACCTAACCAAAGGAGGGGGTTAAATTTTGGAAAAGGGAGGAAGGTAATTCTTCAACCTTTTGTTCCGAAAGAAAAGATGCCCAATTATTACGATAAAACTTGTAGAGGGTTGGGATATGTTATTACTTCTGAAGATCTTTCGGATATGAAATCTGAAGAAAGGCAGCAAACTCTTTCGTCAGAATCATCATGTTGGGATTCAGATGTAAGTATTTGTGCTATTTTTCAAGAAGTCTCCATCAATACGGTCTCTGCAGATAAAGAAGAAGACGATGAATTATCACCAATCAAAAATGATCTTTGCGCAAAACACCTCAATATGAAGTGGGAGATTCAATTTGAATAAAGAGAACCTCCAACTAAAAATAAAGTGATCCAAATAAATATGGGTGATAAAACTAATCCTAAACCATATTAATAAGTGAAAATTTATCTTCGGAGGAAAAAGAAAGAATGATCTCTCTCATTCGAGAGTACATTGATATTTTCGCCTGGAATTATGAAGATATGCCAGGACTCGATCCAAAGTCACGGTTCAAAAATTAAATATTCTACCAGATGTAAAGCCAGTAAAATAACAACAACGAAGGTTCTGTCCTGAAATTATGGAGGTAATTAAAGCTGAAATCAAAAAGTTAATTGAATTAGGCTTCATTCATGGAAAACAACATCCAAACTGGGTCGCGAATATAGTTCCCATAACTAAAAAGAATAGAAAGATCAGGGTCTGCATTGATTTCAGAGATTTGAATGAAGTATGCCCAAAGGATGAATTTCCTCTACCTATTATGGATGTCATGATTAACAATACTTGTGGCTATGAAAGGATGTCTTTTATGGATGGATATTTAGAATATAACCAAATTAAGTTATACCCTGATGATGAGAAGCATACATCTTTCAGAACCTCACTTGGATATACAGTCATGCCATTTGGTTTGAAAAACACTGGTGCTACATATCAACGTGCCATGAACATGATATTCTATGAACATCTACAAAACACAGTGGAATGTTATGTAGATGATCTGGCAATTAAAAGCAAGAGCAAGAATGATCATCTTTGTGATTTAAGAACCATATTCGATCTCATGTGGTAACACCAACTTAAGATGAATCTTACTAAATCTTTTCTGGGAGTTTCCAGTAGAAAATTTCTTGACTTTGTAGTTACTTTCCAGGGAATTCATTTTGATCCAGACAAAATTAAAGCAATCCAAGATATGCTGCCACCTAAAAATCTCAAAGAAATGAGAGGATTGCAGGGTAGGCTGCCATACATTCATAGGTTCATATCAAATTTATTTGGAAAATGTCAACCTTTTACACGGTTGATGAAGAAAGGAGTATCATTCATTTGAGATATTATGTGCCAGAAAGCATTTGAAGAAATCAAGGAATATCTCACCTAACCACGTGTTCTTGTAGCTCCAATCTCAGGAATACCTTTCCTGTTATATGTGAGAGCTATGGATCATTCCTTGGGAGTTTTATTGGCAAAAAAGGATGAATTAGAGCATGAACAAGCCATTTATTATCTCAGTAGAATGATAATTGGAGCTAAACATCGATATAATTCAGTAGACAAAAATGTCTAGCTTTACTGTTTGCAATACAGAAAATGCGATACTATTTAATAGGACAAAGTTAATCCTTTAAGAATATTAATAACCAAGCCTGAGTCATTAAATTCCAGATTATCTAATTGGGCCATCTACTGTCACAATATGATATGCATTTCATTCCACAAAAATCAATTAAAGGACAAACTATAGTTGATTTCTTAGCTGAACACATGATTCCAGCATCTTCAAAACTGTATGAAGATGTCCCTGGTAAAGTAGGTGAAGGAAATATAATTCCGAAAAAGTATATTCAACAAGAAATTGCTAAAGTGAATGTTGTTGAAGAAAAAGTATGGCAACTTTTTTTTGATGGCGCTTCTAGAATAGGATCTCAAGGAAAGATGGTAACAGGAGTGGGAGTTGTTTTTGTTTCTCCCTATAACCATATTATTCCTAGAGCATACTCATTGACAAGTTCATGCTCTAATAATGTTATTGAATATAATGCCTTAATGGTTAGCTTAAAAATAGCCAAACAGCTGGAGTAAAATATTTAGAAGCATATAGAGATTCCCAACCTATTATAAACCAAGTTAGAGCAGAATATGAAGTCAGAAATAAAGATCTGTTGCCATATTACCAAGCTGTAACAAAAATGGCAGATAGCTTTAATGGTTTCTATATTAGTCATGTATTGCGTCACCAGAATGATTATGCATATGCACTAGCTTCCTTGGCTGCTACTTTAGCGTTACCTAGAAACGCTAACAAACGTATAATAGTGGGAAGTAAAGAATTATTTTGCCCAAAGTATGAGCTTGAGGTAAAATTAAATTCATATAAGAAATAAGAAGCAAATGAAGTATATACTCTTGAGTCTAATCTTGAACTAAGAGGCTGGCGATTTCCTTACATGGATTATGTTCTTTATGGAATATTGCTAGAAAATCCTAAAGAAGCAGCAGCAATCCGAAGAAAAGCTGTTCGATTCTATTATAATGCTGAACTTCAGACATTATATAGAAAACTTATGATGGAATTTTACTTCGTTGTCTTTCTAATAAAGAAGCTCAAGAAACACTTAAAAAAGCTCATAGCGACATTTGCAGAGCGCATCAACCAGGACCAAAACTCTGGGATAAACTCCGAAGAATGGGTTGTTACTGGCCCAAAATGATGACGATGCAATCATTTATGCTAAGAAATGTAGAGCCTGCCAGATATATACAGACTTCATACATCAAGCTCCGGAGTATCTCTAACCAACAACTACATCATAGCCATTTGAACAATGGGAAACGGACATTATTGGATCAACCTTCCCTCCTTCAACAAGGGGTCATCGATTTATATTGGTACAGGTTACTTCTCAAAATGGACTGAAGCTATTGCTTTAACTGAAGTAAAATCTTCAGATACGATTAAATTCATCAAACATCATGTTATATACCGTTTTGGAGTATCTAGAAGAATCATTCATGACAACAGGCCTCAGTTTATGAGGCAATCATTCTCTAGATTTTGCAATAAATATCGAATTGAAAGTGTAGCTTCATCTCCATACTATCTAGCAGCCAATGGTTTGACAGAGGCTTTCAATAAAACTATTGTAAAGCTTCTTAAAAAATTTGTTTTATCCAACTAACGAGATTGGGATGAAAAGCTTGGAGAATGCCTTTGGCCTTATCGAACTACTATCAGACTCCTATAAACGCTAAGTTATTTTCTTTGGTGTACGGGTCTAAAGCAGTATTACCTTTGAAAATTCAAATTCTGTCATTAAGAGTCACAGTAACAACCAAAATGACATCGGAAGAAAGACATCGACAAAGACTTCTGGAGTTAGAATTTCTTGATGATAAGCGTTTGGAAGCTCAGAAAAGCATTGAACTTTACCAAGTGCAAATCTCTAAAACCTTTAATTAAAAGGTTAGACAGAGAACTTTTAAGAAAGTAGATCTGATTCTTTGAGTATGAAGACCAATCATAACCAATCAAAAATCCAAAGAAAAATTCAAACCGAAGTGGGAAGGACCTTTCATCATACAGTCTATTCAAATGGTGCATATCGTTTGGCAAAACCGAATGGTGATAAAATAATGATTCAATCAATGAAAAATTTCTGAAGAAATATTATTCCTTGCTTTCAATTGAAAGGCTAAAAATCCATCAAACTTGTTCTTGTTTGAGATTCGCGATTATGAAATCAGAGTTTCCTTAAAAGCGCAAATTTTGTAAAATCGCATTCTTTATCTTTTCTTTCAAATTTGCTAAGTTAAAAACTACTTCTGACAAACAAAATTTTCTTTCCTCCAAATTTGCTAAGTTAAAAATTATCTCTGACAATCAAAATTTTCTTATCTGTAAATTTGCTATGTTAAAAATTACCTCTGGCAAAAGCGAATTTTGTAAAGTCACGTTCTTTTTCTTTTCTTCCAAATTCACTAAGTTAAAAATTACCTCTAGCAATTCAGAAGTTGTTATACTATAAGTCACTAAACAACGCAGATTTTAACTTAATTAGGAAAGTTAATAGTTACTTCTATCCTGATTAAAAAAGCTTATTCATTCACAGCAAAATCTATTTTGGACGTTTGAATAATGACTTTATATTGTCAAGTTTATAATTACCTCTAAACAATATTCTGAAGAATTAAAATATTCACCAAGTTAAGAGTTACCTCTGACGATCCAAATCAAAATCATTCATCAAGTTAATAGTTTCTCTGAATGAATGATAACAAAATTCTTGAAATGAAGATTTTATTCATTTCCAAATTAATATTACAAAGAGTTCCTTGATATCATACATGAATGGAAATAAAATACAAATCATTGAGTCAAGAGAACATTAAATTTTTCGTCAACATCTATTATCCCAAATAGGATGATTTTATAAGTAAAAACAAAAGCTTGCTTTTGTAGCTTCCTCCTGCCGATGGTTGAAGACTTGTTTGTTTGTTCAGTTATGATCAATATTGCTAGTGACTTGATTAGTTCAAAACTTGGTGTACCAAATGCATGTTTCGAAGTGTACAACTTGCGGAATTGCTAAAATTGGGGGTTGCCAACAACCATTTACTCTCCTTACTTTAAAGGATGCTAGGCATGAAATAAACAATGCCACACACCCGAAATTTTTTATCACATGAAAAGTACATGAGATTTTCTGTTTCTCCAAAGATATTGGAAAATTTTGAGAACCAGACAGTTGGGGTCATTGTTAAGGAAAATGACTATAATTAAATCCTGTAATAGATCCAAAATCTCATTGAAAAACATAAAAGAAAATATCTGATTTATGTTCATAATGAGAAACTTACCGTAGTTAAGGAGAATGATTATGGTTATAAGAATCTTTTCAATGGGATACTCCTCTAACAAACCTGGCAAAAGACCAGGCACAAATAGGTCGACATCATCGAGAGGCCTTGTGACATGCCAAACCCAGTCCATTGCCTTGATCAAGGAAAAGGAAGAAGAACAGAACTCCATGACATAATTGGCTTTGGAGAGGAATTTTAGAAAAGAAGAGAAGAATTCTTAAGTCAGGATAGCTTTTTGAGAGAAAGGCTAGGCGCTTTATATAGAGGATTTCATAATCGAAATTTCGGCTAAGAGATTTTATAGACGAAATCTTCGGTTAAGATATTTGACTCGAATCTCAATAAGATTTATAATTATTGCATGGGACGCTTCGATATTTGTCCAATGGAAATGAGATCTTCAGCTGAGATCTTTAATTAAAATCCTATCATTAATGGATGTATGCAGTGCTTAGTACGTTGCACCAAAAAGTCAATTAAATTAATGAAAAGTCATTTTATATATGTAAACTTGTGGATTTTAATGCAGGGTTACACTTATAAGTAAACCTTCAGATTTTAAGCAGGGTTACACTCATATGTAAACCCGCGGATTTTAATGCAAGGTTACACTTATATGCGAACTTGTGATTCAAATGTTGATTCACATTTCTGAGCACAAAGTCATGTCTGATAGCCAATTCATCAAAATCAAGATAAGATTTACATAGAGTTGGGTTCAAATTTTCAATGAGATGACAAATAAAAATTATTCCAAGTTTATATTGGACAAAATCAGAAAGAAAGATTGCATCCATAAGATTAATCTGAGTTTTCATTTTAAAAAAAAAAAGAAAGATTACAAGATTTTTACAATTTAGTGATTCATCAGAGCCTTGATTTTCTCTTCTACATCGCTTAGCTCCTTGAAAATTTTTACAATTTAGTGATTCATGAGAGCCTTGATTTTCTCTTTTACATTGCTTATCTCCAGCTGCATGGCTTCATAAGTTAGAACAGCAGCTTTTCTACATAACTCTACTTCATTGGCAGTTGTATTGCTTGCTGGTTCAGATTCCAATACCTCTAATTCAGCTTGAGCAGTTGAGAGGACTTTGTTCAAATTATTAAGCTGCATAGACAAATCAGCAAGATTCTTCTCTGATTCCTCTCGCTCCTTAGAAATTTTTTCAAGGAATGCTTGAGCTTTAGCAATGGTTTCCCGAGTTCTCACAATAGCTTGATCATGGCCTTCAATGATTGAAGTAACATTCGCTATTTGAATACATAGAGATTGTTTGTCTGATTGATTCTTGTCAACATAGATTTTACAAGCATCAACTTTTTCCTTAATTTCTTTCTGGAGCTTTGAGTTGTTCCTCTATCAGCTTTTGGAAAGTGGACTCCACCATTTCTGACTTATTAGCATTGCGAATCTTCAATAAAGAGTCAGTATAGTTCTGGAGTTGGGCAACCATAAGTCTAAAAGGATTGGCTTTTTCTTCTCCACCAACACTTGCTACGCCAGCCAAATAGATGTTGAGAAAACTGGCAACTGAGGAAAAAGGATTCCCTTTCAGAATCTTATTGATATAGCTATCCAGAAAATTGAAAAAGACTCTAATAGTATGCTGGAGCAGGTCAACTTCCAATGCATCAATTTTTGCACTACTTACTGACGGCAGTGAAGAAGAAGTAGTTGCAGTGGAGACAATCCCTAGGGTAGATATGACCTGTACTACGGTCTGGGATAAAAGTACAGTAGCCTCAGAAGTTCCAACTTCAGTAACTTCAACAACAGCGACATCAGCAAGAGCAGTAGTCTCAATAGTTTCATCAGTTCTGACTTCAGTTATTGAAGTAATTCCAGCTGAGACAATAGCTTCAGTAGCATCAATAGCCATGGCTTCAACTTCAATAGTCGCAGCAGGCTTAATAGACTCAACTTCAGTAATCTCAGCGACTTCAATAGAATCAGTAATTGCAGTAATTTCAGATGCAATTTCTGGTTGAACTTCAATATCAACTAATGAAGTATTGCCTTCTGGTACATATTCCAAAGTTGGAGTAGAAGGAAAAATTTCTAAAGAAAAAAGAGACAAATGATTAAATGATGATAAAAGAAATGAAAATGATATAAATGAGTCAAGTTTAGAATAGACCTTGAGGTTGGGAACTGGATTCTCCAGGACCATACACCTCTGCTCTCTCTTCTGCGGCTAGAAATGTATACTTACCATGGTCTAATGGAGGAGTAGAAGAGTGAATGACCTCACTATCATCATCATCATCATCACTCATAATTTGAATTACTAGAGGAATAGAGGCAACATATTCCTCTTGTACCAATTGAAGTGGTCTTTCTGAAGAAGACACAAAAATAGGAAGAAGCCCAATTGCTGGTGCAGTAGAAGGAACTTCTGTGATAGGATCGCTAGGAAAAATAAGTCCTTGACTTCGATACTTTTTAGATGAGCGAGGAATCAAATTTGACTCATCGTCATCTTCTTGTTCCTCCTCAGTAGTTTCGAAGGCTGCACTAAGTATTGTAGCGCCAACTGCAGCTAATGCATTTTGTGGATTGATTGGTAGGTAACTGAGACGCCTTAACATCTTCCATTTGTAAGAGATCTTCTTAGGAGAAGATTTTGATTGAGGAGATGTTTGAATGGTGGAAGACACAGGTCGATCTATTGAGGCCATTGTAATATTGTCTTCATCCCTTGGTAAGACTTCTTCAATGTCAAATTCTTCGATTCCAGCTACTTAGTGCTACCCGCTTCTTTCTTCTGAGCATATCATGCTCTAATGTCTCTCAAACAAGTAAAGCTTGCATCGAAGTTATGAGGCATGGAATGGACAGCAGAATATCATTTGTAAAAGTTGAAGCTCATAGACGAATTTGGAGTTTTGAATGGAAGACTGAACTTGGATTTTGTACCACCAGAGATGAAATGAAACCAAGTTCTGACCGCCTCAAAAAGATTCTAGTAAAACTCATGTTTGTCTTTGGATTTCCAATATACATCTGATCATACCCAAACTGTCAAGAAAAGTGACCTGGGTAATAAGATTCAATATAACAATGGTTCCCTAAGCGGAGAGCCAAATGCTTGGACAAATATTTATTAACCACCAGAAGCACCCAAGAGACAGACTTGTGAATTTATTAGCACCAGCTACATCCGCAAATTCTTCTCCATAGCCAGCATTTGGAAAATAAGGAAAACACCTGAATAATTCATAATTAGCATGATATCGAAGTGTTTTGCAGATCGTAGCCATGTAACCTCCTTTCCAATGGGATTTCTCATAATGCTAAACCTTTAGAGAGCTCAAATCTACTTGAGCATCAATTGGACTCATCAATGAAGGACAGTGCAGAACTATTCAAGCTATCAAATAAGTATATGGAAGTTTCACCCGTAGATTTGGAGTCTTGACAATCAGTTTTCCTTCATTATCACGGTCCTTGACATTGCAGAATCTGCGGTCCCATGCCTCCTCAACATTCTTATTTAAGAATTCACTATTGCATATAGTTTCGACGAATTGCTTGGTTATAGCATTTAACCCTTGATAGAAGGTACTTAAAGTCCTTCATATTTCAAAATCGCGATGTGGGCGTGAGAGAAGAAAATCTTTAAATCTATCCCAACACTCGAACAATGGTTCATCTTTTTTCGGTCAAAAATTTAGAGTTTGCTTTTGCATAAAATTTGTTCAATGTGGAAGAAAGAATTTCTTTGAGAATTCTCTTTGCATCTTATCCTATCCTCCTATTGAATTGGGACGTAAAGAATGCAGCCATGTTTTTGTTTTTTTCCTTTAGGGAGAATGGAAAGAGCTAAAAATTAAGTTGCTCTGCAATAATATTTTGAAGATTAATGGTAGAGAAAACTTCTTCGAATTCTCGAAGCTGCAAATATGGGCTTTCTGAATCCATCCCTTGGAATTTAGGCAAAAACTGGACTACTCTAGATTTAATCTCGAAGTATACCATATTCAATGGAAATGCAATGCATAAAGGTTGGGTTGTAAATAATCTCGTAAAGTCCTTCAATTATCTCCATGATGGCTATGATTATCATTTGTATCTCAAAATCTATTATTATTATTATTGTTATTATTCATGTTGATGTTATTATTATTATTATTATTATTATTATTATTATTATTAGTGCTCATGTCATGAAGTGTTTGATGGATTGAAAATGGTTATGGATCTAAGTACAATCGAATTTGTTTAACGTTTAAAGTTCTCTTCTAGCTGGACATGCAAATTCATAATCATAAAAATTAATAACGTAGAAACCTAATCTATACTAAAATGTAACACAATAGTATGATCTCCGACATCAGCGTCAAAAACTTGACTGCGATCTAAATCGAATACTCCCAAGTGCAATTATATAAGGGTAGTATTCAAGATCATTCTATCGAGAATCGTTTATTAATTATGTGATACTAGAATAAATTACAGAACTAAAAAGATTGAATTTTTATTAACTAAACTAAAGTTAAAAGATGGAAAATTTATTTATATCAAAATTATTGGTCAGATAGATATAACTTCCACATAGGATAATTTACTGGATATATTCATACTTTTTTTTTATCTCAGTTACATAGATTACATGGTCTTCCTACAATTAGAAAATAATTCAATTAATCACAAAATATATAAAATTGTGAACTTGATAATTTGACTAATTTCTCCCAGTTAATCCTATATGAATTTTGAGTTATCTAAACATGCGATATGAATAAAAAAAAAAAACGTTCAAAGTCTAAGCAACTAATATATCGTCAAACTATTAAGAATCGAAAACTCAAAATCATATTTAATCCTTTAAAAGATAATAGAGAATCAAAAATATCAACTCTACATAAAACAATTAAAGTCCATAAGCATAAAAGAATATGCATCAAAAAATTACCTTGGATTTGCTATTCCATCTCATCCGACTTAAGAATTTAGCCACTCATACTCATCATAGCTATGAATAAAAAGAATTTTTTTTTTATTAATTTCTAAATCTAAAACTATAAAACTCTATATTATTCTCTCTCAAGTGTTGTTACAAACTTGAAATTCATTGGCTATGTATAACATTACAAAACCTAATAGGAATTCTATTTACAAGGAAATACTAAATTCTTCTTAAAAAACTCTAGAAAAAGAATTGTGGCCACTCCCTTCGACAAACCTATCGACAATGCTTCTCGGGCATGGTTTACAGACGACAGCAATTGACGGCAGGCTAGCTAGTGTCGATAGTCATTCTTGAAAATGCACAGTTCTGAACTGATATTTTAGATATGTTTCGATACTTCAATTTTCATGCATATAAAACCTTGCAAAAATATTCGAAAACACTAGAAAAATATTATAGTGAGGAATTTGATTAATAAAAATAATTTTTCATTAATTTCTTGCATTAATCAACAAAATTGGATTGCGCTTGCACAAAATAAACTTAAAATATTACATTTTTTAAGTGTAATCAAGATTGTGCATGGGAATTTTTTCGACGAAGTCAAAATTATGTATTGGACAGTCCTCCAATGCATGTACAAGACAAGGGATAACCTCAAAGTCGGAAATCAATAAAAGCAGTGTAGTTCTACCCTAGCTAATAGCTAAGATATGTTTTGAGTATGGAGTTGTTATGGCTCCATCAAATGTTGTGGCTCGCCATATGAAGCCCATTTCCCACACAACAGTCTAAAGGAGTATTAGTGCACGGCCCAAATAGGTGTTGCAATCAGATTAGGCTGTACACTAAGACAACAACTAAAGTACCATCGGTGACCTAACCAACCTAAGCACAAGAACAAGGTTAATCGGATTGTCAGCACCACTACCAGCACATTTTGAGATAACTCTGTATAGCTTGCATAAGTCCTTGGATGATTGCCACTTAGATGTCTTCACATGCCTGACCCATGTGGAGGAACACCAAGAGCTTCCAAAGAGGCATAATCAGCACATGGAGAAGTGTCATGAACAATATATAAGGTTGGTTGCCCACATGTGGCAACACATTACAGAAAAGCAATCCATCCTATAGTCAAAGACATTGAGCCGGATGAAATATCTTCTGATCACACAAAGGACTCAGATGCAGATAAGGTGTAATTGCCCTAAACTGAAATATATATATATATATATATATATATATATATATATATATATATATATATATATATATATATATATATATATATTCTTTGTTTGATTATTTTTTTAAAATTGTTATTTTAACTATTATTATTTTAGTACCATAAAATATTTTCTTATAATTGCTCTAAAATCCATAACCATTCATTCTAAATAATCAAGCAAGTTTCATAAGAGCTCATTATTTTTTTAAAAATTTACTATTATTATTTATTGAGCTCTAGCCCATTTACTTGGCCCAAAACCCAAAATCATATTTTTATTTAATAAAAATGAAAGTGCTTAATGCCCTGACTTGAATCTAAGACCAAATCCAACGTAGATTACTCCAAACCTAATATGACTAGAAAACACCCTATCATAAAATAGAATTTCAATTAACTTATACATTCTTTAGTGTATCACTCTTTTCAACTTCCATCAATTTTTTTCCTCCTGTGTCTTAATTCACTCTCATTCAATTTATCATTTGATAACTATATTAATACAAAGTTCAACTCTTGTCAATACCTTAATTGCATCTCTTTCAATTCGCTACTTTACCACAATTATCACATATTTAATTCTCTTTTTTCAAATTCAATTCTCCATTATAATACACCTATTCATCACTAGAGAATCACATGTATTTTACCATTCAAATACGAAATTTAATTCTAATTAACTCAATTTAATTCCATTAAATTCTCTCCAAATCTCTCTCACAATCCCTATTTAAACCCCTCTAACTTACATAGATTTTCCTTGAACATACCTCTTAAAACTCTCCCAATTTTCTTCCATACCCCACTCTCTTACCTCATCCACCAGTCAGAGGCCCGTCGACTTCCAAAGCAAAGCCAACTTCAGCTAGCAATCACCGCAGCCATTAGCATCCTCCATAGCCACTAGCAGCCGCCATTGACAACAACCGTCACTGTCATCAACAATCCTGATTGACCAACCGAAGCCCTGACCTGGCCCATCACATCCTTGCATCGTTCTGACACTACCCACTACCGGAGCCACCATCTCTCACCAAAGCTTCCTCTTCTTCTCCTTTGAAATCTACCTAGGATGACATCAAATTATACACTGATGGGCCCGAATGTGTGTCCCAATAATGGATGGGGCATCACTAGTGGGCACTCTTAATACCGGAGTGTACGAAACCATTACATCATACAATCACATGCAAGAGATGGAAACATGCATACATGGGATATACCACAGGTTTGAAACTATCTGTCATAACATTATAGACATAAATATAGTAATAAACAAAAACACGTGCAAGGAAATGATACGTAATATATACATAAAAATATTGCTTATATAGAGTCAAGTACAGTATCAAAATAAAGCAATATAAATACTGAATATATACAAATGTGTCGGCATATCTCAAATAGAATAAGGAAGTATGATACATATGCACATACAAACCAAAATGATATATGCACAAAAAAGATGAAGATCCAACGGGAAGCGAGAATCTCGAGAGGCGGGTCCTCCTCCTCGGGCACATTGGTTACAACTGTTGGATCTAGGGTGGGGTGTGATAATTCTAGAGGTTAGGACCCAAATATGAATACAAACCCAAGCTCGTGCATTGCTAAAGAAACTATATAAAAATATTTGTGTTGCATGCTAGTAGGAAACAATGTAAAATATATATGCATATAAATCATGAAGCACATGGTATGTATTATATAACATTATCAAGTAAAGGGGTGCATATTATATCTATTAGTTTGGATCTAAATGGTGGGAGCATTCACATATTCTAGTAGTGTACAATGCATACCTGGTACCATGGTCCTAAGTAATGGTTTCCACATGAACTGGATGATGAGCCACTAGGCACTCTGAATATCCCGTGTATACTTGAGATCACGGCCCCAAGTATCAGTCACCACACGAGCTGAATGACATGTCGTTAAGCACACAAGAAATGATGGTGCTAGTCCACACATTGTGGATGCACTCTGTAATTCCCATAATTCGTGTTTCATTCAATCAATTATTTTTTCCATACCCACAATATAGAATATGCCAAGTATCAAGTTATCACTGTGTCATATGTAGTAGGGATTTATGTATTAATAGTCATGTATGGATATGAGATGACACGCATGGTGATACTCGCAGGTACAAAAGTCATAAAACATGTTCACATGTGTGAGCCTCATTTAATAAAAAAAGCAAGTATAGATATGAAATATGAACATGAGTAATTAAACATGTGTAAATGTATATCATATCACAAGTCAAGCGATATATGCATGACAATAATATGTATGCTAAACATAAGTTAATAACAGGTATGAACTTCTAGTTCTTGTTTGACTAGATAAAAATGATTTTAGAGTCAAAATTCTGAAACAAAGTTTCAGTAATTCAGTTATCATTTTAATGAGTCTTAATGAATTCAATTGGAATTCCAAAACAAAAGTTATAGTTGTTTTACCATGAACCTGTTACTACTGAATTATGGACCTGTATTGTATAGCAGCAATGATGAAAATTCCAGGGTCTAGCTGAGATAAAATTGAAATTAGAGCCTAAAATCTAAAACAAAGTTTTGTATAATTCAATTATCTTTCCAATAAGTTTTAAATGAGTTCAATTAGAGTTTTAGAATAAAAGTTATGACCATTTTGCTATATACATGCTGCTGCTAAATTATGGACCTAGTATAACAACAATAATGAAACTTCCCGAAAAAGTTTAACTAGTAAAATGGTTGAATTAGGATTAGCTTTATAAATATGAATTATAATTTAGTGAAGTATATTTCTAACGGCATTTGAATAAAATCAATCTGAGTTAAGATAGAAAAGTTATAGTTGTTCTAAGAGCAACTATTGTGTATGTTTGAATAGTGATACGATATGTACATATATAATATGCACAGTATGACATATATAATAAACTAAAGATAAATGAAAGTTTTGAGCATGAGTTCTCCCGTAAATGGGTTATTATTGTATCTAGTATAATAGATGAAGATATTTTGTTTACACATGCATGTGATCACGTTCAATTTTGTCTTAAAGTACGTGCACACCTAGAAATATCTGTATAGACTCTATAATACAATGGTACAATTAAAACATATTATTTAAGTAAAATTTCCATTTTTCTTTTTTCCACATGAAATTGGTATTGCTTAGGTCATCCTACATCAAGAAAAAATAATTTAAATGATAGAAGAGTGTATTTTTGCCTCTTTTTGGGTCTAAATTGAAAAGAATCGACATTGATGTGGTTACCTTTCAAAAGTTGAAAATTCCTCAAGAAGCAAATTAGAGATAAAGAAGAGGTGCTGGGAAAGGTGGACTCAAGATGGTGGAGAATATTAGAGCTCATTTGAAAATGTTAAACTCAAGAATAAGATTTATATGGTCATATAGTGGATTTTCAGTCCTTTTCAGAGTGACTATTTGGCAATTTTTTAAAGAAATTGGAGAAGAAATTAGGATTAGAGCTATAAAGAGAAAATGAAGAGAAGCATGAGAGAAATAAGTTTGATTTTTCAGAAGTTTTTAAATTTATTTAAGGGGGTTAAACAACTGGTAGAAGAGGGGTATAAAGCAATTAAAAAAATCCTTAAACTTCATCTTAATTACAAAAACTACTATTGGGACAACTTCAATCTAAAAATAGTCAAGGAAGACTATTAGGCTGCTAGATATAAAACAAAGATAAGGAAAAGGGAAAAATATTTAATTTAGATTTAAATTAATTATTTTTAATCATTATTTCTCCAAAATTGGTTGATCCTAAAAAATCCAAGAAAATTATGGAAAAAATCTAAAATAATAAGAGAAGAGATTCCTTCTCTGCATAATTTGAAATGTATTACTAATAAGAATGATATGACTCATTTTACTTAGTACTTGACAGGATAAGTATTCGAGTTTCCAGACTGATACGGATGATACAGAATAAACCATTACAAAGATTTATGGATTAGAGTCATTTTATGGATTAGAGTCATTGCAATCTATCCAAAAAAAATTCGTCTTCAAAATTTAAATCAAGAATGAAAGATAACAATAAAGTAAATAGAGAAGCATTGATGGAAAACTAATGAGATTAAATTGGGACCTTATTATCATTAAAATAGATATGGATATCTCTTTCAAATGTCGTCCTCTCGCACGCAAGTGGACGCGCCCATAGAGCGACTATCTTAAGAAGTAATAACAAAGGGGATTATGCTATTCTTGAGCTCCTTAACCTTCCAATCCACAGTGGCTACTGGCCTCTGCTCAAAAGATAGATAGGACCCAACTCAAGCTCAGACACACTTGGGATCAGTCAGTCCTTGCCAACACATTTTTATCATTTGAAGAATATGGAAATCATAGTGGATACCCACTAAAGCTAGGGGAAGTGCGAGTCTATATGCCATAGCCCTCACTCTCTCGATAATATCAAAAGCCCCAATGTATCGAGGACTAAACTATCCATGTAGGCCAAATATGATAATCCCCCCAGTCGTTAACACTTTCAGAAAAACACGATCATCACCATGTGATCCCAAACATTATGACATATTGGTGTTCTATGTATAACTATTTGATAAGATTGTCATCAGGATTTGGACAAATCTAATAATCTGCTACAAACTACTAACAATAAAATAATAAGATATATTGCTCATAAAGTACTAGAACAAAATCAGGATCGAAAACAAAGGATATGATATAGAACAAGATAAGAAAATAAGAAAATAATAAAGGATATCACTTGTATGAATGTCGCAAAATCCTAATGTAATGTGTCAAAAAATAAAAAATAATGGCTGCTCTAATTCCACCCTATCACACACAGATAGGCCGAAGTGTCTTTCCCTATAATAAGTAGGGTATCACCAGCATGCACTTTCAATACCCAAATGCATGATGCCATTACATCATATAATCACAGATGGAAGTATGCATACAGAGAATATACCACAGTTTAAAACTATCTGTCAAAACATCATAGGTATAAACATAACAATATCCAAAATTAGATACAGGGAAATGATAAGTAATATATACATGAAAATGTTACTCATGTAGAATCATGTGTGTGTGTGTGTATTTATTAATAAAGCAACATAATTATCAATTATATACAAAAATGTCTCGATATCACGGACAAAATTAGGATGTATGATACATATGCACATACAAGCAAAAATGATATATATACAAAATAGATTAAGATCCAACAAGAAGCGGGTTATTGGTGCTCAAACTGCTCTTGGTTGTGAGGATCTTCGAGTAGTGAATCCTCCTCCTTAGACACCATGGTCACAACTACTGGATCTAGGGTATGATAATTCCAAGAGTCAAAACTGAAATAAGAATACAAATCCAAGCTAGTGCAGTGCTATAAAAATAATTTTAAAATGTGTGTGTGGCATGGTAGTAGGAAACAATGTAAAAGATATATGGATATAAATCATAAAGTACATATCATGCGCAATATAATATGATCAAGCAAAGCGGTGCATATTCTATCTATTACTTTGAATCTGAATATTGTGAATATTTACATGTTTTAGGAGTGTACCGTACATACTCGATACTACGGTCCCAAGTATCAATCTCCACACGAACCAGATGATGTTTCGCTAGGTACCCTGAATATCCCATGCATACCCAGAATTACGATTCTAAGTATCGTTCTCCACATGAATTGGATGATGTATTACTAAAATAAGAAACGATGGTGCCAGTGTACATATTCCAGATGAGCCCTAACAAGACAAGAAATGCCCACAATATGTGTTTCATTCTACAATTCATTTTTCCTATGTCAACGATATATAGTATATGCTAAATATCAAGTTATCAATGTATCATATGTAGTAGGGATTCATGTATTAATAGTCATGTGTAAATATGAAATAACACACACGGCTATAATCGCAAGTATGAGTCATAGAACATGTTCATGTGTGTGAGCATCATTTTTGAGGAAGAAAATCATGTATAGGAAACAACGTAAGTAATTAAATATGAATGTATATTATATTATAAGTCAAGTAATATATGCATGAACATAACATGTATGACTAAACATGAGTTGGTAACAGGTCTAAACTTCAAGTTCTTATTTGACTAGAATAAAACTGAATGTAGAGCCTAAGTTCTGAAACAAAGTTTTAAGTAATTCAATTATTTCAATGAGTCTTGAATAAGCTTAATTAAAGTTCTAAAATAAAAGTGATGGTTATTTTAATATAGACATGTTACTACTTAATATTGACCTGGTATAGCAAGAATAATGAAACTTACAATTTTTTTTTGCTTCGTAAAAATGAAATTAGCGCCTAAGATGTAAAACAAAGTTTCAGATAATTTTATTATCCTTTCACTGAGTTTTAAATTAGTTTGATTGGAGTTGTAGAAAAAAATTTATGGTCATTTTATCATAGACCTGCTACTACTAAATTATGGACCTGGTACAATAGCAATGATGAAATTTTCAGCTAATATTTTGCTAGGAAAATGACTGAATTAGGTTTAGATTTCTAACAAGAATTAAAGTTTAAGTAATTATTATTCTAACAACATTGATATAAGGTTAATCGGAGTTAACAGGAAAAAGTTATAGCCATTTGAAGAAGGACTACTACGTATATCTTGATAGTGACATAATATGTGCACATATAACATGCATGGTATGACACTTGCAATGAACTCAAGATAAACACAATTTTTAAGCATGTATAATCAGCAAATGGATTAATAATGTATTTGGTATCATAGATAAGAAAATTGTATGCACACATGCATGTGATCATACTCAATTATGGCTTAAAGTACATGCACATTTAGAAAATATTGGTATAAACTCTTAGTACAATGGTTCAAATAATTAATACATAATATTTAAGTTCCATTTCCATTTATTCCACATGAAATTGATATATCTTAGGGTATTCCTACATCAAGAAATAGCCAGTACTAAGCTTAGTTGGAGAAATACTCAAGGGAACAAAATAGTTCAATAGTGAAAATTCAAGAGGACAGGAATACTATCATAAGTATGAGATATGCATCAGCTTTCTAATTGCTTTGCATTAAATTAGCCCAATATCCTAAGGATCGATACAAATTCACAGATTGGAACACAATAACCTAAAGTTACAAAACTCTTATTACATACATACATGCAAGAGCTATGTGTATGAGAACTTGCTAGGCTCAAGTTCTAGTGGCACAGACAAAAGTCAATCAAGGACCGAGTAGGGCTCTAGAAATAATTGGCTCCAATTTAGTAGAAAATTATCTAATTTCAGCTACAAGGCAATGGAATGGTGGTTCTGGAGATGAACACCAAAACTAAAACAATGTTGATGCAAGATTAACGGATTAGTTTGTATACTTTCAGTCACAAATTCGAAGACTAATATTTGATTATTATAAGACTAAGAAGAAAATTATAGTTGAAAGCTTTAGGGGAAGAAACAACTAAATTATACCTGAAAAATTTAGCAGGCAACTCCAAAAACAATTATTATTCGACTTCTATAGATCGTCGGAATTAATCTAATGTTCCGTTAATTTTCCATTAAATTTGTAATAATGAAAAGCAATAAAATTTTAAGAAAAAAAAGATACAAAATCTTGGAAGGTGGATATCCAATCATAACCCATCATACTTTTGACACTGTCATGAGAAAGTGGATATCGTCCTCGTGCAGGCAGCCCAATCCTAGTACTAATAGGAACTGTGACGAACTGAGATCTAGTAGCGTATGAACACAAGAATGCTTCAGTTCGCTAAAGAAATTTAAAAAAAAAATTGATGATGAGAAATCAGGAAGAGAGAATATGTTAGTGTTTGTGCCAAAAATTAATGTGGTTTAACTCAAGGCGTGAATGATCATACCTATCAATAAGTTCATAATAAAATTTCTAACTTAATTTCAGTTTTGTAAAACAAAGATGTTATTGAAAATTCACCTTGAAGGTTTGAGTGACAATTAAATTCCAAGTCACATGACTCATGAAATCTATCAACATCTAACTACTAACGACTGTAAAAATCGTCATCCAGCCTCAAATATAATCATACTATACTAGATATCGTTCAGATTTAACCATATTTGATACATGCTTTCGATATCTACAGTCTTTTAAACAACTAAGGAACAAAGATACTTATCAAGTTCTTACCTATAACCTTGAGTCCAGCTCTATCAATTTCTTATCAAGTTCTTATCTATACAAAGATACTAACATGAGTCCAGCTTCAACCTTGAACTGTCAACAATCATTTTGGGTGAGTTCCTATCCTAATGTGTAACTCAATAATCTTATAAGATAAAATAGAGCAATGCATATAATTCTTGCACATTTGACAAAGCATATAAATGTCATAATTTCTGACAATATCAAAATTAAACCATATTAATATGTCAATAATAATTTAACCGATAAATCATTGTAACAATACCAATATTCATAAAATAAAGATAACATCAACAATGACAATAAATTATGATGCTGTAACAATATCATTACAACAAAAGTCAATGAATTGATAAATCATTATATCAATTTAGATAATGATTCAATAATCCTGCTTATTTTACCCAAACAGATATGATACTGTAGCAAATAACTTCGATAGTTCCACTTAATCCATAAAAGAAGAATGTGATAACGGTAAATCGCGTAGAATTCTGAAAGCGGAATATACTCCTCTGCCAGCCTTCAACTCCTCCGGTGAACCCTTTAGAATTTGATTGAGTCTAGCCTAAAGTGACTGCTGCCAAGTCTCCAACTCTACCACAAGAGTATGATGGTGCTAAATTTTTTCCTTGATTACCTGGAGTTTGGTAGTTAAGTTCTGAACGTGTTCAATGTCATTGAGGTTGTGAATCATTTGGGCCAAATCCAAGTTGATCACATTTGCCTCTGCTGCTAGATCCTTGCCCGCCAACCTATTCCTCCCATGATTGAACCACTATTTCCTATTTCTGGATGATGGTTGTCTTAGACTTTTGAGACTCCTCCATTAGGTATTGGATCATAGTATCTACTCTTCCAGTGAAAGGTTTGTAGTTGGAGCCATTCTATATATGCCACCAAAAAGTCCCTGACTAGAGCCCACATTGGTGTTGATTCCTCCACACTCTTTAGATTAGTGGCGTTAGACATTGAAGACAAGAGCATATCTATCAAGGAACCTAGCAGGACACAATCATAATTGATGACTGTATTTGCGTAAACTTCCAATGTCTTGCGAATGTGACCTTGACTTTCTAATCAAATCAAGACAAATAGCCTTCATGGTCAAAGAAGTAGAAGCAAGCAAAAAAGTTGATCGTGGTGAGAACATGACTCCAGTCATCAAGCCGTCAAGATCTAAAAATGACCTAGGTGGTGAAACAATAATGGAGGGAGGTGCATTTACCAAAGCGGAAACAGAAGGACCAGCTTCATCCGTGGGGTACCATTGGCGCAAAAGAAGATTCTTCAAGAATCTCTACTGGGCTTGAAGCATTCGGTGGAGGGGTAGTGCCCACGACCACCTCCACACTTTGTTGATGAGCAGTGGATATATCTGATATTAATAGAAAAAATATTAGATTTAAGACCTGCAAACATCATATAAAAGAGGTACAGGCACCTTTGTGAGAGAGGAAAACTTGGGACTAAAAAAGGATAACATACCAAATAAATGTTCGGGATCTAATGCTCACCAAAGTGTAGTGATATTGATTATGAATGAAAGAAGTGAAATGTGCAGTGGTACAAATTCTTAAGAAGCACGGACCTTCATATAATCCACATTGCAGTATAAATAAGACTTTCATATATTAGCTGCAACTTGCAAGTGTAAGGAGAAATACATTTATGTTACATATATGGTCGGTGAGGCAATAGAGCAAATAATTAAGATAGTGAATATCTGAAGCCCTAGCAGTCGTGTACATATCAAGGAGCCCTGAAATAGGCGTGTCACCTCCCTTTGCAGGAACAACCATAGGCGCGGTCTGGTTGTTGTCATCATCATCCTCAACCATGATGACCTTACTCTCGTCTACTGCAACGGTTGAATTCATAGGGATGTCAACCATCAACTCATCTCCATCAATTTGCATTGTGCATCTCAGTTCATTCTGTTATTCTGATGGCACTCTAGAACATGGGATGGATATAGAGACAACCCATTGGACAAGGGAGGAAGGGATATCTAGAAGTAATTGAGAATCCCCATCAGTTCCCAAATCCTCATGGATAGGCTCTTGAGGTATGGATGTATCTTCCACTCTATCTGCAACAGCCTCTTCTGTCCTTGTGGATGTGGTCTTCGTAACCTGAGGATTAGGAGAATTAGGACAAAGTGATAGAGGATCTAAGACCAAAGATCTATGGCAACTACCACCTTCACCCTTGCAGCAATATTAACACTTACAACCTCTACAATGGCTTCTGATTTGCTAAGTTGAGTGAATGGAATTGCAACTTCCTCCTTGCACTGGTGTTGTTCTGCTTGACGACACAACCATTGTCAAAGAGGTAACTGGCCACGAAATTGGGCTCACTAATTGGACTAACCTCCTTCTCTTCTGACTTGGTAATTTTGGTGCAGCATCCACAAGAGCTGGTAATGCATCTCTAGAGGTTATCGTTGAAGGAGCTTGAACCTAAAAGTCAGTAGCGACAAAAATCTTTCTCTTTCGGGCATAAGATGTACCAGTGGCTCTTCATCTGAGTCTTCCCCTACATCTTGGACTCTAATTGGAGCAGCATCAGCTCCTGCTCGTTCAGCTTGATCCTCGTCTCAATCAGAAGGGCTCACTCCCTAAGATTGCCTAAGGCGATACATCTTTGCCAAGTACTTAGCAAAGCCAACAACTTTTGAAGTGCGGTTCTTGGCAGCAATCTGGCTATAATGCTTGTGAATATGAGCTAGCCTCATAGCAAGTGGATCGTACTCCTCCATGGAAGTATTGGTTCCACTATACCATTGACAGAATACCAAGATTGTCAGTAATGTAGGATCTTTGTTTTGGTAAATGGAAGGTGGCATCAATGCATCACATAACAAAG
Source organism: Dracaena cambodiana (assembly GCA_036321105.1). Lineage (NCBI taxonomy): Eukaryota > Viridiplantae > Streptophyta > Magnoliopsida > Asparagales > Asparagaceae > Dracaena > Dracaena cambodiana. The sequence continues at coordinate 49,056,707 of JAYEPQ010000002.1, forward strand.
TGTCTCCAGGGTTTCGCCCATGAACTAAGCTACATGAGTGCTTCAACCCCTAGCAAGAATTGTCGACATAGAGTTATTCATAGCCAAATTATCTAGCAAATCGGGTGGGTAGGTAGGAGGTAACTTGCATTTATCATCGCTTCTATACAGCAGATGTGATGAGCGAATGCATTTTAGCCACCAAAATATACCCTCAGGAAGGTCAAATCAACCCATACTCGCATCATAAAAATTATCTCAAACTCAGTACCTCCGATGTTGGGAAAACATCTAAAAAACCTGTTGTCGTTATGGCAGTTGACAGCTCTCCTAATCTCCACCAAGTATTGATGCTCCCCTCGCATCTCCTCATACAAGCATAGTGTAGGGAGAGCTTTGTCATCAGCATCTGCACCGGCTAGTATTATCCCCTCACAGTGGGTAGCAAATCACGCCATCAAATACGTGTAAGACGGTTCAATCCTTGGATTTGGCTTCAGCCTTCCTATAAAGTGTTGGCAAAGTGTCCTCAGCCCTTGCTTGATGCAGCAGACCATGGCTGAGAGAAGTCTAGTGACTATCATATCACCAACCATACTACAAGTTAGAGAGCCATAAGAGTGAGGGATTCCCTTGGCAGGAATGGCATTACGCAACTCTTTAACTGTAATGCTAAGTAACAAACTGGAACCATGCTTGGTGTCAAGTCAACGCATGCCCACTTGTGATAATTCAATAACACAGTGCCAACGTTGAAACCCCCATCATCCTCAGCCAATATTTCATCTCTAACGGCATATTTCACCAACCTTCAATCTCATTGTCAAAGGGCTTTTCATTGACATCTATGACCCACCTCCGAACAAATAATCAACTCATTTCTTCTGCCAAATAGAGTTTCCTTTGGCGTCTGTGAGGTTAGCACAGATGTAGAACAACATCATATAATTAAACTAAAGTATTTTTGACTTTCAGGATGCACAACTCTTCCATTGTAGGAAAATACTCTTCATATGGATAGTCGCCCATGGCAACCCTTATGGAGTCCTATACTCAATTCATCGTTGAGAGTGAAGAAGGTACTAGTGAAAGGGTAGTATAGCTCTTGTATGGCAAAGAACTGAGGAGGGTTATTATTTATCCAATAATGTGTAGTCTTTATAGGCTTGTACAAGCCAAGCTCCTGTAGTTTGGCCTTATACCTATTGAAAATGAATTCCGTAAGAAGAGCCCATCAATCCTTCTTGATGTAGTTCATTCATCCTAGCATGCAGAAGTTCTCAATAAGGTAGTTGTGTTCAGACTTGACTAATTCATTTTGAAGTTCCTAACCATCATAGGAGCTTCTGCCACGGGTATATCTCTAGTGGTTATCCCTAGTAACAACCCGATCACCAATGTGGGAAGGCCATCCTAGATAAGTTCACTTGCAACTCTCAAAAGTTTCCCAATGATGAACGAATCCTACCTTGATGTGAGGTTCTACTCCATCATCTACTCCTTTGTACAAGGTCTGAGATAATGCAGAGTAGTGACACTCCATCACGAGAAGAGCGTATAATATAACTTCATGGTCATAGTATTATGGAGCCACTTCCACAACCAACATATCTTTGGGATTAACTGCATCCCCAAACATACGTTTAGATAGTTTTTTCCCATCTGCACCAACAAATTTAATGTTGGCAATGATTTGGTGGAGCATTTGGACACTATCCTTCTGACTCAAGTCAATCCTCTCCACATCCTCTAGCTTCCTTAACAATGAAACTTCGCCCTCAAATTGGAATTCCATCTCACCTCTCATGCCCGATGAAGTCCCAATAGACTGCTGCGTCAAAGATGTTTCTAAAAAATAGATAAGTACAAAGAAAGAGAGAAAAAGAAAAAGAAAATATCAATGTTGTATCGACAATTAAATAAATACTAATATGGAAAGATCATCAATGCGAACAAAGACAAAGATGAAGAGAAAATCCTATCTTCTCTAGTGAAGAATCATCAATAATGATGAGGATGAGAAAACTCATCCACGCCAACGAGGAATTATCATTGACAACAAAGATGAGAAACTCCATCTCTGCTAGCAAAGAATCACCATACCAACATTAATGAAAATCCCTTCATTCAAGGGAATTTAAATCATGACAAAGGTTACTCATAACCATTGTGACAAAGGGCAGTTTTCGATCTAAATGGTTGTTTTTCAAAAGAAAAAGTCACTAAGAGATTGGAAAATAAGAGAGGAAGGGATACAAGGATCCCAACTCCTAAAAAAATTCAATTAAAATTAACTCATTTACTAAGTGAAATTAATGTTGAATTTTAAAAAAAGGTGCTTGACTTACGAGCAGCAGATGGAGGAGGCACTGTAACTGGCACATTAGAAATGACTTTCAAACTATGAGCCACCATTTTGCCCTTTGAAGGTGCTTTAGATGCCATAGATCCGGGAATTTTGTGGTTTGAAGAAGGTAAAAAAAATTCTGTATTATCAAGGAAGCAGAAAGTTCGAAAGAAAAGCAATAGCAAAGAATATCCTCAAGCCCAAAGTAAAACAGAAGCAGAACAAAAACTTTGAATTATTATACCCGCCAAGTAAAAGTCAAGAAGCACAATCATCTTACACAGTGGGTGAGGTGATCATATTAAATGATGAACAGCATTTGAAATGAAGTGTCGGTTATGGCTCTGACTTGTTGAAAGAAAGAGATATCTATTATTTCTCATCAAAGAAGGGGCAGTAGAATAGGACACTTTTCCTCAACCAACGGCAGTGATTAGAGTTTTATCATTGAAGTAGGGCCCAGAGAAACAAAAATTCAAAATTTGAAAACCAATTGATATCCCAACAAGATCTGAAAAAATGAAGTTTGAAGTATTTTCAAATTAAAAAAATTCCATTTAACTCAAGAACTTTGAAGAGGGTCTTGTAGGCAGTAAAAAAATTATCAACTACTAGCTAGGCCAACCGAATGTTTCCTGAATTTCGTAGTAATGAATGAAATTCGATTTTAACTAAAATTAGGTAATGCATAAATGTTCTCAAATTTCACTTTTATAAGATTAACATGGTCTAAAGTATCAATTTGCTTACTCATCTATTTTTCATGTGGGCTAACATTAAATAACAAGATTGTAGAAAAAGAGAATTTTTTTGGGAGGGCGGGTGCATTTACCTTTAATAGATAGCAAAGAGATCACCCAAAAGTAGAGCCAAGAATAACAATCTCCTTCCTCTTCTTCTCTTTCTCATTGTATTCTCATTTCCTCTTTTGTTTTTCCTTATTTTTTGGTACGTGATGAGAAATGCAAAAGAGGTGGATATATTGTTGGGCAGTTGGTATTATAGGGTTTGTTGAGTGTGTTGAGATTGTTGTGGATTTTAAAATAAAAGTTAAATTAAGTTTAAATGATAATGCGTAAAAAGTTTTTATCTCTAATATAGATAGGATACCATATATTAATTATGCAACTTAAATAAAATAATAAAGAAATATTTTGTGGGTACAGTGGTTGGGGCAGTACAGATATGATCAGACTAAGTTCGAAATATTAAAGAAATCTTTTGCCAACAAACTTCTTCAAAGTGGATACTTCTATCACGATGATTACGAGTGAAAAGTGTAATATATTTCCTATTTATTCCATGCATTCATAATCCAATTATGATGATTAATATGAGGATTAATAATAAATTATTTTTAATATTCAAACTCTCAATTTTAATATTTTTCTAGTGTTTGAAGATTTTTTTTATAGGGTTCTATATGGAAGAAAATCGAACCAGAATTGTATCCATGTGCATATTAGTCCAGAAATTGAATTTCCAGTTCTAACTGTCGACAGTCACTTAGAAGGCTATCGATAGCAGGCAAATATTAATAACTATAATTTCTATTCAAGAGGAGCTGTTAAAGTAGATGTCAATAGTTAGTCAGCCAGAAGCTCAGATATTAAGAGATTTAAAGAGAAAAGAATTTCCTTATACATATAATTCTTGTGTTATGATTTTAAAAGGCTATAAATACTCAATGTACTCCAGAATTTTGAAGGGTATTATCAAGATTTTTTTAATTAAAAGAGAGATTTTGGCAGGTTTTAAGATATTAGTTTTTATACTCTCATATTTATTTAATAAAAGAATTTCCTTTCGATTATTTGATGGTTACAAAGAGTATGAGTAGGTAAATTTCTTCATTGGCTGGTTGAGATAACAAACCCTAAATTATGATCTGTATGAGTTTTTTTTTATTATGCTTAATTATTTTATGTGATATTTGATTTTTTGTTCCCTATTATCTTCATTAAGCGTCATATATGTTTTATTGGGGACTTTGATGGTTTATACTTTGACGATATATTCGTTGCTTAGTTTTTGATATATCATAAACTTTTTATGTATGATACATGCTTAGATTTTGAATGATTATATTTGTTATTTATAGATCATGCTTAGGATAATATCAAAATTCATGGATTAACCAAGGAAAATTAACCAATTATCAAATCAAAACGTTATTTTAATTTTTTGCTTCAATGTTTTATTTTCTGGTTATATGAGACCACGTGATCTATATAACTAAGATAAAATAAACATTAACTCATCCAGTAATTTAATCTTGGGGCGTTAAACCAGCTAACTAATATGACTTTCTAGTTTGTTTTACAATCAATTTCTAACTAATTAGTTTTCCATCAATTCATAATCTTTAGTTTCGTAACATATATTTTTTAGTGTTAGAATACAATCACAAAGTATTGTATGCTTGAGAGAACGATCTTAGATTTACTACTTCAGTACTACTTGTCGATCTTCAGCACTTAGGAGTGCACATTTTCTATTGCATCAAGTTTTTGACGTTGTTATTGGATATCTATACTATTGTGTTCTACACTTTAGTGCAGATTATGATTCTTACATTATTAACCATTGTGATTTGAATTTTTATGACCAATTGGAGGAGAATATTTAACAGTAGACTTTTAAGGTCATACTCAAATCCGCAACTGCTTCCAATCCATCAATCACTTCAAAACATGAGCATCAATAAACAAAGCACAATGAATAACAACAATAATAATAACAGATTTGAAGGCCATAACACAAATGATGATCAAAGTCAACATACAGGCATTGGAAGGTCCCTACGTGATTACTTACAACCAGATTGGACAACCCAATCTTTTTGCATTATTTTTTTTTAAATATAGGGTACTTTGAAATAAAATCTAGGGTCGTACAACTTTTATCTAAGCTCCATGAGATGGATATAGAGAGTCCATATTTACATCTTTATGAATTTGAAGAGGTTAGCATTATTATCAATCTAAAAAATATTAGTGCGGAGAATTAAAGCTTAAGCACTGTCCTTTCTCTCTAAGGGACAAGACTAATATATAGTTACACTCCTTACGCTTGTAGTCAATTGAAAGATGGGAGAGATACAAAAAGAATTCTTAAAGAAATTATGTTCCTCACATTGAACTAATTATTTGTGAAGGCAAATCGCCATCTTTAAAAAGAAAGATGAAACATTATTCGATTATTAGGATAGATTGAATGATTTGCTACTGTTATGCCCACATCATGGCTTTGACATATGGAGGACCATGCACATCTTCTATCAACAACTTGATACTACAACCTATTTGCCATGGAATTGAAAAAACTTTTTTATTGACAGCTTCTCAATTATAATGGCTGCCCGTTTACAGAAGATGTGAAAAATCTAGTTTCCTCTTTGTTCAAGGCTGGGTTCTTTAGTAGCCATGGAGGACGATCATGCTCTTTGTTAACACTTTGAACAAGTTCTTCAGTTGGCAGTTCTTGTAAAACTCTTGGATGTAAGGGTTCTAGATCTTTAGCACAAGTGCTCAAAATGGAGATAATCCAACTAGATATCTATGTGTGTGACTGTCTGTACGACATTTTTAGCCCAGCATTTGGCTATTTATAAAGATTTGCGAGACCCTTTGAATTGGTGTAACGGTCCAATTAATGCCTCATTGATTGAGGATTAATTCTTTATCTTTTAAACCGTTGGATTTGTGTTAAATCTCCAGGATTTGTAACTAACGTCTTTAATCCTCCCAGTAGCTCACGTGGCATGCTCAGACCCGCATTTTAGTGTCATTTGAGATAATTTTCACTTCTCAAGGCTTTAAAGCAGAATCGCGACCCTCTGGGGTTCGCGTATTGGTTTTACTTAGTTCCAATTATGAGCTAAGAAGAAGTTAGTTGCAGATCTCTCTATAGTAAATGATCCATATTTGAGTTTTAGAAACATGTCTTACTTGATAAGACCCGTATTGGGCGTAAATGAGGATAATTTTTATCCCTTAAGAGTTTAGATGAAAACAGAACCCTCTGGAGTTTGCATGAGTTATGTTTAGCTCTATTCATAAGCTAAGAAGTTCACTAAAATAGCGGATCTCTCTTTGATCGATAATCGGCTTTTTAGTTTATTAGTTGGGCCCGCCCTTTTATTGAAAAGGGGCCAACTTTGGCTTTTGTGGGTCACACCATGATCTCACATGTGAGTCGTGGATTAGATCTGCATTTTAATGTCACTGCATGGATCATTCTTTTAAAACGCAACCCTGTGGGACCCACCTAATTCGTGGGATTCTCTTGGTGAAGATCCGCATTTTGGACTATTTTGAAAGATAAAATGAGACTCTTTGAGGGTCGTATTTTAGCCTTTCTTGCTTCCGAGATGCGGATCTCCCTATGACAGATGATCCACATGTTATCTATAATAAGTTCTTCTTTTCTTAACTTTCTTTCTCAAAATTTTCGCCCACAAAACCCCTTCCAAAGTTTTCAAAATCTCGTAATGAAATAATTTGGATAAACTAATAATTAAAAAGTGTGAATTTGTGCTTAAGAAGAAAAACGCAATCCTGTGTTAAAAACACGGGTCAGCGCTTGAGAGGAAAATTGCGACCCTGCATTAAGAATGCGAGTCTACGTTTTATGTGGCATATCTGAAGCTCTGCCACTTTTGATGCCTCTTCTCGTGCAGAGATCAAAGCATCCCATGCGCTCACTAATGGGAAGATCTTTACGAGATTTGGGCTAAAGATCTCGGTCGTCAATTCCTCTCGATTATCAAATTTCTTATATTAAGTTCCATAGTCACTTCTGAAAAGACTTCGAACTCTCAAGTTTTCTTTGCCTCCAAGCTTCTCCAAGTTCTTTGTCTTCAGGCACTTTTCAGGATCTTCATCTTCAAGCTTTTCCCAAACTCTTTGTCATTTAACCTTCGGGTTTTTCTACCTCAAGTTTTCTTGGAACTTTTACAAAGAAGATGACGAAGAAGTCTTCAACTTCTGGTCAAACCACTGGTGGCTCTCAAGACCCTCAGGTCGTTTTTGGCCCTTCTTCAGCAATGGTTCGGCAAGAACCTTTAATTGGTGGTGAGCTTCTTGTTTCCCTGTATGATTTATGGATTGAAAGTGCCGTTTTGAAACACGGGTTCATTCCTCATATTTAAAATCATTTTATTTTAATCCCTTATTTTCTTCTAATGCAGTAAACTATGTATGCTTTAAGTCCCCCTTCCAAAAATTATTACTTTGTCCACGTGGGTGGATACGATGGCAAAACTCATTTTAGACTTCATGGGGATTTTCTAGTTTGTGTAATGTCTAGCAGTAAAGAAAAGAAGAACAAAATTTTAGTTGCTACTCATTCTACCTTGAGGGAAATTATAACAAATGCTCCTTTTGAAGGAAAGAACAGGAAATTGCTGAGTAGGCCTTGTTTCTTGTTTGGAGATAAGCTACATATCCCCGATGATTGCTTAGATGATGGGGACTACAAGTGGCTTTGTCAAGTTGGAGATCGTAACTTGTTTCTTTCAAATATGGAAAGATCTTACCCTTTCCTTTATCTTCAATCTATTTCTATTCCTAGGACCATAGATTGATATCTAAATAAAATGCAGGATGGAATTTCGTTAGGTGGATTTAAAGCGCATGGCGCGTTTCCACTTTCTTCTAGGAAGAATGTTTCAGGATTACTTCTAGGGTCATTGAAGAAGGAATACCCTTTAGGCGAGACTCCTTTGGTTGCTTTCACTTTTTACATCGATTTGTTGATGCAAAGGGGGAATTCCTAGTCCAAGACTTTTGTTCAATAGAGTGGATTCATTCTTCTCCGAAGGGCTGGTGGGTGATACTAACCGGTTATTTCTTGAAAACTTTTGAAGAGCATTTGAAAAATATAGGTCTTTATCATGCAATAAGGACAATCCATCATGGAATTCCTCCTAGTCGCTTTCATTTCTTTTGCTTACTTGAATTGTATAATTTTGATACCTGCACCTTTTTCACACCTTGTGGTGAATTAGGGCTCGAACTCCATGAAATGCATGAAGTTTCAGGGTTGCCCATGGGAGAAATTCCCTATGAGGAATATGTTCCTACTGGGAAAGAACTTCATTTGTTGAAGGCTCAATATCCTTGATCTACGAGATTTACTGGGAACTGTTTTGTCATTACCATATGTGTGCTCATATGTCGGGTGTCCAGCACCATGGGGTAAAGCAAAAGAAATAGTTAGAATATCTTCTCCCCAATTTTGAGGCAAATAATTCTAATTTCACTCATCTTCCCATAGTTTCCGAACAGGAGATTGAAGATAGGATTGCCCATTATGGGACAAATGCTTATATTACCTAATCAGATGAAGACATCTTCAATGCTAGGACCTCTTTTGACAGTTTTCATTATCAAGCCTAACATCCTCTGTCGGATCTAGCTTTACTAGTAGGTTTCTTAATGTTGTGGCTAAAGCGCTGTGTGATTCCAACATTGCCACAGGAAGCACTGTCAGCTGTAGTAGTATATCCAGCAGTGCTGCTAGCATACGGCCGTCCCCTTAGCTTACTACCAGTGATGGTTTGCGGTATACAGAGTGGGTTAAGGGTGCTGACTGATAAGTTTTTCAAGGTCAAAGAAGTTCTGTATAAGGATGGAATCACAAGGACCAAAACTCCAAATCCACGGGTAGAGCTTCTCTATATGTATTTGATGGCTTGGATTGTTTGACATTTTCCTTCATTGATGAGCCTAATTCATTCTCAAATAGACCTAAACTCACCAAAAGTTCAACACTATGAGAGATCACAGTGGAAAGGCAGTTACATGGCCGTGATTCGTAGAGAGCTTCAACATCATACCAATTTTCAGTTGTATAAGTGCTTTCCTTATTTTTCAAATGCTGATTATGGTGAAGAATTCATGGACTCGCCTGATGCTAAAAGTTTTAATACTCTGTCTCTTGGATGTTTCTGGTGGTTGATAAGCAGTCGTCCTGGGCACTTTGTCCTCCATATAGGGAACACTTGTTATATTGAATTTTATTATCCCAGTCGTTTCTCCCACCAATTTGGATATGACCAATGGTATGTTGGGAATCCAAATGCATCCATCAATTCTGTTGGCAATTTACTTGAAGGAGCCAGAGCTTTGTACCACTTTATATCTGGTGGTATGAATGCTAGATTTAATTTACCCTTGAAAACTCCAAACTTATACATTTTCTTTAGTTTATGTAACTGTTATTCTGCTATCCCCTTAGTTCCTCCCAACTTCGATGTAAATAACACCTGCTTGAGGGATATTAAAGCATGGTTTCCTTAGAAGGAGGCTAGTAGCACAAGAGTTCCGGAAATAGATAATTTTGGATAGAAATATGATAGTGAGGAAGATGACTTGAGAGATGAAAGAGACACCACCACGGTTCCAGTGGATCAACCCATATCTCCAGTCATTCCAATATATGTTCCTCTTATAGCAGAAGGATCATCTTCAGGGTTAGGATCTTCTCCTTAGAAGATTACTTCTAAACGGAAAGGTCAAAAACGGTCCTGTGACCTGCCAATCATCCCAGAAGCTGTTTAACTTAGGCTAGTGCAGCAACTCTAAGTTCAACTTTCAAAGCTACTGAAGAAGAACAAGAAGAAGAAGACGGGTCAAGGCTGCATCCTCATTCATCTAAGAAGTGCCGTAACCAAGGGCCTATTATCAAAATTGTAGAGGGTACTCAAATAGTATCTGAATTTCCAAGTGAAATAATCACAGAGGCTCCTTCCACTATTCCAGTGGCTGAGGCCTTATCTACTACTGAACCTCCTCCTATAGGAGTGCAAGCAGGTTCAGAAGACTCAATTCAAACTGCCCCTAAGGATATTGCAACTCCTGCTCCTCTAATAGTCCAAAGTGGATGATAATGAAGTGCAAGTTGTTGGGTAGATTTGTACATCAGACTCTACAGATTATCAACCCGCAGAGATTGACCAAACTCGTAAATCTTTGCTTTGTGTAATTCAAATTTTGATATATTTTGCCAAATTTATTACTTTAGGGTTTAATCTCATCTTCTGATTTTTAATCATCCAGGCGATGATGAAGATGATGTTGACAGCGATGACGTTCGCTCTTCTACTCCTCCATTAGATCATAGCAGTACACTTTTCTGATAGTGGAAGAGAGAGCCGAGATATACAGACCTGGGGAATCGATCGCTCAACCCAAGTTTATACAGAGAAAAGAAATTTTGATCTTTTCATTTTCCTTTCTTTTATTTAACCATTTTCTCTTCTTTTAGAAGCGCTATCATCTACCCCGACCTCAGAACATGTGCCTGAAATCGAAGCTTCTTCAATTGAAGTTGCAGTTCCAGTTGAGGTTATATCTGAGTACTATCTGATTAGAAGCTTCTTCAGCTGAAGTTGCAGTTCTAGCTGAGGTTATTGCTACTGCTACTATTGGATCTGCCCTGACTACTTCTGTTAAGATTATCAAAACAATTCCTCATATTGAGATCAGTGTCGAAGTCATTCCTCCAATTGAAGCTGCTTCTCCTACTGAAGACGCGACAAGGATTACTTCACTTTTGCAGGAATCACTTCCCCATTTGTCCCCAACTATTGGAGCTACTGAAGTTGCATGTACTTCTATTGTCACTTCTCCAATTGAAGCTACTGCTCCTACTGAGGTTGTTAATGCTTCTTCTAAAGATACAACAAGGATTACTTCACTTTCGCAAAATCTACTTCCACATTTGTCCCCAACTATTGGAGCTACTGAAGCTGCATCTACCACTGTTGTTGCTCTTCTATTATCTACAGTTTCTCCATTTCCACCAATAACAGATGCAGAGATTGATGCCTTTGATGATGAACTGCTTTAGTGTGCCATCAAAGATTTTCTCTCTTTCTTGGATCACTATATCAATGTAATTTTGAAAGGTAAACTCTTTGCTTCTGTTGCGAATTTTTTGAACAATTACATCGGTGGCATAGAAAGTGTTGGTGGAGAGGAGAAGGTAGCTCCATATAGAGTAATAGTGACTCAGCTACAAATTATGCTAAAGCTTTGTTGAAGATTCATAGTGCAGATAATAAAAAATGATTGAGACGACATTTAAGAGGTTACTAGAGGAGCAACTTGAACTTCACAGAGAAGCTCAGGAACAATTAAATGCTCATCAGGATCATCTTAAGAAAGTCCAATCTGCCAGCAACTGTCTGAGTGAGCAGATAGAGAGTGCTATTGCCTCACCAAAAGGTCAGGATCAAGGAAGTATTGCCAGGGCTTAGGCCTTTATTGAAAGAACCAAAAAGGCTCGTGAAGAGACTGTGAGGACCATCACTGACTTAACTAGGCAGTGTGATGATCTAAATAAAACCCTCTTGATTGCTCAGGCTAAATTAGAAGCTTTCAAATCTGACTCGGCACACAATCTGGCTATTAGTGAAGAAGAATTACGAAGACAGGCTACCATTCAAGCTTATTAAGTGATTCAATCAGAAATGAGAGAGGTTGAAGAAAAGCTTAAAACTCTCTTAACTCAATAGTCTGTATGCTCTGATATTGTAAGGAGTTGTTTGTAAGGAAATTATGAAAATGAATGGAAATGTTTTAGCTGTTGGAAATTTTTTATCATTTATTCAGAGGTAATTATTAACTTGATGAATGGATTTGGTTTTGATGATCAATGGTAACTGTTAACTTGATGCATCATTGACTCTTTTTGTATATTGACCAGAGGTAATCATTTAACTTGACAATATAGAGTCTGTATTCAAATGCTCAAATTGATATTGCCACGAATGGATAACTTTTTTGAACATGATAGAAATAATCATTAACTTTTCTGAATAATTTGTGATCTTCGTTGTTTAGTGAACTATAGTATAACAGCTTTTGGAGTTGGTAGAGGTAATTTTTAACATAGGAAAATTCTGGTGGAAATGAAAATTTTATTTGTCAGAGATAATTTTTAATTTGACAAAATTTGATAGAAAAAAATTTTGTTTTGTCAGAGATAATTTTTAACTTAACAAAATTTCTGGTGGGAATGGAATTTTGTTTGTCAGAGGTAATTTTTAACTTGACAAAATTTTGATGGAAGGAAATTTAGAGACAAAACGCAATTCAGTGAGAATTCGCACTTTTTTTACGCTCCGTACTTTTGACTGTCTTCTTTAGAGTCAAAATGCGACTTTGTGATGATCCGCATTTTTGACTGTTTTTCTCAGAGACAACATGCGTCTTTCTGATGATTCACATTTTTGATTGTTTTTCTTTGGTTTTGAAATGTGGATTTTGGCAGAAAAACTTAGAATCTGTCAGAAGTAAGAGCTTAAATGACAGTTCATAAAATTTTTAGCAAACTCCCAACTATAAACGGATTTGTTTAACCTTTACCAATCGCCATTTGTGTTGGGCTAGCCATACTTTTTTCCTCAGCATGATGTGTTTTTGAGGATTTCATTTGGGTTTAAATACTAAACTTTTCTCTTCTCTAAACCCTAGCAGGTTAGAGCAATTTATGCTTTTTACCCCTAACATGGTGGGGTTGGTGAGAAACTTGTTCTCTTCCCATGGCTTTGACAGTATTGGACAGTTCATGCATTCTACCCCAAACATGGTGGGGTTGTTGAGGACTTTGTTTGAACTTATATGCCAAACTTTCCTCTATCCTTAGTTATAGAGACATAGAATTCATTTAGTACTTCTGTTGGTGTGTGTTTGCAACAAGCTAACATATCTTCACTCATTGTACTTCATTGGGGAAGTTGATGAAGTAGCAGACCACACAATATTAACTGCACCATGTTAAAACTTGGTAGAAATGAACTCCTTGTAGATGAGCTCCAGTTGACTGGTGAACAAATTGGTCCTATTTTGGAGATAATAGTGTCAAGAATTGGATACATTTATTAATCTCTTTGTAGGCTTCGTATGTTCGGCACTTGAGCGGACCGATGACCAAAGTCATAATATTGAATTTTTCTTTTGTTGGCGAAGAATTCAAGTATGTGTATCAAATGATTTGATACTTTTGTATTCTCTTTTCCACGGTACCGGTTGGAGATGTAATTGAGGGTTATTGAAGAAGATATATATCTCAAACCACTCAATTTTTAACTTGATTGCTTCTTACTATTACATAAGCTATTTTTGCCTTTAAAAAGGTTCGGGGTCTTTCTCTTTTGTTGAAAACTAACTTGGCTTTCTATTAAGAGTAATATTTCTTTAGAAATTTCCTATTGATTGGCATCATTATTTTGTCGCCATTCGGTTTTGCCAACCGATATGCGTCATTTGAATAAACCACATCAATGACAAAAGGTCCTTCCTACTTTGGCTAGAACTTTCATTTATATTTTTGATTAGTTATGATCGGTTTTCTTATTGAAAGGACCAGATCACCTTTCTTAAAAGTTCTATGCTTGACCTTTTTATTAAATATTTTGGAAATTCGCACTTGATAAAGCTCAATGCGTTATTGAGTCTCAAGATGCTTGTCATCATGAGCTTCCAATTTTAGAAGTCTCTACTGATATTTTTCTTCTTGCGTCATTTTGGTTGCTAATGCAACTCGTAAAGAAGGAATTTGGATCTCCAAAGGAAGTACCGCTTCAGATCCATACACCAAAGAAAAAGGCATAGCATTTGTAGGTGTCCTGACAGTAGTTCGGTATGTCCAAAAACATTCTCCAAGCTTTTTGTCCCAATTACGTTGGTTGAATGAAACGAACTTCTTAAGAAGCTTCACAATAGTTTTGTTGAATGCTTCTGCTAAACCACTGGCTGCAGGATAGTATGGAGACGATGCCACACTTTTGATCCGGTATTTGTTGTAAAATCTAGAGAATGACTAACTCACAAACTGAGGTTCGTTATCATAAGCAATTCTTCTAAGCACTCCAAATCGGTAAATGACATGATGTTTAATGAATTTTATCACATTTGATGTCTTCACTTCTGTTAGTGGAACAACTTCAGTCCATTTTGAAAAGTAGTCAGTTATGGCCAATATGAACCGGTGACCTCTTGTTGATGGTGGCGAAATTGACCCAATAATGCCTATTTCTCACTGTTAAAATGGCAATGATGTAGCCATTGGATGGAGATATTCTGGTGCTTGATATATTAAATCTTCATGTATTTGTCATACTCTATATTTTCTAGTATAAGCAACTACATCTATCATCATCTTGGGTCAATAATATCCCATTCTTTGAAGTCTATTCTAGAGTTTTGGTTATGTTTGATGTACTCCGCAAATGCCGCTATGAGCTTCTTCTAGTGCTTACTGAGCTTCCTTTTTAGAAAGACAACGAAGAAAGATCCCATCATAGGATTTTCTATATAACGTACGAACTTCGGCATTATAATAGAATAGAATAACTTTTCTCCAAAATGTTGTTTTTTTGGGTTCTTCTGGCAAATTCCGTAAAGAACATAATCTATATAAGGAAATCGCCAATCTCTTGGTTCAAGATCATTTTCAAGGGCATGTACTTCATGTATTTCTTGTTTCTTATCCGAAGCTAACTCCATTTTGAGTTCATTCTTCGGACAGAACAATTCTTTGCTTCCCACTGTTTGCGTTTGTTAGCATCTTTAGGCAACGCTAAAGTGGTAGCTAACGAGGCTAGTGAGTCAATATAACTATTCTGATAGTGTGGCATATGATTGATATAGAAGCCATTGAAACTATCAACTATCTTCATGACCATTTTATAATAAGGTAGGAGATCTTCGTTTTTGACTTTGTATTCATCTTTGACTTTATTAAAGATGAGCTCAGAATCTCCATATGCTTCTAAATATTTCACTTCTAGTTGTTTGGTTATTTTCAGGCCAATAATTAAGGCATTGTATTCGGCAACATTATTGGAGCATGACTCCGTCAGAGAGTACGCTCGAGGAGAAACACTCCTGCTACCACTTTTCCTTTAGTTCGCATTCTCGAAACGCCATCAAAGAAAAGTTGCCAGACTTCCTCTGCAGTGGTATTTGCTTCAGCAGTTTCTTGTGGAGTATCACCTTTTGAAATTGTATCTCTGTTGATTACTTCGTCAGTAATGTCTTCATACAATTTTGAAGAAGCTAGAATTAGGTTCTTAGCTAAGAAATCAGCCATGGCCTAACCTTTAATTGACTTTTGTGGGATAAAATGCATGTGTTGTGATAGCAAAATAGCCCTATTGAATAGTCTTGAATTTAATGACTCTGGTTTGGTCATTAATATTCTTAATGGATTAACCCTCGATATAACGTGGATTGTTTGCCCTAATAAATAGTGTCGCTTTTCTGTACTGCAAACACCAAAACTAGGTATTCTTTTTCCACTAGGTTATATCAATGTTCAGCTCCAATTATCATTTAATTAAGGTAGTATATAGCTTGCTTTTGTCCAAACTCGTTCTTTTGGGCTAATAAAGCTCCCAAAGAATGGTCCATGACTCTCACATATAATATGAAAGGTATTCCTGTTAGTGGAGCTATAAGGATGGGTGGCTTCATAAGATAGCCCTTAATCACCTCAAAAGCTTTCTGACATGCATCATCCCAAATGAATGACACTCCTTTCTTCATCAGCCGTGCATAAGGTTAACATCTCCCGAACAAATTTGTTATGAACCTGCAAATGGGTGCTAGCCTTCCTTACAATCCTCTTAATTCTTTAAGATTTCTAGGTGGTGACATATCTTGAATTTCTTTGATCTTATCAGGATCGCGATGAATTCCTTATGAAGTGACTACAAAGCTAAGAAACTTTCCAATGAAAACTTCCAGAAAAGATTTTGTTGGGTTCATCTTAAATTGGTGCATTCGCATGAGGTCGAACACCATTCTCAAGTCATGAAGATGATTGTCTTTGCCTTAGCTTTTGATCGCTAGGACATCTACACAGCATTCCACCGTCTTCCGAATGGCACATTGGTATGTGGCGCCAGCGTTCTTCAAACCGAAGGGCATAACTATATAACAATACACCACCAGTGGCGTTCTAAAAGACGTATGCTTCTCATGTTAAGGATGCATTTTAATTTGATTGTACCCTGAAAATACATCCATGAAAGACATCCGTTCATAGCCGCAAGTGTTGTCAATCATGACGTCTGTAATGGGCAAAGGAAATTTATCCTTCGGGCATGCTTCATCCAAGTCCTTGAAGTCAATGTAGGCCCTACTCTTCTTATCTGAATGTTGTTCTTCACAAATAAAACCTAATTCAATTAACTTTTGATTTCAACTTTGATGGCTTCCATTATTTTGGGACGAAACTTTCGTTGTTGTTGTTTGATAGGTTATGCATCTGGTCGGATGTTAAACTTGTGCATCGCCACTTTTGGGTCAAGTCCTGGCATGTGTTCATAATTCTAGGCAAAAACATCAATATACTCTCGAATAAGAGAAACATTGCTTGTTTTTCTTTAGAAGATAAATTTCACTGATAAATATGGGTTTGGATTAACTTCATTGCCCATATTTATTTGTATCATCTTATCTTCAGTTGGAGGTTCACGTTGTTCAAACTGAACTTCCCACTTCATGTTGAGGTGCTTCGCCCTGGAATCATTCTTGATCGGCGACAATTTTTCCTCATATTCTTCTTTTTGATATGTGAAGACCATATTGATGGAGACTTCTCGAAAAATGGCTCCAACGCTTACATCTAAATCCTAGCATAATGATTCAAATGAATGAGTTTGTCGAAACCCTTCAGAATTTGTTTCTAAAAGGTTCTCGGGAGTAGTAACATATCTTAACTCCTTACTAGTCTTATTATGGTAATCTAGCATTTTTCCTTTTGGGACAAAGAGTCAAAGCATACTCTTCTTCCTTTTCCAAAATTCAATCCTCTGCCTTTGGTTAGGCTATATCCTATCTTTTTTTTATCATTTTATGGGAGTATTTATCATAATAAAAAAACTCGGGATTTTCCTATTCTTCCTCAGAATCTTAACATTTTTTCTTTATTATTGTTTGCTTTTCCAAATAGTATATGTTTTTGACCTCTATATTTGGGAGAGACTTCAAAGATCGCTTCACTCACATCTCCATCATCATCACTTTGTATACAAAAGGATGATGGATGGGTGCTTGGAATGATGCTAAGTAGTATTTTGTTTAGTTGATAGTTAACTGCGTCAGTACTAGTACTTGAGCGAGACGAATAAGCAAACTCTATATTTTCATTAATTACCCACTCGCTATTAGGGTTACCGGTGTCATTTACATCAAGGCCTTTAAGGCTTACTACAATGGGTTCAACTTTCTAATTTTCATCATCAGATCTCGAATCTTCAAATCATGTTCAGTATCGGCCTCATTGCCACTATCGATTCCTCTGGAGCAGATTGTTCAGCTGGTTCAAATGTGTCTTGATATAGCAGCGCATCAACAAAGTAGTTTTCAAGCCCTTTAAAGGGTTGCTTTTCTGCCACCAGGTCTTCACATTCCCATCTTTGTCCACATACTTCATACTCTAGTGTAGTGTAGAAGGAACAATGAGGTTGAGGTGAATTCATGGCCTTCCGAGTAATAGGTTGTAAGACATGTCAGCATCTATCATATAGCATGTGACTTCCATCTTTATTTAGATCACCGATCTGGCATTTCAATTTCACTTTGCCCAAAGGTTTACTACCATTAGCATTAAACCCAAAAATGGTCATATTTGTTGATGCCAGTCTGTTGCTTGGGACTCCTAGATACCGCAACACTTTCCTTGACATTAGACTTAGAGCGGATCAGGGTCAATTTGAATTTAGTCAATTTTGGTTGACTCTATATAGCCTTTGTAATACAGAGGTCGATGATGCTTGTTATTCTTCACTTGCAAATCTTCTGGAGAGAAAGTTATGCATAGTATCTTTTTAGAAATCTAGTGGCATATTGCACAGACTTCTTCTTCTTCAGTTGTTAAAGGAATTTAGGCCAGAAATATCACAGAGTCTTGCAGAGCCTCTCTTAAGCTTCCCTTGTTTGCTTCGACAGTCTTAGGAGCCCATACAAAGTGATTCTCACAGGAATATTGGCAAGTTGTGCCAACACATCGAATTGGAAAAGCTTCTTGGAACTTTCAGCCAATTTTTTTCTTTAGTTTTAAGAGCTTTGTCAAATCTAAGGTCTTTCTACTTTCTCTTCTCTGGAGGCCGAGGTTCAACCACTTGATCATAATTCTTCAAGAAGTCTTTCCCTGATTGACTCCTAGAAGGTTTCTGCTGGTCGTCATTGACTGCCAAGGATTCTTTGATCTCCTCTTCTGAAATATAGAGAGGATAAATTCCTACATCATCTTCAGGAACTGTAGTGACTGCATTGAAAGTACGTGCTTTCTCTTTTGATTTCTTCATAGATGAACTTGAACTCCATTGCTCATCTTCGAAGAGGTCTGGATGCACCCACATTATCTCTCCTTTAGAGGTTTCAAAAGGAGATAATACTTTCCTTTGTTGTTGATAAGAATCATAATTTACAACCCTCATTGTACCTTTAGGAATTGGTTGTACTCCATCTTGAATAGTTGATTATATCCATTCTGAAGCCTTTCCAAACTTAAAAGTCACCATGTTTGCTGTCACCTTCTTCTGATCTTCTCATAGCTTGATGACATTAGAATCCACTAGAGCTTGGATCTTATCCTTTAGAATATAAGAATTCTTGACAGGATAATCAACGATCCTATGATACAGTAACTGGGATTGTTAACCTTTCCTGCTTCTTCAGGTTGCTTTGACTATGACAGCTTCAACATATTCTTCGTTATGAGCAGATTGAAAATGGTTGTGGTATGCTCATCTTTGAAAGAATATTGTTTTTGACGAACTCGTGATTGAGGGGGAGTCCTCGAAGGAGGCTTGGTTGGGCTTAGAGCATCTACAACCATCGTCTCTTTCCCTTTTGGTCAAGACAATTGAGCTATTCCAGGATTGTTTCTTTTTTGTCTCCCTCATTTTTTTAGTTTTAAGCCTCTGTGTGATTTCTTCAATCTCTTCAGCTTGTAGTGAGAGATCTTTCCAAGTGGAGGACTTTACGGCCCCCATTCTGGTGAGGATTTTTGTGGAAAGATTATGTCTGCAAGTCTCCACTAAGGTCTTTTCAGGCATCCCATGCGGACACCTTAAAGAATTATTTCTGAATCTCTTGATGAAATCTCGAGTTGACTCTCCTTTCTATTACTTTGTAGTGAGGAGTGTTGGCATTAAGATCTCCATATTATCTTCATAGAACCTTGTTAGGAAATCCTTTCCATATCATTCCATGAATTAATGGTTTCTGGGTCCAATCTCTGGAACCATTTAAATGCTAGACCCGTTAGAATACTAATAAAAACTCATGTGATGATTAGGTCATTCCCAGTCAAATGACCAGTATATGATTTGAAGTAGTAAATGTACTAATTTGGTGCACATTTTCCATTGAAGGACTTGAGTTTCAATAGCTTATAATTTTTTGAGAATAGTATACCTTCCCATTCCATCGGATAAGGCCTTACAACCCCCAGGTCTTACAAGTTGTTCCTATGCATTAGAGCATTGAGTTGATTCTGGAAGGTTTCCAAAAAGGTGCTATTTGGATTAGCTTCATATTCTAAATTCCCAGAATGATGTTCAGAACGATTATCTTCTTCTTCACGATGATCCTCATTGTTATCATTAGTGTTTTCAGGAGGAGTATGAGGTTCATCTTGAGGTCTTTTTC
The DNA here is from genome assembly GCA_036321105.1 of Dracaena cambodiana. Taxonomy (NCBI): domain Eukaryota; kingdom Viridiplantae; phylum Streptophyta; class Magnoliopsida; order Asparagales; family Asparagaceae; genus Dracaena; species Dracaena cambodiana. The sequence continues at coordinate 49,076,708 of JAYEPQ010000002.1, forward strand.
CCTTATCCTTCTTTGAATTGCGGGGACCTTTAGAAAAAGATTCTCCTTTGTCCATCTTTTTCCTCTCGTCGATCAAGAGTCGAAGCATGTCTCTGATCTCATCTATGGTACCTGCTGTTTCTGGATGATCTTATCCTGTTCATCCATCCTTTTCATAAATTCTTCCAGAGTTGCCTGCATCATGTGTGCAAAGGCAGACTTCTGCAGGAATGAGTCCGAAGTCTGAGACTCGGTCACAGCAGAATTCTCTGTTTCCTCTTCTTCAGAGGAGGCTCCAGCCATCTTTCTGTAGTCCAATAGCACTGTCACCCCTTTCTTGAGTCAGGTATTTTGAAAGACACCCCGCATCTCGCTAAATACACTCTTCAAGCCAGAAGAGTGTTCAGAGTCTGATGAGTCCATTCGAGGAAGGTTTTTCGTTTTTTTTCTTCTTCTTTCCCCTGAATTTTATCATATTGTATGATTCGTCTGGGTATTCTGGTTCAGAAAACTCTTGTTTAATGGCGCATCGTCTTCTCTTTGAAGGTTGAGCTGGAGACGGCACTAGTCTATTGAAGACAGATAGTTTTGTAGGAGTCACAATGCAGCAGCAATGGGATAACACTGCATTAATCATCTGTTTACAATTACAGTGAGACTTCTGGGATTTTTCTCGTTTCTTGTTGAGAAATTACCTAATATCTCTTGAATTGGAACTCATTGTCTTGTTATCAGAGGCAACTTCCCCTCCAAATAGTATCTTCAGGATAGAAGTTTCTACTCCCATAAAAATATTAGGAGCAAACTTTACTCTAGCCATGGTGGCTGAAGAATGAACTTCATACGAAGCCAAGACTGAAAGTCCTTGAGCCTTAGAAGCTAGTTCTTTTTTAGAAGCAAGGGTCTGATGGCTGCATTTTTCTGTTGAAATGCGAATTTGAGATCCGTGCCCGGCTTCAGGAATGCAACTTTGAGACTCGCGTTTATCTTCTGGGATGTCGCCTTGAGGTTTGCATTTTTCTTTAGGAATGCGACCTTGAGGTCCGCATTTTGCTTCAAAAATGCGACCCTTGAGGTCCACATTTTGGTTCAAAAATGCGAGTGTGGGCCCCATGTTTAGTCTGTGAAATGCAGACCTAAACTCTGCACTTGTGGTCAAAAATGACTTGGTGGGCAACCGGTGTTTCGTATAGGAAAAATGGATGAACCCAACTGCATCTGGATCCAACTTCTGGTTGGGGACCACAACTTCACTCTTTGATCGCTACATGCGAATTGGAGCTTTACGTACTGGTTCCATGACAGTTGGTTCTTTTTTCATGGCTCTGCGAGTTGCACGAGCCTTGCTTCTTCTTATATTCCTTCTCATAGTGCGAGTGAGAAGAACCTTGTCTTCAGTATCATCTCTTTGAAGATCGGAGAATGGTCATTTCTCTTTGTTGTTGTAGGAATTTAGACCATTCCCTTGAGATCTTTCCGGATCTTGAGAGGGAGGTACCTGGAGCCTTGTGCTTCTAGAGGAGACATCTTTCATTTGAGACCGGATTGGTCTGAGGAGTCTTTTGACAGGACCATCATCCATGGAGCCTCATTGGAGACTGAGTTGTTTGAGACCTTGTGGCATTTCCGCGAGGATCCTGGGCTCATGGAGCTAGAGAAGAGGAATTCCTCACATTTCTCCTAGTCGAGCTCGATAACAAGTGACTCGACCATAGTGCCAACTGAAATTTTGTCGGATTGGACTACAACCATATCATCGGAGATGATAGGCATCCCCAGTGGAGTCACAAATCATCTGTTTGTCATGAAAATGAAAAAATCTTTTTTATTGATAACTTTTCAATAGAAGAGATTACAATTATAATGGTTGCTCGTTTATAGAAGATGAGCAAAATCTAATTCTCCCTTTGTTTAAGACTGGGTTTTGTAGTAGCCATGAAGGACGATCCTGCTCTCTGTTGACACTCCGAACAAATTCTTCAGTTGCCAGCTTTTGTAAAGTTCTTGGATGCAAGGGCTCTAGATCTTTAGCACTTGTGCTAAAAAATAGAGATAATCCAATCGGTATCTGTGTGTGTAACTGTCTATACCCCTTTTTCAGCCCAGCTTTCAGCTATTTATAGAGGTTTATAAGACCTTTGAATTGGTGTAACAGTCCAATTAATGGCTTCCTTGATTGATGATTAATTCTCTATCTTTTAACCCGTTGGATTTGTGTTAAATCTCCAGAATTTATAATCGACATCTCTAATCCTCTGGATTTATAACTAATGTGGATCTCAGCTTTTAGATCCACATTTTAACTCCTGGTAGCTCGTGTGGTATGCTCAAACCTGCGTTTGAGAGTCATTGGAGATAATTTTCACTCCTCGAGACTTTAAAGCAGAACCGCAACCCTTTAGGGTTCGCGTATTGGTTTTACTTAGCTCCAATTATAAGCTCAGAAGAAATCTGTCATGGATCTTTTTATAATAAATGATCCGTATTTGAGCTTTCAGCAACATGTTTTGCTTGATAAGACCCATGTTTGAGCATAAATAAGGATAATTTTTATCCTTAAAGAGTTTAGAATGAAAACGCGACCCTCTGGCATTCACATGAGTTATGTTTAGTTCTAATCATGAGCTAAAAAGTTAACTAAAATCGCGGTCTCTCTTTGATTGATGATCCATATTTTAGTTTATTAGTTGGGCCCGCCCTTTTCTTGAAAAGTTGTCATCTTTGGTTTTCGTGGGTCACACCACGATCTCGCGCTTGAGCCACAGATTAGATCTGCATTTTAATGCCATAGTAGAGATCATTCTTTTAAAATGTGATCCTGTGGGACCCACCTAATTTGTGGATTTCTCTGGCTGATGATACGCATTTTGGGCTATTTTGGAAGATAAAATGCGACTCTGTGAGGGTCGTGTTTTAGCCTTTCTTGGCTTCCGAGATGTGGATCTCCCTATGATAGTTGATCCACATGTTAGCTATATCATAAGTTCTTTTCTTTTCTTTCTTTCTCAAAATTTTTGCAGACACAACCAGGCAATTTATTGAAACATATGTAATGGTGAGTTTTTAAGCAATAATGTTGAATAAGCATGAGAATATCTTGATTCACTTGTCAATAATTCTCAGGCCTGGGAAGTAGAGGATATTTCGGAACAAACCAAAAATATAACTGTACGATTAAATTGGGAGGTAGTCTTACCAAAAATATTAACGAAGAAATCTCAAAATAGAGGTAGTCTTATTAAATTGGGAGAAACCAAAAATATAACTGTACGATTAATTTAATGAACAAAAATGTGGAAGACTCGATCATAAAGAACTAAGAAATTTTTAAGATGATAGATGAAGTTTCAGAGACTCGTGATATTTATGAACTATAAGGAGATGGAATTCACAACTCTCCCGACTTTTAAAAAAGTATTAAATGAACAAGCTAATGCCTTTAACGCAATTCCTCAAATAGTAAGTAACTCATATTTACCAACTTATAACCCTAGCTAAAAGAATAATCCAAATCTTCAATGAAAGCAAAATCCTCAGCAGCAAAACAATCAACCAGCCAAACCAATAGAAAATTAAGCATTACAACAATACGTCCAACCAACAACCTCAACGTTAGTGTACCAACCTCCACCTAAGCACAATTTGGAGAATAACATTACATAGATACAACAGAGAATGGATCAAATAGTTCAAGCATAGTAGCAGATCATTCAATCGCAATAGACTATTGATAGTTAGAATGCGACGACCTACAGCAATATTCGAGCTCAGATAAGCCACGTTAATTTAGCATTACACACTCAAGAAAAATGTAAGCTTCCATCTCTACCAAAGGCTAGTATTTTAGGTAAAATCGAAGATATAAATGCTATTTCTTCTGCATTTTATAAAAATATAAATGAGATATTTGTTGCTATAAGTTTGAGAAGTGGCAAAGTACTTGATGAGCCCATTTCAAAGAATGACAACAACAAAGATAAATAGGGTGATGATTTGGCACAACACGATAATGCAAATCAGACCACTCCAACTTATAAGCTACATGTATCATTCTTTCAACATTTCAAGAATAAAAATATTAATGCATCTTATATTAATATTCTAAAATCTTTAAACAATTGTAGATTATCATTCCTCTGTTGTGGATCAATAAAGCAAGTGGCATCCTACACTTAGTTCTTGAAGGATTTGTGTATGATTAAAAGACTTCACGATTTGGAAAAGAAGATATTCTTGAAGGGGCAGGTAAGTGTTTTATTTCGCTCTGAGATGCCTCTTAAATACAAAAATCCTAGATGTCCAAATATTTCATGTGTAATTGGTCAGTACCATATTGAAAAGCTCTATTATAAACTTGGGTGCTAGTGTAAATTGTTAGAATGCTCAGTTCACAAATAACTAAGTTTAGGGGGAATTAAGCCAACATCAGTCACACTACAATTAGTTGACAGATCTGAAAAGACATCCTAAAGGCATAATTGAATAGTATTGTTGTAAATAGAAAACTTTTATTTTCTTGTGGATTTTACAGTTGTTGATACTACATTAGTAAATAATACTCGTCTTCAAATCTAATTATCCTCGGGCGTCCATTATTAGGAACCAGTAGCACAATTATTAATTGGAGGAATAGTGCAGTCAAATTATCATTTGGAAATATGACCTTTGACTTAATATTTTTAATGTCTGCAAACAACCGAATATTAACTCTAATGAAGAATACATTAACTCAATCGAAGAAATCCGTGAAATAAGGGACACCATACCTTTATGCATCTCCTATATGTTGGAGGTTATGTTAACAATGCATGATGTTTTTCTTGAAAGACTTAATTTCAATGATGTCGTTCAAATATTGAAATGCATGAATGATGTTCATTATTCATATGTGGCAGGATGGATACCAAAGAAGGAAGTATTTGAAAAGTAATCTCCGCAAAAGAAAAAATTAATTCCTTCAAATATTGAGGCCCCAATACTTGAGCTCAAACCTTTACCTAAGGATCTCAAATATGCATTTTTGGAACCTGATGAAACTTTTTTGGTAGTATCTCAGCTCATCTTGGTAAGAATTTGGAAGAGCATTTGATATCGATACTTTGCGAGTACATGGGGGCTTTATGTTTGAACAAGGCAAATATCAAAGGTACGGATTCCCTTATTTGTATATCGTATCACTTTGGAAGATGGTGCCTAGCCAATTAAACAAATGCAATGAAGGCTTAACTCTACTATGGAAAAGTGGTTAAGGCTGAAGTACTAAAATTTCTTAATGTTGGTATTATCTATCCAGTAACAAATAGTAAGTGGGTAAGTCCAACCCAAGTTGTTCTCAAGAAAAGTGGGGGTAACAGTTAAAAAAATGAGGATGGAGAGATAATACCCACTCATAGTGCTATGAACTGGCATTTGTAAATTGATTACAGGAGATTGAACTATGTAATGAGAAAAAACCATTTTCCATTATCTTTTTTAGACCAAGTGCTCGAAAGAGTCGCGAGTTATAAATTTTTTAGATGGATATTCTAGCTATTAATCAAATCAAAATTGTTTTAGAGGATCTTGAGAAAACAACTTTCATTTTCCTTCTGACACATTTGCTTTTTGAAGAATGTCATTTGGATTATGTAATGCACCTACAACTTTTCATAGATGTATAATAAGTATCTTTAGTAATATGGTAAAAGATTATTGTGAGGTATTCATAGATGACTTCTCTATATTTGATAACAATTTCGAAGTATGCTTGACTCATTTGGGAGCTATAATTGACTGTTGTCAAGAAAAGAATTTGCTCCTCAATTGGGAAAATGCCACTTTATGGTTAAAAGAGTATTGTACTTGGCCATCTAGTTTCATCTAAAGGAATGGAAGTAGACATAATGAAAGTCGAGTACATTTCTAAAATACTAATATCCAAAACCGTGAAGGATATATGCTCATTCTACAATAGGCATCTATTGATGGTTTATTAAGAATTTTAATAATATTGTAAGACCTCTTTCTCACATTCTTTCGCAAAATCTACAATTTGAATAGATGCAGGCATGCCAAATAGCATTCGATACACTCAAAGAGATGCTCATCACATCACCAATTTTGCAACTTCTTGATTGATCGCCACCATTTGAGATTATGTATAATGCAAGTGATTGTGCAATTGGAGAAGCTCTGAGGCAAAGAGGAGATAAGAAGCCCTATGTGTTGTACTACGCTAGCAAGACTCTCAATAACATGCAAACAAATTACATAATAATAGAGAAGGGCTTCTAATTGTGGTTTTTTCTCTTGGTAAATTTCGATCACATATTTTGGGCTCATAAGCTATTGTTTTTATAGATCATTCGGCACTCAAATATCTTCTATCAAAGAAATATGCAAAACCAAAGCTTATTTGATGGATATTACTGCTTCAAGAATTTGAACTTGAAATTAGAAACAAAAAAGTAGTAGAAAATATTGACCATCTTTCTCATCTAACCTTTGATAATGATAAGCTACCTATTAGGGATTCAATCTCAGATGAGCAGCTATTTTCTGTTAAGACTACTCCATTGTACATTGATATAATAAATTTTTCTATTGAAGGTGAGATTCTACAACAAAAGCGCTCATGATAAATGAAAACTTTTACATGGGGTACGACATTTCTTTTACGAGAACTCCTACATGTTTATTAAATATTGCTCAGACCAGTCGTTAAGTATTGTATACCTAATGATGAGATTTAGAGCATCATATCTTTTAGTCATGCAGAAGTTTGTGGTGTATATTTTTTGTCTAAAAAGACGGTGGCCAAAATTCTCTAATGTGGATTTCATTGGCTCACGATGTTTAGAAATACACATGAATATTGCAAATGTTGCGAGTCATATCATAAATTAGGTGCGTTGACCATGAGGAATGATTTGCCTTTAACACCTATTCTTACAATTGAAGTATTTGATTGTTGGGCATTGAATTCATGGGCCCTTCCCTATTTTTAACTGATAAGTTTATATCCTCGCATTAGTAGATTATGTCTCTAAATGGGTGGAAGCCGCAACATATTGAAATAATGATCACAAACTGTAATCGAATTTCTCAAGGCAAGATTTGGATTTCCTAAAGCCATAATAAGCAGTGGGGTTGCCATTTCTATAATCGAGCTTTTGAGAATTTGATGAAAAAGTACCACATCATGCATAAAATCTCTACATCACATCCCGCACAATCAAATAGACAAGTAGAACTTGCTAACAGGGAAGTAAAATAAATCTTTGAGAAAATGGTGAATCAGTCTCACAAAATTTGGTCATTTCGACTTATCAATACTCTGTGGGCTTACCGTATAGCTTACAAAACACCCTTGGAAATGTCTCCATATAGAATAGTTTACGAAAAAGCTTGTCACCTCCCAGTTGAAATTGAACACAAAGCGTATTGGGAAATCAAGATATTTAACTTGGACAGCAAGCCTATTACAAAAACTTCAGCTTAATGAGTTAGATGAGTTGAGGCATGATGCATATGTAAAAATGTGCATTTTTAAGAAGAAGATGAAAATATGGCATTACGACTTATTCCCCGGGAAATTGCATTCAAGATGGGCATATGACCATCCATTGCAAAAATCGTCTATCCATAGGGCGCAATTAATATTGAAAATCTAAACAATGGTCACGTATTTAAAGTGAATGGAAAACGACTTAAACATTTGGTTTTCCAAAGCACATGTAGGAATCCCACGACTTGGCGGATCTCACGTCATCTCTATAACATAGGCTTAAAGATGCACTATTTTTGTAGTTTGATATATCATGAGCCGAAAATCGAGATAATATCTTAACTCTCCCTTCCTATTTTTGCTTGTTCTTAACATATTTACTTGATACATCAATTTATTGAGGACAATGTATATTTTATTTGGGGGATATTTATGAAAGTAATCTAGGAATTTTTTGGACCATGACATTTGTAGTGCCCCTAATTCCTAAGCACTTGCATTGGTTTATTACGTATCATCTGTATCAGTCCGAAACTCAAATACTGATAATAGCAAATACTTAGTAAATTTAGTTATATTTTTCAATATAGTCTTCAATTTCATATTCTGCAGAGGGAGGACCTTTTTTCACATTATTTTGGATTTTTTATATTTTTCTTGAATTATTGTGGATTGGCCGATTTTTGGGCATATCTGATTAAAATAATCAAATTAAATCAAAGATTCCAATTTTAACCTCCTCCCAACTTAAAATTTATCTTCAGCAACCTAACAATCATTCTTGACCAATTTTGGATTGAATTGGACTCAGTGACAACTTTGTAATTAAGATGAAGTTTAAGGGTTTTTAACATAACAAAGTAACCATCTTCGAACAGTAGTTTAACCCCACAAATAAATTTAGATAAAATATAAAAAAATCAAACTTCTTCCTCTAATTTTCCTCTTCATTTTTTCTTGAGACTTCCAATCCTAGTTTGTCCTCGAATCCCCTCAAATAAATCGCTAAATAATCAGCTCGATATTGGGCTGAAAATTTATTAATCAGTTACATAAACCTATTATTGAGTTTAACCTCTCCAAATGTGTTTTAATCTTGTCCATCAATGTAGGAAAACCTTATCTAGTATATACCCTTATTTCTTAAAATGATTCTTGAAAAATTTCTCTCTTTTGAAGGGTAATCGCATCAACATCAATTCCTTTCTAATTTGGGTTCAACAAGAGTTAAGAATACGCTCTCAAATCCTTTAAATTTGTGATTTCTTGATGTAATTTCCTCTCTTATGATACCAGAGGTATTATTATTCCAATTTCAAGATTATATGTGTTCAAACTTGTATATATCTAGAGTTTTATTGCATGTATCATGCATGTTACATGTCCATATACCGTATCACTGTCCAGACGTACACAGTAGTCCATTTTAGGATAGCAATAATTTTTTACATTTTAACTCAGATTGACCTCATTCAAGTACTATTAAAAAGATAATTCCATAAGTATAATTCTTCAAGCTACAATAGATTCAAATTTAGTCATTTTCCTAACAAAAATAACTTGGAAATTTAGCTATCGCTGCTATACTAGGTCTGTAGCTCAACAGAGTAAGTCTATGGTAAAATAGTCATAACTTTTAGTTTAGAACTCCAATTGAGCTTATTTAAATATCATTAGAATGCTAACTAAATTATCTGCAACATTTCTGAATCTTAGATTCTAATTTAATTTTTATCCTAGCCAAATCAAACTTGGAAATTTCGATTATTACTATACAGTCAGTTGCAGCAGGTCAATAGTAAAACAATCATAACTTTTATACAAGAGTTCCAATTAAACATATTAAAAAATAATTAGAAAAATAATTAAATTTTCTATAATTGTACCTAATTTTATCCTCAAATTCTATTTTATTCTTAGTCACACAAGACCTAGAGTCTGACTATCCATTAAATAACAGCAATTTAGATACACATGTTATGTTCATGCATATATCTCTTGACTTGTGATATGATACACATGCACTAATCTTAAATCACCCTTGTTATATCACTTGTATATGATGAGTTCCGACCTGTCATAACTCATTTTTGGATATATATGTTATGTTTGTGTATATAATACTTGATTTAAAATATGATATACATTCACACATGTTTATTTACGTATGTTATTAATTATACATGTTATTCTTACTTGAAAATAATACCTCCTGTAGGTGGATATATTCTGTTACTCTTGTACCTTCCAATATTACTCATGTACTTGTCAGTATTATCATGCATGTCGTTTCATATTCACATGGCTACTAATACATGTACTCTTATTACATATGACACTTTAATGTATTGATACTTAACATTCACTACCTTGTGGTATGAGAAAAATGAATAGTGGAATGAAACATGTATTGTGGGAGTTTTTAGTTCTATCTGATTCTGTCTGGGATGCATTCGCTGAACTACGTATTGGTACTATCGGTTTTAAGTTTGCTTAGTGACACTATCCAGCTCGTGTAGAGATCGATATCTGAGATCATGATCATGGGTATGATTGGGATATCTAGTATGCTTAGAGAAAGCCATCTGACCTGTATGAAGACCGGTATCTGAGACTGTGGTATTAGATATGCATGGTACACTCCTAAACACATGAAAACCATACAGTTCCAAACTAATATGATAGAAACTGCATCCATTTACCTGATCATGTTACTTTATGCATACATTGTACTTCATGATTCATAAGCACGATCATGTTATATTAAATGTACAATGCACGTCATGATTCAAGTTATATTATGCATACCGTGCATGTCATGATTCATATTATATTTTGCATATTTCATGATTCATACGCTTACATCTTTAATATTATTTCCTATTAGCTTTCCACACACACACACTTTGTTATATGGTTCCTATAGAATTGCACAAGTTTGGATTTATATTCATGTTTGAGTTCTGACCCCTGGATTATCACACTTTAATTTCAGTAGTCGTGCTCATAGTGCCTAAGGAAGAGAACCGTCTCTTGAGAATCCCTACTTCTAGGAGTAGACAGAGCATCAATAGCATGCCTCTCATAGAATCTTCATCCTTCTTATGTATATATCATTTTGGCTTGTATATAATATGTATCTTGCATCCTAATTCTGTCTGTGGTATCCAGACACTCTTGTATATATTCAGTACGTATGTTGTTTTATTCTGATACTGTACTTAATCCTACGTGAGCAATATTTTTGTGTTCATATTGCTACTATTCCAGTATACATATTTCTGGATATTACTATATTTATGCCTATGATGTTGTGGCAAATAGATTTAGACTTATGGTATATAACTCGTATTTGCAGCCTTTCATATCTTTTACCTGTGATTGTATGAAAAAAATGACCTCATACACTCCGGTATTGAGAGTGCCTACCGGTGACACTCTATCCATTATTGGGACACACATTCGTGCCCACCAGTGTTAATGGGGTATTATAGAGTTGTATCAGAGCAGCCATTATTTTTATCATATGATCCATGACTTTAGAATTCTGCCACAGTCATGCAATCAATATCCATTAATATTTCATTTTTCTTTGTCTTGTTCTATATTCTAATCTTTGTTTTCGATTTTGAGTCTACTCGTATCTTTTTATTTCCAGAGAAATGACGGCCCGTTATCAAGAGGGGACAACTGTTAAGCGCAAGGAGGCTTCTTAGGGGGAGTGTGATCAGATGAGAGAACTTATGCATGCCATAATGGAGCAAAATACATTGCTCAGGGTAGGACATAAGGCAGCACGAGATGATCAGGCAGCAACCCAGAGGACAACAACTATAGTGGCTGAAAGGATATCTGGATAACTAGTACAAGATAGAGCAAACAATATTACAGACTTTCAAAGGCTTCGTCCAACATCTTTCTTTGGGACTAGATCTCTACTGGGGGCAAAAGAATGGTTAACTAACATGGAGAACCTTTGAAAGTAGCTCGTATACCACCAGAGAGCCAGGTCAATATTATAAAGATCCAGCTCATAGATTTTTCTAGGACTTCATGGACGTCTGAGGAGGCCTGAATAGAGAGGTCAATGCATGGCATGTTTTCTCTGATGGGTTTTATGTGAGGTTCTTTCCACTGACAGCAAAGGATGATATAGAATGGAGGTTTATGGAGCTAAGGCTGGACGGTGAGATGGTTGATGCATATGCTATCGAGTTTTTGAGACTCAGCAAATTTGCTCCAACCCTAGTGGCTAAGGAGAGAGACATAGATTCCAGCATGGCTTGAGTTTGAAGATATAGGAGCACATGGCAATGACAGTTATGGAAACTTATGCAAAAGTCCTCAAAGCCAGCCAATGTCAGGAACGGCTCACTGGGTGGAGGAATGAAGAGTTGGGGACGTAGAAGCATCCGACAGGCCAGATATTAGGGGCATCGAGCAGTAGAGTCCCTCCTACTAAGCACCAGATGACTCCTTCAATAGTTAGGCTAGCAATGATTTATGGATATTGTCAGTTGCCTGGGCACACTAAGAGTACATGCAGGAGAGCACTTGGGTCGTGTTTAAGATGTGGCACTGTAGATCATTAGGCAGGGGCATGTCTGAAAATGAGGTTTTTTGAAGGTCAGGGATAAGCAATGCAAGCTCAGAGGCCTTCGCAGCTACCACAATATTAGTAGAGAATTATGCTACTTCAATAGCAAGAGCAAAGACTAGCTATAAGATCTACTGGACCAATACTGAGGAGGCCATTGGCACCACAACAGCAAGCCTTTTGTGGAGCTTAGGCACAGGGAGCTCCAAGGTACAGACCGAATTAAGCTTATACCTTGACAGCAGAGGTGTTCTGTACATATGAGGAAGCTATGACTGCTACTATTTTAATTGGTTATATATCTACACATTTATTATTTGACTCTGGTGCATCACACTGTTTCATTTTTTCTATATTTATCATCTAGCATACCGTACTATATATTACCTTAGACTCAGGGCTGAACATTAACATTGGAAATGGGATAGTTGTATCTAGTAAACTATATAGACATTGCCTATTAGTGGTAGATAACAGAGAATTCCATGCTTACCTATTTGTCTTGGATCATTATGGTTTTGATGTGATCTTAGACATGAATTGGCTGAGTGCCTCTCATGAAGTGATTGATTATCATAAGAAAGTCAATAGTATTTCAAATCGTTAATCAGCCAAAATTTGAGTTTCTTTGTGGTAGTGGGATCTTAGGACTCTTAGTGGCTAAGGCAAGACTATTAGGTGGAGCTCTCTCTACTCTAGATGAGAGGGAGAGGCAAATCCCTATAATATCTTATTTCATAGTTGTGTTCTCTAAGAAATATAGCTTACATCCAAAGATGAGCGTGGAGTTATCATAGATTTGATTCCTGGGGCTGCACCTATTTCTAGAACCCCATACCAAGTTGGGTGGAATTAGAAGAGATAGTTTAACTAGAAGGGAAGAAAGAAAAAAGAAAAGGCACAACTATTGGTTATAATTTGTGCCTAGTAGACCAGGAATATTTGAACGAGACTTGTTTCAATTTCTACTTAGACTTTTGATTCTAAACTTAAAACTTGAGATCATAAACATAGGCCATATTGCATCCTTAGTGCCAATCTCCAAGCAAGTGTGATTCTGAAAATTGGAATAATTGGGACCTAGCCTATCCTTTGAGCGAGGCCAATAACTATTGCGGATCGGAGCGTTAAAGAGTTCAAGAACCGGAAGCACTAATGGAAAAATAACCCCCCTTATTCTTGTCTTCTGGGATAATAGTTCTCCGGGTGAGTGGCATCGAAGCGAGATAATGACATTCGGTAGATATATTTATTTCTATTCTAATGATATCCGGGTGTTCGTTTAAATTTATTATTAAATATCTACTTCTCCATTTATCTTATTGTTATCTTTTATTTTTTATTTAAATTTTGAAAAAAAAAATTGCTAGTTGGGTTGACTTTAATGCCTCTAATTCCTAAGCACTTGTATTAGTTTATTTTGTATCATCTGTATTAGTCCGGAACCCAGATACTGATATGGGCATGTACTTAGTAAAATTAGTTATATCTTTCAATTAAGTCCTCAATTTCAAATTCTGAAGAGCAAGGATCTATTATCTTATTATTGTGGATTTTTCCAACATTTTAAAATTATTCAAGACCGGCTGATTTACGGATAAATATCCAATTAAAATAATCAAATTAAATTAAGAATTCTAATTTTAATCTCCTACCAACTTCATATTTATTTCCAATAGCCTAGCAGCTATCTTTGACCAATTTCGGATTGAATTGGATCCAATGGCAACTTTATAATTAAGATAAAGTTTAAGGTTTTTTAAATATGGCAGAGTAACCACCTTCTAGTAGTAAAAACCCCCTAAACAAACTCAGATAAAATCTGAAAAATCAAACTTCTTCCTCTAGTGTTTTACTCTTTTCTCTTTAGACTTTCAACCCCAGTTCCTTCTTAGATCCCATCAAAGAAGTCGCCAAATAACCAGCTATATATTGGGATAAAAATCCATTAATTGGCTACATGAACCTTATTCTTGAATTTAACCTCTCCAATTGAGCTCTAATCTTCTCCATCAATAAGGAAAAATATTTTCCAGCACTTGTCCGTATTCTTTAGAGTGATTCTTGGAATTATAATCATATCAATGTCAGTTCTTTTCTGATTTGGGTTCAACAAGAGATAAGAATACACTCTCAAATCTTTTAAACATATGATTTCTTGATGTAATTTTCTCTCATATGATACCAAATATTAATATTAATCTAATTTAAATATTATACATGCCCAAACTTGTTTATATTTTGAGTTTCATTGCATATGTCACACCATGCATTTTACATGTGCACATACCATATCATTGCCCAGACATATGCGGTAGTCTTTCTTAAAACTGCCATAATTTTTATATCTTAAATCTGATTAACCTTATTCTAGTATGATTAGAAAAATAATTCAATAAACTATAATTCTTCAAACAATGGATTCTAATTTAGCTATTTTCCTAACCAAAAAAATTGGAAGTTCAATTGTGCCTACTGCACCAAGTTTGTAGCTCAACAGTGTAAGTCCATGGTAAACTGGCCATAGTTATTGCTCTAGAACTCCAATTGAAGTTATTCAAGTTTTATTATAAATATAATTGAATTATGTACAACTATTCTAATCAAACATGAAAGTTTCCCTTACTATTGTATCACATCAATAGTAGCATGTCCATAGTAAAATAATCATAACTTTTGTTCTAGAGCTCTAATTAAACTCATTTCAAATTCATTAGAAATATAATTGAATTTTCTATAACTGTACCAAATTTTATCCTCAAAATCTATTTAAATCCTAGTCAAGTGAGACCTGGAAATCTGATTGTCCACTGAATCACCGCAATGTAGGCACATATGTTATGTTTGTTCATATACCTGTTGACTTATGATATGATATATATATATATATATATATATATATATATATATATATATATATATATATATATATATATATATATATATATATGTACACATATTAAATCATCTTTATTATCACTTATATATGGTGAGTTCGGACCTGTCATAACTCATTTTTCGGCATACATGCCATGTTTGTACATGTGACACTTGATTTAAGATATGATATACATTCACACATGTTTATTTACATATGTTGTTACCTGTATATGTTAGTCTTCCTTGGAAATGATAGCTCACATATATGGACATATTCTGTAATTTTCGTGCTTGCTAGTATTGCAATAAGTATCGTTTCATATTCACATGGCTATTGATACATGCATCCTTATTACATATGACACATTTACACATTGATTTTAGCATTTACTACATTGTAGGTATGGAAGAAATGAATGGTTGGATGAAACACATATTGTGTGAGTTTTTAGTTCTGTCTGATTCTATTTGTGATGCATCCACTGATCTTTGTATTGGCATTCTTTGTTCTAAGTTTGTTTAGCAGCAGCCATCTGGCTCGTGTAGAGACTGATATCTGAGATCGTGATCCAGGTTACGCACAAGATATCAACGATACTTAGTGGCAGCCATCCAGCTCATATGGAGAATGGTATTTTAGGCCGTGATATCTGGTATGCACGATACACTCCTAAAGCACGTGAAAATCGTACCATTCAGTTCCAAAATAATATGATAAAATGTGCATCCATTTACTTGATCATGTTACATTATGCATACACTGTACTTCATGATTCATATGCATGATCATATTATATTAAATGTACCATGTACTTCATGATTCATATTATATTATGCATACCATATAGATCGTGATTCATGTGATATTTTGTATACTTCAAGATTCATATGCATAAATATATCATATTATTTCCTACTAGCATGCCATAACACACTCTTATATAGTTCCTATAAAATTGCAAGAGTTTGGATTTTGTATTCTTGTTTGCGTTCTGACCTCTTAAATTGTCACACTCCATGTCTAGCAACTGTGCCCATGGTGCCTTAGGACGAGGATCCACCTCTTGAGGATTCCTACTTCCAGGAGCAAGCCGAGTGCCAGTAGCTCGCCTCTCATATGATCTTTAACCCTTTTGTTTATATATCATTTTGGCTTATATGTGTATATGTACTTTACTTCCTAGTTCTGTCCGTGGTATCCGGAGAATCTTATATATATTCAGTACTTATGTTACTCTATTTTGATACTGTATTTGACCCTACGTGAGTAAATTTTTTGTGTACATATTACTTATTATTCTAATATACTTGTTTATGGATATATCTATATTCATACCTGTGATGAATCAAACCTATAATATATCTCATATTTTCACACTTCCATATTTTCCTGTAATTGTATGAAAAAAACAATCTCGTGCACTCCGATATTGAGGGTTCCCTCCAATGACACCCTATCCATTATTGGAACACCTCAGGCCCACTAGTGTGACTTGGGGCGTTACAGAGTTGTATTAGGACAGCCATTATTTTTATCATTTGATCCATGACTTTAGAATTCTGTCACATTCATGCAAGGAATATATATTAACATTTTCTTTCTCCTTATCTTGTTTTATATCCTAATCATTGTTTTCAATCTTGATTCCGTCCTTACCCTTTTTTTTCAAAAGAAATGACTCCACTTCATCAAGAGAGGACAACTCCTTAGCGCGAGAAGGCTCCTCAGGGGAGTGTGATTAGATGAGGGAACTTATGCATGCCATGATGGAGCAGAATGCTTAAGGCAGGACTTGAAGCAGCACGGGAGGAGTCAGAAGTAGCCCAAAGGAGAGCAAGTGTAGTGGCTAAAAGGATGTCTGCACCACTAGTACATGATAGAACAGTCAAGATTGCAAACTTTCTGAGACTTCATCCGATATCTTTCTCTGGAACTAGAAGTCTGCCAGGGTTGAAAGAATGTCTAACTAATATGGAGAATCTTTTAGAGGTGGCTCGTATACCACCGAAGAGCCATGTTAATATTGTGAAGATCTAGCTCACAGATCTTTTCAGGACTTGGTGGAAGTCTAAGGAGGCTTGATTAGAGAGGTCAATTGCACGAAAGGTTTTCTCGAATGGATTTTATGCGAGGTTCTTTCCACTGATAGTTCAGGATGATATAGAGCGGAGGTTTATAGAGCTAAGGCAAGAAGGTGAGATGGTTGATGCATATGCGATCGAGTTTTTGAGACTCAGCAGATTTGCTCCAGCCCTCATGGCTGAGGAGAGAGACAGGACACATAGATTCCAGCATGGCTTGAGTTTGAAAATATAGGAGTACATGGAAATGACAGTTACGGCGACTTATGCAAAAGTCCTCAGACACAGTCAATGTCAGAAACGAATCACTGGGAGGAGAAATGAAGAATTGGGGACGTAGAAGCATTCGACAGGCTAGATGTTAGGGATATCGAGCAGTAGAGTTCCTCCTGCTAAGTGCCAGATGATTCCTTCAATAGTTAGCCTAGCAATGATTTATGGATATTGCCAGTTGCCTGGGCACACCAAGAGTACATGCAAGAGAGCTCTTGGGTCGTGTTTCAGATGCGGCGCTGTAGATCATCAGGCGGGGGCATGTCCGGAAATGAGGCTTTCCGGGGGTCAGAGATAAGCAGTGCAAGCTTAATGGCCTCCGCAGCCATCGCAATATCAACAAAGAATTACGCCACCTCAAAGCCATTGTCAAAGCCGCTGTCGACACCCCAACCCTGTATAGCAAGATACAAAGCAGTCCATGAGGCATTGTCGAAACCATTATCGAATCAGCTATCAACAATGATTGACAACAACCCACAAGTATAGAAGGACATAAGCACTTAATTTTATCAAACCAAACCCTAGCCTTCCCTTTCAATAGCAGCTCTAGGAAAATCATCCCTTTTGACCACCAAATTCAACAACACAATTTCTTTCAAATTTTTAATGAATCACTAAGCAAATAAGTCTTCTTCTCTTCGATTTTCATGGATTATTTTCCACAAAAAGTAAATTCTTGTCTCAAAAACTTAGATCGAAGAATTATGTAAAGTAATTAGAGTAGATTGAGTAAGGAAACTAA
Organism: Dracaena cambodiana; assembly: GCA_036321105.1. NCBI lineage: Eukaryota > Viridiplantae > Streptophyta > Magnoliopsida > Asparagales > Asparagaceae > Dracaena > Dracaena cambodiana. The sequence continues at coordinate 49,094,750 of JAYEPQ010000002.1, forward strand.
CTTCTTAGTGAATTAGAGTTAGTTTGGTTTATTTGTAAGAATTTTTGACGTATTCTTACCAATTATTTCTGTAAAAATCATAACTTGACAAAATTGGAAAAAAATTGTAACTTTTAGCATAAAAATTCATGGATTGCCAAATAATATGCCATACAACAATTTCATCCTTTAAAAAATAGATCAAATCTACAAATTGATATGTAAAACTAATTTGTGTGGATAATTTGTACTAATGATATCTTAAAAATAATTTTAAAATCCAATTAGAAACAAGAAAAATATATTTTGCTAAGAGATGTATTTCTTAATGATTTTCTAGATGGGTCCACAAAGAGTTTCATATAAGAGGGCAAGAGGCCGCCCAAAAGAGACATCAACCTCAAATTCCAAGGCTAGCAAACAAGAAGCATGAAAAATTTGAGCAATTCAAGCTCTAATCTGAAGGAGAGATGGATTATTCAAAGATTTATGACAACCTCTCATTCAAATATTTCATGCAAAAGGTTGGTTTGGAGAATTATACAACCACGAGCATTTATCAGCGTACAATGAGTTCGTTTGGGAGCTCTATGTGCACCTAGAGCCGCCATTGGGAGATCGACCAACATACACAATAGTGAGGTGGTAAGTGGTGCCATTTAACAAGCAGGAGATATTGTTTCAATTTCGGATATCCCAAAAAAGAACGACCATTCTCTGATAGAGTCAACGATACTCCAATAGGTTCCCCAGCCTTCAGAAAGCTATACACGAATCTCAGTAATCAGGCCTTCAACACTAGCTCTGTGAAAACTAGATTGTTAAGAAAGGAGCTAGTGCTAGTATTTCTTTTTTAACAAATATAACATTGCACCATCATCAGCCACAATAGAGCTATATGCAAGGGATGTGGTGCTGATGAATATGATTTTGCAGAGGCACCTATTCGATGTCGCCTCAATCATGTATACCTCCATATCCATTGCATGAGATAGCCCAGAAAGTACATTCAACATCCAAGAGTGGCAAAACCAGTCTTGATTTTACTGTCTCAGATTATGAAGATCTGTTAGAATCATGGGATTGATTTATCGTCAACTGACACAGTGCCTCATTGCATGGAGCCCTAACTAACACAACTACAGGGAGGATTATGAGTTCAAGACCAGAACGACTGTTGTTGCCTAACTCCTAAGAATAATTCGTTGCCCAACTAGTAGGAGCGGCAAAGGCAATGCACAGAACCTATTAAGAAGGGCAAGATCAAGGAAGAGAAGGATCATTATCTCAGGCAGTCCAACCATCTGAGATAACACTCACAAGCTTACATGAGACGATCACAAACATGTTTAGAGCCTCCAGTATAATTTTGTCCACCATTGAGACCCAGCAGACGCACCTCGAGTAATGTCAAGAATGCAACCTCAGACTCCTTATCAGGATGTACCAGTATATAGCTAGAGAGGACACTATCATCACTGATGAGGAGGGATAATAAGGGCAAGCAGTGGGAACATGACTTCCTGCTTATGTCAAAAATGCGGCAACCAACCACAATAGAGAAGGACAATAGTATTAATGTCATACACTATTTATCGAGTGTAATAAGAGGACTGATAAAGCCAGATATTTTCTAAAGATATCCTTTTTATTTATGTATTACTATATTATTTATATGCTCATATTATAGATGCACTGAGTACATTGCATAATTTAAATTGGTGAGGGGGATGGGTAGAAGCACTACTACAAAAAATTTTATTTTATCATATGTACTAAAATTTAACCAAAATACATAAAATTTAAAAGGTATTTTGAAATATTTTCATTTCTTGAAATAAAAAAACAAGATTAGAAGCATTTCATATTTAACACTTGTAGTTTGATGTTTTGAAATTGATACTCATATGATAGTATTTCTTAGTTATTTTTGAAAAAAAAATAAATATGACAATAAGATATATTGATAACTAAGATTAGAAATGAGTATGCACTATACACTTACACGATTAGTCATGAAAAGTTGATAACAATAAGGGAATTCAAAAGGAAATACTATCATCTATAAAAAAAAAAGTGAGCCTGATATTAAGGCAATAATCTTCGATATATAATAATAATAATAAGATAAAAGCAAGTAAATGTTATGTAGTTGGGTTTGTACGCTTTGGTAAGCATGCGGGTTCACACGAACAATGCTTATAGACTTTAATCGCAAAGATAAGCTTAGTAATTGGGCATTTATATCTTGAAAAGAATGAGTTTTCACATGAATGGTGAGTGTTTATAAGTCAAAAATAGAAAAGTAGATATGGAAAGGGTTCATGTGAGTGTGATTGGTGTTTGAAACTTTACTAGTTCATATACATGATTACAAGAGTGCATATGATAGAATAATCATGAGTTAGGCATATTTACGATAATTTAAGTGATCATGATAGAATAATAGAGTATTGGACTAAAGGTGAGATTTTAAGATTGATATATTTTATATATCTACATGCATATTTTTAATTAAGCTTGATATAGACAGAAATGGAAACAAAATATATTTTTCTTAGTTTTTTATTTCTTTATTTTACACTTATCTTTATCTTTTTATTTATTTTTTCCTTACATCTACACTTCTTGATGTTTGTGAGTAACGTCGTTGGATCTCACGAGACAACACTCGTCCACTAGGGTAACTAAGGAATTTAAAGGTTTGTTGTACATACTAAGTGCAATCTTGATTCCTACGAAAGTGAGTTAGAATTTAGTTTTTTTTTCTATAGCTAGAATAATATCTTTAGGATATTTTGAATTTTATTTAGTTTGCTAGAGACTAGCAAAACTTAAGTTGGAGGACGTGATTACGAGTGAAAAGTATAGTATTTTCTATTTATTTTATATATGCATAATCCAATTTTGATGATTAATATAAGGTATTAATGATAGATTATTTTTGTTATTCAAACTCTCTATTTTAAGATTATTCTATTATTTTATGATCTTTTTTTTTATAGGGTTTTTAATGGAAGGAAATTGAATGAGAATCATATCTATGTGCCCAGAAGTTGAATTTCCAAGTCAGACTATCGACAGTCACCTAAAAATGCCGTCGATAGTGGGCAAATCTGAATGATTGTAGTTTTAACCTGAGAGGAGCTATTGAAACTGCTGTCAACAGCAAGTATGATGGAAGCACAAATATAAAGAGTTTTAAAGAGAAAAGAATTTCTTTATAAATAGAATTCTTATACTCAATGTACTCCAAAATTTTGAAGAGGATTATCAAGATTTTTTTTTTAGATGAAAGAAGAGATTTTTGAGCGTTTTTGAGATTTAGTTTTTGTACTTCATAGTTATTTAATAAAAAAATACTTTTCGATTATTTGATTGCTATGAAGAGTATGAGTGGCTAAAATTTTTTATTAGTGTGGATGGGGTAGCAAACCCTAAAATATATATGGTATAATTTTTAGTTTTTATTGTGCTTAATTGTTTTGTATGATATTTGAAATTTGGTTCCTTATTATCTTATTAGACGCCAGATATGATTTTTTAGACTTTGATAGTTTATAGTTTGATGATATATTCGTTACTTAGTTTTTGATATATATAATAGACTCTTTTGGATATGGTATATGCTTAGACTTTAAACGATTATTTTTGTTATTCATAGATCATATTTAGGATTATCTCAAAAATTCATATAGGATTAACCGAGGAAAATTAACCAATTATCAAAATCATAACGTTATTCAATTTTATGCCTCAATGATTTATTTTCTAATTGTATGAGGCCACACGATCTATATAACTGAAATAAAATAAATATTAAATCATCCAGCAATTAAATATTGGAAACATTAATGCATTTCGTTAATACAAATCTCTAGTTTATTTTACAATCAATTTCTAGTTAATTATTTTTCAATCGAGTCATAATCTTTAGATTCGTAATCTATATTTCTCAATCACAAAGAATCTTATTCTCAATAGAATGATTTTGGGTTTACTGTCCGAGTACTACTTATCGATCTCCTGCACTCGTGAGTGCGCATTTTAGGTCGCATCATAAGACTCCCAAATTCTGTCAAGACTCACCCCACCTACCATAGAGTGCTAGCAATGCTAGAAAGAATACAAGGAGCAAATTCACCGTAGAAGAGTGACAGTCTATTTGGGAGGTTTAGTTTGAAGGAGGGTTTGATCTTTTCATGGCCACTCTAAAATCCTGTCTAGTTTGAGCGAAAGCATGAAGAAAATTTGATGGAAAAGAACCAAAAAAAAAGGAAAGTAAGGCTGTGTTTGGATTGAGGGAAAATGAAGGAAAAGAATAAAAAAAAAAAAAAAGGAAAGGGAAAGAGAAAAGGAAAGAAAAGAATATGGAAATTGGTTTCCTTTTTTTTATGTTTGGTTAGAAAGAAAATGAAGAAGAAAACCTCAAGAAAACTCTAAAAGAAAGCAGTTTCTTATATTTGGTTGCTCAATAGAAAATTAAGAGGAAAATATAATTATAATTAAACTATAGAAAATTTTAATATTAATTTATATATTATTGATAAAATTTTTAATTTTTAAATAATTAAGCATATAATAACCAAAGGGTCCAAACTTCACAAAAGTTAAAAATATCTTGGAACTAAAATTACAAGAAAATTTCTGCAGAAAGTTCTCTTTTTTTTCTTTTTCTCTCAACTTTCATTTTCTTTCATTTTCTCCCGGATCTGAGTAAGAAAAGGAAAAAGAAAAAAAATCCAATACATTTACTCTTTCTTCCCTTTTTTATTTTTTCTCTAATTTCCCTCTAACCAAACAGTGGAAAGAAACTTTCTTTTCTTTTCTTTTCCTTCATTTTCCCTCAATCTAAGCATAGCCTAAGAGAAGATGAGGCTTAAAATTCTCTTATTCTCTCTTCCCTAACTGCAAGAATGTGGAAGTAAATGGTAGCTATTATCACATGGAATAAAGGTAGGAAAGTGGAATGACATGAGAATAAAAAATTTCTATATTATTAGTCTTATTATATTTTCATTTTAGTTTCTCTTTTAAGCAAAGAAAATTCTTTTTTTTTTTTTCAGTTCTTTTCTCTCTCTTTCCTTTTCTATTTCTTTTTCTTTTATTCAATTTCTGTCAAACCAAGCCAAACATAGTGTAGCATGTGAGGAAGGAGAATAAAACCACTAGAGAGAGTAGTAATCCACCACGTAAATGAGCTAGGTCTTTTCACGTCATTTTCTATCAAACCAAGCCAAACATAGTGTAGCATTGTGTAGCATGGGATTTTCATTATTGTACAAACATGAGCTATTTAGGCATAGTCGCCTTTTGGGAGGAAAGCTAGAGAAACTAGTATGTCCTGTACTCCCTACAATATTTTGAAACACTCACTGCAGTTGACCACCAGGTTAAATACAAACAATTTACGCTACCAAAGATTGGATATTCGTAGTTCACTCTTCCTTTGCTAGCATCTTCTTGTTCTGAACTGCCTTGCTTGGTGGGAAGTGCAACCTTACATAAAGAGGCCTTGGCACTCTACTTTCTCGATCAAATCCTCTCACACATACAAATCCTACAAAAACATATATATCCTGTTGTATCGATAAAAGCTGGAATAAAATATAATAGTATCTAATACGAAATTGAGCACAATTGTGAGATAAGATTATAGAAGTATCTATAAAATCAAAACTCTGTTATTCATTAAGGTCGAATTTTCTGTGTCCAACACATCAATATGAAATTTCTGATTGATACTATATACTCTCATCACTCACTATTCATATCTCTTTCTACTCTCTTCTAGCTTAAGTAAATGTTTCTATGAAATTGTTTTTTCTCAATTTCTTCTAGCTTATGAAAATGTTTCTACAAAATTGCTTTTTACCCCTTACCTCTAGATAATGTTGGACTCGGAAGAGGGAGACACTATATATATATATATAGAGAGAGAGAGAGAGAGAGAGAGAGAGAGAGAGAGAGAGAGAGAGAGAGAATAATACATTATACTTGTTCTAAGAGATGCAAAAAAAAAATGGATGACAAATGGTCCAGTCCCACAAAGGTCTCAGTCAGGCAAAGAGCACAGAAAGTTGCGTTTGTGATTGCGACTGATTTAGATTACTGCTTTAACTAAATCAGTAATCTAATCATTTAAAAAAATAAAAAAAAAAAGGGATGAGAACCGGTCTAATCCCACTCAGACATTGTGCACAGCCAGTAACTTCTGTAATTGAATTTAGATTACTATTTGGTTCCAGCTATATTCTTATTGTACCATTTTCCCCTCCTTTTTCATTTTCTTCAAAATTGTATAATCCTCGTAAAATGTACAAATACATCCACTGTGCACTCACTTACATTTAGTAGCTAGTGCAGGAAGCATATTGTAGCGTTAAGGCTCCGGAACATGGTAGTAGCATGTGGTAGGGTGAAAGTAGTATAGCACGCAAAATTATTAGTGCCTTGTTCTCGAGCTAGCACCTATGCTATTAATGTAGGTAGATATCTACAAAACAATACAAGCAAACAACACAAATCCCTCTCATGGGTTTGTGATTTTTTAACACTTCAAATCCATAGATATCTACAATTTATTATTTTGCACATTTATCTCAATTTAACTTACTTTACCCAATTCAAAATACATCCACATTTGTTTATATAATTTTTCCTTCATGAGAAATTTCATTTTATGCATGATATTTATTAGATAGTCATCAATGTTAAAATTGATTTTATTTATGTGAACCTAAAAGTCAACAAAAGCCATGATTAATTAAATTTGATTTGATTAGATTTAATTTTTGTTTTGAATTTTTGAAATCTTTCCTAACAAACCAGATCATCTCTAATAATTTCTACATAATTATTTGGACCTACTAAAAAAATTCAATTCATTAGATTATTTAATTCTTTTCATGTATTGTTGGTATGCTGAAAATTTAATTGTCTATATCATTAATTCATATTTGGCCCGCATAAAAGTCAATAAAAAAAAATTAACTATACTAGATTTCTAACATGTGGTAAATTGAAATTGAAATTAAAATTGATATTTATCAATTAATGACCTAGCTATTAAAATCCAATATAATTAGTCAACCCCTCCCTGAATCACCATATAAAAGAGGGGGGAGAGAGAGAGAGAGAGAGAGAGAGAGAGATTTAGAAGAGAAAAAAAAAGGAGATAAATGAGAGAAGGAAGAAGAGGAAGAATGGAAGGAATACTTGGAAATTAATTATCTCAAATTTAAGAAAAAATAAGTGCTCTCTGATGCAGGAAGACTAGAGTCGTCATAAGTGCTCTCTGATGCAGGAAGACTAGTCGTCATAAGTGCTCTCTGATGCAGGATGAAGTGGATTAGGATTAGCGATTTGAGAATTTAAGGTTTTGATGGATTAGGAAAGAACAAAAGGAGTTCGGAAATCCACCCAGACGAATCCACGTCCACACTCTCAATGAATTAAAGAGGAGAAATTTTTTTGGAATACGTGAATCCATGTAGGTTTCTAAAGTTCCAAATTTTTATTCATCTCCAAAATACTTTACACACAACTTATTTATAGGAAAACTCTAACAATAAAGAAAAAAAACAAAATCCTAACAGAATCCTAACAAAATCAAATAAAATTCTAACAGATTTGATTTTCAAAATCAAATGAAATCAGACAAAATTCTATCATATCGGATTTTATCTCCATCAATTCTCTCAGTTTTAAAACATTCATCCCGACGAATGCGGAGATAATAAATGTTAAACACGTTCGAGTTGATTGGATCTACATCCTTCTACAAAGCATTCCAATTCGGCCATCGTGGCTGTTGAGGAATTGTAACTTGTGCATCATATCAAAACTAAGGCTGTGGAAATGGAACTGATTTCTGCAACAAATTTGCTAAAATAGAAGATGAATCTGACAAGTCACCTTCTAAATTAGGTCTGTTTTTACAACAAATCAAATATTGCTTTTAGTTTGCCATAGTTGTCTAAATTATATCACTTTGCATCATGTCATTCATATATTCTATTTAAAGTATGTGTGGTAGCACCATTAGTGGTAGTAGAAAAACTGAAGAACAATGCATATTTGCAATTTCAAAAGATGACTTTGAAATCGTATGTGTTATCTCGCTTCAGACTTAAAATTGCTGTAATTCTACTGATTTGTAAATACTATCGATAAATACAAATTGTCAATGAAGTTTCTTATGACGCTTTAGCTGGAGAATTTTCTAAAGAAACTACAGGTTTTGAAGGTGTTAATATGAGAGTATGAGGTACTTCTATTAACATCATCACATGAATATGATCATCAGTTGCATCCATAGGCGGCTGAAATTTCGCAGTTGGCTCTATTGAAAGATATTCAGAAATCTGAACTTTTAAGTTTTCAACTTTTACAAACAGTAAGGAAGTTCTATTTAGCACTGATAGTAACTCATCATGAACTTCTATATCTAGTTTAGACTGCAAAATAAATTCACCATCAAAAATAGAAATTGCTGTCATTGTTAACCATTTAACTTTTTTCATCCCCTCGCTCACTGTACTTTCGAAGATATAGTTGTTCGAGTTTTTTGTCGAGCCTAGCAAGTCTTGGGTCGTATATTTGAACCTCATCAATCACATATTGAAGTTTTGCGTCTCCTCTTGAGAAAGATTTATTAGTAACTATTTTAGATTAGACGATATAAACTGATGAGATGATGATAACAAATTTGGAAAGCGGTGTTGAGCATATACTAATTACGAAGTAGACGTTGCAAGATATCACAATACAAACATAGTTTATGATGTTTACTCCAGATATAAGCTTCTTCACCCAACTCCCAACTTATGTCGAACGTAAAAACATTTCCGTACTGGAGTCGGATCTAAATATTAGAAGAAATCTTGCAGATAATTCAAATCATTATAATCTTGTCGATCATTATAACTGTAAAAAACGGGTATTGTAGCATATATACCATGCTCAACTCATGATATTTTAGAATTAGTATTGATTTCATAACCATAGAACCCCATATATAATCAATTCAAAATTAAAAATTTTAGCTCAAAACGTTGAGGAAATACCCAAGCATTTTAGTGGCTGAGAACCGACTCAGATTCGAACTTCAAATGGGTTTCGAATCACAATAATACCCTTAACGGGCCTGTTGCTCTTAATGGGTATATTGTAGTAATAACGGATCTAATTTGCTTCAGTAAAGATATTGCTGGTTGGGGACCCATTGTTGATTTCTGTGGTTGTTGACTAGGTCAGATTGGGATATGTTGTTGACCAAACCCACACCAAGATGAAGTTTGGAGATCCTTTGAGACAAATGCAGCACAAATCTTGGGTGGTGAGGTGGAGGCGCTACTGCAGCAAGTGGGAAGGCTGACGATGAATTCTGCTAGTGTGGTTGAGGAGGCAGATTTGTGTATATCTGGTGGAGATTTATGGGGATCCGATGGAGATTTGTGGGGATCTGGTGAAGATTTGTGGGGATCTATTGAAGATTAGGTGAAGATTTGTGGAGATTTGTGAGAGATCTGGTGGAGATTTGTAAAAGATCTGGTGGAGATTTGTAGAAGATCTGGTGGAGATTTGTAGTGGGTTGTTGGAGCGATGAAGAAGAAGAAGAGGAAGGGGAAAGATCGGGGTTTTCCGATTTGATTTTGTTCTTCCCCTTCTTTTTTATCTGAACAGATCTCCCTCTTTTTTTTCCTTCATTTTCTAATCTGAACAAATCTGTTCTTTTATTTTTTTTTTTTCCTCTCATAAAAAGATAAAGAAAAGTAAAAACTAAAATAAAATCAAACAGAAGATGAAGACGGAAGGAAGAAGATAGAGATGGAAATGGATAAGGAGAGTAATTTTAGGCTATGATACCAATTTGACACAAAACGGGAGCGAATTAGGATTAGGGATTTGGACATTTAGGGTTTTTGATGGATTTGTAAAAGAACAAAGAGTGTTAGGGAATCCATTTAGGTGAATCCATGCCCACTCTCAATGAATGCATGAGGAGAGATTTTTTTTTTTTTAGAATACACGAATCCATACAGATTTCTCAAATTTCAATTTTTTATTCATCATTTTTAGAATACTTCATACAAAACTTATTTATAGGAAAACTCTAATGATTAAGAAAAAAACAAAATCCTAACAGAATCATATCAAAATCAAATAAAATCCTATCAAATTTGATTTTCAAAATCAAATGAAATCAGACAAAGTCCTATCATACCAGATTCGATCTCCATTACTCTCTCCATATGCAAGACCATGAAAACCGACCTAACGTATCAATATAGCACTATAATTTTTCTTGTATAGTCTAGGTTTAATCTCCATATTTCTTTACTCCTCACCCTCTCATTATCTCAGCACATGCTAAGCATTGACTACAGAGAAAGCCACTATGATCCTCGAGAAGATAGAACTCAACTTAGAAACAAGCTCCAACAAAATAGTAAGAGGTAAAAATGGAAGGTCGCCATCTCTTAGCAAAATGAGGGCACACTTACTGAAAACTGTAGTAACATTTCCAATATGACAAAAAAAAAAAAAAAAATCAAAATGCAGAGACAAATCAGTTTAAATAGGTTATGCAAAGAACAAAATTTTAATGCATAGACTTCACTGTCTCTTTATCACAGACATTGTCTTAAAAAATGTCCCTATAAAGGTATTGTTAACTGCAATATATGATATGTTATAGAATACCGGAAAGAAGTGCAATTCTTTATTTTTATGGGTTTATAAGTAAAAGCTATATTAAGCCATCACATACCTCTCCAGAAGCATTGTTGTATGTCTTCCCTTGTTAAACCTACACGGTTAGTAATTTCATGTCAACATCTACTAAAATCATACTCCTTTCTACTCACAAATTTAATATATGAAATTCGATATGTTCCAACCTCTGAATATTGTAGATACAGAGGTACCAAAAAATACAGTCCGTCTGGGCAAGTTCCATATCCAGTCTCTGGGGACGTCAATGGGCACATGGCTGGAGCTATGATCCGCAAATACCTATAAAAAGGAATATTCCCACTTTTTCCACAGCTCATTGTAGCACAACACACGACCAACAATTACCAAAAGATAAACCACTTACCTCATTAACTTGGAAATAAGTGCCATTTAGTGGAAAGCTTCCTCTCATTGCTGTTCTGCATGGAATCTGTTCATGTCAATGTAAACAAATTAGGATAACAATTCCATTCTTTAACTTACATACTAATTAAGACAAGTTTGCTACCTTTGTGTCAACAAACAAGTTAAGAGAATATCTATTTTTCCTAGTGCCATATGATGCTCCTAAAACTAAAACGCAAGTAAAGCTAATTTCAAGTTGCATGCCACACTTTAAAATGTCTAATTCATATTTTATTTCCTTTTGAAAGCTGTCAAATGGCATTGTCGTGTACTGTTATTTCTCAAATTGATACAAGACATGAACCTCAGGAAACTAACTTGAGCTTTTGGAACCACATCCTACCATTAAGATATATCCCAAATCCTATTGAAACCAAACTTCAAAAAATGTCTTAAAATGCAATTTCCACGTGCATGTTTTTCTTGGCCATTAATCCAAGTATGGAGCTAAACATGTCTTCTTTATCAAAAGAAAGGAGAGAGAAAAACAATGAATTTCTAGGCAACCTACCCCATCACTATGCTAATAATATGATGATCCTCTAATACGCATTCTTAAACATCTCACTTTACAAGGGTCGTCTGAAAGCCCTTAGCCAATTAATTTGCTTAAAATAGTACAAGTAACTGAGTTCCTTTATGGGGTTAGGCAGCCCTCGAGAGAGGACCTAATGAAACCTTCATCACTCAACAACATCAGGAAGACACAAATACACAACACTTCATCTTGAAGAAGATGTTCATTGTCGTACAAGAGATCATAAAGTCATAGAACCTTCAGATTATAAACTAAAGTCATAGAACCTTCAGGTTATAAACTTTAGTATATGGATAGAGATAGAAATCGTAATGAGCTAGGTATAATCATAAATCAACAATTATTTGGGGATGTAATAGAGGTTAGTAATAGAATTTTATTAGTTAAACTTATTTTAAATAGAGAGATTCTTAATATCATTAGTGCCTATGCACTACAAATAAGAATTGATGAATCTAGTAAACATAAATTTTGAAAGGATCAAAATAAGATAGTACAAGTAATACCACTAAAAAAAAACTATTTATTGGTGGTGATCTCAATGGACATGTAGGAAGTAGTTATAAGGGGTTTGATAGTGCACATGGAGAATTTGGTTCTGAAAAAAAAAGAAACATATAACTCAATTCTACATTTTGCTTTGTCTTATGAGTTAAATTTTAGTGAATTATATAAAAAGAGTTTCTCACTTGATTACTTTTAAAAGTGAATCGAGTACAAACCAAATAAATTTCTTTTTAATTAGGAGAGTAGATAAAAGTAGTTGCATCGATTGTAATGTAGTGGCAGGTGAGAATATAGTAACCAAACATAAACTCTTAAATTTAGATATTCGAATTAGAAAGAGACTTTGAAAGATTAATCGTAAGTTAGATCCTAAAATTAAATAATAGTGATTAGAAAGTAATCAAAAACATTTTGTAGGCAGAGTAGTACAAGAAGCAGATTGGAAAGAGCATGACTATCCTGATGTAATATGGCACAAAATGGCTAGCTGCATTAAGCGGGTAGCTAAGGGACGATGCTCCACCGTATAAGAATACATCATGGTGGAATAAAGAGCTAAAAATGTAGAGATTTGAAGAACAACAATGATGGAACAAACTTTGAGAGGTATAAACTAGCTAATAAGGAGGTTAAGAAAGTTGTTTGGAATACCAAAACTAAATTATAAACAATATACGAGAAGTTGGACAATAAAGAGATAGAAAATGATATATATAAAATTGCTCGAATAAAAGAAGTGTAAAGACTTATTTACTGTAAAGTGTATTAATGATGAGAATCAGAAGGTTCTAAATTGAGACGAAAAGAATAAAGAAAAATGAAAAGATTATTTTGATGAATTATATAATAGTAGTTTTACTCAAAATTTAGAAGACCTTACTATTCATTGTAACTATTCATTGTAAGTATATAAATCATAGCTTTAGAATCTAAATAAAAGAGACTTTAAAGAAGATGAAAAGGATGAAATTAAGAAAAACTGTTAGACTAGATGAGATTTCTACAGAGGTATGAAGATACTTAGAAGAGATGGATGTGAAGTGGCTGACAGATTATTTTAACAAGATTTGGCAAATTAAGAAAATGCCAAATAAATGGAGGAAGAACACACTAATATCTCTGTATAATAATAAGGATGATATTCAGAGTTGTTTTAACTATTATGGAATAAAACTCATGTGTCACACTATGAAACTTTAGAAAAGGGTAATTGAAAATAAATTAAAATAGACTGTTAAAATAATGGAGAACCAATTTGGATTCATGCCGAAGCAATTGATGCCAAAAACTATTCATTTACTTCATCAACTTATACAATGATTCCGAGAGAGAAATAGAGATTTGCATATAATATTTATTGACCTAGATAAAACCTATGATAGGTGCCACGATAAGTGTTTTGGTGGATATTGATGAAGAAAGAGTCTCCATTAAGTATTAATGGCAAATATCAAAATATGTGGTGGTCTAACAAGTAATTTTTCTATCACGATTAATTTGCATCAAGGATCTTCATTGAGCCCGTTCTTATTTGCTATAGTGATAGATGAGCTTACTAGAGCCAATCAGAATGAGATATCTTAGTGTATGCTATTTACTGATAATATTGCCTTAGTTGATGAGACAAGAGTAGGGTGAGTGCCAAGGTAGAATTATACAGGCACACATTAGAATTTAGAGATTTTAGATTAAGTAGGTTTAAAACAGAGTATATGGCATGTAAATTTAGTAAATGCTGTAACACTGGATGGGCAAAAAATATAAATAAATAGTCAGATTAGATATTTGGATTCTATTATTCAGAATGATAGAGAGATCGATAGTGATGTCAACTATAGGATACAAACTGACTGGCTGAAATGGAGTGCAATGAGAGTTTTATGCGACCATAACATTCCGGAAGAAAATTTTTTGTAGGACTGCAATTATGGCAGCTTTATTATATGGCACGGAATAGTAGCCTATAAAGAAATATCATTCACAGAAAATAAGTATAACAGAGATGTGCATGCTTCGTTAGATATGTGGCAACACTAGGAGAGATAAAGTAAGAAATAAAGATATTCGTGCTTAGATGTAGCTCCCATCAATGAGAAGAGAAAATCGCTTATAGTGTTTGGTTATGTTCAACGTAGATCTACAAATGCACTGTATGACAAGGGGAGCTTATCAACGTAAAAAAAGTTAAAAGAGCGAAGAAAAAAAGACAGGAAAAAAATATAGATGGAAATGATACAAAAAGATATGGACTCTAAAGATTTAAATGAGGAGATATTACTTGATAGGAATGAATAGAAAAGGATTATCAACGTCATCAATCTAGCATGATTCTCTTTTGGTTCATATAGCCTAGCCTAAGTACTTGAGATAAAAGGGTTAGTTGTTTTTTTTGTCTCGCAAAATTCACTCTCTTTTTATTTGGTTTTTGCTTCATCTATTGCACGGGCGCGGGGATTGGGGGTGAGGGAAGATGGGACATGGAAAGTAGCATTTGGCCCTTGTCCCCTCTCAAGCCTATGCGAGGGGGGGATCAAGGCTCTCTCTCCCCCTTAATTAGTCACGACATCAGAGAGATCCATAACTCTTTTAAAGTTTTTACCACAACGAAACATTCAATAACTATCTTATAAGAACATGAATCAGTTGCAATCAGATACACAGATCAATATGCAGAAATCCTAAGCACTCGAATAAAATGTGTGACAATATGATGAAAATAATACAAATTTGTTACATGCAGGAAACTATGATTCCAAATTATGCAATAAAATATAACACAGAAAATTATGTGGCAAATTATAGGTAATGATAAATAAATCCAAATCCGAACAAATAACAAGAATATAATACAAAATTAATAGACTGGGTAGTAGATGCAATTAGGAGTTTCCTCAATGTCATAGATGAGATTGTTGATGAGATTAATAGACTGCCTTGATATGCCCTTACTCGCCTCCACAAAATAAAAAAAATACACGTCCAAAAAATTCAAAATAAATATATGACAAAATTTCTAAAAAAGAAACAAGGGTCATGGTAAATTTTAAAAAATAAATAAAATTTTCATGGTCACAAACTTGATATATTAAATCTTTACATTGAATTTGTGAATATGTAAAAAGGGAAATAAATTTAAAAAATTATTGCATCACAACAGTATAAGTACGTCGCAACTAAATTAGCACCTACTCATCTATTTTCAATCATATATAACTATTTCCTAAATAAAGAAAATATAGCTTAAATCTTACATTGCAAAATCAACTTTTAGGTCCTCCAACGTGCTCCCTGCGATATATACAGTATCCAATCCTTGTTGCCTCTTCTTCATCATCTACTAATCTCTAGAACACATAAGTGCTTACACTTGTTGCCTCTTCTTCATCATCTACTAATCTCTAGAACACATAAGTGCTTACACCTTCTCAACATTCAAACTAGACCAATGATAGTAATTATTTGACCTCCTATGCTGAAGGCATATTCAGAAGCAACAGTTGAAAATAAAATGGTGAGTAGATCTCAGGTCATTTGGCCAACAACTGGAAACATTGGGTGCACTAAACTATTTCACGAAACTAAAATATCAAAATCATCTTCATTACTAGGGACTTCAACTAATGGAGCAGCTAAATGTCTATCAAGTTCAAAAGTTTCCCTTCCCGAAAACGATCCCAATCTACTACCTTGCCAATAATAGAATTAATTAAAGAGGTTTTAGACATAAAACTCTTACCTTTGCTGGGATTAGAATGCTATTGAGGCTGTAGTTGTCTACTTCCATACATGGTGTTCTACTCTTCAAATAAGAATCTAAGATATTGATATAAATCAGGCTTGGCTTGTATGATTTCACTACATGGTTTAGGATATAAAAGTTCAAGATAATTATAAATCTCTTTTTCATTCATACAGGGGAATTAGCATATCGAAACAGAAAATAATTAGATTAGATAAAAAGTATTTATCAAATTTCGCTTGCATTTTGACTATCATGGGACCAAAATTAATATAATCAACACGTACTAAAACTAATTTGAATTTGATGAATCCGTGAAGGAGCTTGTATAATCGTGGGATAATAACAACCTGATAAGATTATAGTGGAAACATTAAAAACTAGAACATTTTGTAAAGCTATTATTAATTCCCATTCATAATTTTAATTCCTTCTAAAGCACGATTGGGATTAAGGCCATTAAAAGAGCAACAAATGAATCCAAAACATACTTACATCGTGTAGCGGCATGTAACATTAAATATACTGAGTTCCACCTACATTCAACATCTTCGAGCATTTTTTGGCCGTATATTAAATCTCTTATTAAGTTTTTTGCATAGCCAAATTACTTCTGCGGAATTACCAATAAATGCACAAAGATATCTAACCTTTGAAGTGATAATATTCCTAATATTAGAAATAATTAATTGCACAATTAAATTAATTATGTAACACATGCACCTAACATTAAAAATTTCATACACTGCAAAGTCATAACGGAAGGAAGCATGCAAAAATTCCATAGCAACATTGTTATTGCTAATATTATCTAAAGTCTTGAAGTTTTATTGACGCAATTTATTAAAAATTATTTCTGCAGGATTTTAACCTATATGAATATTATCAAAAGAAAAAAAATGAAATCACTCATTTTTTGCATTTGCCAAGCTTCATCAATCTAAAGAGTAGTTATGTAAAAAAAAAAGACGATTTCCTACCTCTAGAAAACCAAATATCAAAAGAGCTACTTTAGAATCAAGATTTTTAAAATAAAAAAATAAATTTTCTATTTCAGTAGCATAGTGGTACATTACATCACATTGGCAAGTTTAACGAGAAAACGGTTGAAAAGCAGGAGTAAAACCCTCTCTAATTACTTCTATATAGTGTAGATTTTCTACTATGGTGAAAAGATCAATTTCCGAAACTGCATATCTAACTATAATCTTACATGCACATGTTCTATCATATGAAAAGAAGATGAAGTACTGGTCATCAAAGATTGCGAGTATAAATTGGCGGATGTCGAGTTGCCTATAAGACTTCTTATGGCACATCAAGTGGGTTGTCTCGGCCGAATGGTGTGCATTTAGCAGTTAGGCGCATACTAAATACTTTGTTTTGATGTTGAGAATGTTGCCGCATTATCCTTAACCTTGATGTATTCGAATAAGCTCAATATTTTGGAACGAGGCCTCTTCAATGGAGGAATAGTTGGAGAAGCAATCAGAGAGCTACAAGCAACTTCAGGAGAGGTAAGACCAGTAGGTGCAACCTCCTCCTCAATGTCAATAGAGTAGAATGATGAAGCCATTCCAAATGGAAAAATCTTTAAAAAAAATATTGTGGAAAGATTTAGAGAGTAGAGAGTACTCTAGTTTTTTTAGCTTGAGAGAGTGATTAGAAAGAATGAGTTTTTTATGTAGGGAATTTGAAAATGAGGTGCACCTCTTTGTAAATGCATCCCCATGGCCAAATGACAAAAATATCCCCTAATATGGTCATTTATTGCTATTGGGGGTATTTTGGTAAAAAAAACTCCCAAATCTAGCCAAAATGTCCCAACTAGCCATTAGGGGGTTGCTGGACACGAACTAAGCCCAACCTTGGCCCAGATTTTTCAGACCATTTAGGCACAGCCCTAGCCCCAGCCAGGCCAACCCGACCAGGGCTTTGCCGATGGGGGTGCAAGTCCAGCCTGGGTCAGGACCAAGCCTGGTCAACGAGCCATTGATTGTGTGCTAAGCTTTGGCTAGGGTAGGCCCGAGCCGGGCATCGGGCCTGGTTTTTTTGGACAAGTCTAAATGATTTGATCCTCTTATTTCTCAAACTAAGAGATACACAAATCGGGATCCTAATGCATAAATACAAATGGTCCAATGGAAGTCATTGTAACAACCTAATTTCATCATAATTTACATTCTTGATATTAGATTAATCCCAAAATGAATGTGTTGTGTTTGTCTCATTTTTCTATATTTTTGTGAGTTTCTTAAAATTTTTAAGATAGTCACTTAAAATAATATTATTTTAATCACCGGTGGGTCATACACATATTTTTACTAGTCTCTCTTCTTTTGACTTGTAAAAATAAAATTTGACTTTATTTGCGTTAGTTTAAATTGAAATTATAGGTTTAAACAACTTTAATAACATATTATTATTAGTCATTTATCATATTTCTATTTTGTTTTTATTCACCCATACCTCCTTCACTATGCTTGTCTTTTGGCCAAGCATGACAAACCATTATGTTACCCCCATATCTCTCTTTTGTCTATATCTTTTTCTTCCCTTCTTTTCATTTATTTTCTCTTCTTTATTTTTCATTTCTCTCTTCCATTTATTTTATTTTTTTTTACTCCAACTCAAAAGAAGAAAAAGAAAAGAGAAGAAGAATAAGAAAAGAAGAGAAGAAGAAAAGGAGAAGTTCTTTCGCCTCAAAATATACTTATCTTCCTACCCATCAAAGCAAGGCAAGTAAAATCACATCCACTCATGTTTTATTTCTAACTCTAATTGTTTATGGTTAATTTAGAATCTTGATTTGTTAAAACTTAAAAAAATAATATCTCTATACAAAAATCTCTATGATTATTCTAGAAAAATAAAAATATGATTTTTACACTTTACTCTATATTTATGTATCGAATTTATCATTCAATTTATAATCTCTCATTCTTAAACTACAAGTTGTAAAGTTAAAGTATATGCTTTTTTTTTAAAATTATAAAAATGCTACCTTTATGAATATTCATCATATTTGGATATACATTTCAATTTTCCATATAAGTTCTTCATATATAATGCAATGATTTTAAATCACTTTCCACTTGCCATTAGACATAGGTGTGTGTGTCTATATATATATATATATATGTGTGTGTGTGTGTGTGTATTCATAATCATATTTTAAAGAGAAGATTTCAAATAAGTTTATACATTAAATTGTTAGAATATTTATTTTATACGAGATATTATGTTAGGTCATAATTTTTTTATGCTACTCCATGTTTACTTGAAAAATATATATACATTAGTAAGATTTAATAAATTTGTTACTTTCCATACTATGAAATCATGCTAGAATTTAGAAAATCAATATGTTGTAATTATGTATATTTGTATTTATGTGTAATTTACATACATGATCATTTTCATAACATTCTTTCTAACATTTTATACTCCATCATACTTGCCTTAACATATACATACTAGTCACTTGTACAACATACATGAAAATATGTCGGATTTCCCTTATTAGTACATACACATGTCTTGATAATACCATGAATCCTGACTTACGTATTAACTTGATTTTGACACTCCATCATACTTGCCTTGACATATACATACTAATTACTTGTACAAGATACATGAAAATATATTGGATTTTCCTTTTTAGTACATACACATGTCTTGATAGTGCCATGCATCCTGACTTACCTGTTAACTTGATTTTGACATGGACCATATCTTGCTTGTTACCAGACATGTATATGTATTAATCTTGACATGATTGGTTCATCATATTCTGGATTGATTTTCATGTAATATAACTTGAAACCTTGGGTTATGCGAGAACTAAAGGGTGGACAAATATTGTATCGTAAAAACTTTAGGATAGGTTGCGCAACCGAAATAGGAGTCCATCCGCAGAGGCATCCGGATGGTACTGAACCATCATCTCTTGTTTAGTCCATATTGATGGGACGACCGAATACTCAGTATCGGTATCAGCTTGAGTGCTTAGCGGCACGGCTGGTTCAGCGCTAGCATCTTGGCCGGGCTCCGGGTATGCACGGGTACTATCACGATACGAGTCGATTTCTTCACCATTTAATTCAAAAGATAAAATAAAATATGATATTAAGTTGGACTTGATATGCATGTACATCATTCCTTAATATTATTATTTGATCATTACTGTTTCCCATACATGTGCATATGATTTTTACATCAATTCATATTTTACTTGTTAGTGCATATTGCATGTTCTCTACGATACAGGTCTATTTCTTCACCATTTAGTTCAAGATAAAATAAAATATGATATTAAGTTAGACTTGATATGCATGTACAGCCCTGCTTAATTTTGTTACTTGATTATTATTATTTTCCATACATGTGCATATGATTTACATTAATTCATATTATATTTTACTTGTTAGTGCATATTGCATGCTCCCTACGATACAGATCTATTTCTTCACCAATTAGTTCAAGATAAAATAAAATATGATATTAAGTTAGACTTGATATGCATGTATATCCATGTTTGATATTGTTACTTGATCATTACTGTTTCTCATACATGTGCATATACTTTTTATATCAATTCATATTTTACTTGTTAATGCATATTGCATGCTCCCTACCATACGAGTTTATTTCTTCACCATTCAGTTAAAAATATAAAATAAAATATAATACTAAATTAAACTTGATATGAATGTATATCCATGCTTGATATTCTTACTTAATCATTACTCTTTCGCATACATGTGAACATGCTTTTTATATTAATTCATATTTTACTTATTAGTGCATATTGCACATTCCCTACGATAAGAGTCTATTTTTTACCATTCAGTTCAAAATATAAACTAAAATAAGATATTAATTTAGACTTGATATGCATGTACATTCTTACTTGATATTATTATTTGATCATTTAATATTTTTCACACATGCGCATACTTTCATATTCACACTCATACCTAATATATTTGTTTATATTACACGCTCTGTACTAATTATTGTTTTACTTGTCGGGTTTGACCCTGAGCTCTCCCACACGCTCAGGTACTGAACATGTGAGCGATAATTCGCCATTGCACGATCCGTACTTTCTAGAGCAGGCCAAGTAGCAGTAGATTTATAGGCCTCCGCTTTTGTATTTTTGGTTTGGTATATATCACCCCTTTGGAACTTTTTTTCTAACTTTTGTATCAGTATTGTACTTGTTGCTTCTTATCTTAGATATGTATATCTTTTCTTTTATATGGCAGTAGACTAACTTCCAAGTTCCTGGTTGATGACTAGTATTCAGTTCCATTCATTTCTTCTTTTACATACTTATAGGCCTCGTGCATGTCGACTCACACGTGCCCGCCGGTAACGCACTCCGTTTCCGTATCCCTCCGGAAAATGGGGCGTTAGAGAGTGGTATCAGAGCTCTAGGTTAATTTAGGATGTTTTTAGGACTACTGCCATATATAAACATGTCCAATTTTTTTTTTGATCTGAAATCTTATCTTGATTCTATTAGTAGTTTATTTTCTATCTTCCCTTGTTTTTTTTATCCATACCATATCTATCTTTTGATTTTTTATGCACCTAGCCTTATACTTCTGCAGTTCGAGTCCTATTGAGTTGACGTGGTAATTATAGAGTTTTATTCTCACTCGACAACAACTATAGTCATTTATTAGAACTATACCAAGCGGATTTATGAGATACTCCATAGTTGATTTTCGATCAAAATTATATACTTTCGCTATTATGAGTCTTACCTATTGGCGTGACAATAATTAATCTGCAGGCAATTATTGCAGTTATTCGCAAGGACCTTAATAAGTGAGACTCATGATATTTTTTCCATCATATATCTTGGATTATTTATCCCACTAGTTTAGATAGTATGACAAATTAGTCAGTTTTCAGCTATATTCTGATTAGAACTATTTTCTCAATAACCAGATTCATATCAATTGATTGATATCTTATTATTCCAATCAGTTAAAAATTAAATTTCGATGACGAAATTTTTTTATAAGGAGGGTAGAATGTAACAATTTAATTTCATCACAACTTACATTCTTGATATCAGTTTAATCCCAAAATGAATATATTGTGGTTGTCTCATTTTTCTATATTTTTGTGATTTTCTTAAAATTTTTAAGATAGTCACTTAAAATAATATTATTTTAATCAACGGTGAATGCTACACTTATTTTTACTAGTCTCTCTTATTTTGACTTATAAAAATGAAGTTTGACTTTATTTTGGTTAGTTTAATTTGAAATTATAGGTTTAAACAACTTTAATAACATATTATTATTAGTCATTTGTCATATTTTTCTATTTTGTTTTTATTCACCCATACCTCCTTAACCATGCTTGTCCTTTCACCAAGCATGACAAACCATCATATTACCCCCATATCTCTCTTTTGTCTATATCTTTTTCTTCCCTTCCTTTAATTTATTCTCTCCTTTATTTTTTCATTCCTCTCTTCCTTTTATTTTTTTTTACTCTAACTCAAGAAAAGAAGAAGAAAGAGAACAAGAATAAGAGAAGAAGAAAATGTGAAGAAGTTTTTTAGCCTCAAAATAGGCTTATCTTCCTACCCATCAAGGCAATGCAAGTAAAATCACATCCACTCATATTTTATTTCTAACTCTAATTATTTATGATTAACTTAGAATCATGATTTGTTAAAACTTAAAAAGAAAATATCTCTATACAAAAATCTCTATGATTATTCTAGGAAAATAAAAATATGATTTTTACACTTTACTCTATATTTATGTATCGAATTTATCATTTTATTTATAATCTCTCATTCTTAAACTACAAATTGTAAAGTTAAACTATATGTTTTTTTTAAAATTATAAAAATGCCACCTTTATGAATATTCATCATATCTGGATATACATTTGAATTTTCCATATAACTTTTTCATATATAATGCAATGATTTTAAATCACTTCCCACTTGCCATTAGACATAGGTGTGTGTCTGTGTATATATATATATGTATTCATAATCATATTGTAAAGAGAAGATTTTAAAGAAGTTTATACATTAAATTGTTAGAATATTTCTTTTATACGAAATATTATGTTAGGTCATAATTCTTTTTATACTAATCCATGTTTACTTAAAAAATATATACATTAGTAAGATTTAATAAATTTACTACTTTCCATACTATGAAATCATGCTAGAATTTAGAAAATTAATATGTTGTAAAGTAATCGTTATAAAAGTGTTAGGCTATTTAATTTCCATCTTTGAAATTTAGTACCCATTTATCTAATGTGTTTATATGCATAATTGTATATACATGATTCACATACATGATCATCATAAGTATTTTTACATCTTAATACTCACATACGTGTTTATATATAATTATGTATAATTGTATTTATGTGTAATTTACATACATGATCATTTTCATAACATTCATTCTAACATTCTATACTACATCATGCTTACCTTGACATATACATACTAGTCACTTGTACAATATACATGGAAATATGCCGGATTTCCCTTATTAGTACATACACATGTCTTGATAATGCTATGAATCCTGACTTGCTTATTAACTTGATTTTGACACTCCATTATACTTGCCTTGACATATACATACTAATTACTTATACAAGATACATGAAAATATGCTGGATTTTCTTTATTAGTACACACATGTCTTGATAGTGCCATGGATCCTGACTTGCCTGTTAACTTGATTTTGACATGGACCACATCTTGCTTGTTATTAGATATGTATATGTATTAACCTTAACATGATTGGTTCATCATATTCTGGATTGATTTTCATGTAATATAACTTGAAATCTTGGGTTATGGGAGAACTAAAAGGTGGACAAATATTGTATAGCAAAAGGTTTAGGATAGGTTGCGCAACCGAAATATGAGCCCATCCGCAGGGGCGTCCGGATGGTACTGAGCCATTATCTCTTGTTTAGTCCATGTTGATGGGATGACCGAATACTCAGTATCGGTATCTACTTGAGTGCTTAGCGGCACGTCTGGTTCAGCGCCAGCATCTTGGCCGGGTCCCGAGTATGCACGGGTACTTTCACGATACGAGTCTATTTCTTCACCATTTAGTTCAAAAGAAAAAATAAAATATGATATTAAGTTAGACTTGATATGCATGTATATCCCTGCCTAATATTGTTACTTGATCATTACTGTTTAGCATACCCGTGCATATATTTTTTACATCAATTCATAATTTACTTGTTAGTGCATATTGCATTCGATTCATGTTTTACTTATTAGTGCATACTGCATGCTCTCTACCATACGAGTCTATTTATTCACCATTCAGTTCAAAATATAAAATAAAATATAATATTAAGTTAAACTTGATATGCATTTATATTACTGCTTGATATTGTTACTTAATCATTACTCTTTCCTATACATGTGCACATTCTTTTTAAATCAATTCATATTTTACTTGTTAGTGCATATTGCACATGTAACAACCTAATTTCATCATAACTTACATTCTTGATATCAGATTAATCCAAAAATGAATGTGTTGTGTTTGTCTCAATTTTCTATATTTTTTTGAATTTCTTAAAATTTTTAAGATAGTCATTTAAAATAATATTATTTTAATCACCGGTGGATCCTACACATATTTTTACTAGTCTCTCTACTTTGGACTTGTAAAGATGAAGTTTGATTTTTTATGAGTTAATTTAATTTGAAATTATAACCTTATACAACTCTAATAACCTATTATTAGTAGTCATTTGTCATATTCCTATTTTGTTTTTATTCACCCATACTTCCTTCACTATGCTTGTCCTTTGGCCAAGCATGACAAACCATCATGTTACTCCAAATCTCTCATTTATTTATATCTTTTTCTTCCCCTCCTTTCATTTGTTTTCTCTCCTTTATTTTTCATTCATCTCTTCCTTTTATTTTTTTTACTCCAACTCAAGAGAAGAAGAAGAAAAGACAAGAGATGAGAAGAAAAAGAATAAAAAGAGAAGTTTTTTAGCCTCAAAATAGTCTTAGCTTCTTTAACCTATCAATGCAAGTAAAATCACAACCCTTCTCATGTTTTATTTCTAATTCTAATTGTTTATGGTTAACTTAGAATCTTGATTTGTTAAAACTTAAAAACATAATATCTCTATACAAAAATCTCTATGATTATTCTAGAAAAATAAAAATATGATTTTTTTTATACTTTACCTTATGTTTATATATCGAATTTATCATTTTATTTATAATCTCTAATTATTAAACTACAAGTTGTAAAGTTAAACTATATGCTTTATTTTTAAATTATAAAAATACTACCTTTATGAATATTCATCATGTTTGGATATACATTTGAATTTTCCATATAAGTTCTTTATATATAATGCAATGATTTTTAAATCATTTTCCACTTGCCATTAGAGCATAGGTATATATATATATATATATATATATATATATATACATGTCTAAGATTTAACAAATTTGCTACTTTCCATACTATGAAATCATACTAGAATTTAGAAAATCAATATGTTGTTAAACTAATTATTATAAAAGTGTTAAGCCTATTTAATTTCTATCCTTACAAATTTAGTACCCACTTGCCTAATGTGTTTATATGCATAATTGTCTTGCGTGGTTTACATACATGATCATAATTTGCATAACACATTTTAATATTTTATGACTATCATGCTTGCCTTAACATATACATAGTAGTAACTTGTATAACATACATGAAATTATGTGTTTATATGCATAATTGTATATGCATGATTCACATATATGATCATCCTAGATATCTTTACATCTTAATACTCACATACATATTTATATATATACTTGTATTTATATGTAGTTTACATACATGATTATTTTCATAACATTCATTCTAACATTCTATACTCCATCATACTTGCATTGACACATACATACTAGTTACTTGTACAACATATACGAAATTATATCGGATTTTCCTTATTAGTACATACACGTCTTGATAGTATCATGGATCTTGACTTGCCTGTTAACTTGATTTTGACATTCCATTATATTTTACTTCGACATATACATACTAATTATTTGTACAAAATACATGAAAATATTCCGGATTTTCCTTATTAGTATATACACATGTCTTGATGGTGCCATGGATCCTAACTTGCCTGTTAACTTGATTTTGACATAGACCACATCTTGCTTGTTACTAGACATGTATATGTATTAATCTTGACATGATTAGTTTATCATATTCCGGATTGATTTGCATGTAATATAACTTGAAATCTTGGATTATGGGAGAACTAAAGGGTGGACAAATATTGTATCGTGAAAGGTTTAGTTTAGTATAGGTTGCGCAACCGAAATAGGGGCCCATCCGCAAGAGCGCCCGGATGGTACTGAGTCATCATCTCTTGTTTAGTCCATATTGATGGGACGACCGATTACTCAGGTAATCGGTATCTGCTTGAGTGCTTAGCGGCACGGCTGGTTCAGCACTAGCATCTTGGCCGGGTCCCGGGTATGCACAGGTAGTTTCACGATACGAGTCATTTCTTCACCACTTAGTTCAAAATATAAAATAAAATATGATATTAACCTAGACTTGATATGTATTAGTCTCCGTACTTGATATCGATCACATACGATACAGATCTATTTCTTCACCACTTAGTTCAAAACATAAAATAAAATATGATGTTAACCTAGACTTGATATGTATTAGTCTCCGTACTTGATATCGATCACATACAATACAGATCTATTTCTTCACCAATTAGTTCACCATGCACGTGCATATGCTTTTTATATAAATTCATATTTTACTTGTTAGTACATATTGCATGCTCCCTACCATACAAGTCTAGTTTCACCATTAGTCTCCATACTTGATAGCATGTACATTCTTTCTTGATATCATTACTTAATCATTTAATATTTTCCACATATGCGTATACTTTCATATCCACACTCATATCTAACATATTTGTTTATATTACACGCTCCGTACTTCTTATTATTTTACTTGGCGGGTTTGACCCTGAGCTCCCTCACACGCTCAGGTACTGAAGATATGAGCGAGAATCCGCCACTGCATGATCCGTACTTTCTAGAGCAGACCGAGCAGCAATAGATTTATAGGCCTCCGCTTTTGTATTTTTGGTTTGGTATGTATCACCCCTTTGAGACTTTATTTCTAACTTTTGTATCAATATTGTACTTGTTGCTACTTATCTTAGACATATATATCTTCTCTTTTATATGGCAGTAGACTAACTTCCAAGATCCTGGTTGATAACTAGTATTCAATTCCATTCATTTCTTCTTTTACATATTTATAGGCCTCGTGCACGTCAACTTACACGTGCCCGCCGGTAACGCACTCCGTTTTCGTATCCCTCCGGAAAATGGGGTGTTACAGAGTGGTATCAGAGCTCTAGGTTAATTTAGGATGTCTTTAAGACTACTGCCATATATAAATATGTCCAAATTTTTCTTTGATCTGAAATTTTATCTTGGTCATATTATTAGTTAATTTTCTATCTTGCCTTCTTCTTTTATCCATACCATATATATCTTTTGATTTTCTATGTACCTAGTCTTGTACTTCTGCTGTTCGAGTCCTATTGAGTTGACATGGTAATTATAGATGTTTATTCTCAGTCGACAACAATTACAGTCATTCATTAGAATATAGCAAGCGGATTTATGAGATACTCCATAATTGATTTTCGACTAAAATCATATGCTTTCGCTATAATGAGTTTTATCTATTGGCGTGGCAATAATTGATTTGCAGGCAATTATTGCAGCTATTCGCAAGGATCTTAATAAGTGAGACTTATGATATTTTTTCCATCATATATCTTTGATTATTTATCCCACTAGTTTAGATAATATGACAAGTTAGTTTTCAATTATATTCTGATTGGAACTATTTTCTCAATAACCAAATTCTTATCAATTGATTGATATCTTATTACTCCAATCAGTAAAAAAAAATTAAATTAAATTTCGAAAACGAAATTTTTTTGTAAGGAGGGTAGGATGTAACCTAATTTCATCATAACTTATATTCTTGATATCAGATTAATCCCAAAATGAATGTGTTATGTTTGTCTCATTTTTCTATATTTTTTTTATTTTCTTAAAATTTTTAAGATAGTCATTTAAAATAATATTATTTTAATCACCGGTAGGTACTACACATATTTTTACTAGTCTCTCTACTTTGGACTTGTAAAGATGAAGTTTGACTTTTTTTAGGTTAATTTAATTTAAAATTATAACCTTAAACAACTCTAATAACCTATTATTAGTAGTCATTTGTCATATTCCTATTTTATTTTTATTCACCCATATCTCCTTCACCATACTTGTCCTTTGGCCAAGCATGACAAACCATCATGTTACCCCATATCTCTCCTTTATTTATATCTTTTTCTTCCCCTCCTTTCATTTGTTTTCTCTCCTTTATTTTTCATTCATCTCTTCCTTTTATTTTTTCTACTCCAACTCAAGAGAAGAAGAAGAAAAGAGAAGAAAATAGGAAAAAAAGAATAAAAAGAGAAGTTCTTTAGCCTCAAGATAGGCTTACCTTCTTTAACCTATCAAGGCAAGTAAAATCACATCCCTTCTCATGTTTTATTTCTAATTCTAATTGTTTATGGTTAACTTAGAATCTTGATTTGTTAAAACTTAAAAACATAATATCTCTATACAAAAATCTCTATGATTATTCTAGAAAAATAAAAATATGATTTTTTTTTATACTTTACCCTATGTTTATATATCGAATTTATCATTTTATTTATAATCTCTCATTCTTAAACTACAAGTTGTAAAATTAAACTATATGCTTTATTTTTAAATTATAAAAATACTACCTTTATGAATATTCATCATGTTTGGATATACATTTGAATTTTCCATATAAGTTTTTTATATATAATGCAATGATTTTTAAATCATTTTCCACTTGCCATTAGAGATTAGATATATATATATATATATACATTTCTAAGATTTAACAAATTTGCTACTTTCCATACTATGAAATCATACTAGAATTTAGAAAATCAATATGTTGTTAAACTAATTATTATAAAAGTGTTAAGCCTATTTAATTTCTATCCTTACAAATTTAGTACCCACTTGCCTAATGTGTTTATATGTATAATTGTATTGCGTAGTTTACATACATGATCATTATTTGCATAACACATTTTAATATTTAATGACTATCATGCTTGCCTTAACATATATATAGTAGTAACTTGTACAACATACATGAAATTATATATATGTTTATATGCATAATTGTATATGCATGATTCACATATATGATCATCCTAGATATTTTTACATCTTAATACTCACATACGTATTTATATGTATACTTGTATTTATATGTAGTTTACATACATGATCATTTTCATAACATTCATTCTAACATTCTATACTCCATCATATTTGCATTGACACATACATACTAGTTACTTGTACAACATATACGAAATTATACCGGATTTTCCTTATTAGTACATACACGTCTTGATAGTGCCATGATTCTTAACTTGCCTGTTGACTTGATTTTGACATTCCATTATATTTACTTCGACATATACATACTAATTACTTATACAAGATATATAAAAATATTCCGGATTTTCCTTATTAGTATATACACATGTCTTGATAGTGCCATGGATCCTAACTTGCCTGTTAACTTGATTTTGACATGGATCACATCTTGCTTGTTACTAGACATGTATATGTATTAATCTTGACATGATTAGTTTATCATATTCCGGATTGATTTGCATGTAATATAACTTGAAATCTTGGATTATGGGAGAATTAAAGGATGGACAAATATTGTATCGTGAAAGGTTTAGTTTAGCATAGGTTGCGCAACCGAAATAGGGGCCCATCCGCGGGGGTGTCCGGATGGTACTGAGCCATCATCTCTTGTTTAGTCCATGTTGATGGGACGACCGATTACTCAGTAATCGGTATCTGCTTGAGTGCTTAGCAGCATGGCTGGTTCAGCGCCAGCATCTTGGCCGAATCCCGGGTATGCATGGGTACTTTCACGATACGAGTCATTTCTTCACCACTTAATTCAAAATATGAAATAAAATATGATATTAACCTAGACTTGATATGTATTAGCCTCCGTACTTGATATCGATCACATACGATACAGATCTATTTCTTCACCACTTAGTTCAAAACATAAAATAAAATATGATATTAACCTAGACTTGATATGTATTAGTCTCCGTACTTGATATCGATCACATACGATACAGATCTATTTCTTCACCAATTAGTTCACCTTGCACGTGCATATATTTTTTATATAAATTCATATTTTACTTGTTAGTACATATTGCATGCTCTCTACCATACAAGTCTAGTTATTCACCATTAGTCTCCTTACTTGATAGCATGTACATTCTTTCTTGATATCATTACTTGATCATTTAATATTTTCCACACATGTGCATACTTTCATATCCACACTCATATCTAACCTATTTGTTTATATTATATGCTCCGTACTTCTTATTATTTTACTTGTCGGGTTTGACCCTAAACTCCCCTACACGCTCAGGTACTGAAGATGTGAGCGAGAATCCGCCACTGCATGATCCGTACTTTCTAGAGCAGACCGAGCAGCAATAGATTTATAGGCCTCCGCTTTTATATTTTTGGTTTGGTATGTATCACCCTTTTGTGACTTTATTTCTAACTTTTGTATCAGTATTGTACTTATTGCTCCTTATCTTAGACATGTATATCTTCTCTTTTATATGGCAGTAGGCTAACTTCCAAGATCCTGGTTGATGACTAGTATTCAATTCCATTCATTTCTTATTTTGCATATTTATAGGCCTCGTGCACGTCAACTTACACGTGCCCGCCGGTAACGCACTCCGTTTTCGTATCCCTCCGGAAAATGGGGCGTTACAGCACACTCCCTACGATAAGAGTCTATTTCTTCACCATTCAGTTCAAAATATAAACTAAAATAAGATATTAATTTAGACTTGATATGCATGTACATTCTTACTTGATATCATTAATTGATTATTTAATATTTTCCACACATGCGCATACTTTCATATCCACACTCATACCTATTTGTTTATATTACACGCTCCGTACTTTTTATTGTTTTACTTGTCGGGTTTGACCCTAAGCTCCCCCACACGCTCAGATACTAAAGATGTGAGCGAGAATCTGCCATTGCACGATCCGTACTTTCTAGAGCAGGCCAAGCAGCAGTAGATTTATAGGCCTCCGCTTTTGTATTTCTGGTTTGGTATGTATCACCCCTTTAAAACTTTATTTCCAACTTTTGTATCAGTATTGTATTTGTTGCTTCTTATCTTAGACATGTATATCTTCTCTTTTATATGGCAGTAGACTAACTTCCAAGATCCTGGTTGATAACTAGTATTCAGTTCTATTTATTTCTTCTTTTACATAGTTATAGGCCTCGTACACGTCGACTTACACGTGCCCGTCGGTAACGTACTCTGTTTCTGTATCCCTCCGAGAAATGGGACGTTACAGTCATCCACGCCACTGATCCAAATATCATTGGTATCCTCCATTAGTTGTTGACATGATCTCATGATCCAGAATACCTCATTATGTTTTCCTTGGTAGACTTGGTAGTGATAAACGAATCGGAAAAAGGCCATTGTTCTGAAGAAGTTGAGAAAGATCGAGAATAACAGCTAGGCACTCAGATGGAGCGAATACAAAGTCAGACCTCGATGTTGAAAACTGAATTGAGGTAAAGATATTGGGGAATCTCAAGTTCATAATCATTAAAACCAAATTTATTCAGAACACCTTCGGACCGACTCGTTAACCATAAAACTTCCTCAAAGTTTGTGGACTGAACCTCTTTGGTCATATTTTATCATTAACTCATCTCCAACTATAAATTCTAACAATCGTTTGTACAAATCTTCTGCAAATTTATAATTATCATTTCCAACTACTATTTTGTCGATGAATATGATCATGCAAATCATGCAAATATTATGCAAAATACTTGGCTAAGGCACTAGACCAGTCACCTATGGAAAGATGAAGGAGATCTATAGGTTTCCTAGGGTTGCAGCTATCTCGAAAGGACACAAACTTGTAGACCTATTGACCGAACTTCTATATGCAAATTCTGCCACAGGTAAAATAGTATCCTATATAGTCAAATGCTCACCCACTAGACAACCAAGACTTCAACTTACTATCACAGTTTGACTATCAGTATGCGGATGATATGCTGTAGAAAACTTAAGGGCAGTACCTATTTTCTTCCAGAGCTATCCAAATTTGACGTAAATCGATTTTTTGATAGAAACAATCAACTTAGGAAGACATGTAATGGACAACCTTTGCACAAAGCATACGTGCAACACATGCGGCTCTGCAGTTTTGCTACAAAGAATTAAATGTGACATCTTAGACACCTATCCACTACAATCAAGATCAAATCTTGCCTCCTAAGTGTATGAGGGAGTCCTAAAATCCATTATGAGATGCTACCAAGGAACAAAGGATATGATTAAATGTATAAAGTCTTGCGTTCTGCTTCCTACTATTGATAACCTACTATTGATAACCTGACAAACTCAATAATGTGATCTCTCACAACCTCACGCTTGACACTAAGCCAATAAAACATATCCTCTACCAGGATGATAGTCTTATCATGACTAAAGTGTCCAACAATCCTTTCTGCATGTATCTCCCAATCAAGTAATTACACAAAGGTAAATATTGGAAATAATAAATAGGTGCACCGAAATAAGAAATCATTAGCAATGGTGAATCCCTCAATAGTGGTAGTGGATCCTTAGTCAACAAAGTGTAGATATCACTAAAGTCCTGACAAGATGCATACTTCTATATGATACACTCGAAATCAAACACCTTTGCACTCATCTTATGTGAAGTGCAAAGTTTTCTACTTAAAACATCAAGAGCTTTATTATCCACATCAAAAGAGTACTTGAGTATGAAAGTGTACTTCTAAATAAACAAGCCACTTGATGTGTCAATGTTCTACTCTCTTCTCTGAATTGATAAAATTATAGGGCTCGATGGTCCAAGTGAAGAGTAAACACTTTGGATAGCAACTAGTAATACCAATGATACAAATTACAAACTTGGCATTACTGCATAAAATTGCGATCCCAGATAGCATAACACTGTTTCGCCTCATTCAACTTTACGCTACAGAAAAGTGATAAAATAATTCTCTTGGCTTAACACACTACCTATACCTATGCACTTTCAGGAAATCAAGAAGACAAAGGACGGGGCAGTAATCAACTTCTTAATTTTCTTGAATATCATAGTTGCATATCTAATCCAATTGAACTCCCCTTTTTTACGACAATTAGAGCCACAATGATCTACACCTCACCAAATCTCCTATAGAATGTGGCTAGGCTATGTAAACTCCGGACTTCATGGGTCATCTACAAGTAAGCTATTCTCTAATGGCAATAACTTTGTTAAGATCTAGAACTAATCTATCTTTAGATACGATGAATCCTACAAAGTGAACAGTGGATAAAAACACACATTTCTTCAATGGGAAACTTCTTGCGGAGACTCTAAAACCTGTGTCAAATAAGAAAGATGCTCTTTCAGGATTCAATTAAAGACGAGAATGTTATCAAAGTAGATGACAACAAATCAACCTACAAAAGGATTCATATCAAGGTCATGAGTCTCATAAACGCTCTAGGCACATTAGACAAACCAAAGGACATGAACAACCACTCATAAAACTCATCCCTAATCTTAAAGGTAGACTTCCACTTGTCATCCCCACGAATACGGATCTTATAATACCTAGTATGAAAATCTATCTTCGAGAAGATACGAGATTCAGCCATTATATCCAGTAAATCAACTTTAGGAATGGAAAAAATATGCTCAATAATAATCTTATTGATGGCATGACTATCCACGCACATTCTTCAGTTCCCATCCTTAGACATGAGTAATGTAGGAACAACACATGGACTCAAACTCTCTTTAATAAAACCTTTCCACAATAATTCTCTCTCATGTATATAGGTTATTAGATTTATGAGCTAACCAATTAGCTCATATTTGTTTTTCACAAACAAAAGAGAATCCTATATTACTTACTAGGTGATATTTCTAGACCAAAATATCAGGTGATATCTCCCCTTTAAGTAGTCATATTGATCCATTTCGGTCCAAAACAATACAGTATAAAAAGATACATATTGTACCAGTTTGTGGCAGAAATCTGAACATTGTCGAATTTACCAATATATCGGTAGATATTTAAAGCACTAAATCAAGCTTCGAAGCAGACCCAACTTCATTCTTCCATCGTGGAAAACGAGGTGGGCAATTAGCGCATTGCTGGCTAGTGAGCTTTGACAAGATCAAGCAGTATCGACGACAGTTGGCTAATCATTGTTATCACAATGTCTGCAAGGCCAATAGGTGGCCCCGACAAATGGAGAATAGGTAGAGGAGACGATGACTTTTAGAGCAGGTCAAAAACGGGGGGTCAGCAATGGCACGGGGAACTTCAGGCAGCAGTGATTGAAACGGAGGGCAACATCGACGGTAGCGGTGGCCAATGCGGAGTTACGACTGTTGGGAACTTCAAATGGGAATCGGTAGTAGAGCAATTGAATGAGAACTTGATGCTAGTGGTGGAATCGGGTTGTCGAATTGATAACCTAGACAAAGACATTTTTCTGTTTCTTAGATAAATTCTCGTTTTTTCTCTTTTATTTTTTTGCCTTTAACTGAAAGTCAAAAGAGAAGGAGATAAAAGAAAAAAGGATTGAAGATGGAGAAAGGTCTAGGATTTGTTGCAGAGAAAAATTAATAGTTTAATTCTAATACCAATTTGACGCGGCACATAAGTGAATTAGAGTTTGATAATGAAGAAATAATGGTTTAATGGTGGAAATTAGGAGTTTAGAGGAGAACAAAAGGGTTCAGGCCTCACAGTTTAATGGTGGAAATTAGGAGTTTAGAGAAGAACAAAAGGGTTCAAGCCTCAGTACTTAAGAGAATCCATGTCGACTCTCCACAAATCTACAAAGAAAATTTTCAAAGAAAATATAAACATGCTAGGGTTTTTCAAAAGTTAATATTATACCATACTTATTTATATAAAACTACGTGCATAAGATGTACAAATAAACCAAAATCTAATAATTAAAAAGATCATAATCTAATCTACTTAAATCTCTAATCAAATCCAATTATATCTCTAATCAAATTCTATCTTGGCCTTTAATTGTCTCCATCAATAGCCCTCCCTTCAAAAACACAAAATAAAACCTTCGAACCAAGATGACCATAAAATAAGATTCTTCTCTAGATCAGCCACATGCCAACAAGCTTTTATAGTCCTTGCTACATATCAAGCATCTTGGTTTGAATAGAATCAATTCCAAATGTCCTATCAGTTACGATTGGTAGACACGAACACAAGGGTCGTGCTCCGACACAGACACATGATGCTGGAAATAGCAATTGTCCAAAACGTGAACACACAGATACCCTTATATATATGGGACTAGCAAGAATGGACACGGACACAGATTTGGAAACGGATATAGATGCGAACACGGGTTATAGCATATAAGAAAAATAAGGACATACATACGGAAAGGGCATGAAAAAAAAAAATATAAATATGAGTATATATTTTCTATTATTGACATAATAACTTTACTAATAATTGAAAACAAAAGCATTGACAATGTATAGATTTGTGTATATTCATTTCTTTATAAAGAACAAGCATCACCATCAACTATGCATCTTTCTTCCTCCCCATCTATATGCAAATAGATAAAAAGAAAAGTAGTGATGATAGCAAGTTATGGATCAGCATAGAGTGTGAACATAAAAACTATTTCTTCAGCTACAGAAACTGAATAAGACTCATGTCCATGAAAAAACATTTAATTATAACTTCATAAAACTAACTAAATATAGATAGATTTTACCAATTTAGCAATATTTATTTTTAATTTTCTCAGACTATTTCACTCTATTTTCCAGACACATCTACAAGAAGAAAGGACACAACAATAACATAGTATTCATTCCATTATTTATTGGACACACCAAGTGGTGTATCCGGCAAGGTTTTTAGCATGTTTGTGGTGTGTTTGCATCAAAACATGTCGACACGAACATATCTTCAGCAAACGTGTCTTACTTTAAATAATGCAACATCTCTAGTAAACTACATGAGCTAGTGATTAAAAAAAATAATAAACCCCTTATTCTTGTTTAATTTTTTTCCATCATGATCTTCATCTTCTTAGCTTCTTTAGGATCAAATATTATAGATTTTATTTGCCCTCTCATCAAATAGACATAGTATGTTGTATCCACCAAAAACAGTTAATTTTATGGACTTAATGAAAACAAAATAAAAACTAAAATCCACGACATTGGGTATGAGAAAACTTTAGGAGGTTGAGATCATAATCCAAAAAAAAAAAATTTGCAATAAAATATATGAGAGTAAAAACGGAATGCAGCGTAAATAACTTACATGAGCTGTCAGCTAATTTCAATTATTTTCTATATATATTCTGTCAAAGTACATGACATTTGATTCCTAAATATCCACATGATTACGCATCATCCATAGAAGGAACAAATTTGAATAATCTACTAACTAATTAGTCTTGGTCAAAGGAGACGCAACAAACTCAATCTTATATATAACTTTCATGTTTGAATTTTGTTGAACATTTGTAAGTGTTGACCACAGAAAGCCACACATCAGGTGTCCAAGTGCGCCAAAAACAACAATTTCATTCGAAGAAGTGTCCTATATAACATATCTTATCAGAATTCACACCTATACTCATCTATGAAGTACATATACTTCAAAATGAGTATCGTATATTTATCGGAAACATATAGGTCATTGTTGCTTGCATAGCAGTAGCCAATAGTATTAGACACACCAAAATCTTGTTAGATTTTAAGAATCCAAAGATTTGCACATTGAAGCCATGTTCGCTTTCAAAAACTCATATCAATTGAGTGTCGGATTCACGTCCGCTTTCAAAGTATCACTAAGATCTCATGTTCAAGACTTTTAGAGTCATATATTGCCTAAAATGACATAAAAACTTCTAATATAAAAAAATACTAAGTTAATTAGCTCAAATGTCTTACAAAGGTAGAGCCTTCAAATATTTTATTCAAGGTACTAACTCATTGAATTAAATTTTAATTTTTTTTCCCTTAAAAGTTACATGAATAGAATCAATGTTTTAAAACAATTACATTTTTTTTGCTTCTACTTCGAAGAAAACATGTTTTAACCATTTCGAGTTTTGACGCTATTATATATATCATATGCATAAATACATGCATATTTATGTCCACCATGTCTCCTTGTCCAACCTTTTTAGGGTTTGTTGTGTCCAAGGATACATGTTAGGGTGCACGACAAAAAGAACCATAATACAATGGTGTACATGAAGAGTAATTCAGACAAGTGCATTAGCAACAATAAACACATTCCTTTTTTGGGTTATTGGTATAGATTGAAGTCAAAATTTCGCTCCACATGCTCTGCGATTTAGTAAATGTACTCTGATCTAGGAGCAATACCAAAGTGTTTGAAAGAAGGGTTGCCCTGAATTAGCCTTGCCTCTGGGCTAAATCAGCCTATGTTAGATGGAGCTATCGTTCCCCTGCAAGAGTCAAATATGAGACGTCATACACCTTTAAAAAAGAGATTCTTTTGAGTCTCTTGTACTCATTAGGCCTAACATTAAATGGACAGGTATTTACCTCCTCAATTAACAATTCATTTGTGGACTCTATTTGTCACCTGAATTTTCGTACTTGAAACAAACTGAACAAAATATTTGTTAGGCTATTTTCTATTGTTCCCTCGAATCATGGAGTAAGATATTGATTTCACAATAAGATCAATTATGCTCATTGCATAATGGGCTCGTTAAAGCATTGGCACACATGTCAACGAGGTACCCTATTTAACTGAGCTATAGCCCTTGTCATAGGTATCTTAATATATTGAAAATTGTGATGTATAATAAATAATATATAGGACCCCATATTATAGCTCTCTAATCCGTTTCCTCTCGGCGGATTGGTATTGCTTATAAATAATATTCCACATATAAGCCCGAAGATGATGGGTCCTTTTTTTAATGATAAACAACCTGCTTAACTGAGTGGTTAGAGTATTGTTGTCATATGACATGAGTTACTAGTTCAAATTTAATAGTAGGTAAAGCTTGTTACACACCAAAAACCATGATATCTAATAAGTTTCTCTACCTATCTCTTTTCATTGCATCGTCTAGATTTCATTGTGTTCAATCAAAATATCATTTAAATTGTGATGTATAATAAAGAACTTCGTTTATTATGTTATTAAGTCACAGCCTCTACTCGTGGCCTAACTCGTATGAGAGATAGAATAGCCTCAATTACTTGTCTTTTAAACTAAGCCCTACTCAAGTTAGCTTCAACTATTTGACGAGCTTGTTGAGCTTCTTGAGAATCAATGTCAGTACTCATCTCTACATCATTTCCTAAAATAGTGATCTCATTATTACTTATTCTAGCGAAACCACCTATCAGAGCCACCATTAATCATTGGCCGTTTCGACGTATTCTCAAAAGACACATAACCACAGTTGTGGCAATCGTGGTGTAGATCAGTAATATGCCAATTTGGCCACTATAATATAAGATTCACATAATGATTGTTTCAGTACCTATGGGCCAGTTTCCACTACATAGCACGGGGTACAATATACATTTGTCATTTTTGTGCACGTTAGTAGTTCCTCTACCAGATAGATGAACCGGTTCACTATTTGATCCAGAGATAAAGGCTGTTGGTTGAAATACTGGTTGTTGTTCGTGCCTTCAACCATATCCACATTAACATTACAGAGAACAGTTTTGTGAAGTAATGAACCAACCTTCTTCTTTCTCGTTATAGGTTCTTTAATATGAGTGAACAAATAAATGAGGTTACCTTGGCCAAAACAAATTTGGTTCCATAGGCTGACTTGCTGTAAAAATCCCAGTGCGTTTGGTTACCAGTATGGTACATGCTCCTCCATGACTAACAGGGTAGCTCAATCAACACAATCCCATTTACATTATCAGACAATGACAATAATATACTAATGCTCTTAAGATTCTTCCTCTTTTCCATCTTCTTCAAATTACTATACTTGGCATGCCTCTTATGATGACCATAATTCAAGGTTTCAACTATCAACTGATGTATCGCAAATATTTGATTTTGAGCTATCTGAAATGATATAGGCCAAATAAAATCATCAGGATATTTGCTGATAATTCTGATATCAGCATGAGATGTACAATATTGTCAATTATATGGTATGATAAACCATCTACTGGTGTAAAGATTGATAATCATTTTGACTCCTGAGGTTCTACACAATTACACCTTTCCGCAATGGCTTTTCCTGGACTTCCAATGTTCACCAGTAGATTTTGTTATTTCCTGAATCCTTCTTAGATCAATAATTCCTACCACCTTCGCTGAAAATTCTTCCACTAGGGCCCTTGGCTTGACCATCAGGATGTACCTGAGACCTTCACTTGTAACTTACATGATAGTAGTGCAGACTTGAAGTGTCCTCGAGATCATTTTCAAATGGTAGGGGGGAAGGGCACAACATGACAAGGGGTTGAACTTCTAAATCAAAAATTTAGAATATTTACCAAATGATACAATATTATCTTAAGAATTTGCTAGTTTATCTCAACTTTTTGCTCAAAATTAGAACAAGAGCAACACCGACAGTATTGCTAACGAAACCCACTATTTTTACAACAGTATTGTTAATGAAATGCAGTAGTTTTTTTTCACCTGCTTATGTTTTTCATTTTAGGCTAGTACAGCTCATTTAAATTTGCAAGATACTATAAATAAGTCTTTAACTACTAACCAGAATAGTTCCTCTGACTGTCCGAGCTTGAGCCTCTCGTGCACTGTTGCATGCAAAGCATGTCTTCCCATCACATAATATAGCTGAGTCTTGTGGTCTGTGACATGATTGTGGTGGTTCAATAGATTGAGAAGTTTCACCTAGAATTTCCGCAGAAAGAGTCAGTCAAGGATATTCACCAGTATGAACATAACAACAATCATTCTACAGCATAATGAGTTGTTTGGTTTGTAAGGTCTATCAAAACAACTTTGGTTTGAAAGGTCTATCAAAACAAGCTCAACAAGTGGGGCTTTTATGAGACAATACTTGATTTTTTTTTTTTTTTTTATTTTTTTTTTATAAAACCTGAATTCTAAATAGTAAAAATAAACTATATGACACAGTAGCATTTTTCCATATTGTATGAAATTAACTTTTAACATGAAAAATAACTGGCTGCACTTGCCTGCAGTCCATATTGCAAGGAGGTAGGGACACGGGTCGCCTGGTACCCTTTGGTCCATCTGTAAAAGTCGCAAAGAAATTATACAAGACGTTATTATTATCCCATAACATTCGTAAGACAAACGACTGATGTACACTTGCAAAAACGGCTTACCCCTTTCAGGAGAGGGTGTAAATCCGGAAGTTCGTAGCTGCAAACAGGGATGAGATATAATTAGCTCTGAAAAATATAGTATCTACCACTTGATTAATGCAGTTCATACTAGGTATCCAGTATTGATATTTCTTTCCACCTTTGTGAAGAACTACTTTTAATTTCAAAACTTCTGTATATCATAAGGAATTTATAATGCATGGGAACATGGATACATACACTTGATGCTCTGTCCGAAGGCGGTTCACATTCTTCAGCTTGGGCATGGGAAGGGAAGCAGTATCTGCAGATGTTGTAACTAAAGCATTTGATATAACTCCATCTTGCATCTCTACTTGGTTTTCTAGCATATAGTTCTCTAAGTTCTTTACGAACTCTTCAGAATTGAGCTTTATAGTAGGAATTTCTTCAGGTTCTTCATAAAAAGCATCTTCTATATCTCTCTCTAAAGTTTGAGTGCATTCCTGTCCTGGAGTAGCTGACTCTTTGATGATGGGCTCGCAGTCATTACTGATACTTCCATTTGCAAGTTGCCTACCCTCGAGTTGGGAGAGGGATATCGACATGATGTCTCGACTTCTTTCCTTCTCAAAGGTGGATGAAGTTCTTGAGGATACTAATCTGCTCTCTTCCGGTGCTGGAAGTGAAAGCCGAGCGCTGAAGTTAAGAATGTGACCATTATTTATTCTTTCTTGCATGATATATGGCATTAATACAATGTGCAAAATTTTCTCTTCATATGATATGAATTAAAACAATGCATTAGTTTCAACTTTGATATGCAAGGTGCAACTTAGGTGTGTATAAACTTCTCTTTACAAACTGCAAAACTAATCATGGATTGATACATAGCATGTTTTTTTGCTTGTGCTAGAGACTGAAGTAGAAATGCAATATACAACATAATTCAGGATAATCAAAGTTAGGGTTAGGATTAGAGATTAATTGGAAAATTAGATGGATGGATAATTTTCCATCTCATATACTTCTATTAATACATATAAACTTTTACACATAAATTCTCTTTATAATTTCTTATTACGAAACACTACCTCAAATTGGAGGGTAGATATCGCACATGCTCAGCTTGTTTCAAATGAACTGTATTCGAAATCTTCCAAGTGATTTAACCAAAAAAAAGGTAAATTGATTGACAAAAGGCATGCTTTGGCTCAATAATACCATCACCAAACTTTCTCCATACCACATGACAATTTACTTCAACGTACTTCGTCCTCTTACTGAACACAAGATTTTGTACAATTTAAATAATTAACCGATTATCACAATATATCCACATTGGTGTCTTGGGTTTTGCAAGGCACAAAACCCATCTAAA
Source organism: Dracaena cambodiana (assembly GCA_036321105.1). NCBI lineage: Eukaryota > Viridiplantae > Streptophyta > Magnoliopsida > Asparagales > Asparagaceae > Dracaena > Dracaena cambodiana. The sequence continues at coordinate 49,136,655 of JAYEPQ010000002.1, forward strand.
TCAAAGTATCTTGTATCTATATAAGCTCACATATAAGATCAGCATAGCCCTATAATCTAATTCTCTATGATTTGATTCTGCACATAATCTAGAACATGTTGCTTTTTACTCTTACACAAAATAAGATTTCCACCAACAAAAACACAATATCCTATAGTAAACCTCTTGTCAATTGGACAACCTACACAATCCACATATGAGAAAACAGTTATACAGTTATGACTGCAATCTGAATAAGAAAGTCCACTTCCAAAATCACTCTTTCAGATATATTAATATCTTGACCACACCACATCATCCTAATGACTGGTTCGAGGGGCTAACAAGAACTTACTCACAATATTAACTAGCATATGTAATATTTGGTGGAGTCATTGTCAAATAGTTTAGCTTTCAACCTTATCTTCTACATATCCTTTGGTCCTCCAAGAGCTCCCAGATCAGGCAACAACTTCAAGTTTGAATATATTGGCATTTCTGCAGTTTTACACCTGAACATACTTGCTTTTGACAACATATATTTCCGTTGAGAAGGCAAGGTCCCTTCTTAGATTAGCAACATTCCTCTCCAAAAATACCATAATGGCCCCATATCATTGGTCTGGAACTTCAACAGTATATGTGACTTCAAATCACCTATCCCTCTGACATCATCTCCTGTAATCCTATCATCCACATAAATAACTACAAGAATACGACTTCCCTTATGGATGCAAGAGAAAACTGAGTAATTCTTCTCAAAGCAAACTCCTGAATAAAGGAACCAAACCTCTTAAGACTGTAGGAGACCGCCATAAAATGATTATCGCAAATGACAAACTTTGCCATACTCTCCTTGAGTAATAAAACTAAGTAGTTGCTCCATAACAAACTTCCTCATCAAGAATGTCATCGAGAAATTCATTTTTAAACATTTAACTAGTGTACGGTCAAGTGGTTTATAGCAGTAAGTGAAATAAGCAACCAAGCTAAAGTCATTTTTGTTATTAGTGAGAACGCGCCCAAATAATCAGCACCATATGTTTAGTAGTATACCATGCCACCAATTGAGCACTGATGCGTTTAGTTTGACAATATATTCCCATCGACATCCAACTGTCTTCTTCCTATGTATCGTTATTCTCTAAGGCATGTATCTCATCATTCATCTTACATCACTGGTTAGTAGCCTATATTTGACACAATGTTGAAAATAATGCGTTACGGAATGCGTTATAACGTGTTACAGAACGCGTTAAACGCGTTTCGTAACGGAGCGCAGACCCGGCGCTCTGTAGTAGTAAAAAACACAGATTTGCGTAACGGTGCGTTATTTGAAATAACGTGCGTTACATAACGTAACGTTATAATGCAAAATAACGCACGTTATTTCCTAGGGCTATTTTGGGTATAATTACTCGTAACCTAACCCTAAAATTCTCCCCCTTTCCTTTCGTGACTGAACCTCGCTCATTTCTCTGCTTCCCTCCCCCGAAAAATCGCTCGTTCCTCCGATCGCCATCTCTCTCCATCGCCGATCATCTCCATCCTCGCCCCTCTCCATCGTCGATCATCTCCATCCTCGCCCGATTCCGACCCTCTCCATCGCCGGCCATCTCCATCCTCGCCCGATTCCGACCCTCTCCATCGCCGGCCATCTCCATCCTCGCCAGCCATCTCCATCCTCGTCGATTCCAATCCTATCCATCGCCGACCTTAACCGATTCCAGTCCAAAACCGACCCTCTCCATCGTCGACTCTCTCCATCTCCATCGCCGACTCCGTTACCAACCCTCTCCATTACCGACCCTCTCCATCGCTAACTCCGGCGAGTAATTCCGGCGAACTTCGACAGGTAAAGATTTAAACCTAATTTTTTTTTCTGTTCATTGTAATGCTTACTTGATGTTGTTAGGAACTTAGGAATTCAAAGTTTTAATTTTTTTTATTAATACATTAAATCCTAATTTTTTTTCCATTGGCTAAAATTTTTTAACTATTCGTTTGGGATTTTGGGATTCAATTAAGTTTCTGTTATTTCGGGATTTTGGGATTCAATTAAGTTTCTGTTAGTTCGGAATTTTGGGATTCAATTAAGTTTCTGTTATTTTGGGATTCAATTAAATTTCTGTTATTTCAGGATTTTGGGATTCAATTAAGTTTCTGTTATTTTGGGATTTTGATGAAATATGATGTGCATGCAGTTATAATTCTTCTTCTTGATGTTAATTTGATTACTTTAGGTGTTAATTCTTTTTTGTGTTAATTTGAACTGTATGCTAAGTAATGAAATGAAATATGAACTGTATGCTAATTCTTCTTGGTGTTAATTTGAACTGTAAGCTAAGTAATGAAATATGATGTGCATACAATAATTGAAAAGAACAGCATGCTAAGATGAACAATATACAGTAATGAAATGAAAATATGAACAACATAGTGTTAATTCTTCTCTTTGTGTTGTCTTTTCCCATGGACTTTAGGTAAATATTATTTGATTAAAAAGTTAAATAGGATAATATCGGTGAAGTGGCTAGATTTCTCTTTGTGTTGTCTTTTTCCATGCACTGTTGCAAAATATAAAACAGTACATTCATGATACTGTTGAAATTGAAATAGAAGTCATAAAAATAATTAGATATATCTTTTTTTGTTATTGTTGAAACTGAAAGTTTTTTTTATGACTCATGATTTCTAAAAAATCAAAGAATCATGTCTAAACATATGGATTCGGCAAGAGAACGGGGGATTCATAAAGATGGTGAACCAAGCAATTATTTTTATTACAAATTTTGCAATCACCACATCACTGCTGGAATTACAAGATTGAAACATCATTTGGCTGGTACAAGAAATGGTATTAAAGTTTGTGAGCGAGTTCCAGCAAAATATGAAGAAAGTATGTCAAGAGATGCTACAGGTTACAGAGATAGAGAAAAAGAAGAAGTTAGCATTGACCCGTGAAATTGGGAGAATGGGTGAACCACAGGCTGAGGTGTTAGCCAAGAACTTGAAAGTGCCGCAAGAAGCAACTCCCAGCCTTGGACTTTAGGTGCAATAGACAAATTTATTAATGTAGAAGCCTGTCAATCAAAACTTGAAACTTCTTTAAAGGAGGCAAGAGAGGATTGCTTGGCAGATGCATATTTGCTAATGGATTATCATTTAATATATTGAATAGTCCATATTGGAAGGAAATGATAAAAACATTTAGTAACTTCAGATTTGGTTTGAAACAACCGTCCTCTTATGAAATAAGGACACGAGTTCTTAAAACCGAAGTTGAGGATATTGATAAAATTAAGGAGAAACACGTATTGGCTTGGGAGAAATACGGATGTACAGTGATGTCAGATAGATGGTCTGATAGGAAGAGCAGAAGCTTAAGTAATTTTCTTGTAAATTCACCGGGGGGCAGTTTCTTTTATAAGTCCATTGACGCATCAGATCAGTTCAAGACTGGAACTTATTTGTGGGAGTGTATTGATAAGCTGGTTAAGAAGATTGGAGAAAAGAATGTTGTTCAAGTGATTACTGACAACCATGCCTCTTATATGAATGCTAGTACAAAACTTATGGAATCAAGAAAATGTTTATATTGGACTCCTTGTGCAGCTTATTGTATTGATTTGATGCTTGAAGATATAGGCAAGATGAAAATTTACAAGGAGATACTTGACACGGCAAAAGATATAATACAATTTATTTACAATTATTGTTGGGTTCTCAGTTTGATGCGGACATATACAGGGGAAAGAACTTCTAAGACCTGTCATCACTCGATTTGCTACCTCATTCTCAACTTTGCAAAGGTTGTATAAATTAAGGTAACCTATAAGAAAAATGTTTGCATCTGATGAATTTACTAAGAGTGTCTATGCCAAAAAACCGAATGCAATTAAGGCCAAAAAAGCAGTGTTGTCTAGCCGAAACTTCTGGGGTCGTATTCTGTTTTGGTTCAGCACCACTCTTCCACTTGTCTATGTATTACGAGAGGTAGATTCGGATGTTAGGCCTTCTATGCCTTTTCTTTATGAAATGCTTGATATCTGCAAAGAGAAAATTGCTGATGTTTGTGATGGCAATAAGAGGAAGTACATGCTTTATTGGAATATGATAGATAAGAGATGGACAGATATGTTACATAGGCCTCTCCATGCAGCAGCATATTTTCTTAATCCAAGATATTTCTATAGCAATACCTTTTCCAATATTCTAGAGGTGAGCAGAGGCCTTCATGAATATATGCAATGTATGATACCTGATCTTAATGAGTATGCACAAGATAATGTCGAGTTGGATTACTATAAATAGAAACTTGGAGAGTTTGGATTCCCACTAGCTCAAATGACTATGAATGTCCGTAGTCCAGGTATAATTTTATTTATTTCTATGATTCAATATTTAGCTATATCATTAATTTTTAAATTTTTTAACTCCAAAATTATTTTAGCTCTTGGTGGGAAAGATTTGGAAAAAATGTTCCTACACTTCAAAAGTTTGCAATTCGAATTCTCTCTCTTACTACTAGTGTTTTTTGATGTGAATGCAATTGGAGCACTTTTGAGTAAGTATGAAAATTTAAAACTAAAAAATTTATGATTGATGTTTTATTTCATTGACATTTTTTTGAATTTACTTATACAAATTTACATTTCATAAATTTACTGAAGGTTCATTCAAAAAAAAGATGTCGCTTGGAGCAAGATCGTCTACACTCTTGTTTATGTCATGTATAATATTAAATTTAGAGAGAGGATCTATATGGAGAAAACGAATGAATTTGGATCCAATTCTTATATATGAAGCGACTCCTGATGATGAATGGCTTGTAGAGAGTGAAAAACCGTGTCTTGCCAATGATCTTGGATTGTTTGATGACTGAAATAAGAATATTGTTGATACAGGAACAAGGGATTTTCTAGATGTCACCGCGATTAATAACAATCAAAATGTTATAGCCTCTACAGAAAAGGCTGACAAGGAAGATGAGAATGAAACTATAAGAAAAAAACGGAGGGTCAATACTTCATGTAAGTAATTAAAATTTGGGTTTTTAATTCTTGATTAAGTGTCTAACCTGTGGCTTTAAGTATCATATAACCTTATTAATTTGTGAATTTATTTTGTAGCATCTTCTTTGGACAAAAGAAAATCAATTGATGATGTGGTGGATGAGATGATATCGATTCTGGAGATGCTAATTATATTTTGGACGAGAATGATCTAGTTGTAGTAGAGTAGAAGATGGCATGAGGACTTAATTTGTATATATTGGAGGAGAATGTTTTGTATAACTTAAATACTTAATTTGTAATTTTGTATGTTATGAAGTTATTGATATATTAACTATTAAGACTTGAGAGTTTTAAGACTTTTATGTATTGTGATGTGAACTATGAATTTTAAACATAGTTTAAAAAATTGTTGTATATTTGCTACAAATTTTAAAAATTTTCTGTCTTTAAATTGATTTTACAGTATTTTATATGATTTTTTGGATTTATTTACTTATTTATGATCATTATTAAATATATTTTGATATTTATTTTAATTAAATAAATTGTAAATTGTGTAACCTACGTTATGCGTTACGTTATTTGTTACTTAACATAACAAAAAAAAATGTTACGTTAACATTATCGTTATTTTAAACATTGATTTGACATGGCACCTGAAACATAATTACTTCATCCGACTAGTTCCCAGTTCGAGTCCCACGCGGTTGTTCAATCCATTGTAGGTCAAGCCAAAGAAGTTCCTAGACTTTGGGAATAGAATGTGAATCAACAAAGGAAAGAAAAAAGCACAGTAAAATGTGGAAAGAATGGGCATAAGACAAGAAGTTATGCCAGAGATCTAAAGTGCCAACTTCAATTTCGTTTATGATAAGCAATAGGAACATCCAGATAAAAGTGAGAACCAATATCAACATTAGGAGAAGAAATATCAACATTCCCACCTGATATCATGTCAGTGATCAAAAATACAAGGACAACTAGCATATCGACAGTGGATTTGATACATCTTGTATACACCTGTCCATATTTATAATGCATATAGAAGAAGACGACAAGTTTTCTAAAAAGAACATAAAATTGTCTTCTGGCTCTAATGATATCCTCTTGGATAATGCTTTCTCAATGTATGTTGTGGACTCAGAAAAGGTAATATTAGCAGAGATCACAAACTTATGCAAACTAGAATAGTAATATTTGTCCTTTTTGACCTCTACAATACCAAAAAATACATATTTAAAAGATGTAGGATCTAGTTTGAATCGATTTTTACAAGGATAATAAACAAAACATACACAACCAAACATTTGAGAAGGTAAGAAAACAGGTCATATTTGGAGAAACGAAAAGAATATGGTAACTGACCATCAAGAACTGGAGAATGCATGTGGTTAATCAATAGCAAGTTAAAAGAATTGTATCCCTCCAGAAGTGTCGAGGAACATTCATATCAATTAATAAAGTTCATTCATCTCAACTAAGTAATGATTATTACTTTAATTCTCATTTTGTTGCAGAGTGTAAAACAATAGGTTTTGTAAATAATTCTAGTATTGGACATGAAATGCATAAAAAATGAACTAAAAATTCTTCCGCATTCAGGCCCAAAGTATAAATAGAAACACCAAACTGATTTTTAATTTAATTACAAGAAGTTTGAAAAATAGCAAACCTTAGACAATTTTTTATTCAATATAACTATGTTATATGAGAAAAGTCATCCACGAAGATAATAAAATACTTAAAACCAAGTGTTGAATAATGTACAAGGCCACCAAATATCAAAGTGAACAAGTTTAAATGGGGAATCTACCTTCTTATTGCTCTCAATAGATAAGGACAAGATGCCGTTTATCCATTTGACATGACACATTTATGGGATGACACTCGACTGAACTCTAAAACTAATTTCTTTAAAACATGTACAATGAGATGATCCTACCGACGATGTACATCTCACAAAGCAGTAGAGTTGACACATGCAATCAAATTGGCACCAGTCTCCTCAATATTCACTTCATGTGCCAATCGTCCTTCACATCCCAATCTCTTGAAATACACAATGACCAAAGAAAGAACTTCAATAAACAACTCAAGAATCATGTAAGCTTCCTGATAGATAATATATTAAATACAAACTTGGGAATGTAAAAGACGATTGACAATAGTAAAGAAACAGTAATCTAAGTAGTGCCAATTGTCGACACAAGAGAATACCATTTGCTAAATTATTGTAGAGAGCAATAAAGACAGAAACAACTCATGTAGATTATCTTTATTTTCCATTAAATGCATAGATACACCAGTGTCAATAATCCAGATATTAAGAGCTCAAGAAGTAAAACACTTTGTAGAGTTAACAGATTGTGCCAAGGTAACAATGGATGAAAATTGTGTGATTTGTGTAGCTTGAAATTTCATAAAGATCTTGTATTTTCCAAACTCTTCATCAGATATAAGTACATGTCTGAACCTAAAGGAACATGTTCCTCTAATGCATGGGCCACATAGGCAAACTGAACAACTTAGGAGCTCTTGCCCTATATACAATTTTGGACAGTTATTTCTCATGTCTGACCTCCTCGAAGCTATATAAGTCTTCTTATCGTACCAATTCTCTATTCCTCCATTTCCTCTATGACCAAAAACCTTTCTTCTTCGACCAATACAGTCGTCTCGACCAAACACTCATCTACCACTAAAAAACAATCTTACCCAAAATCCCTAGTGTTACCACTGAACAACCTCTGTAGCCAACATCTCTGCTACCACCAAACCAACCTCCTCCCCGCCACCACCAGGACCTATAAATTGCTCAGCTGAACGGCAAGAGCTGACCATTTATGTAGCTTGTTCCTAGTAAGGTTTTGGGATTCCTTGTGGAAGTTGTTGGGTGGAAATTGATGTCTCTCGTAGAGAATCAATGATAGAACTATCAATCACCTATGGACATGCAGGAGTGTACCATAATGGCAAACTCTTTAGGAAAGTGAATGATGCTATCTGGTTCCATTGCTCCTGCATCTTCTTCACATTATGTGAGATGAAAAATAACAACTCCTAATAAAACCTATTGAAGTCTACAAAATGTTGAGATAAGATTTTGTTATTCTTTTCGCTCTGGAACATCTGTCCAATAACATCAAAACCTCTAGTAATATTATTCTTCCCTAAATACAATTCAAAATAGTTCTACTATCGACGTATGCATCAGAATGGCTTGTATCTTCTACTCCATAATGTTCAAACAACTGACCAAAAGAGCAACATCCTCTATCTTCCACTCATTCATCTTAAAACTAGGAGGATCCGTGTACAAATTTCTCTCCTTTCCATGGCCAATTAATTTAATTTCAACAATCTTTCTCCACTGTAAATAGTTATCTCCACTATAGATAGTAATCACCTTTGATTACGCTGTACCCATCGAATTTGCCATACTAACAAAGCACCAAAACACTAACCACCCACTATAACTAAATTTGGATCCTCCCAACGCAAAACATAGCTCTCTAAACACAACATACTACTGTAATCAAACTACATATCAAACCCTCCATAAAACAATACCAATAAGACAATGAAAATGAAAACTGCTTTGAATGAGGAAATGAGTGCTTTAATAAAAATCGTACATGGGAGATTGTTGATCATCCAAAAGACAAGAAACTTGTAGGATGTAAGTGGGTATATACAATCAAGTTTAAACCGGATGGGCCTTTGGAAAGGTACAAGGCTAGATTAGTAACCAAGGGGTACACTCAAACGCAAGGAGTAGATTATCAAGAGACTTTTGCTCCGATAGCTAAAATAAACACAGTCCGTATTCTTCTATCTTTGACTGCCAATTTCAATTGGTGTTTGCAACAATTTGATGTTAAAAATGTTTTTTTACATGGTGATCTTGAAGAAGAGGTATATATGGGACCCACACCAGATTTCGAGAAATATTTCAAAAATAATCAAGTGTGCAGAATAAGAAAAGCACTTTCCAGGCTTGAGCAATCAACACGGGCTTGGTTTGGAAAATTTACTTGAGTAATGCTTGGTATTGGCTACAAGCAAAATGAAGGGGATCATACTCTTTTCTTCAAACACTTGGCTGTAGGAGAACTCAGAGTCTGATTGTGTATGTCGATGATATCATTGTGATAGGTGATGATGATGAGGAAATTCCAAAGCATAAGGCTAAACTTGCAAAAGAATTTGAGATTAAAGAGATTGGGAAGCTCAAATAATTTTAGGGATTGAAGTGGTTTAGTCTAAAGAAGGTATCTTTGTTTCCTAACAAAAGCACATCCTTGATCTCCTACGAGAAACAGAATGATGGGATGCAAGCCCATTGATACGCAAATTGAACAAAATCATCAGTTGAGTGAAGCACGAGACAATGAAGCTGTTGATAGAGGAAGGTATCGGAAGTTTGTGGGAAAACTAATCTCCCCCTCACACACGTCCAATATTGCATATGTTGTGAGTGTGATAAGTCAATTCATACATGACCTCAAGAACGCTCATCTACAAGCTATGTATAGAGTGATCCAATACCTGAAAGCTACTTCCTAGAGGAATAATGTTTAGAAAAGGAACAAAAATAATAGTAGAAGCCTACACAGATGCAAAATATGCTAGCTCACTCACAGATAGATGCTCAATGACAAGTTATTGTACTTTATTTAGAGGAAACTTAGTGACCTGGAAGAGCAAGAAATACACAGTAGTGTCTTATGGATAAAGAAAATCTTAGAAGATCTGCAGGTTAAATGGCATAGACCTATGAAGTTGTATTGTGATAACCAGTCTGCTAGAAGCATCGGCTACAATCCGGTTCAACATGATAGAACAAAACATGTTGAGGAGGATCAACATTTCATCAAGGAAAATATTGAAAGTGAATTGATCTGCACTCCTTATATTCCTACGAATAGACAGATGACAGACATGCTCACAAAAGAATTGGACAGCTCAATTTTTTGAGATTTTACTAGCAAAGCTGGAAATGAAAAAACATTTATTCTCCAGCTTGAGTGGGAGTGTTGGATAGTCTTGGATTTTTTTTTACTTTCTAGAAGATTTTATATGACTATAAATAGCTAAATTATATCTCGGATTCTTTGACTTTATAGAAGATTGTATATGGCTATAAATAGCTAATTACTTTAGACTGATTTATTTTGACTTTCTAATTTAGGCTAATTGTAATATTCCTAATTTATTTAGTCAATGACTAATTATTAGAAATTACTTGTTTCCTAAAATAGGACAATGACCTTATATTATATTAATGTATTCAGTTTATGATCAATATGAAGAAGATTTTCAGTTTTTTGTTCAGATCACATTCTCTGTCAGTATATGAATCCTATACTAATGCTATCAACTATTCAAAGCGGGATGCATGGGATGTATGAACTTCTTATCCTAGTTATATATATACATATATATAGATATATATATACATATATATAGATATATATATATATATATATATATATATATATATTGAAAAAAGATTCTGCATATATGAAATAAGGTGATGCATGCAGTTCATGTTTACTGTATATAACACTGGACGAATCTATAATACTTTGGATATATACCTAGCAAAAGCACTTGCAAAGTGTTTGCATTCTCCTCTCATTGGACATGCATTACAATTAGGCTTGGTTTTTGTGCAAAAGACCTGCATGAAACCCAGATATGTGAATTAATAATCTGAAGATTTACAGGCCTTTTTGCCAGCCATTAGGAAGCCTATGATCACACCTTGCCAAAAGTAATCATTTGATAATGCAACTCATACCTGCACAAAAGAGCAAATGTTTTGGAATGAAGTGGTTCAGTAATATGGAATTAGCCAAGTAGAGGGAAACTGGAGGTTCACTGTATAAACTGGTGTCTTGCAAACTCGAATCATTCAAAAACTCGTAAAATTTCTCAAAAGTGGGTTTCTAGCACTTACAACGTTTGTTGATCAAGAGTGCATAGCCGAGGCCATAAGTATTTCTGGACATGCTCAATCATAGGGTACCTTTCAAATAAGGAAATATTTGAGTTGAGTACTATCCAAGATTTATTACCTATTAAAAATTTGTTACGAACATAAAGAAGGAAATCAAGTATACTAAAGATGCTTACAACTCTAAGAGATGCAACTGAAGGGACTCTGGCAGGGGCTGAAGTGGAACCCACCCAAGCCTTACGCTAACACGACCAACATTGGTGTCAACCTTGGTTATCAACAAAGCAAGAGAGAAATACGACACTAAGTTTTTAAAACTTATATATATAAACTGGTTTTAAATTGAGTAATATTCTAAAGAAACTTCTATTTCAAGAAAACCACGTACAAAAAGAAAAAAAAAAAAAAAAAAATTAACTTACAGGGAAAGCTCGATGGTGAAGAGTTAACAGGCGAACACACTCTACACTTTTAAGCCCTAACCCATGTATGCTTAAGAGGTACTCCCTGGAAGCACAAAACTAATAGTAGTTTTTAGCACTTAATTTACCTTGCCATATATCAATTGAAACTTAGAAAATAGAAATATTCAACACTTAAGTTTCCAAAGCCATAAGTAACATGCACTAATCCATGTATGCTTTAGAGGTCCCCTAGAAGCATAAAATTAGTTGTAATTTAGACACAAAACTCAAGTTTCCACTGCCATAAATAACTCACTACTCCATGAATTGAAGTCCGTCTGAGTCATGCTTTTTAGGTAATATCCTCCTCCCGAGGGACCGTAATATATACTCTAGAGGTCCAAGAGATTGAAGTATTCATTACCATGTCATATCACAAATTTTAATCAAATGTGGTCTGCATGGACTATATTATTAGTTCATTACAATATTACATGCCCTCACACCCATTTATACACACAAAATATGCACTATTTCTTAAAGAAGAAAAGAGCAAATGTAATCTTAGCCTTACTTTGCTTTGTCTGGTGGAACATTCCTCAACCATTCGAGATCAATGCTGCCATGATCTTTAACTAAACGGTTTAGGAAATCCTGCAGGAAAAAAAGAAGTCAGACTATAAGTACACTAAGCTAGCTGTTAGGCACAAGTGTTAATGGTCATTTGCATATATTTGATTAATGTGCAAAGTATCATGCAAGACAACAAACGAAATTGACAACATGCTGATGTTGTAACTTCAAGAGCATTTTTTATATGGATACAACTAGAATCAACCAATGAAATATATTAGAAAGTTATAGATCTCTGAATTATCTTCTAAATAGTACTAAGAATAGCTCAATCGAAATTCAAACGCAAAAGACATCTTCAATTTACTGGAGTGTTTTAGTGTTGAAATTAGTAGGCTGAATGCCTATAGATGGCTCCTAAAGGCCCATCGAAGGGTCAATTGTACATCAAAAACTGCAATTTGCAAATACCCTTTACCAGAGGGTTCGAAACGGCCATCGAAGGAGGTCCATCAATGGCTCCCTAGGCCTATCAATGGATCAACTGCATAACAGATCAGCAAAAGTTTAGATGCAGATTTTGACTCGTGAGTTGGCAATTTGATTCCCTTTTTAGTTAGAGTTTATTCGGAACAATCCTAAACTTGGAAAAGATACTTGGATGACTTCGATTAGGATTAGATTTACTTTAATGCCCAATACTATTCCTCCTATTACTTGTATGGTTAAGATTTATTGATGAGTCTAATCTCAACTATAAAAGGATGATAAAACCCTAAATTTGATGATGTCTTATGGAAGAAGATTTCGAATGACTTGAAAAGAAATTATTGGAGAAAACTGAAGGTGCCCTATGGAGATTCTTGAAGAAAAAAGGAGCCTTCAGAGATCCTTTTCAAGCCTATTCTTCATCATCTATAGCATTGACTCAATTCTACATCAATCTTTATCTTTGTGGAGTACTATATCATTTTTCCATGATCTTCATCATCCTAGTGCTTGTATAGTTAAGATTTACGGGGGAGTTTAATCTCAACTATAAAAGAAGGGTAAAACCCTAGATTTGAGGTGGTTTTATGAAAGAAGATTTCAGATGAATTAAAGATAACTTTTTGGAGAAAATTGAAGGTTTCCTACAGAGATTCTTGAAAGAAAAAGGAATCTTCGGAAATCTTTTTCAAGCATATTGTTCATTAGCTACAACATTTGTTGAGGCTTACTTCTCCATCAATCTTCATCTTTGGAGATTGCTACAATCTGGACTCCATCATTATCATCATCTTCTAAAATCTTCCTGATATTTTTGAAGGCAGCATATGAAAGAGTTGCAAGTATTTTTTCTGATTTTATGCTTAATTGATATCGAGTCCTGTGAGTCTTCAAACTCTGCTTTTATAATCTTTTCATTAGTTCAGCATGCTCAAACCGGAGTTGATGGATTGATTGCAGTCCTGTAACTATTATTGTAGCAACAATCTGCAAGGTACAAATTAAAACCTGAAGAATCTATAGTGGTTATGGAAGATTGATTGATCGCAGATGCAGCCTAATTTGAGTATTGTAATCGTGTTGTCAACATTTCCATTTATACAGTATGCTCGAAGGATAGTGATGGACAGAAATAAAAAACTAACAGCAATCGCAAGATTCACGCCAACAATGAGGGTCACTAGTCCCGAGTGTTCAGGCAATAACTCTAACGTTGAATGACAATTCTGATTCAACATGATTCCAACTATAGGTAGCATGTATATGCTAACTACATATTAATAATCATAACTAGCTACTACGAAGCATGGACATTACATGGGATGCAGATACGACATGAACCGAATATGGAGACACGATAAATCCTAAGAAAGTAGGATATGGAAATATGACAACATAAATATGCGTGTAGTTATGAATGTGATATACATAATGTGTATCAAAACTCACAACCATTAAGACATCTTTTACAAAATAGAAAAAAAAATCTAAATAATTAAATTTTCTAATTAAGTAACTATATCAAAGAAAGAATCTGGATTCAATTCAATTGATCAATTCCTTGAATAAGATATTTGAAGTATCTATCTTACAAGATATTTGGAATATATTAGCGTAGTATCACTTTTATGTTAAAAAAAATTTGTCTTTTTACAAATTTAAGACTCCAAAGTGTGCAACACACGATCTCTATGACTTTCCATACGTGGATACGGTCCTGACATGCAATCTATATAACTTTTTGAAAGCGAACATGGTTTTGACATGCAAGTTTTTAGGTTAGTAAAATCTGACAAGGTTTTAGTGCATCCAATACATATCGGCAAGTGTCGTGTAAGTGTCGGTATCCGATATGTATCCAATAAGGATAAGAAATTTATTTTGAAGTTTCCATGCATCATTGACTAACTATCTGTATACCTTAATTCTTTGCGCGAGCATGTTGTTCATTCCTCGTTCCCAATGGTCTTGGAGATTTCATTTACGTCTGTGTTCCTCACTTGCTCCCAGTCCAATGAGTCCATTGTGTCACTGTCTCTCTCATTCTTAGCTCCATTGGCAAAGGCCTCTTCATGCAAGCCCTCCCAATTAAACATCCGTTTAGTCTCAAAATTTACCTTATTTTCCCTTGATACACCTCTTTGTCTTTGCAGTTGCTCATTTTCGAAACTTTCTACTTCATTTTTCACGTTAAATTTGAAATCAACACATGAGCTTGGATACTCTGTTTGCTTTCCACAATGCTCTGTTTCAGTCAGGATCTCAACTTCCTCGTGTGTGTTTTCTGCTGAGAAGTTATCCTCTTTTTTTGGCAATTGCTCATCATATATTAGTGAGGACTCATGGGAAATGTTTTCAAGAAAGCTGCTAACTACATATGCTTCTTCTTCTTCTTTGTAAGCCTCTGTAGAACCCGGAGCAATCATCTCGGGTACTGACCTCACTTGACATGTGATTGTCTCACCTGAGGTTGGAATGCTTCCATCTCTTTGTTCTTTTGATGGGACCATCCTTTCTACATTTGCTTCCGTATTGTTGCCTCTTGACTTATGAGGGAATGTTGCTGCTAAGGACATGAAGGCAGAACTGTGAAAAAAAAAAAAAAAAAAACACTAAAAGTAGTGAGTAAACTAAAAACTAATAACTAGACATGACTGAGCAGTAATCAGTTCTTTTGGTTGTTTACCAAACTTAGAAACTAAAATCTCACCTTGATAGATGGTCTGAAACATTCTGCGTAAGAAATGCACCTACCACTGAGTCCACGATGGATCCATTCCACTTTGAGAAGCGTCTATCCCCTACAAATCAAAGTGACTTTAGTGGGGCGATGGTGGCATACTTTCCAATTGGATTCCTGTTAAATCAGAAACTAACATATATGCATGCAAGAGTACAAGATTCCAGTTACCTTGTTATTTTGTCCTGTTACCTTGATATTTGATTGCATTTGACAAGTATCAGCTTATGAAGCATCTATAGAAATTTGCAAAAATATTTAAGGCTTACGAGTATTGATAATCTTAATTGAACCCTTGAATTTGCTACCCATTAGTGCCAGCACACTGGTTCAGTGTACATGAAACAACATTAGATGATCTTCATCTAATATAGGGTATATAGCAAGTAATATTAAGGGAATGCCACTCTTGCTCCTTGAAGTATTGTATACGTTCAAGATGAGCGCAATTCAAAGGAATACCATTCTTGCTACTTGGATTATTGTGCACGCTCGAGATGACTGCAATTCCTTAAAGAAAAAAATAATCATCTTTTCCCCTCATATAAACTCTTCCTAGACCAGAAGAACTAGGAGGGCTCCCTATTTGCATGGGCGTGAATGATGTGACCACTAAGGTAAATGGAGCCTCTATCCAACTACTGATATATAGGTTTCATAGAAAAACCACCCTCATATAGTTTCCTTCATTGTAAAGGTAATTATTGTAAATGGTATGAATAACATCTAACTACAACATTATGTAGAAAAACCTTAACGACAATTTTATCATCACACCTTGATTCACAAATATGGATCGACGGGATATTTTTTAGTACTTCATGTGTGGTGTCATGGATGTAGAAGACTTGCAAATAAAGAGATCAACGTGTAAGATTTTTCTTCTTGTTATTTATCTAAGCTATCTTTTTATTATATCTTTTGTGACTGCCGGCCCAAAATTACGTTCAAACCGGAGGCTACAAAGGAAGATTAAGAACAGAGGTTAGAAGAAGAGAATATAGAAGAAAGAAGAGAGAAAAAAGAAGATAACAAAAGAAAGAGAAAAAGGAAGAGAAAACAAAAGTGAGTTGAGCGCTAATAACAATTAACTCCTTCCAAAGGCAATGTGCTGCCTGTTTGATAGGATGACATGGAAAACCGTTAGTGAACATCACCAAAACCATAGTTGATCAGTACCAGACCCTTGCATTGATAATTGTGATTTTGATAGCTAAGGTGTTGGCTTCTTGATGGGGATCCTTTTATGATAATTTAATTTATGTCTATTGGTTTCGGGACTTTTAGTTTTTATGCCTCTTTGTTTTCCATATTGTGCATGTTGTTTTCATTAAAATAATTATATATGAGCTCATGGAAGAATAGGAAATGATGATTATGAAAATAGTTTCTTTTGAAACTTCTAGCTTCTAGCACATGATGTGCTATTCAAGATCTTTCTCGAGTGGTTCATATGAGACTGGGTGAGTGATTCACCTACGTGTGAGGCCCAAATCTATACTGAATTCATTTCTATTTGTACTCTTTCCAAAAACCCACCAAAAAGTCCAATCACCCTTTCATCATGCTTCATGTTAATCCTTTTACAATAATTTAATTTGTTACTCTAGATTTTATGACTTTCAATTGGTTTGCACGTGTTGTCCATGTTGTTTTAATTTTAAATAATTAATATATCATTTGATGGTGGAATGGAGAATGATAATTATGAAAACAGTTTCCTTTGAAACTCAACATATGATCGGCTAACAAATCTTTCCTCGAGTGTTTCATGTAAGAATGTATAAGTGATTCACCTGAATATGAAACTCAAATCTATTTTGTTTCCATGTTATATTTGTGTTCTTCCCAAATGCCTACCATAAATCTCGATTTGCCTTCCGTCCTATGTAAAAATTTTGGAATTAGAGCTAAAGAATTCTATATCCATCACCTTCTTCTCCATCTTCTTCATCTTCTTTTTTTGTTCGTGTTTTGAATTTTTAATTTTGAAAAAGAAGAAAAAGAAAAAACAGCAAAAAAAAGAAACACAAAAAGGTGAAACTAAAAAAGGAAAAAAATTCAAAAAAGCAAGAGGAAAAACAAAAAAATAGAAAAAATATCAAAAACACCAAGTTGTCAATGACCTTCAACCAACTCAGCTTCAACAACATCATCATCATCATTTATCACCATCATCTTAATCTTTAGCCTGATTTCGTCCTAAGCATCATCAATTCAACAACATAACCAAGGGTTGCTTCAGATTCCTCAAGAGTTGACCATCCATAATTTTGCTAACACTTCCCAATCTAGCGCTTGATCTTCCTCTAACATAGCCAGACGTTATTGATCCTTCACAACACTTTATCAAACCTCGCTAACATTGATGACTTCCTCCTAAGCCTTCCTCAAGCTCGCCTGAGCACTCCGGTCTTCGTCTAACATTCACCGCCATCTCCCAAGCCCCCCGTCGTCATTGCTCGTCGTCAACAAAATCTATTGAAATTCAAGCTGAGAACAACTTCTGCAATGTTGAAGCCATCCTTCTGACTCCCTCTCTGGTTGGCAAAAGTAGCAGCACTACTAGAGCTTCCCAACTCCTCAATCAATATCTAACCTCCTTCAAGAGGCTCCGCCAACCCCACCTGGGTTCCCCAATGATCCCCAGCAACTACAACTTTGTTGCATCATCCTGATTGCCAGCTCTTTGATTTGGAATCTAATTTTATCCCAATCCCTTCGGATCGATTGGATCTTCCCCTCAACATCGCCAACTCATTTAGCTACCCAATCATCTCCCCTGTCTCCACGCCTTCATCACTCTCCAAAGCTCATTGAATCGCTGAATCGATTAGCAATTTCAGCAGCCCAACGATCAAAGAAGGGTTGTTTCTAGGGATGGTAATCGACGCATCCATAGGTCAATTTTTAGCCCGCTCTACACAAAATTTTAAATTAAAAATAAAAATTTTATATAGAGCCAAAAAATTGGCCCGTGGACATGTTCATTATCATCCCTAGTTGTTTCAGAACCAACTCGTCAGATCCAAAATGAACTCAAGTTTCATATGCTTCGGGATTTCTACATGAGACCCAAATTTGGTTTTAGAAAGCAAACCCAACACATTCTCTCTCACTTGAACGCAATTCCTCAGGAACCGGGACTACAAGAAACTAGACCGACTTGCTAGCATTTTCCAGGCCCATTAAGAGATTTGAATTGTTTCAAGCCATTTCAAACCTAATTCAAGCCTGATTCAAGCCAAATTCAAGCCATTGCAATTCTGAACTATTTTTTGCTACTTTCATGGGATTTTCAACTCCAAACTTCACTCAAAGATTTCAAAGACTATGAGGATTTTGTGTTAAGAGTTCAAATTCTCTATTTCCTCAAGGTAAATTCTAATTCCACAAATTATCTAGTTTATTAATTTTTGCATTTTATCCTTGTTTTTATTACGGACTTGGATATGTTCATCATTATCTATATTTGCCAACTGATTTATTTGTATGTTATATTCCATTGCATATTAGGAATTACATTTTCCTACATATAACAAGACTCAACCATTAGAGTACCTTCTCTTGTTCATTAGTTAATCATTTAGTCTTGTTGTATAAAACTTTTGTAATTCATCCATATTTGACTAATTACAATTGCATTTATATATAGCTAGTTTATTGTATGCTCCTCCTTAGTGGCAAGAACTCTAGGAAAGTTATGGAAACCAACAAAATACTAATATAACGACCTACATCCATAGAGCATATTTTTTTCTGAAATATAATAATATTTTAATTATTGTGATAATATTATGTTTATGATAGTACTTTGAACGATTTAGTTTTTAAAAGAGTAAAAATTATAAATTATTTTAAAATGGTCTTTTTATCTAAATTCCATCTATTTCAATTTCTAGAATTAATCCTATTTTTATCTAAAGCCCAATTACATTAATATTTTGGAATAAAAATAAATAAAGTGACTTTGAAAGGATTTGATCCCTTGAACTCTCATTCCTACGCATCTAACCAAGTCACAAACTCAAACCATTAAGCAATGTTAGGTTGTTAGATTGACCATCAACTTACCCTTCGAACCTAAATTTGACTGTTCATCTTCTTCAGCTCTCAACTCCAAAATCTTCACTTTTCCATGAATTCAACTATGAAACCCCTATTCAATCTCCCTTTTACTTCAAAAAATTAATCGCTAAATTAATCTTTCAAATCCTAAACCCCAATTTGAATTCTTTTTAAACCTAATGGTTTTCAATTCACAAATATGTAATGCCCACTCCACTTTGAATTTGTAATGATTTATTTAAAATAAAAATTTTATTGGAAAAAGGATTTTGCTAAAAAAATTTGTTCTAACTAAGTCAAATTTTAATCATGATTCAAACCCTTGACCCTTAGTATTTTATCATATCCTAAAAAAATAACTTATTATCTTATCTTGATTATGACTATCTTGTTATTTTAACTCAATTTGAATTTTCTTATAATTCTATCTTAACTTGAATTCTTAACTTGAATTCTCAATCTTATCTTACTACCTTAATCAACTTCAATTCAGATTCTCTATCTAATATGATATTACCTCTCACCTTATTTAATTTGAATTTGAATTTGAATTCATATTCTTCATTTTCTCTCGATCAACCTAAATTCTATCCATGAAAATCACCTCCAATCCCATCAAAATCCAAACTCAAATCCTTAATCATAATCTAAATTGGAATTCAAAACAAACTCCAACTAAAATTCTAAATCACATCCAAGACCTAAAATATTTAAACCCAATTTTGCTTTTTAAAAAAATCAAATTCCAATTACTCTCTCACTCTCTCTTCCTTTCCCCTTTCTTTCCCTCCTACCCTGCACGTTGCACCACCACCGTGCAGCCTCCATCATGCGTCACCTCACCAGATTATCACCAGTAAGTCTTAACCTCCTCCTCTCATTGGGTTCTCTTTTAAGTGCCAAGAGGTAGAAGATAA
Source organism: Dracaena cambodiana (assembly GCA_036321105.1). Classification (NCBI taxonomy): domain Eukaryota; kingdom Viridiplantae; phylum Streptophyta; class Magnoliopsida; order Asparagales; family Asparagaceae; genus Dracaena; species Dracaena cambodiana. The sequence continues at coordinate 49,156,805 of JAYEPQ010000002.1, forward strand.
ACCATTTTATGCTTCTTATTTGGGTTAAGTTATGCTGATGAATCATGTGCTTAGAAATTCACAACCCATTGTCCATATGACAATTTATTAACCAATAGATTGTTAACCCAAACTCGCAACTCGTTTGATTTAAACTTAATTTAAAACTCAATAAGATAAGATCCAGAATCATTTAGGTTATTCAGACACGTTAAAATTTAAACCAGGTTTTTATTATGTTTAAATATCTGGAAAAAATATGTAAAATAACTAAAAAACATGTTTTCGTCAAATTAACTTAATGTTATAATTTTTGACATGTAGATTGTTGGTTGATTGTCTTTTGAGTAAAAAGACTAGCGATAAGTGCAAGGTAATCCATAATTCACTTAAACATGCTATTTTGTATATTACTATTTTCAGATGTTTTGGAATTGAAATTATATTTTTAAAAAGTACTGATTGTGATTGAGATCATATAAGTTAGTACTTAGGCATAGATAATTGTTTAAAGATTATTTATATCATGTTATGTGATAAAGTAAAGTTAATTATATAATTAAAAGATATGAATTGATGGAAAAACAATCAAGTTGAAAAGATAAACAGAAAGCTGAGATCGTTAAACATAATGTTTATCAAATTAGTTAGCTAATGAGACATATTAGTCAACTAATCAAATGTAAATTAAGTAAATAAAAGTATTTTCAATTTGATCCTTATTATACCCTATTAAAACGAAAATAATGAAACGAGGGGAATTTAAAGAACATCATTAATTACTGAAATGATTAATGACAATAGAATTGATATGAAACACAAACATAAACATAGCTGAATAATATTGGCATTACCACCGATATTGAAACTATATTGATACTAAAGATGTTACTGATATTGTCACTGTAACTATATTGTTAACGTTTATTGTCTCTAAAAGAATTGAATTGGTAATAAAAAAAAACATGGGATTTTGGAAGAAACGAAATGGAGGAAAGAAACTGTATTTCGAATATAAATCCCTACCGACCATTAAGTGTTACAACCATTTCTCTCGGGTTACAGAATATATTTATGACTCTACCATTTGACTACTGCATTTCCCAGGGTCATGGAAATGCATTGGAAATATTGGTCTAGTATTTCCTAGAGTTTCCAAATACTATAATGTAAGAGATTGAATAAATTAAAAGAGATAAACTAAACTGCATGACATTAAGAATTAGATATGACATTAAAATCCATAAAATTGCTTATGTGATATTATTGAGTCTTAATAGAACATCTTGTTATATTACTATTATATCATCGATTGCATTACTAGCGATCCTAGGTGTGCATGCTGAGACCCGGAGATTGAACTACTGGAGCTGACTTATATCTGAAGCATTTGAAAAAAGTTGAAGGCTATTGCTTAATTTCAAACTTGTATTTATTATTTTATATTGTTTCCGCTTTTGAAATGTTACTTTTATCTTTAGTTATTTCCTTGTCTATATCTCTGTCATATCTATTGTAATCTAAATTTGTTCATTTAATAAAAGTTCTATTTTTTAGATATGTTTAATTGTGACAAATGATAAATATTATACTAAGGCTTAATGTATTTTTGCGAACATGTTGTCAAGCAACTTAGCAATCTAGTGTTGTATATAGTGGGACATCACCAAATCCATTTTTCCCAAATCTTAACTCAAATCTCTCCTACTCCCCCTCACACCTCGCCAGAATGTTGTCACCCACTGTTGAAGGAGCCCCGCATATCGAGCTGCTACCCATTGCCGGTAATCTCTCCACCTTCTTCTTTGGGTTTCTTCTCCACTGAATTTGAGGCAAGAGACAACTCTTATGGGATAGTTACTAGTTTGTCTTATTCAATCCAAGGACTTGTGAACCCACAACCCAAAATCCTAATAACTTAAAATCTATACCATATTCATCTTATAAGCCCAATAAGATTAATACAGACCCGTTTGGTTCATTTCAGACCAGTTAAACCTATTTAACCTTAAAATTGATTCTTGAGTGCATTACAAATGCTGTAAAAATCCTAAAATCACCTAAATTTATGTTAAGCTATTATTAAAATTTGTATAATAATTTCTTATGTAGATAACATTTTTGTGATTGTTGGTTAATCAAAAACATAAAAGGAATCGGGCTGGGTTCCTTCTTAGACTCACTAAACATGCTAATTTCGATAAATATATTATTTCAATTACACTATTTGTTTTGCATAAATAAACTTGTTTATTTTGAATAAATTCAAGTTTTATTAATTCCATAATTATTGTTATCAAAATTATATTATTCTTGTTATGTGCTTATTATTAAAATTGTTAAATCACATAATATAGTTAGAATTGAGAACTATCAATTAGATATTATTTGGTAGAATCACATTGAAAATATATTTTTGAAAAATATTGTTTGTGATATCATCTGGTGTCTGCATAGACAATAGTTTATTGGTAAATGCCAAAAGAATAAGTGGTTTTTAATTAAGGAACGTGCATAAATGAAAAATGTCCCACTACATCACTTTTACCTGGCTGATTAATCTCTATGATGTCCCAAATCAACAAACTCTAAAATTAGCTATATCTTGTGTTATGGCCCACTCTTGATATACGGTATATGAGAACATACAACAGGTACCGGCAACATATTCATCTGAATATGCTAAAATCTCTAGTAGAATATCAATAATTTGTCACAATAATATTCAATAATAACAGTGAAAAAAAAATTTAACAAAAAAATTTGACTTTTCATAGATTAGAACAGAGTTTGGATAAAATTGAAAGAATAACAGAATAAAATTAAACTACATAATGTAACTATAATGCTTTGTTGGGCTTCAACCAGCTATTCAAAGCACACCAGATTTTGTGTCAGCTTCGGCGTATCCATCGATAAGTCTGGACATATGCACAGCCAGGTCGTCAGGTTATGACAAAAACAATATACATAAAAAGAATATATGTAGTAAACCAATAACACTTATATCTAACACAATAATAAATAAGTCTTAGAAAATATTAAGTTAATATGTAACAACATTAATGATTATAAATTAAATCTAATATCATTTAGTATAGTCAATATTATAACAAGAGTATATTTAACATGTCATGTATCAAAAATCTAACTGATAGAATACCACTGTTTCGATTGTTTTCTGTGCAGACCCAGAAAATAGTCATATAAATTGTCCAGTGCTGAATCGAATCTGAAGTCAGGCAAACAGGAATAATCAGGCATATCTAGCAAATCACCACGAACCCATAGTGTGTAAAATAGGCAGTTGTACAACTTAACAAGTTTACAGCCAAAACAGAGTATATTTTTATCATTCCATTTCTCTCCTAGTCTAGTATTATTTAAATATAGTTCATGTCAGATCAATTCTAATTCTCATAGTTTGTATATAAATCATATTATGTACAATATTTCGAATCTATTTTATTGACTGTTAACGACATAATCTAAAAGTTCATTCAATTTATACTGCATTGAATAAATTATAACTGACTAAATCAAAAAATTTCTGATCTGAAACATCTAGAGATATCGGTCATATAAGTATGAATGCTGAGAGGATTTCCGGGCTACGACGTTCCTTAATTATATAACCAGCATACAATACAATTTGCCTAAACACCGATACAAAATGATATCGCAAACAGTATTTTTCTACGACTATAACTTTTATGTGATTTATCAAATATTGTATATAATGATTATTCTAAAATCTAACTATACTATTTCACAAATTTAACAACAAGTGCATAAAAAATGACAAAATTTCGATAACCAAAACAATAATAAGTAGTTAATGAGTTCATATAAAATAACAAATCATTATAGAAATAGATAGTTAAATAAAATAGCATGAGTAGTGAGTCGAAAAATGAACTTACCTCGATTCTTGAATCTCTTCTCCACCAATTAGCAATCATGCGAAGTAGTCTACATATAGAATTATAATATAATTATTAAAGTTTATTTAACATCAATTTAGGTGAGTTTTAGGGGATTTTCTAATATGTTTAGGAATTATAATAAATCTAAAAGCACTCAAAAATTGATTTTAGAGTTACTTTATCTTAACGGGTCTGAAATTAAGTAACGGATCTTGATCCATCTTATTAGGTTTATAAAATGGTGGATGTTGTTTTTAAATTAATAGAGTTATTGGATAGTTGGTAAGCTAGTCTTAGAATCTAATAAAATAATTTAACCCAATAAGAAAAAGAAAGATAATCTCTTATACGTTTGATAAAAGATGAGAAGCCAAAAATGTGGAAAGAAAAAGAAGAAGATACTCATCTCCAGCGAAGCTCCAGCGATGAGAGTGGCGGTTTCGATGGCAACGGCGAAAACTACGGCGGCGACATCAACCTCGGCGAGATGAGAGAGAGAATCTTAAAGGGAGAATTCCATGGTTGGAATGGGTTGGATTTTGATTTAAGAGTTTATATAGAATTCAATTGGGAGGTTTTAGAATATGAAGTGTTTTTTATTTAATATAGGAAGTTTAATTTTAGAATTAAAGATGAGAGTTTCATTGTTGAATTAATAGAGAAAATGAAAATTTTGGAGGTTGGAGAAGATGAAAGATTTGCGAGATATAAAAAAATGAAAAGTTAGAGAAAATGAAAGGTTATGTTTATTATTTTTTTCATTTATTTATTTATTTAATTATTTATGGTTAAAGAAAATAAAGGGTTATTATATTGTGATCTAATCAATAAAGTATAAATTGAACACGCTTATCAAACAGAACTATATAGTTAACAAACTAATCAAACTGAATCAAAGTATTGTACTAGATATGAACCATACATGAGCTACATGAACAAATGACCCCAAATAGTAAGACAAGTTGAAACTGCATGCATGCTAAATCAAGTTGAAACTTGATGGGCCTAACCCAAACCCATATGACCCCAAATAGTAAGACATTAAGTTGAGATCAATTTGTAAAAAAAAATGCCAAGTATTTGATGGAGCTTCTCAACCTAAGTCATGCTAAATAGCTAACCCTAATTTTAGAATGTCAAAATATCATTTGCGAGTAGCAATAAAAACTTTTAACTAGTAGTTGATGGGTTTTTGACAAGCAGCAATAATAGTAGATCCATGACTTTTGGCAAGTAGTATAGTAAGCTTTTAACAAGCATTAGCCAATAGATTTTTAACAAGTAATAGTAGTAATAGTTTGACTTGATAACATGTTACATCAAGATAAATCTTCTTTGAATTCAGTAGGAAAGATTTCTATAGTTGGTAACTTACCTGATAACGGGAGTAGAGAATATCTCCGCAGTTGGCAAGCCACCAAATAATGGGTTCAGTCTGTTGTTGTGGTAGTAAGCAAGTGCGATTTTTAACAAGTAATAGTAGTAAATTTGACTCCATAACATGTTACATCAAGATAAATCTTCTTTGAATTCAGTAGGAAAAATCTCTGTAGTTGGTAACTTACTCGATAACGGGAGCAGATAATATCTCCACAGTTAGCAACCCACCAAATAATGGGTTTAGTCTGTTGTTGTGGTGGTAGGCAAGTGCAGCAGCAGCGGCCGAACAGCGGCAGATGCAATAGCAGAGGCGACAATAGATGGTGCGGTGGCAACTGCGAAAAGGGTGAACTGCAGGGCACGCACGCTAGTAGCCTAGCACCGACGAGGTGGTTTGCTGATGTTTCCTAAAAACTAAATTGCTCAAATACCATATGAGAATAGTAATCCATTTTATTTATGAATAGCAGTGGTTTATATAGGGTTACAAAGTGGATACTAACTAGATCCATAATCTAAACAACCTAACAGCCACATAATAGACTAACAACCACATAACAACCTAATAGGTCAAACATACTAACCAACCAACACATTTCAACATAAACTTGACCCTGATATGTGAGGACACTAACTTCTTCATTAAGTTCGTTCTATGTAAGAGGTTGTTCCCATCACAATGAGATACTTTCAACCTTTGTTGAGGCTGATTTGCAATTGATATGGATCTAATTTCTCAGTATAAAATTACTTTGAATCAGGAAATATCTATAGAATAAGATTTAGTTGTTCCCGCAAAATATTTTGCACGATTCAGAATTTGTTTATTTATTCGTTTATTTAATTACTTAGGCCATAGCCATAAATAGAAGATAATTAAAAATCATATTAAAACCAAATGGAGATAATTAAAAATCATATTAAAACCAGTTCCCAAGTGATATGGTTCCGATGGATGAACCAGATATGGACAGTTCCAATGAGATTTCATTCTTGAACAAAAATCCATTTTTGGATTTATTTCATCTATTTCATGACTGGAAAAAAGAGGGATACATGTTACACCACAATTTTTAATTTCTTTTATATCCCTACTTAGTGCTATGCATGGATGTCACGAAATCAATAATGAATCTGCAAATGGATCATGGAAGATCCGAACTAAATGCATGTGTGTGCATATGGACACGCCACTATGCCAGGCCCATAATCTATGAGAATCAATCAGTTGGCCCAAAAACCAGATTTCTAGCACGTGCTTGGACGTGCAACTTATTTTATTCCTTCTCACGTGCATCAAATCTTTAAGGATATAAAAGAAATTATGTTTCAACATAGGTACTTAGAGAGATTTATAATTTGTTGTGTGAAATAGAGAGCTCAGGTGTTCCCTATTTAGTATAAGTAAAAGAAAGATTTTTGCACCGGAAATTTGTGGGCACCGGAAATTCCCTATTTAGTAAAAGAGAGATTTTTGCACCGGAATTCTGTGGGCATCGGAAATTCCCTATTTAGTAAAAGAGAGATTTTTGCACCGGAATTCCCTATTTAGTATAAGGTAGTACTGCCCCTCCTTTGTTTATGTGAATGTAAATAGATTCAAACTAGAAATTGGAATATCTACAAAATCAAACTTAGAGAAATTGGCGAACATACCTTGAATAACATGCATGCAAGCAACGAATGCATCTGTAAGTCTCCGAAAAACATGCCTTTCTTCTTCCCACCACTTTTCTTTATCCATATCTACTCCATTAGCCTTATCACTATTTCCCCCCATCAGAAGATTCCATACCCTGTTTGTCTCTGAATCGAGGTCAACCTTGGCTCGAGGAAGTTGTTTCTTGATGGTATCAAATGTACGCCCATAGGGAATTAGACCATTACTTGCTTCAGCTGTAGCTTTTATATGCTCCCCTTCTATTTTCATATGTTTCATTTCGTCAAGAAGAACCTCCGTAGGATCTATGTATGGTACAACTGCTTGAGGAACAAAAGGTTGTCCTAGAAAACCAAATCTGTTTGAAGCAACCTCACATTCTTGTTCCATGTCAAACATGGAACTGATGACACGAACATGTCTTTTCTTTGTACGCTTTTTAGTTGTTACTTGAAAATGAGCGTCTGCAAATAATTCATCCATGCATGTTTGGGGTTCATATTTGTTGTTTTCTAACGCAACATAAGATCCTTCCATTCTTTCAGGAGACCACAGTAGATGACTGCAATCCTCTGCACCAGAAATAGGGGTTGGCTTACGGGCTCGAGTATGTAACTTCGATCTCTTCCTCGTCACTCTCTGAGTTAGAGGAAATGCTAGTATAAGTTCTGACTGCTGCAATCTGTTAAAGGTTGCTGACCATTGTGAATCTGCAATGGTAAAACATCTTGAAAGTTTAGGCAGATATGCCCTGTTGCATCTCCATGCTTGCCCCCTCTTTGTCCTCCTCCTCTTGCATACCACAGGCAAATAGAGAAGTAGGCTGCTTGTTTCTTGACACAAGCTAGTTTTACTGGTCCCATTGTAGCCATGCACAAAATGTATACCTCTCGGAGACTCTTTTGCTGCGTAATATTTATCAATTTGATCGTGCACCCTACTTGTTCCAGTTTTCTTAGCATCATCTCTTGTGACAATATCTGAATGACTGCCAGACTCAAACAGCTCTTGATCACTTTGAATAATTATATCATTCTCTACTATATTGCTATCAGAACCTCCCTCAAGTTTCCTTACAACTTCTGTTCCAGAAAGTTGAGCTGATGGGGTTGGATTTTCGTCTAACACTTGATTTGAGGAACGATTCAGATCAAATGTAATTTCTGGTCGAAACCTGGTCATTACAGCATTCTGTCCTTGGGAGAACTCTCTACTGCCTACAGGCATACTACTATCATAAGTCTCCCCATCTGCAACTTTGACATCACTAACAGCTGACAAATGGCATCCATCAACAGTTTCACCTTCCACACTAAAATCCAAATGCTGCCTGACTGATTTAGATGCATTAATATCAAGCTGATTAACAGATTTTACTGCAGTTGAACTGCATAGGCCCATAGTTTCTCCAAGTCTACCTGATAAACTCTCCGAAGAATTTAGAGCTTTCCTTTTCCGCACATACGTCTTCATAGGAATCAGTTGAACTTTGTTTTCCTCAGTTATACATGTCGAGGACCCTGCAGAATTTGAAGATTTCTTCTTTCGCACATAAGTCCTCTTGGGTATCAGCCTTACTTTATTTTCTGCAACTTTAGGAGTTTCTGGGCTAGGAGATTTTATTGGTTTACCTCCTTGGATGACCTTCGGCCTATGCTTTTTTCTCATTTCAGTCTTTTTTCTTGGTGTTTTGTTTAAGTCTATTCCTCGTGTTTCATCATTATCTGCTTCATCCCTTGTACTTTCCAGGTATCGAGGAGATACTCCCTCAAATGATGATTTTGCATGTTGGAAAGGGACTTTTCTAGTCATGCAATTCTCCTGTATGTTTTCATCAGCTAACCTCTCACCAGGCAACTTGGTAATTTCATGAAGCTGACAGTTTTGTGATGTCTTACCCGTCCCCGGCGTAAGGGGAGCCACTGGATTAGATCCCTTGTCCAGAGTCATGGGACCTAATGGAGAGGTAATGATCAAATTTGTTGAACTGCTTGCTGTTTTTCCTGAGAAGGGAGAAAGTAAAGCAACCGGAACATCCAACACTCGATTCGAGCCCTTGTCCGGAGTTTTGGGGACTAATGGAGAGGTGACGACCTGAATTGCTGAACTTCTTGCTGCTCTTTGTTGAACTGCTTGCTCTTTCATTAAGTATGCCGGTGAAAATCCTGAAGAAGACAAAAGTAGAAGCCTGGATCATGTTTCACATTTGACCATTTCCAATCTGTTTTCTGACAGTGGTGATGCATGTAGCAACAGTACCAGAAAATCAGTTTCCAACAATATAAACCCAAATTAATGTATTATTTTAAACAGAAAGAGGCAGATCAATAACATTTCAGTGAAAATTCTCAAGAAAGACCGAAAGCTGAATTAATATTTCGGTTTCTACCATTTTGGAATGGACTCCAAAGATAATGAATTGACATGAAACAATGCATATGAAACCAAGATTGAAAACAGATGATTTAACCTCAAATAATGGCAAAATCTTAACATTAAGCAGAAAAAGAAACCCAATAAATCAAGCCTAAAATCTGTTTCAGACGATTTAACCCCAAACTGATGGCAAAATCTTAACATTGAAGAGGATAAAAGGCCAATTTCAATTACCAGTGCCATCCATTCCATCAGCATCAAATGAAAATCCTGAAAAGAATAAAAGCATGGACTATGGTTATATCTCAGTTTCAAAACACTGGAAACAATGTGCAAGAAACAAATCCTAGAAATTTGTTTTGGAAGATTTAACACCAAAATGACAGCAAAATCTGAATAGTAGGCAAAACAATAAAAAGGCCAACATCAATTACTAATGACAATGAAATCCGTTCCACCATTATCAAGTGAAAATCCTGAAAAGGAAAATGCAAAGACTATGGAGTACGTTTCCACTTCGACCATTTTAGATCAAGTACCAAAGAGTGCACCAGAAATAATGCCTCCTCAAAAAAAGTTTGATAATTTAACACCATGATGGCAAAAACTTAACAGTAAAAGGGGGGGGGAAGCCAATGTCAATTATTATTTCCAGTGTGACCATTCCACAGGAATCAGGTGATAATCCTGAAAAGAAGAAAAGAATGTACTAAGTTTTGGTTTTGACTGTTTCGGATTGGTTTTCGAAGAGTGTACTGAAGACAACGCTTAAGAAATACTAATCAATTTAGGAAAATTTAACACCATGAGGGCAAAACCTTCAACAGTAATGAAGAAGGCCAATGTAAATAACTAGTGCCAAGGCCATCCCATTTACTAGATTTCGTTTCATAATCAAGGAGTGCATCGGAACCATGCCTAAGAAACAAATACTGGTTTCATAATCAGAATGCATCGGAAACAATGCCTAAGAAACAAATTCTAGAAAACAGCAACGCCTAACAAACAAATCCTAAAAAACAGTTTATGACCATTTAACACCATATGGAAAAATCACATCAATAAGGAGAACTAAAGAAAAGCCAATCCCACCCACTCCACAAGAATCAGGTGAGAAATCTGAAAAAGTAGAAAAGTGCTTACTACATTTCGGTTTCCAAAGCGGGTTTCAAAGATTGTACTAGAAACAATGTGATGGAGATCAGATTTGATTTAATAGAGATTAAATAGAGATTAGATTTGATTCTATTAGGATTTTGTTGGGATTTTGGATCCTATTAGAATATTTGATTTGAATTTTGATTTCAATAGGATATTTGATTAGGATTTTGGATTTTATTAGGATTTTGTTTGTTAGGATTTTTCTATAAATAAGCTCTGTATGAAGTATTCTATAGATAATTAATAATGAATAATAAATGAAAAGTTTGAAAAAACTTCTTGTGTGGATTTCATCTGAGCAAATCTTTACTTTACTCGTACATTCGTGGAGAGTAGACGTGTATTCTCAAACCCTATAAGTTCTTTCATGTTCTTCCATAGTTCTCCAAAAAAAACCATAATTCTCAAATCCTAACCCTTTTCCTTCCATCCTGTGTCACAATGCCTAAGAAACAAATTATAAAAATTGGCTTCGAACGATACGCCATGAGGAAATCCTAGCAGTAAGGAAAAATTAAAATAAAAAATAAAAAGCTAACCGTTTCATTCCGCATAATTTAGGCAAAAAGAGTCCTGAAAATAAGAAAAGTATGTAATTGCCTTTTGGTTGCAACCGTTTCGGGTCGTGTTTTGAAGAGTGCACTGGAAACAATGCCTAATAAACAAATCCTAAAAGTCAGTTTAAGATGATCGATTTAAAACCAAAACGTTGGCAAAATCCTAAAATTAAACAGTAACAAAGGTCAATTTTAGTGCCATTCGACAGGAATCACGCTGTAATCTTGAAGAAGACAGGAGCAAAAGATGATGGATTTACTCAAACCCTAAATCAAAGAACTGGGGGGGGCGGGGGGGGGGGGGGGGGGGGGGGGGTGGGTGGCGAGAGAGAGAGAGAGAGAGAGAGAGAGAAGAAATGGGGAAAGAGGGGAAGAGCTCACTTGTGCGCCTGACCTCCAACCCTGCACGCTGAATACGGAGCTTCAGTTCACATCCCCGCCTCCATCCCTCCACGCTGAACGTCGACCTCAAGTTCAATTTTCATCGCCGCCTCATCTTTTGACAATTTCGTCCAACCAAAGTAGAATAAAATCGATTTTTAATGTGCCTGAGTGAGGTGGGTAGAGAGGGGGAAGAACAAGGGTTAAGTAACAGAAGGAAGGTGAACAGATTGGGGGCGTCCGATCGGTGGAGGGTTACTTTTATTACTTTCTCTGTCAATTTTGCTCTCTCTCTCTCTCATCCCCTGCCTCCAGAGGGGAGCTTCTAAAGGGGCACAACTTTTTTCCTAGTGAGCCCAGGTAATAACTCTAAAAAAATAACAAATTTACCCTTAAAAAACTTTTCCATTTTGCCCTTCCTCATTCTCCCGCTCCAGCGCTCCGCTCCCGCTTGCGCTCGCGCTTCCCGTTCGGACTGTCAGTCCGAACGGGACCTTCCCTGTTCGGACTGGGAGTCCGAACGGGTCCGGACCGTTCGGACTCTCAGTCCGAACGGGAACGCCCCGTTCGGACTGTCAGTCCGAACAGACCAGTCCTGTTCGGACTCACAGTCCGAACAGGTCTCCCTTGTTCGGACTGTCAGTCCGGACATGGGCTTGATTCGATCTGCTATTCCGGACACCTCACCCACTCTATTTATATAATAAACTGATATATCATTAGTTTATCCAATTCAACGTCACTTTACGGACTTATATTAACAACTAATTATACATTATTACAAAAATATAGTGAATGAAGCAAAATGATACAATGATACACTGATACACCGACACAATGATTCACTAATACAATGATATATGGATAAACTGATTCATCGATACGCCGATACAATGATACACTACAACACCGATACACCGATACACTGATACATCAATATACCGATACAATGATACACTGATACACCGATACAATGATATTCCTGATATACAAATGCAATGATACTCCTGATACACCGATACAACGATACAATGATACACTGATACACCGATACAATGATACAATAACCGAAACAATAATATAGTGAAGATTATAAATAAGGTCCCCTACGTATAAAACAAACAAGATCTCGTACAAATTAAAGAAATAAGATCAAAAACAAACGTAGTGTATATATTCCCCGAACAAAAAGCAAATAATAGGGTTCATTACAAACAAAAACCATATATTCTACAAATTCTTCAAAATGTTTAAAAAAAACAATTACACCGGTCACTTGAAATTCCTTACAACATCCATATCAATACACAACTAATATAATCTAATCGCTGTCTCCTTGTTTGAAAAAACAACTAATATAATCTAATTGGGTGCATCAGGAAAGCAACGTGCGTCTTGAAACTCTTCAGTACTGATAAATCAACTGGACCTCGGTAATTTAACTCATGAAGATCATCTTGAGAGCCTCCTGCATCAGTATTCTCTTCTTTTAGTCTTGCACTATCATATCTGATCAAATTCGGAGTTTCTATATTTAATTCAGTATCTACGGCCACTTCGATATCTCTCTCGTATCGGGCGTTGGATTTGTGGTCGAGATACTGCTTTCTTCCTCCTTAATGAAGTAGTTGGTCGAATGCGAGAAGATTCTGCCGGATCCATCTATGCAATACAAAGATATTTCTTACAATAATTGATTCGCATAAAAATAGTAAATTTTTTATGTGTAAATAAGTATTAACAAAATATAATTTGCTACAAATATCAGATTTTTTACCTACAAGATAGTGTAATATTAAAATTTAAAGACACTGAAACCGTTCTTTGTTACTTAATCAACAATTAGGATAATACTATTAAAATTCTAAATTAATTAATACATTTTAATATTAACATCTTTAATTAGAATAAAACTATTTTTTCGCATATTTTACAACTACGATTACAATATTATATTTTCTTCTTAATTATAATCTAAATATTATAAATCATAATTAACAAAAAAATGTACTCATTTAGAATTTTCACATTCTAAAATATTATCAGACCAAACAAGAAATTCTCAATTTTCAGAGCAGTCACAGAGCAAATAAGAGTAAACTAAATGTAATAAAATTAAAATTAAATTAAAGGAGACTTACAGTGAGAAATCTGAGACCAAGAGAGAGGAAATGAGGCAACGGCGAGTGGGGAGCGTGGCAGCGGAGGGGGTTGGGAAGGGCGGCGGCGGGTTTTGAAGGGCGACGGCGGGGGGGGGGGGGGGTTTGGGAAGGGCGGCAGCGGGGGGGTTGGGAAGGGCGGCGGGGGGGGGGGGGGTTGGGAAGGAGAAGAGAGCGGCGGGAGGGGGGGGTTGGGAAGGAGAAGAGAGCGGCCGGGGTGGGGGGGGGGGTTTGGGAAGGAGAAGAGAGCGGCGGCGGCGGGGGGGGGGGGGTGGGTTTGGGAAGGAGAAGAGAGGAGAGCAGGAGCGGAGCGCTGGGGGGGTGGGTTTGGGAAGGAGAAGAGAGAAGAGAGGAGAGATAAAGGTGAAGGGTATTTTGGGAATAAATATGGGCTCACTAAGAAATTCTCTCCTTTTCTTAACTCAAACTGGGCTCACTAGGAAATCTGGGCTCACTAGGAAAAATCTTGTGCCCCTTTAGAAGTTCCCCTCCAGAGAGAACCTTGAGTGTTTTCTTTCTCGCAGTTTGTCAGCAGTTCTCTTTTCCATTTTCTCTCTCAGAAAAGACACGTGCATGATCACCTAAAAGGGTAGGATATAAAATTTCACACGTGTCCTAAAAAATACTCAATTTTTAAATAAGTAATTACGAGTTTACTTAGTACCAATATTTGTTTGTAATTGAGCAGGAGAACATCATTAAGTCTAATCCATCTTGTGAGAATTTATTTCACAGAAGTAGTAATCCTTCCAATTTGGACTAATTTATCCCACATTTCCCAATATTAGCGATCACTCATTTTGAAGTTGGATATTACTTGCATATTTTTTGTCACCATTATTTATTTTTAAACAAAATCATTATCCTTAGATGATTTTTTTAATCCTAATTTTTTAATCGGCAAAAAAACATATAGTTACTTAAATGACTAAAATCGTATTAATTATATTGTCAGACAAGCACAATACTAATATCCAATTAGGTTTGTCAAGTCAAATTTAGCATCAACCAATATAATTGGGTTCATGACAGATCTCAAGTTAAGTAGCCTCTCATATCGTGAAATATAGACGAATAACATACGGAAAGATTGATATATAATTGTAACACCTCACTATTTGACGTATGGATAATTGAGTCATTCGCCGACAAAAGGTAACACAATTAGCCTCATTATATTAAATTAAAGTCAATCATAGTGAAAACATAACAATAATAATAATAATTCTGAAAAAACAAACTAACTTTATTTTTAAAAAAATGGACTTAACCGCATAAAACTAGCAAGAATAAAATAAAAATCTATTGTCTTTGTCAAAAAATAATGAAATATGTTCTAAACATCTGTTACATTTCAAACTAATTGAAGTAGGCCAATATAAAAAAATAATTCCAATACTAAATCACTCTTTCAAATCTACCTACTCTTTGAAGTAGACCAAATCCTACATCTTCTCTAGTCAGCCTATGTAATACCCCAATTTTTTCGTTACCTGTATTTGCTATGGTGGATCGATAGGGTTAGAAATCCTAACTTGACCCTATCGATTACTAGTTTTTATTTGACCAATCTGTCTCAAAATCTAAAATTCGAAATGAATTTTCGACTTTGAGATCATTCATTTTCTATTTTTCTAGAATTTTGGAGAGTTTCTTATAATTTTCTAAGAGAATACAAATCCATCATATTTAGGTGCCCGTTCCTGTGCTTGCAACTTGAAATTTATGACTCCAAATGATATTTTATTTAGAGGTTATTGTTTTTTTGAATATGTGTGCTTTTTAGAGAATTTCTTTGAATTTTCTAGGAGAGTCCCAAAACTGACAAGATACTTGATTTTTTTTTTATTTTATTTTGTGGATACATGTTTAACAATTTGTAGCTTGTAACTGTAACTGATAATTATTTTGAGTGATGCATCTTTGACCTTCTTAAGTCCCTCTACTTTCTATATTTTTCTGGAAAATTTTCGGACTCTCTACCAAAAATGGACACCGACCCATTAAAGTAATAATATTTATCTAAGTGAACTCCACCTCCCTCCACTCACTCTTATTCTTTTCTTCTTGTAGTAAATATATCCTCTTGGAACTCACATGTCTTAGAACTTCCTCATATAATTAATTTGTTTTTTATGATTACCAAAATAAGGAAATTAGGAAATATAAATGTTCTTTTTTTAATCCCTCTTCATTTTACTTGCTGAAATTTTATCTCTCACACTATTTACTGCTGAAGGATGAAAGAACTCAGCGGCAATAGCTTATAAGAGTACAGGGTATTCTTGAGCATGTACAACTTTTTCTCCTTTATCTTGCTTGTTGGTTATGCCATTCTGTAGGTTTTCTTAGGATATTTTTAAAAACAGAGGCTGTTTTGGGATCTATTTAGGATTTATTGCTTGATGCAAGAATTATGCAACTAGAAATTATGGAGAACCACAATCCAACAGTCAAGAAAAGCTAGATAACGGTTCAATCATGAACAATAGTGATGAAAAATTCTATGAGAAATTATAATATGGTTCGATTGATTTCCTGGTGCCAATTGAGTAATCAATATTATTTGTTGGTGAAAACAATATGATTTAAATTTAAGCATTTTTTATCCAAATTGATTTTGGTATAATTCTTTTTCATGATCGTATTGTATTTATAAGTTGTAGGCTAGATGCAATAATTTATGTGAAAATGTTATGGTTTGAATCCAAGGGAAAGTTGCTACCTAGTGATCAAACTCGCTTGGTCGCAGTTTGACGGATAAAACTATAAACTGAGAGAGAAAATGAAGAATAGATTAGTATTTTGAGGTATAAATAAACTGTATAATAGCCATCCTTTTATAGGTGAAGATGACAAATATAAAAGGTAAAAAAACAAAAGAATATACAAATTGATATTAATTACATAAAATCCTCATTCATATAATCTACCTAATTAGAGAGATTAATCAAATATACTAAGTTAGGAAGATATTATGAGATCCTCTAACAAGTGAGAGAATTTATTAAATATTAGAGGATTTATCATATATCATGAGATATGCTAATATTCTTCTATCAAACTTAAGATGGTTTGGAAGACACCATCTTTAGTTTGGAAACGAGATCATGATGACGACAAGGTGATGGGCCTTGATAAAGATATCAGCGAGCTGATCAGTCGACGAAACCGAGAGCAGACGAAAAATGCATGCTTTGTAAGTGATGACGCACAAAATGGCAATCGATCTCAATGTGCTTGGTGTGCTCATGAAAATATCATTTGTGAGCAATCTAAATAGCACTATGATTGTCCTAATAAATATGAGTACTAGACTCCTAAGACACGCTCATATTATGGAGAAGCCAACGAATCCAAAGAAACTCATAAGTAGTGTTAACAAGAGCACGATATTCAGCTTCGGTACTAGAGCAAGAAACAATAGTCTGCTTCTTACTCCGCCATGAAATAAGAGACTTACCCAGTAAAAAAAAGAAATCCAGTAGTGGATCGTCGATTGGTAGGGTCACTTGCCTAATCCGTAGAGTAAACATATAATTGCAATGATGAACGAGATGAAAATAGAGTCCATGGAAAAAGGTACCCTTTACATAGTGCAGGATGCGAAGAAGTGTAGTATATGAATAGAGCATGGAGCAGGCATAAACTAGCTAACAAGATGCACGGCATAGCCAATATCTAGCCGAGTAACAGTAAGGTAGATGAGACTCCCAACAAGTTGTCGATAGAGGGTAGCATCGGAAAGGAGATCACCGTCAGTAGCACGAAGTTTAACGTTATACTCAAGAGGGTTATCAGTAATCTTACAATCAATCAACCCAGAATGAGAAAAGAAGATCAGCGGAATATTTGCTCTGAGTTAAATAGTAACCATTAGATGTAGAAGTAACTTCCAAGCCCAAAAAATAATGAATAGAGCCAAGATCTTTCATCTCAAAATGTTGACATAAAAATTGCTTAAGCTCAAGAATACCAGAAGAATCATTACCAGTAATAATCATATCATCAACATAAAGGAGCAAAATATTGATACCGATATCAGTATGACGAGTAAACAAAGCAGAGTCATATGGGCTAGAGGCAAAACCAAGTTAGCCAATAGTGAAACTAAACTTGGCAAACCAAGCACGCGGAGCTTGTTTGAGCCCATACAAGGCACGCTTAAGGCGACAAACCTTACCAGGAAAATGAAGATACCCTTGAGGGGGTGCATATAGACCTTCTTAGCTAGATCACCATTCAGGAATGCATTCTTCATATACATCTGAAACAAAGGCCATTGGCGAGCAGAGACCACAGGTAGGAGAGAACGGACAGATGTAATGTGAGCAACTGGAGCATATGTCTCCTCATAGTCAATATCATACTCCTGAGTATAACCCTTAGCCACAAGACGAGCTTATACCGCACTGGAGACCCATCAAAATCGGTTTTAATCTTGCAGACCCATTTGTTGCCAATAATAGTCTTACCAGGAGACTGATCAATCAAATCCCATGTATGAGTCTTGTGAAGAGCATCCAATTCTTCGGATATAGTTTGCAGCCAAAGAGGGTTACGCGAGGCTTATGATTAACAAGAGTATAAAAACAATTATAATCAGTGAAACGAGTAGGGAGAGCCCTTACCCTAGAGGAACGATGAATATTCAAATTGGTTGATGACTCAAGGGTATCAGACGTAGTGGATGGGCCAACAAATGAAGTAGGCTAAGAAGAGTCAGATGCAATAATAGGGTTAACAGACGATCCAGAAGTATCAGAAACTAATAATAAGTAACTGCCTGATGAGCTTTCAGTATGTGCATCAGAAGAAGAGTCTAGGAAAAGATCAAATGCAGAGTTAGTGAAAATAGGGCTAGCGAAAGAAGGTCTAGAGGAGATATAGGAGATACTGGTGAAAGTTTTATGTTTCCAAAACTGAACATGGCGGGAGATACAAAGAAGTTTGGTAATAGGATAATAACATCGACAACCCTTATGTTCAATGCCATAACCAAGAAAAAATATAGATGCGAACGTGGCTCAAGTTTAGTACGCTCATGAGACGAGAGTAAGACACAACAAGCATAGCCAAAAAATTTCAAAAGAAAGTAGTCGGGTATTTTTCCGTAGAGGGGCTCATCTGGAGAGTGATTTGAGAGAGTAGGAGATGGGACCCTATTAATTGTGTAAACGACTGTAAGAGCAGCTTCACCCCCAAAAAGATTTAGGAAGCAAGACAGAAATAAGCAAAGAGCGGATACTATCAAGGATGTGACGATGTTTACGCTTAGCACGACCATTCTGTTTGAAGTGTAAGGGGATGAACGATGAGGTAAAGTGCCTTCTTGTGTGAGTTCGGCAAGAAAGGAAGCAGATGTGTACTCCATGGCATTATCAGAACAAAAGACTATAATGGTCTGATCAAACTGAGTTTGCATCATCTACTTAAATTCACGAAAAATGCTAAGTAACTCAGAACGATCATGTAAGAGATGAAGTCAGGTGTATCGTGAATAATCATTAACAAATATAGCAAAATAACGAGATACTCCATTAGTAGAAATAGGAGAAAGACCCCAATTATCTGAATGAATTAGATCAAAAGATGTAGAAGACAAAGAAAAACTTTCATTATAAGGTAAAGCTGTCTATTTTCCCAACTGACATGAAAAACAATCAAATGATTCAAAGTCGACTTTTCCTAAATAACCACTTAATACTAAATATTGAACACGTGGTAAGGAAGTATGATCAAGGCGAGAATGTCAAATACTCGAGGAGACAGATGCTGCAATGTGTTGAGTAGAACCAGAACTTAGAAAATGCGAGGAAAACTCAAAAAGGCAACCAACTTTATGCTCGGTCCCAATTAACTGGTCCGTCTGTTGATCCTTCACATCACACCCTTTATTAGAAAAAGTTAAAATAAGGCCAAGTTCAATAAGTTGTCCAACAGAGAGAAGATTTAAAACTAAATCAAGGACAACATATGTATCAGGCACAGAGAGAGTAGAAGTAAAGATAGGATAGTATGACTAATAGACATATGCAAATCATTAGTATTATAAATGATAGGAGAAAGTTCTAGAGATTTTTTATTAGATATGAGAGAAGAATCAGGAGTCATGTGATTGCAACAAGTAGTGTTAAAAAGCCAAGGAGATAATTTACCTGAGGAGACTGAGAAGGCAGTAAAAATACGGGACATAACTTGATTGACAATAGCTTCAAGGTCAGCTGCAGAGAGAGAGGAAGTAGATAGATTGTCCGAAGAAGATAAACTGGTAGAAGCAACAACAACAATTTTGGGTATTTGAGCTTTTAAAGCATCTCATGTCTCTTTAGCCTTTCTCTTAAAACAATCAGAGATGTGATGGTCCTCTTCCTTACAATAATAACAACGACCATTGAAGCGGCATGGTTTAACGAAAACGCAGGAGGAGCTAAGATGGAGGAGTTTGGAGTTGTATTAGCCATGATCAAGTCAGTAGAATAAACACGACGAGTCTTCTGTCGTGTCTTCTCTGAAATAAGCTCTGTGAGAGCAGTCTTGGAAATCAAAGATACTTTCAAGATGTTGCTCCCTTGGCGCTGTTGCATTCTCTAATGATGCCATCACTCTACCTCTCAATGCCTTAACCTATTGCTATTAAGCTTCAGTTGTCCTATTAAGCATACCCAACATCTCATTGGCATCAACTATGTTAGAGTTCGACTTGGAATTGGATTCGGTTCTGTTTGCACGATGAGTTATTTTTCCGTGAAAATAGGGTGAGGTAAGTTTTAATTAGATTAGTAGTAATAATAATGATGAAATTAACTCCATCAGTGCTGTGCTTAAAGATTTATCCTTTCACTGTATATCCCAAGCTATGATAACGGAGGGTTGTGGAGATCGGTGACTGCCAGTGTAAAATATTGTCACATATTATAATATGAGCCAAAACATGAATTTCATTGGGGTGTTCTCTACTGAGTGACGCGCTATATTAGAGTCCTTTTGTTGTAAAAAATGTGTGAGGGTTGTTAAGTCGTCGCCTAGAAGTGACCCCCATGTCGGTGTCCGGATGTGATATCAAATGTAAGAGGGTTCCCACACCTTAACGAACGGGTGAGGGTAAAAAAGTTAGCTAATGAATATAGAATTCAGTTGGTATCATGGAACGTAGGTTCCCTTACAGGTAGATTAGCAGAGTTAGTTGATGTTATGATTAGGAGTGTTAATATTTTATGTGTGCAGGAAACTAGTAGATAGGTGAGAGAGCTAAAGTCATATAGCCTTGGGATTATAAACTTTGGTATATGGATAGAGATAGAAATCGTAATAGGGTAGGTGTGATCATAAATAAATAATTAATTGGGGATGTAGATGTTAGGATGAAGGGTGATAGAATTTTATTAGCTAAACTTATTTTAGATAGAGAGATAATTAATATTATTAGTGTCTATGCACCACAAGTAGAACTTTATGAATCTAGTAAACATCAATTTTGGAAAGATATAGATGAAATAATACAAGGAGTATCTGCTATAGAAAAACTATTTATTGGTGGTAACCTCAATGGGCATGTCGGAACTAGTCGTAATGGGTTTGATAGTGTACATGGAGGAGATAGTGTACATGGAGAATTTGGTTTTGGAGAAAAAATAAACCAGGTAACTTAATTCTAGATTTTGCTTCGTCTTATTATTTGATTTTATTAAATACTTAGTTTAAAAAAAGAGTTTCTTACTTGATTATTTTTAAAAGTAGATCGAGTGCGAGACCAATAGATTTTTTTTTAAGTAGGAGGGTTGATAGATGTAGTTGCATCGATTGTAAGGTAATACTATGTGAGAGTGTAGTTACCCAAGATAGATTCTTAGTTTTAGATATTCAGATTAAAAAGAGACTTAGAAAGATTAAGTATAAATTAGATCCTAAGATTAAGTGGTGGCGATTAGAAAGTAATCAAAATTTTTTGTAGATAGAGTAGTTCAGAAAGCAGATTGGAGAAACCATAATGATTCTGATATAATATTGAACAAAATTACTAGCTGCATTAAGAGAGTAAAGATATATTTGGTGAGTTAAGGGGCAGTGCTCCACCACGTAAGGACACATCATGGTGAAATGAAGAGATAAAAAATGCTATTAAGATCAAGCGATACCTTTACAGAGATTTAAAGAGCAATGACGAAACAAGTTTTGATCTAACAAGCAAGTGGACAATAATGCAGCCATGCCCCCTAATCCCACTCCTACTATCTTGCAGGCTATACCATTTCTTCAACCCCTTTCTCCACGACCATCTTCATTACCTCCATCATCGTCACATGATCATTTGGAAGAACCTGTTCCTAAGCCGAAAGCACCATATCTCAATCGGCTTAGGAAGCCTTCACTGCAAGTAGAAAAAATTCTTGAAATATTTCAGCAGGTGAATGTTAATATTCCACTCCTTGACATTATACAACAGGTTCCTACTTATACTAAGTTTCTCAAGAATTTGTGTACTAAGAAACGAGCAAGAAACGTTCCTGAGAAAGTTTTTCTTGCTGCAAATATATCACAAATCCTCTCCAACTCCTTACATATTAAGTACAAAGATCCAGGTTTCCCTACAATCTCATGCACTATTGGAAACACTACATTTGATAGGGCGTTGCTTGATTTAGGGGCAAGTGTCAACTTGCTTGCTTACCGTGTTTATGAGCAACTGGGATTAGGAAAACTTCAACCTACCAAGGTCACATTACAGTTAGCTGATCGTTCGTTCAAGGGACCACTTGGTATGGTTGAAAATGTGCTCATTAAGGTCGGCGAGTTTATCTTTACTGTAGACTTTATTGTTTTAAAACTGAGCCGATCTCCAATCCACGGAATCAAATTCCCGTTATCTTGGGTAAACCATTCCTTGCAACATCAAATGCATTAATTGATTGCAGGAGTGGCCTCATGAAATTATCGTTTGGGAATATGACTGTGGTATTGAACATATTTAATATAGATGAGCACATAACGAGCTCTCTCATTGAGGATAACATGATTCACAGTTTGCACTCTCATTTGACCTCTTGCACTGATGATGAACTCTCATTTAAGCAAAATTTTAAAGATGAGCTCATATTATTAGATGAATTGGCACATACTGATTCTATGTATGATAATACTTATGCAAGTGTGCCATCGAATTATGAGCAAACTTTTAAGAATTTGTTCACAGAGGAGCTTCCATTACTTTGTGAGTTAGAAGAGCTAATACCACATTCACTTGATCATATTGCACTCTTCTCACCTCATGATATTTCTACATGTATTCTTGTTACTAACGATAATTGGCAGGTTTATAATAAAGAATTCTTTAACCCAATTATTAATGCTTACATGTGAACAAAGAAAAAGCGAGAATGACATAAGAAGCAGACAGGTAATTTCGTGACTCGTAGGAGGATGATGAAATATAATAATGCACCCATTTCACGTTTAAAACGCACACACTATGAAAGTGGGAAGCGATCGAGAGGTTGTAACTGCTTTCCATGCGTTAACAGGGTAACGATATTGAGATCGTAACTTTTTACAACTCTCATTATTTGTATTTGTATAATAGTTTTTTTATTTATATTACCACCCTTTCTGTATGAGGGCATACATGAGTTTAGGTGTGGGGGAGTGGGTTAGTTTATTTTCTTCGTATTTTTTTAGGATTTTTAGTTCTTTTTAGAATCTTTATTTTATTTTTAGATTTTTGGGTTTCTTTATTTTACACTTTGGGTAGTTTTTAGGGTAACTAACTAAAAAACTAATTAAAATTAAAAATTAACAACAAATTTATGTTTTTTAATCATTAGATTAACCTAATTACAGATAAAGGAACAAATTTAGATTTGAAATTGGATAGGAGAGTAGATTGGATAATACACTTTGAATTTTATGAAAAAAAGATTAAAATCCGAAAAATAAATATCGCTAACAATAGTTTTGAGGCAAGTATACATCTATTTTTTCACTTCATAATAGTTTATTAAGTTAAGGATAAATATGATAATGATTGAGTAAGTCTTCTCTTTCTAAACAAGAAAAAAAAAAGAAAAAAGTGAGAATAAAATAAAGGGGTGAGCCTGGTATTAAGGCAATAGTCTAGAGAGTGATAAAATAATGGGATGAGCCGAGTATTAAGGTAGTAGCCTCAAGAGTGAAAAAAGAGTATGATCCAAGTAATCGGGTACTTTGCGCCTAACTAAGCGTGAATATTCGCATGAAAAGTGAAATATTCTAAAAATAAAAAAAAGAAAAAAGTATGAACCAAGTAATCGGGTATGTTGCGCCTAAGCAAGCGTGAATATTCGCATGAAAGGTGAAATATTCTTTAAAAAAAAGAGAAAAAAAGAAAAAAAGAAAAAATGTTAAGAGAGAGAGAAGATGAATCATGAGTTAGAGTTGGAGTCCAACGCTGAAATAAACTATCACATGTGCACGTACTTGTATGAGCCAATGGATTATCTATTAGTGGGTATTGAAAGATAGATTTAAATTTTTGATTAAAATGATAAGTGTATCTGATATGACGCTCGATTTGAAAATTGATAATCTAAATGCGTTCTTGAGTTTGTATATTAGTGAGATTAATTGTTGAAAATATCATAAATTTTTTTTTTCTTTCTTTTGTATAAAATTTTTATTTTTCTTAATTTTTGGTTATCCTTATTTTTCTTTTCTTTATTCCTTTATCTATTTTCTTCTTGAATTTTGTGGGTATATTCGCTATAAACCCTCATGAGACAACACTCGTCCACTAGGGTAGCCAAGGGGTTTAAAGGCTTATTGCACGTGCTAAGTGCAATCACAATTCCTGCGAAAGTGAGTTAGGATTTTTATTTTTCTTTTTAGGTTTAGATTTTCCTCGAGAATTAGCAAAAGATAAGTGTGGGGGTATAATGAGTGCCATATATTGCATATTTATAGCCTTCATATTACCTATTTTTGTATATAAATAATGCTACTCGGGTATTTTTAGTGTGTTTTAAGGAATTTTATTCGTACAAGGAGATGACATGAAATCAGAGTTGGAGTAGGAAATCCAAATTCGAAATGTTTCTAAAGTTGGCAAGACTACGAGACTACGATACTACAGAGACTGAAAATTGAATACAGTTAGAAATATTAAACTTACAAGATAAGAGTTTCACGCGGAAAAAATTTCAAGAATTTTTCATATATTTTAGCCGCCAATTGGCGGTTTTCCCGTTAAATGGCGACCCAAAGTGGGTCCCAATATCTGAATTTTCTCTTATGGCTTCGTTATAATCTTGTAGTTTCACAATTATATTAGAATTGGGTTTGGATTTTCGAAGCCTATATATTGGCCGTATCCATGTATTCTAAAAAAGCGGTAAGTTTTATACTCGTTTTAAATTAATAAAATTAGGATTTTGCTGAAAGGGTAGCGGCCACAATACCGTGCTTCAGAGGTAAGCCATTGTTTTGAGATCTTTATTTGCTTTCTAGATAGAGTTAATTGCTTTCTAGTTTAGATTTTATTGCTTTCTAGATTAGGGTTAACCATGTTCATGAATAAAAATTTAATTTTGCTTATTAAAAATATGAGTGGCTAATTAGTTTAGCTCTAGAATGTAGATGAAGTTAGGATCCACGATGCAATTGCTCTCTAATATTTTTCTTCGTAAATAAAATAAATAAAGACATGTTTTTTCTATAAAAAGATTAAAATACAAAAATTCGAAGATTAAGACTTTGATAGGTTATACTTGAATTAGATTTCTTGATAGCTTATGCTTAGTTAAGGTTTGGGGTTGTTGATTTTATCTTTTTCAATGAATTATCTAAAAATTTAGTTTATTTTTATGAAAAGTAGTATTTTTGATGAGTTATGTTTGCATATTACTTGATAGTTCATACTTAGGGCACTTTAAATAAAGATTAAACTAAAAAGATCAAATTTTTATGATAGAAGAAGATAATAGAAATAAGAATATGGTTTGAAATTAGTGGACTCTAGATCCTAGGCTATTTAGATAGTAACAAATCCAATCTAGAAACTCATAGTTAGTCCGTTAGACTAACTAAGGAAAGAGTAAGGAACGCAAAAATACCGTAGATCCCTGTGAGATGATCTGTACAGCACTACCGATACTGTGCGCTTGCAGTAAATATCACATCACGCATGCACTTTACAAATAGGATAATCAACCCATTGTCATTACACTCTAAAATATCCTACCCACTATTTCTTTCATCACCAGATTAAGTCTACACTTAGGATCACTTTTACGTTATGCATCATCCTATAGATGAATTCTATACAGTACTATCAACGGACTAATCCCCTAGATATATATAGTCCAACATATGGCTTTCCTATGCGTTTTAAACACTAAAAAGAGTATTCCCTCTGAAGCCTTAGTCAAATCGACAACTATAATAACTGGTAATATATTGTACTCACCCAAGAAACCGCAAATTGTGATGACTCGTAAGTATGATCATCTAAAACTCAGGTTGAAATTCTATCAATGGGCACAAGTGAGTACTTAGTTCACTAGTCATTTCCTCCAGAGGAAGTTTCCATCGT
The DNA here is from genome assembly GCA_036321105.1 of Dracaena cambodiana. Lineage (NCBI taxonomy): Eukaryota > Viridiplantae > Streptophyta > Magnoliopsida > Asparagales > Asparagaceae > Dracaena > Dracaena cambodiana. The sequence goes on from JAYEPQ010000002.1 coordinate 49,182,946, forward strand.
GTGAAAGGCGCATAGTTCGATGATTCATTGAGCTCATTGAGAATAAACTCTCATCAACTTAAATACCATATTCAACAAAGAATTCATCATCAGGGCGCTCATTTGATAAATCTTAGATAGTATTGACATCTTGGGGCTCATCAAGTGGATCAGTCATTTGGCACCAGAGATTTTTGATATTAAATTCAAGCATTATGTTTCTAAAAGGAAAGCCTTATTAATCCACTCCGGCAAATGATAACAACGTTAGAAGTGGCTAGGAATGGTCGACCTGTGATTACATGTAGTGCCGTGCATTCCCCAAAGGTTGAATTTCCAAGATTATCAAATTGACTGGATAAATAAACTCCGCCATTCTTAATCAATACTTCCTCGATCTCTCCCATAGACTTCATGACAAACTTATCGACTAGTTTAAATGTAATTTATGTGGGTCTCAACTCGCCCAATCCTAGGTGCTATTATATTGAATATGATTGCAAGTTTACATTCACTCATAGATCTAGCTAGGACCTCCCAATCAGTGTACTTCTGATGGTATGAGAGATAGTAGGACTTCAGGTGTATTTATACTTCATAGATATAGAATGGAAATAAATACTAGAGATTTTATCAACTGAAAAGACCTTTTTTAGAACTCTGGTTTATTTAACAACCAATTTCTAGTTAATTAGGTTTCAATCAAGTCATAATTTTAGTTTTGTTAGCAATATTTCTTTGTGTCAGAATATAATAAAAAGTATTATATACTAGAGAGAATGATCTTAGATTTACTGCTTGTGTACTGCTTGTTGATCTCCAACGCTTGGGAATACACGTTTCTGGTTGCATCACCTATCAATCTTGTTAAAATATCTGATAAAACGTATGCAAAAAACAACATGGCAAAAGAATAATCGCACATCATTCACTAATTACAGAGGTGGAAGATTTATGATCAGGTCCACTATGACTTTGCCAACCTCGATGCCATGCTTCGAGAGGATATGTCCTAACATAGTTCATTTCTTAACATGAAATAACATTTCTCCCAATTGAATGTCAAATTTTTTTCATTATCGCGTTTGAAAACTAGATCTAAATAGTGTATACACTAATCACGTGAATCTCCAAAGATGAAGAAGTGAACCATAAACATATCTAAAACTTGTTCAATGCTATCTGAGAAAATAAATACCATACACCTTTCGAACGTGATAGGTGCATTGTATAGGCCAAAGGGCATGCATTGATATGCAAAGATACCGAAAGTACATGTGAACATGGTCATCTCTTAATTCTCATGAGCAATGGGTATTTGGTTGCAATCGGAATGCCAATTAAAGTAACAATCGAACTCATGACGGTCCAACTGCTCAAGCAGCTAATCGATAACGGGCAAGGAAAAGTGTTTTTTCTAGTGGAAACTTTAGCCTCTTATATTGCAAACTCGCCATCCTACTTGCACATGGGTAAACTTATTTCCGTCGTTCTTAATCACAATATTTTCAGATTTCTTAGGTACTACTACTTGAACTGAACTCACCCATGAACTTTAGAGATAGGATAATGAACCCATTGTCATGGCACTTTAAAATATCCTGCCCCACTACTTCTTTCATCACCAGATTAAGCTTACACTGAGGATCTCTTTTACATTGTGCATCATCCTATAGAAGAATTCTATACAACACTATAAACAGACTAATCCCCCAGATATATATAGTCCAACATATGGTTTTCCTATGCGTTTTAAACACTAAAAGAGAGTGCTATTGTGATGACTCGGAAGGATCATCATCTCAAACTTAGGCTGAAACTCTATCAATGGGCACAAGTGAACACTTAATTCACTAGTCATTGGCTCCAATGGAAGCTTCCATCATGTGAAAGGCACATAGTTAGATGATTCATTGAGTTCATTCAGAATAAGGTCTCATCAACTTAACTACCATATTCAACAAAGAATTCATCGTCAGTAAGCTCACTGGATAAATCCTAGATAGCATTGACATATGGGGGCTCATCACGTTGATCTGTTGGTTGGTACCACAGTTTTGATATATGGCTGTTTTTGATAAAGGTATTATCTTTACATAATGATATGTTTTATTTAGAGTCATCATATTTATTTTTAATTCTTTTGAATCTGAAAAATCTGAGTTATTATCTTCTGAACTTGTGTATATAGATTCTACTTCATAGATAGTAGATGTGTCACTAGATAATTCTTCAATAGTTCCTAAATGAATATCATAAGATTCTAAATCCGGTAATAAAATTGTTTTAATATTTAATGGGCATTAATAGGCAAAATGGCCTTCTTTATCACATTTAAAACATTTACAGCCTTTTTTAAATTTTGATTTATTTTTAATAAATTTTCTTTTCCTGAATTTAGTCGATTTTTTATATCATTGTTTATATTCAAGTTTCCATTTCTTTCTTGATACTTTATATCTTTTTGTTTTATATTTTTGTATGATGATTTTTCTTTTTTGGTTTATAAGGTTTATTATATCCATAAAGAAATTTAAGAGTCCTGTGGAATGTGTTGATGTTGGATTAGATCCCATATAATGATGTAATCTTAAATTATTATATTTTTTCTCTACCATCGTATCCCAAGGGATTGGTAATTTTGAAAAAAATACTGTAATCCAAAATATTATTTTTCTCTATAGAATTTAATTTAAATATATAACTAATATATTCATTTATAAATTCTTCTACATAACAAATATTGCATAATTTCATTTTTATTAAAATATTCTCATCATTACTTTCTGCAGATAAATCTTCTCCAGTTAAATCTGCATATAATAATTTACAAATACTATGTAAAGCGTCTTTTCTTGAAGAATAATTATTTAAACATGCTATTTGGACTGGATGTAATTTTTCATATTGGGTTAACCACCTTAAAGCTATTTCTTGCCAATAACCACATGCATGTAACACAAAATCTTTATTTGTAACTGAGTCGGGTATTAAAGATATTGACCCTACCATTAATTGACTCCAATTTGTTATATAATCTCTTAGATCTCTGGCTGGTATATTATCTATATTAAAAATTAAATTTGGTGTTACGTTAGGATATCTTTTACTTTGTTTAAAAATATATGAATTTATATAAGCTTCATTTGTATCTCTATGATATATGTTTTCATCTGTTTGTTCGGGATTTGGTTGATTTATGACCCGAGGATTTACTATAGATGAAGATTCCCCTTGTTCCATATTAACAAAATAAAACTCAGAATTATTTTCCTCAGTCGAGGACTCCTCGTTAGAGGGTATGTTGAGCTCCTCTTCATCAGAGGGTAATTCAATATTGTAGATACCAAAAAAAAAAAAAAAAAAAAAAAAATCGAAATTTGCTAAGTGGGCACACCCGCGGGTTGCACCCGCAGGTTGCAACCCGCCGCGGGAGCACCCGCGGGAACCCCCGCGGGTTGCCACCCGCGGGTGCGCCCGCGGGTTGCCACCCGCCGGAGGATTCCCGCGGGTGCCAACCCGCGGGTTGTTTTCCATTGTTTTATTGTTTTCCGTTGTTTTATTTCTATTTTTGATACTGATATCCCGTGATCCGCTTTTTCAGGAGGAATCGAGCCGGATTTCAAGTCTCTTTGGTCTATAAATTGCAGAAATTTAACCGGAGAGGGGACTTTGGATTCTTGGACTTTGGGAAGATTTCGGGCGAGCTCGGAAAATTGAGAAGCGGAGCAGAGCCATTGCTTCCAGTCGGACGGTCAACGGAGGCATCAACGAGACTCCATCGCCACCCGAACCCACGAAAAAAAAGGAATAAATTAATATTCCTGTTCTTGTAATTCCTCGGAATTTTTGTAATCTCAAATCTTCGTTGTAATCAAATAATTTTGCAATGGAATCAAAGATTCAATTTTCGGGCAAACAAAAACTGGCGACCACAGTGGGAGCCCCTCTGTTTACCACAGAGAATCTGGAGGCGCAGTCCGACCGGGTGCCGATTGGCTCAATGGTTGAGACGCTGGTCATAGAAGTTGACCAGCAAAAATATGAGGAATTTCTTTCTTCCTCTGATTCGGAGCCTAGGCGTCATCGCCGGGTGACGATGAAAAAAGGTGAGGCGTCATCGCCCACCGGAAAGGCGTCATCGCCTATGAGAATTTATGAGGCGTCATCGCCCGTTCGAACTGACAGGACGTCATCGTCTGTCAAGAACACGGCGTTATCGCCCATTCCAAAGTCAAGCCAAAAGTTAAACCAGTCCCTGACTCGCTCTCAGAAGAGAAACCTGAGGCGTAAGGCCCAGTGGGCCCGCCTCAACAGTGCCTCTGGAAAATTGCGGTTAGAAAATCCAGATCAGGAAACATCAGAGAAGAAAAATTTCAAAAATAAAAATCCGCAGGCAGAAGTTCGGGTTGCACCGCACGGGGGCAACCCCGAGGTTGCAATTGCGGGTGGAAACCCGTGGTTCCAACCGCGGGTTGCACCCCGCGGGGGCAACCCCGCGGTTGCAACCGCGGTTCCAACCGCGGGTTGCACCCTGCGGGTGCAACCCCGCGGTTGCAACCGTTGGTGCAAACCCGCGGTTCCAACCGCGGGTTGCACACCGCAAGTTGCAACCCGTGGGTTGCACTCCGCAGAAAAAATCAAGGGTTGGTTCTGGTGTCTATTCGGGCACACGCGCAGTGAGCACACAGCGCACATCTAACTTTTTGGTTACTCTCTCAGGTGTACCATCCCGTTCCTCTACAAACAAATATAAGGATGTGCTCATGAACTCACCTGAGGATAGGTGTTCAAATTTCTCTTCGGATGAACATATTCATGATAGAATTCTCCAAATCCCGAAGAACAAGTCAGATGCGTACGAGGCCCGTACAACTGCGCAGGCCAGCACACACTCCAGAAGAATCCGCAGAAGGGTTGGAGAACAATCTAATGCTGGAAAAGAGCTCAGCCCTGAAATATTACAAACTCTCCAGTATTATGAACCAAATTTGAGACGCAAAATACGTCAATATGCAAATAGAGAGGAGAAGATACCTCAAGACTTGAGAGAATTCCTCAATTGGAAGAAGAACTCTGCACAGAATACTCCTCAATGCCAATGTGAACAGTTAATCTCAACTGTTCTATCAAACTGCGAGTGCCATCCGAGACGATCCGTTTTTGAGCGGATCACCGAACCTAAAAGAATACAGACAGTGAAAAAGGCATACTCTGGGACCGATCTACCTGCTGCCTCATCAAATATGGTTAATAAAGGCAAAAAGGTGGTCGGAAACAACCCTTCGGATAAGGAAATCACTCCAGGATCAAAAGTAGTTTCTATCGAACCAGAGGGCGCGCTTCTAGAAGAAGTCTCTGAAAGGCTTGAGAGACAAGAAAAACGTCTCGAACAACAAGAAGAGACCATAGAAAAAATGAAACAACTTTTGATTGAGTTGCTGGCTCAAACTAGAAAGAACCAATCATCGCCATCCATTTCTAGTCGGCAGAAAAGAAAACGGCCTGTCCAAATAAATGAAGACAGCGAAGACGAAGATGAAGAAGTGCCTCCTCATTCAAGAGAGGAAGAGGAAGTGAAAGTTATTATCAATCCTCAAGCAGAGAAAATAGAGAAGATGGAGAACCAATTACAAGCTCTTCTTCATCGTAAAAAACTACAAGAGGTGGGGGTAGTTCGTCCATATCCCATAGAATGGGAGACCGTATCATATCCTGCAAAATATAAACCGTTGAATCTTCAATCATTCGACGGTAAAAGTTCGCCACAGCAACACATCTTCTATTTCCTCTCACAGACAGGACATCTCATGGGGAATGATCCAACTATGACTAGGATATTTGCGAGCACTTTACGGGGGCTCGCATTTACCTGGTTTATGCAACTTCCCCAGGAAACAATTAAATCTTGGGCTGATGTAGAACGTGAGTTCCTAGCCCGATTCTTTGAAGATGATACAGAAGTCTCCATATTATCTTTGCTAGCAGCGAAGCAAGAAGAAGGCGAAACGGTCAAAACTTATGTCGCGCGGTTCCGAGAACTTTCCGTTCGATGCCCACATGGCATGACGCAGGATACGCTTGTGGAAACCTGCAGACATAACTTGTTGACCGATATCTTAGACAAGATGGGTTCGGTCGAATCCAAGTCATGGAAGGATCTGCTTAAGCAGGGCGAATAGGCCGAAGAAATACTTCGACTTCTCGAAATGCAACAGTCTGCAACCGGAGACGGTGCAAACGAATCTCCATTCCATTTTTTCCGTTCAAAAGGGAAAGATATAACAGCAATGGCGGTAGAAAGTACACCGAAGCAGAAACCATGGCCGACTACAAGCAACACAGCAAAGTCACCAAGGCTTCAAAAACAGTATTCGTTCAAGGATGAACATACTGTTACTATGTTCAATCTGCTCACCAAACGCAAGATGCTTAAATTGCCGGAGAGCAAGAGACCTGAAGAAGTAGGGAAAACTAACGATCCGAATTACTGCCTGTACCATCGGATTGTAGGTCACCCCACAAAAAATTATTTTATCTTAAAAGATAAAATTCAAGCATTGATTGATGCTGGAGCAGTTCAGCTCAAAGCTGAACAAAAAAGGAGTTAGAGCTAACTCAGACACATTTAATGTGTGAGGTCTAAAGTACCACTTGGGCTCACAACAATTCCCAAAAAATGGGCTCAAGGCGGTTAATTTAAACCCCCATATATATATATATATATATATATATATAAAGAAGAAAAAAGAAAAAACATCAAAAAAAAAAAAATGAATCACCCAACGCCGACAAGGCTACGGGAAGAGAATAAATTTCTCGCCAACCCCATCATACTGGGGGTAATAAGTATGAACCACCCAACGCCGACAAGGCTATGGGGAGAGAATAAATTTCTCGCCAACCCCATCATACTGGGGGTAATAAGTATGAACCACCCAACGCCGACAAGGCTACGGGGAGAGAATAAATTTCTCGCCAACCCCACCATACTAGGGGTAAAAAGTATGAATTGCCCAACGCCGCTAAAGCTACGGGAAGAGAATAAATTTCTCGCCAACCCCACCATACTTGGGGTAAGAAGTATGAACTACCCAATGCCGACAAGGCTACGGGAAGAGAATAAATTTCTCACCAACCCCACCATACTGGGGGTAATAAATATGAATTACCCAACGCCGACAAGGCTACGGGAAGAGAATAAAATTCTCGCCAACCCCACCATGCTGGGGGTAAAAGGCATGAATCACCCTAAGCTGCTAAGGCAAAGGGAAGAGGAAAAGTTTGGCATTTAAGCCCAAACGAAATCCTTGACAACTCACCATGCTGAGGGGAATAGCATGGCTAGCCCGACTCAAACGGTAGTTGGTAAAGGCAAATCAAACCCGTTGATAGCTGGGGGTTTGCTAAAAATCCTGATCAGATAAATCTCCTGTCATGTTAAGATTTCACCTCTGACAGCAAAACTTTTCTTGTCATTTTGCTCCAACAGAGCAAGCGACACTCCAAAATATTTGTCAAGTTAAAATCATACCTCTGACACCATAATTCAAAATTAAATGAGATAAGATCCGATTAAATCCCTTCCCTGTCACGTTAAGATTTCACCTCTGACAGGAAAGAAAATTCACACTTCATCAAGTCCAACATTACAACCTCTGACGAACTTGCTTTTAATATCGTTAAGTTAAAAATCACCTTTAACGAAAATCATCTCACTATCAAGTTAACAGTTAGCTCTGATAGTCCGATTCCAAAACTAAATACGTTAACCGTCACCTCTGTTTAGTCAGCTTGTCCCTATTACGACCAGATCCTCTGAATAGGTTAAGCTCCAAGACACGTTTAATGTCACCTCTGTCTTTTCCTGATTCGTCATACTAGATGTCACTGAACGGTTAGGATTAAAATAAGCACGTTAATATTATACCTCTGCTTGACCTAAAATAAGCATGTTAACATCATGCCTCTGCTTATCCTCTAATGAGTACGTTAAAATCATAACTCTGCTTGTCATTGAATAAATGAATATGTTAACAATTATCTCTATCGACCAAATCTTTTAAAAGGTCTATAACCAAAATTAAAAAATCCAAAGTATTTCGAAATTCAGTACGGTTCAATACAGAACTTCGAAAACTTTGGAGGGGGTTATGCAGATACCAAAAAAAAAAAAAAAAAAATCGAAATTTGCTAAGTGGGCACACCCGTGGGTTGCACCCACAGGTTGCGACCCGCGGGTGCTGTTGCGACCCGCGGGAGCACCCGCGGGATGCAACCCGCGGGAGCCCCCGCGGGTTACCACCCGCGGAAGGATTCCCGCGGGGGCGATCCAGCGGGTTGCCACCCGCGGGAGCGATCCCGCGGGTGCCAACCCGCGGGTTGTTTTCTGTTGTTTTATTGTTTTCCGTTGTTTTATTTCCATTTTTGATACTGATATCCCGTGATCCGCTTTTCCAGGAGGAATCGAGCCGGATTTCAAGTCTCTTCGGTCTATAAAATGCAGAAATTTAACCGGAGAGGGGACTTTTGGATTCTTGGACTTTGGGAAGATTTCGGGCGAGCTCGGGAAATTAAGAAGCGGAGCAGAGCCATCTCTTCCAGTCGGACGGTCAACGGAGGCATCAACGAGACTCCATCGCCACCCGAACCCACGAAAAAAAGGGAATAAATTAATATTCCCGTTCTTGTAATTCTTTGGAATTTTTGTAATCTCAAATCTTCGTTGTAATCAAATAATTTTGCAATGGAATCAAAGATTCAATTTTCGGGCGAACAAATATATGTAGTGTCCACCTCTTGTTCAGAGGGTAAATCATCAGTAAGATATTCCTCTTGTTCAGAGGGTGAATTAATAGCAGAAAAATATTGAATAGATGAAGAGTATTTTTCATAATAATCATATAAATCTGTAGAAGCAATTGTACCTGCTATTTCTTTCTGTTGTAAAAGTTTATATTGTAAATAATTTTGATAATCTATGTTTTGTGGATCAATATGAGATAAATTTTTTGAAGAAAATTTTATCATACGAACAGAACCAAATCTTTCTTTCGAAAAAAAAGTAGGAAAATAAGAGTTAAGATTTAAGGCATTTAATTTTTGTGAAAGATTAAAAAGTTGATCACTGATATAATTTAACATGCTATTTTGTTGTTCTAAAGTACCATTATTCGGAAGATGAATACAATGTTCATGTAAATTTAAATTATAAGGACAGTTATAGTTTTCTGGTAACACTAAAGATCGAGACATACTTTTTTTGTGTTATTTCTAGATATGTTATGTTTCTTTTTTTGTTAATTTTCTAGATATTAGTATCCGTTTGACCCTTTTCTCTCCGGCACATATTACCTCTAAGAGTGGCTTTCATCTTAGAGTTAGACTACAAGAACTCTCAGTTCACCACAAGTCTATAACATAGCTTCAGAGAGAGAGAGCACAGCCATGGTTCGTTTCCTACATCATGGCATAAGATACTTATATCTAGAAGTGTTAACAAAATTAGAAAAATAACATGTCTAACTACTTTAGCCAGACATAAAAGAGAAATAAAAACTTACAGTAGAGGAGAAGAAACTATCAACTGGCTCTGATACCAAACTTGCGCAACTATTCACAAAAGCTTATTCACACTCTATTCACAGAAAAAACTAAAACTAAACAGTAAGAAGAACGCAAAACAAACTCAAGAGGACTCAAGAGATTACTAAAAAGAGAAGTACTTGTGCAGTTGAGAAAAATCTTTAACTTGAGCCCAAAATATCAACCAATTAATATGAAAGTTTTATGAGAGTGTAAAAATATACTACTAAACCATAAAATAAAATTTTATAGTGATCCGTGATGATTTGATAAAATATCTACTCAATATAGTACGTAACTCATGCACATGACTTATACCAGTGCAGTTGAGAAAAATATTTAGTTCGAGGCAAAAATGTTTACCAATTAATGTGAAAGTTTTATGAGAGTGTAAAAACATACTACTAAAACTTAAAACAAAAAGTTTATAGTAATGCATGATGATTTGATATAATATCCACTCAATATAGTACACAGCTAACACATAGGACTTATACCACTATAGTGGAGATAAATCATTAATTTAAGATCAAAATCTCAATTAATTAATTTAAAATTTGTATGTGAGTGTCAAAATATACTCCTGAAAGAGAGTACAAATTTTATTATGATCTAATGTGTTTTGATATAATTTCTATTTAATATAGTACACAGTTTATACACCGAACTAATGCTGATATAGCTGAGAAAAATGTTTAGTGTGGGGTCAAAGTATCAAGAAATTAATGTGAAATTATTATAAGAGTGTTAAAACATACTCTTAAAATAGAATACAAAATTTTAAGTGATCAATGATGATTTGATGCAATTTATGCTCAATATATTACACAGCTCACGCATCGGACGAATACTGGTGCAGCAAAGAAAATTCTTTATTTTGATCTTAAAATCTCAAGAAATTAATATGAATTTTTTATGAGATTACAAAACATATTACTAAAACTGAATATAAGATTATTAAGTGATTCATATTGATTTGATATAATATCTACTCAATAAGTACACAATTCATGCTGAAGACTAATACTGGTGCAATAGAGGAAAGTCTTTTGTTTGAGATCAAAATATGAAGAAATTAATGTGAAATATCTATGAGAATGTCAAGATATACTCATAAAATAGAATACAAAATTTTCTAGTGATCTAAGGTGGTCTTATATAATTTCTACTAAATATAGTGCATAGCTCATTCTCAAGACTGATACAGATGCAACCAAGAAAAATCATTAGTTTGAAGTCGAAATATCAAATAATTAATTTGAATTTTTTATCAGAGTATAAAAACATATCTTTAAAGAAAGCAGAAAATCTTATATAATATCTACTCATTATAGCTCATAAACTGTACTAATACCAGTGCAGCTGAGAAAAATATCTAGTTTAAGATCAAAATCTTTACCAATTAGTGTGAAATTATTATAAGAGTCAATATATACTCTAAAATAGAATAAATTTTTTAATAGTAATCCATAATGGTTTGATACAATTTCTACCAATATAGTATACATTCTCGTACCGAACTTATACCAGTGAAACTAAGATAAATATTTAGTTTGAGGTTGAAATATTAAGAAATTAATGTGAAATTTTTATGGTAGTGTCAAAACATACTCCTAAATGAGTATACAAGATTTTATAATGATCTATAATAATTTGATATAATATCTACCCAATGTAGTACACAACTCACGTACCAGACTTATACCGATGCAGCTGAGAAAAATAATTAGTCCGAGGCCAAAAATTTCAACCAATTAATGTGAAATTCTTAAAAGAGAGTCAAAATATACTCTTAAAATATACTGCAAAATTTTATAGTGATTCATAATGATTTGGTACAATTTCTACTCAATATATTGTACAACTCATCACTGAAGTAATACCGGTGTAGTTGAGAAAAATATTTAGTTTGAGTTCAAATCTTAAGCAATTAATGTGAAATTATTATGATAGTGTCATAACATATTCCTAAAATTTAATACAACATTTTATATTGATCTTTGGTGATTTGTTAAAATTTTTATTCAATATAGTACATAGCTCACACATCCGACTAATACAGATTCAGCTAAGAAAAATCATTAGTTTGAAGTTGAAATGTAAAACAATTATTTTAAAATTTTTATGAGATTATAACAACATATCTTAAAATATAATACAAAATCTTATATAATTTCTACTCATTATAGTACGCAGCTCATGCATCGTACTAATATCTATTCAACTGAGAACAATATTTAATTTGAGTTCAAAATTTTTGCTAATTAATGTAAAATTATTATGAGAGTGTCAATATATACTCCTAAAATAGAATATAGGATTTTATAGTGATTCATGATAGTTTGATGTAATTTCTATCAATAGAGTACACAGCTCATGCATCAGACATATACTGATGCAGTTGAGATAAATTTTAGCTTGAGATTGAAATATTAAGCAATTAATATGAAATTTTTATGATAATATCAAAACATACTCCTAAATGAGTATACAAAATTTTATAATAATTCATGATAATTTGTTACAATATCTACTTAATATAATACACAACTCACATACCTAATTTATACCAATGCAGTTGAGAAAAATATTTAGTCTGAGGCCAAAATGTCAACTAATTATTATAAAATTATTAAAAAAAAGTAAAAAAATACTCCTAAAATAGAATACAAAATTTTATACTAATACATAATGATTTGATATAATTTCTACTCAATATTTGTATAACTCATGCACCAGACTAATATCATGCAGTTGAGAAAAATCTATTATTTGAGGTCAAAATCTTAGGTAATTAATGGAAAATTTTTATGAGAGCATTAAAACATATTCCTAAAATAGAATACATAATTTATATTGATCCATAATGATTTGATATAATTTCTACTTAATTTAGAACACAGCTTACGCACCGAACCTATACCAGTGCAGCAGTGAAAAATCTTTTATTTGAGTTTGAAATACCAAGGAATTAATGTGAAATAATTATGAGAGTGTTAAAAATACTCCTAAATTAGAATACATAATTTTATATTAATTTTATGATGATTTGATACTATTTCTACTCAATTTAGTATGTAACTCATGCACCTGACTTATACTGGAACAGCTGAATTAAATCTTTAGTTTGAGGTTAAAAGGACAAGCGATTAATTTGAAATTTTTATGAGAGTGTTAAAATATATTCCTGAAAGAGAATACAAAATTTTATTGTGATTCATAATGATATAATACAATTTCTACTCAATATGGTATATAGTTTATGCATAGGACTGATACCGGTACAGCTAAGATGAATCTTTAATTTTAGGTCAATATGTAAATAAATTAATGTGATATTTTTTAGTATAAAAATTTACTTATAAAATAGAATACAAAATTTTATAGTGATTCATAGTATTCTCATACAATTCGACATAGTATAGAATACAGCTCACACACCAGACTTTTAATGTTGTATATAAGAAAAATCTTCATTTTGAGCTTGAAATGTCAAGAAACTAATGTAAAAATTTATGAAAAATATCAAACCATACTTTTAAATTAGAAAACAAAATCTTATAGTGATTTATGGTGATTTGATACAATTCTACTCAATATAATACATAACTCACACAATGGACTTTTATTGTCACAACTGAGAAAAAGTTTAGTTTGAGGTCAAAATATAAATCAGTTAATATGAAATATTTATGAGAGTACCAAACATAATCTTAAAATAGAATATAAGATTTTAGATTTACCCATGATGTTATAATTTCTATTTAATATAGTATAAAACTCACGCACTGGATTAATATCATTGTAGCTGAGAAAAAATTTTAGTTTGAGGTCAAAATCTCAACCAATTAATATGAAATTTTGATGAGAGTGTTTAAATATACTCTTGAAACAAAATTGTTTTTAGTAATTTATGATGATTTGATACAATTTCTACTCAATATGGTACACAGTTCATACCGAACTATTATCAGAGCAGCTATAAAAATGTTTAGTTTGAAGTCAAAATATTAAGAAATTAATGTAAAATTTTTATGATATATCAAAACATATTTTTAAAATTGAATACAAAATTTTATAGTGATTTGATAAAATTTCTACTCTTTATAATACGCAGAGTATACACCAAAGTAATACTGGTGCAATTAAAAAAAATTTTAGTTTGAAGTTGAAATGTCAATAAATTAATGTAAAGTTTTTATTAAAGTATCAAAATATAATCATAAAGTAGAATGCCAAATTTTATGGTGATTTATTTTGATTTGGCACAATTTGTACTAAATATATTACATAGTTCACGCACTTGGCATATATCGGTACAGCGGAGAAAAATTTTTAGCTCTAGGAAGAAATGCTAAACAAATATCGTGAGACATTTATTAGGATGCCAAAACATAGTCCTAAAATAAAATACCAATTTTTTGGTGATATATGAAGATTTTATATAAATTCTTACTCAATATAATATACAGCTCCCACACTGGATTTATATTGGTATAGCTAAGAAAATATTTTGTTTGAGCCAAAATCTTAGCCAATTATGTGAAAGTTTTATGATAGAGTCAAAATATACTCGTAAAATATAATACAAAATTGTTTAGCAATCAATGTTGATTTAATATAGTTTCTACTCCATATAGTATACAACTCACGCACCAGACTAATGTCGGTGCAATAGTTAAATTTTTTTTAATTTGAGATTAAAATCTCAATCAATTAATGTAAAATTTTATAAGAGTTTCAAAATGCACTTTTGAAATGGAATACAAAATTTTGTAGTGATTTATAGTGATTTGTTACAATTTATAGTCAATATAATACATAGCTCATGCACCAAACTCATACCTAGAATTTTTTTTTAGTTTGAGATCAAAATCTCATCCAATTATTATGAAACTATTCTAAGATTATAAAAACATACTTTTAAAGCAAAATATAGAATTTTATAGTGATCCACAATGATTTGATACAATTTTTACTCAATATATTATACAACTAATTGATAACTATGCAATTGGGAATAATTTTTAGTTTGAGGTATAAATCTCAAGAAATTAATGTAAAATTGTTATGAGTAAAAACATACTCCTAAAATATAATATATAAAGTGATCCATGATGATTTGATACAATTTCTGCATAATATTGTGTACAGCTCACATACCAAACTAATACTAGTGTAGCTGAGAAAAATCTTTTGTTTGAGCTCGAAATATTCAGAAATTAATGTGAAATGTTTTTGATAGTGTCAAAATATACTTCTAAAATAGAATAAATTTTTTATAGTAATCTATGGTGATTTTGTATAATTTTTATACAATATAATACACAGGTCATGCACCGGATTAATACCAATGTAGCTGAGCAAAATCTTTAGTTTGAGCTTGAAATATAAAGTAATTAATATGAAATTTTTATAAGTACTACTAAAGTATAATACAAAATTTTATAGTGATACATGATAATTTGATACAATATCTACTCAATATACTACACAACTCACGCATCGAACTACCACGCGTACAGCTGAGAAAAATCTTTAGTTTGACGTCAAAATCTCAACTAATTAATATGAAACTTTTATGAGAGTGTCGAAACATACTCATAAAAGAAAATACAAAATTGTATTGTGATCCATAGTAGTTCGATACAATATCTACACAAAATAGTATACAACTTACGCACTGGAATGATACCAATGCATCTAAGAAAAATTTTTAGTTGAGATCAAAATCTCATTCAATTAATATTAAATTTTTATTAGAGTGCCAAAACATACCTCTAAAATAGAATACAAAATTATAGGGATCAATAGTAATTTGATTCAATTTCTACTCGATATAGTATAAAGCTCACGTACCAGACTAATACAGGTACAGCTGAGAAAAATTCTTTAATTTGAGGCCAAAAATTTGATAAATTAATTTGAAATTGAGTGTAAAAGTATACTCCTTTAATTTTTATAGTGATCCATGGTAGTTTTATGTAATTTTTACTTAATAGAGTACATGGCTCACTAATATGCTGATGCAGCTGAGACAAGTTTTTAGTTTGATATCGAAATATGAAGCAATTAATATAAAATTTTTATGAGAGTGTAAAAATATACTCATAAAATAGAATACAAAATTTTATAACGACAAACAAAGCTGGTTGGTAGAGGTGCATAGTAATATATGCCGAGATGATTGGGTTAGGATCATGGGATGACTCGTCTGACTGATAGACATAGCCAGATTGGCAGAGGAGCATAGTCACAAATGTCAAGATGATCATGTTAGGATCAATGGGGTGATTCGTCTGGATGACAGACAGAGCTGGTTGGTATAGGTGCATAGTTACACATGCCGAGATGATCAGGTTAGGATTATGGGGGGACTCATCTAGCTGACAGATAGAGCTGGTTGGCAGAGGTGCATAGTCATACATACTGAGATGATCAAGTTAGGACATGGGGTGACTCGTCTGGATAACAGACAGAGCCGATTGGTAGAGACGCATAGTTACACATGCCGAGATGATCGGTTAGGACCAGGGGGTAACGCATCTGGCTGATAGACAAAGCCGGGTTGGCAGAGGCACATAGTCACACATGACAAGATGATCGAGTTAGAATCACTAAAGAGCTTGTTCATTGTAGTGTGTGAGATGATTTAGTGTTCGTTGCCATAGATAAAAGCATAATATGACAAGTTTGATTGTATGAAATTATATGGGTGAGATGATTCAAATTTCGCTGTCAGAGGTAAAAGATTAACGTGAGAGGTCCACGCAATTTTTAGAAAATCGCTAGCTATCAATGGATTTGGTGTGCTTTTACCAATCGTCGTTTGCATTGGGCTAGCCATGCTATTCCTCTTAGCATAATGAGTTTGTCGAGGGTTTTATTGGGCTTAAATGCCAAATTTCCCTCTTCACTTTACCTTTTGGGCATCAGGTTATTAATGTTCATGTTTCTACCCTCAATATGATAGAACTGGTAGAGGATTTTAGTCTCCTATTGCCCCTTGCCACAAAGGCATTGGGTTGTTCGCACATTACTTTCTATCATAATAGGTTGGTGAGGATTTTGTTTGGACTTACATGCCAAATGTTTCCTCTTCCATTTACCTCTGGGGCTTTTAGTAGTTGATTTCATACTTTTACCCTAAGTATGATAGGGATGGCGAGAATTTTGATTCCTCTGGGGCTTTTAGTAGTTGATTTCATACTTTTACCCTAAGTATGATAGGGATGGCGAGAATTTTGATTTCCTCTTCTCTTTGCTTTATCAGCGTTGAGCAGTTCATACTTTTACCTCAACATGATGAGTTGTCGAGGATTTAATTTCCTGTTCCCTTTCCCTTTGTCGCTATGGGTTACTCATGTTTTTTACCTCAACATGATGAGTTGTCGAGGGTTTGATTTCCTTTTCCTTTTTCCTTTGCAGCTATGGGTTGTGATGTATCCTTATAATTAAATCAGGATGTTGTGACAGATTTATCATGGGTTTTTTAGCAAATCCCCAGCTATCAACGGATTTGGTATGTCTTTATCAATCGTCGTTTGCATTGAATTAGTCATACTATTCTCTTCAGCATGATGAGTTATCGAGGAATTTGCTTAGGCTTATAGGTCAAACATTTTCTCTTCCCATTGCCTTTGATCTCTGGGTCATTGATATTCATACTCTTACTCCCAGTATGTTACGATTGATGAGAATTTCAATTTTGTATAGTGGCCATTGGGTGATGTCGGACTACTATATGTAGTATTTCTTAAAGAATTTGTCATTGATTGGCAATATCATTCTGTCACGATTCTGGTTGATTAGAAAGTAAGCTCTATTCTAGTAGATCGTCTCTACTACAAATGACTCTCTCCATTTGGATTCAAATTTACCATTGGTCTTATGGGTTATGATCAACAATCATTTAACTAGATTGAATTCTTTGAAAGTCCTTTATTTGACTTTTTGTTGAATGACTTTGAGATCTGTGCTTGATGTAATTAGATTTATTATTGTGCTTTCAAGCATTTCTCATATAGCACTTCCAACTCTCGAGATCACTGTCTATGCTTTTCTTCAATTATCATTCATGTAGCTAGTGCAACTTGCAGAGCGGAATTTGGATTTCTAGTGGAAAGACAACCTCGCAATCATACAACAAGGAGAATGGTGTAGTTTTAGTCGGAGTGCAGATTGTGATTTGGTAAGCGTACAGGCACTCTCTAAACTTTGTCTCAGTCATGCTAACTTGAAGAGATGAACTTTTGGAGGAGCTTTGTGATGGTCTTATTGAAGGCATCAGTCAGACTATTAGTTGCCGAATTATGGAGTTTTGAGATGACATCTTGGATTCTAAACTTGATGCAGAATCGTGCAAAGCCTTGGCTAGTAAATTTGGGCCTATTATCATGGATAATCCACAGGGGTGCTAGGGTATGTCGAAGCTGTAGATCACATGGTGCTTGATGAATTTAACTATATCAGTCATTTTGACTTCTCTCTTGGGGTGAGTTCAATCCATTTGGAGAAGTAATTAGTTATTGCCAATTATGAACTTATGTTTTTTGGATGAGGGTGGAGTGATCGGCTCGATATTATCCATACCCAAGTTTTAAATGGATAGCTTGGAGTGGAAGTATTCAGATACGCGAGTGGTTGGTAAAATTGGCGTGCACCTGGCAAGCATGGCAATGCTTTGCATACGCCATTGCATCCATGATCATTTTCGGCTAGAAATAATAGAGTCTTCTTATGCGGTCCCAAAATTTTGGCCCTGGATGGTGGGTCTCATAAGTCCTACCATGGGTTTCTATAAGCACTTCTTGAGCTTCTCTCTTTGAGAGGCAGTGAAGTAGAATACCATCATTTGATTTGTAGTGTAGAGTTTTTTGATTTGTAGTGTAGAGTTTTTAGCATTGTATCATAATAAAGTTTAGTTGCTTTCTTCTTTATTGAAGTTGTTGTTTTAGATCTTCTGGAAGTATGTCATATAGCATAATTTATGCATGAAAATTGCCAGTCCAAGGGCTCAAGACTCAATCCAACCTAGTGCACTTCTTCTGCCTTCAATACTATTTTGGTGCAAAGATGATCATGACTCAAACAGTGACATGCTTATTCAACCCAGATGGCAGCACCAAAATCACAGTAAGTGATGCCAGGGCAGCTGCATACATATTCTTGTGTCGTGGCATATGGTCGATGTAGATATTTTTGAATTTATTGGCCAATTTGATTGCTGCTTGATGGTAGGGTATGTGAATTTCATGCTTAACCTCATACTCTCCATTCATGTTGTTGACGATAAGTTTTGAATCGTCATACGCCTTAAGACGTTTCACCCCTAGCTATTGAGCTTTGAAGGCTGATTATGAGCTCATTGTACTATGCCACGTTATTTGTACATGGCTAATTGACTAAGTACTCTCGAAGGATCACATGTTTATGGGGAGATATCAATACTACCCCCACTCCTAGCGTAGCTTTTCTTACTGCACAATTGAAGAGCAATTGCCGAGCTTGTTCTTTGGGACCATATTAAATTTTAGCAAACTCTATCTTTGAAGTATTACGAGTTTTAATATATCCCAACCCCTGTGAGAAGTAAGAGTTATAATATATCACCACCCTCTATGAGAAGTAGGAGTTGTATCCCCATCCCTTGCGAGAAGGAGTTGTAATATGTCCCAACCCCCTACGTGTTCTTAGATATATGTTGCTAATGATAACTTTTGTATTTTTTCAAGATTTTAGATAAGCTGCAACTAGATATATGAAACTAATGTAGATTTGGATCTTTTCACTTTCTTCGTGTGTTGGGAAAATGTTAATAGCCCTTGCAGAATTTGCTATTCTTGAATCATGTTGCACGCATAAGTGTCTTTAATGGTGCCAGGTGAGGCTATGTCTGAGCCGTGCGTTCTGTGCAATATCTACTTTGCATTCACATTGCAAACTTAGCCTCGTGTTCTAGATGCGAGCGTAGTGTTGTGGCTGGATGACTTTACATGGGTTTAGCCTTGCTTTATACACAGACATAGTCTCACATCTGAATAACTTTACTCCAGTTTGGCCTTGCATTTTACACGGTCACAGCTTGGCGTAATCTCACATTGTACGCGGGGTTTAGCCTCATGTTCTAAATGATGTGCGCTGGCTGTGGGATTCATACAAAATCAATGGACCACATAGTTGTTCAGGAATGAATGTGTAAGGCTGCTGCTTAGCCTCACATCTAGTACGCTTGGCCTTAGCAATGTGTTTCAAGTGTTTTATGTGGGGCTATGCATTAACCTCGTATTTTAAGACTTCTATGGAGGCTGAGCATTAGCCTTGCATTCTGGTTTATCTTCGCACTCTAGATTAGGCTTGTGTGTCATGTTAGTCTCGTGCATTAGGTTAGCCTTGTGCACCGAGGGTTTTATGCTAGGTTGCAAACTAGCCTTGTGTTCTAAATCTCTTCTAGTAACGAAAACCACATGGGCTGCCAGATAGCCTCGCATCTTCCTGTTCTTACGCAAGTGTTATCCTTGCATTTCTTCCAATAACGAAAACCACATGGGCTGCCAGATTGCCTCGCATCTTCCTGTTCTTACGCAAGTGTTATCCTTACAGTTCAACTGTTTTATGTGGGGTTGCAGATTAGCCTCACATTTTAGAGCTTCTATGCAGAGCTGACACTTATCTTCGCATTTCTATTAACTTTTGTACTCTTAATGAGCTCTGTATGCTGGCATAGCCTCGTGCACTAGGTTATCAATGCATGCTGGCTTAGCCTTGCACACTAAGCTAGCTCTGCATTCTTGTTGCAGGCTTAGCCTTGATTTTGCACGGGCCTATCCTTGTATCTAGATGACTTTATGTGGGCTCGACATTGCATTGTATACAGGGTTTAGCATTGCATTTTGGTTGCGGGCTTAGCCCTATTTTTCTTCGCTACGGGCTAAGTCTCACGTTTTAAGCTGACATAACCTCATGTTTTATGCTAACATAGCCACGCGATCTAAATGACCTTATGCTGGCTTGGCCTCGCATTTTATGCGAGGTTTAGCCTCGCACTCTAGATGTGAGTCCCACCCCCTGTGTGGGTCTCATTTGACTATTCAGGGAGTCCATCATAGGTAACAGATTACTTCCATTTTCATAGTAGAGTAGGCAGGACTGATGGTTAGCCTAGCATTCAGTATCTCCAGTATCTTTAACGCTGGTTTTACCCTTGTGTTTCAAGTATTTTATGCAGGGTTGTGCGTTAGCCACACGTTTTGAGATTTCTACATGAGGCCTAGAATTAACCTTGCATTTTGGTTCATCCTCGTGCTCAGGTTTAGCTTTTCGTGTTGGCATAACCTTGCGCGCTGGTTTAGCCTCATACACTGAGTTAAACTTGCACACTGGCTTAGCCTCGTCCACTGGATTAACCTTGCGCGCTAAATTAGTCTCTTGTGCTGTATTAGTCTTGTGCAGTGAGTTAGACTTACGCACTGACTTAGCCTCACGTTTAGCTGTGGGCATAGCCTTGCATCTTGATGACTTTATGCAGGATTTGAGAGTTCTTCTCCTCCAACTTGAGGGGCTCATTAGTCTAGTAGATGACTCTAGTCTCCTTAGACACCATCCACCTATTAACATGATCTATGGTTGCATCGATTGCTCCATCTCGAATGGCCTTAGCTAAAACAATTTCTGCATCTACCATAGGATCCTTCAAATCCAACCTCAAATTTCTAGCAACATCAACCAACGAAATACGAGAGTAGGAAATGCTGATATATCTAAGCCTAGTTCTAATCACATTATGCCAAAACCTCATGATCAGATTATGAGTCACATTCGAACTAAAGGTTAGGAGAACTTATCTATAACTGATCTAAAGAGCTCAAGATCCCCAATCTTCACAATATTTGTTAGCTCAAAGTAGGGCGTCAATGCTGTCTTAATGTTTTTCTACATGAGATCAGTTTGCTCAGTAATCTCGAGTGATTACAGACAACTTATTGCACTGAATTAAAAAGTATCAGTCTAGAACTAGTACCTTCCTTGTAGTCTTGCTGGAATCTCTCCTTTGCATCACTATACTCTAATTGAATGGTCCTGATCTTTCCTAGAAAGAATAAGTTGAAACCCTGTTGTAATGGAGCTTATGAAAAACTTGGCTGAGGTCCACTAGCCAGCCTATCAGTATCTCCCATAAGACCGGTTGCTGTGGAAGATGTTTCCATTGTGCCATCTTTGGCAGTGGGGTTGCTTCCAAAACATTGACCTACATCTACAAAGATGGTGTATGAAACTGTGGGCTAACTTCCCCAAGGCATTAGGTAGCATAAGACCACCTGTTGGCTCATCAAATTTGACATTTGGCCTGATGGTTGTCGTTGTATTAGAATGATGATCAAAACTAGGACCTCTAAATGCAAGACCACTCCTTACTTCTGGCCTGAGCCCCTGAGGATCAGCAAACCGAACAATCAATGGTTGATCACATCCCCTCACGATGTAAGTTCCATGCAAGGCATTTATAACTAGAGATGGTGATAATTTTCCAATCCGGGATTGACACACTGACAACATCTTCATTTTCCTTCTTCAGTCTACCTATAACACGACCTGTGGCATTATGCTGCTAGAAGGCATGACTGAGCTCCTGCCTTGCCATATGCAACAGTTGTACCAATGCAAAATTTGATAGTATCAGAGTATCCCACTCATTCTAAAACATTCCCAGCAACCCAGGAATACTTGCAGCTTTTAAGGATGTTGGCTTCACAACCTTGCTGGTCTTGATGGGCAAGATATCATCCATTATGAGCTC
Source organism: Dracaena cambodiana (assembly GCA_036321105.1). Taxonomy (NCBI): domain Eukaryota; kingdom Viridiplantae; phylum Streptophyta; class Magnoliopsida; order Asparagales; family Asparagaceae; genus Dracaena; species Dracaena cambodiana. The sequence continues at coordinate 49,205,306 of JAYEPQ010000002.1, forward strand.
AGCCTCCGATGGCAGCATATCCACCAGCGCAATGGAGTGGCAGTGCAATGCCACCGACACGTTGGGCTTCAGCATCTCCCAGTTTATCATACTAAGGATCCTCACATAATGATTCGATCTGGTGATTGATTTGTTGATGCCATTGTTCTAATCAACCATACCATCTCCATGAACTGCTCAATCACCAGCCTAATTGGATCCGCTTGATCTCCTCTTGCGCCCGTAGGAGCTTTTGCTTGCGGTTTTTGAACTTGTCTTTGACGTACTCCTCTTGAATGTCGATGAACTCGATTTGGGCTGGCTAATTTGAGTAGGGAGTAGAGTTCATTCTTGGGGGAGGAGAATGACAATAATGTTGATGCATTTGACACAGACATACAAATGCAGACGGTGGTTTTGGTGCTACTGTCAAGCCCTGATATGATGCCCTTAACGGGTGATGATGATGTCTTTGTGGCCTCAAATGACCATATTTGCTATTTCTACACCCTTTCATATTCCACAAAGTATGAGCTAAACTAATTTGGTATGTCATAGTTCTTGTTCCAACTTCTAAATTGGCATGGCTGGCTCAACTATCTTCGATGGATTTGCATCAAACATGAGAACAGAGTGGTGGGAAATAAGGGCTCGGCCACTCTATCTTTAGATGGTGGGATGACAAACACCTTTATGATCACAAGCAAATGGAATTGCATGAACCACGGCGGCTGCATACTCATCAAGGTTATACCTGAAGGACATATCTGAGTCAACGATGAGATCCATCATAGATGCCAAGGCCACCTCCAATGTCAACCACACACACGAACCTGCTCAAGCTCATAATAGATTTGAGCCACCTCACCGACTTCATTGGATAAGGGACCAGTGGATTACATTTTAAATCCAATTTCTTCCTTCCATCTGCAACTCCTGCAGCTTTGACATTTTCTCTAGCCAAGATTCTCTAGCACATGGGAAAAGCAATGCACCACTGCTGAACATGGTCTATTTTTCCTCACCTCTCTCTCTCTCTCCACTTTTCTTCTTCTTTTTTTTTTTTCTTTTGGTTTGTTTTTTTTTTGTTTTTTAATTGGCCAAAGTCTGATGTGATGATCTTAATTTCTATGACAATAGTCTGATGGCATTAGTAACTTGAACTCTAGCTCAGGTTGCTAGACAACCTTATTGTGTATAGATCTCGCTTCCTGGTCAAAAGGGAGCCAAGACTCCTCAAATTTTATCTTGGGGGAGCAGCGTAGCTTTAGTGTCAACTTGGTTGAGCTTCTAGTTTGGCTATTCATAAGCAAGGATTGTGTTGGTAGAAATTTTCTTTTATTGTGGATCATCTTTTATAAAGAAATATCCGCATATATAAGCTACAAAATGAGACGTGGCTTTCACAAAACTGTGCTTTATTTTCCATAAAAGATGAGATGCATTTTTAATTCGTGAATGAAGCTGAAATGTGAATCTCTTTTTCTAGTTCATATACTTAAATCTCTTTCTCTAAATTTGCAGACCTAATAAAGAGTGGGCCCTACAAGGTCTCATCATCATGCCCAACCATATTATGCAAGAAGCTAACATGCTATCACAACAAAGCCATGAATCTAAAATTGAGATTCGTATTCTAGTTATAATCCAAAAAAACCACGAATCTAAACTTTGAAATTTGCATTCTAGTTGTAATCACACTAAAGCTATGAATCTAAAGTCTGAGATTCACATTCCAGTTGTAGTCCGAAGGAACTACGAATCTAAAGTTTGAAATCTGCATTCCAGCTATAATCCCATCAAAGCTGTGAGTCTAAAGTTTGAGATTCGCATTCCAGTAATAGTCTGAAAGAACTGTGAATCTAAAATTTGAGATTCGCATTCTGATTACAGTTTAAAGAAAATACGAATCTAAAGATTGAGATCACATTTTGCTTTTCAGTTATGATCCAGAGAATTAAAGATGTCGGTTATAAATTCTGAAGACTTAATACAAATCCACCGACCAAAAGGCGAAAAATTAATTCTTAGATCGTAGAAGCTAACGGTTAAACAGTTACATCAATTCAAAAGTCTCCAAATCTCTATAAATAGTAGAAGTTTAAGTAGATAAAGACATCGAGAGATCATTATTAAAAAAAGCTTTTTTTGCTTAAGTGTTGGTGTTATCAAAAACTCAAAATCTTCGTCAACTAAAAATTTTATACAGAGTGTCAATGAAGAGCAGGATCATCCTCCATAGCTACTCTAGAGTTCAGTTTTAAATAAATAGGGAATTAAATTTTTCTCATTTTCTGTAATACCCCAAAAATTAAGTTATTTGTATTGCTCTTTTGAGACCAGTCGTGCTGAATAAGTCCACCGAAGTCAATTTTAGACACCGAAATAACTTTCGATTAACGTAACTTTAAATCCATAAACCCAAATGACATTCGGTCTTCGCGATTATTAGTTTTGTAATATTTAGGATTTTTGGAGATTTTTCTTACGAGGCCGAAAAATACTTCCAAAATAGTTAATTTAATAATATTAAAATCATCCTTCTAATTACTTTAGAATTTCGGTTCATTTATTCCGGACATTGAAACAATAAATGGATAATTTTGTAGTGTTCCTCTCATTGAATACTATGCCCTACATTAATTTGGTAATATTCAGAGAACGTTATACGGAACCGAAATTACTAAATTATTAAATAAATAAATAAAATAATAATTAAAAAAAAGAGAGAAGAAGAGCTGGCTGTCCTCCCAACTCCCAAGCCACCGCGTGGTAGTGGCCGTATGAAAACCAATTGAAAAAAAAGAAAGAAAAAATAAGTTGAAAGATAAAAACCCACGCTTCCCTAATCTCTCTCTCCATCACTTTCTATTCACTCTCTCCCTCGCTCCTTACTATCTCTCATTTTCTCTGCCTGCATCAAAGAACCGAAGGAAAAAAAAAGGGAAAATAAAAGTAAAAAGAGCAGAAAGAGAAAGGAAAGAAACGGTGTTCAACAAATCGAAGGAGATTAAAGGAAATCCGATATAAGTAACACACTTTGCATCTTCTATTAATTTTTTTTCTTTTAATTATAAAATTTTTCTTTTTGATTGTATTGTTTAAAAAGAATTAAATGTTGGCTATTTTGTCAAAATTAAGTTTCGGTTTGGAGTAGAAAATTTATTTTGGATATGAGAATACTCACATTTATAATTGTGTACATTACAATAAAATTTGCAAATAGGTAAATAAATAAAAATAAAAATAAAAGAAAATGGGAAAAGAAGAGAAAAGAAGAAAAAGAAGAGGAGGAAGAAGCAGCAGGTGAAATTATATGGGCTAGGCCGAGAGAAATTAGAAAGAAAAATAAAAGAAAAAGCAAAAAAAAGGGAACTGGGCCTGGCCCAGCCCAAAAGGAAAAAAAGAAAAGAGAAAAAAAGGGTAACTGGGCCTGGCCCAGTGTAGGAGAAAATAAAGGGAAAAAAAAGAAGAAGATGGGCTTGGATTTAACTTGGCTAAAGAAAAAAAATATAGAAAAAAATAATAGCACTGGGCTGGCCAGCCCAGCCCAGTAAAAGAAAAAGAAAAAAAATGAAATGAGTGGGCTTGGGCCTGACAGAAAAGAAAAGAAAAATAAAATAAAAATAATTGAGAATTTAGTGGGCTTGGGTCCGGGCTGGATAGAAAAGAAAAGAAAAAATTAAAATTAAAATAAAACTATGAAAAAGTGAGAATTTAGTAGGATTGGGCTTGATGGATTAAATGATTGAGGGATTTGAATTGGACTTGGCTTGGATTAATTGGACATAATTGATAAATTAATAATAGTAATAAATTAGATTTTAATTAAAAGAGAAATGCATATTAATATATATGATTGAGCCTAGAAATATAATAAATACATATATTGGGTTTAAAAATAATGCAGTATTATTATATAATTCACTTGATTCCTAAATAGGGTTATTGATTGGCATTAAGAATTTAACTATATTATTGAAATAATTTTAATGATATGAATTGTGGTACAATTGTGCACTAACATTTATCATATTACATGTCATGTGTTTTGATATTACAAGTCATGTGTTTTACATGTCATGTGCTTCAATATTACAAGTCATGTGATTTATTATTATAGATCATGTGTAATAATACTACATGTCATGTACAGTCATGGAAATGCAAGTATGTTATCATGAATTGAAAAACAATAAGTAAACAAATAAATGAAAAATAAAATTTTCATGTGCATTATTCATTATGAACACGGAGACGGGAGAAACTATATGATGGATAAGAGCCTTGCCGTATAAGAATTGATTGTATTGTTAGGGCCGGAATTCTTTTACTGCAGCGGTCTGGGTGATTACTGGATCACCAATTGATATTTACCCAGAGTGGTATGTCCGTTACTGTAATACAGTACGGAACTTGATTGTAATGCCTAGCGGCATGTCATGGTTCAGCGCCATGAATATTGTGGCCGGGTCTCGGGTGTGCACGGGCACTTATACGACAATAGAGAATAGCGCTATTTTATCCATTAATACAGTTTCTTTAATTAAATTGGACGATGACTGAGACCAATAGAATATATGATTAAATAGATAGAGTAGTTATTTTTATGTTTATTTATTTATGTATTTATTTATGTTTGCCTTTATGTTAATTTATATGTTGCCTTCATGTTAATTTGTATGCACACAAACAACACTGACATAAACATGCTCATGCACACTGATATTCATGTACTATGATAGTACACAATTTCTCTTTTTAAATGTGTTACTTGCTGGGTTTAATCCTTTGGGTTTTAAACCCAGATTTGGAACGTGAAGAAGGGGATCTAGCCCCAGTTGAAGACCTGTACTTCGTTGGACAGATCGAGTGATAATAGGCAAGCGAAGTACCCTGGAGAACTTTTATATATTTTATTTATATTTTCTTTTGTCTGGACACTGCTTTTCTCTTGACTCTTTTGTGTTCATATTTAAAGTAGTGTGCCATTTTATGTAATGAACTTTTTGTATAAATAAAATCTTTTCAGTTTTAGACATGTTATTTATTCATCTGATTGTGACAGTAGTTAGGTTATTTCAAGATCCTGTGACTGTTAGGTTGTCTAGTGTAAGTAATAAGTAACGTCCTCCGTTTTGGGAAGCAGCTGAAAAACGGGGGCATTACATTTTCTGTAAACAGGAAACTATTGAAATTGTAATCCTTTATTAAAAAATTTTAATAGAGAATTATTTACAATTTTATGGCGAACAAAAAATTGACGACTCTACTGGAGACACCTATCATCACTGATGATAAGGTTGTAGCTCAATCTGATAATATTCTAGTTGGTAGTATTGTCGAATCATTCATCATTGAGTTCGACCAGGAGAAATATGAAGAATTCCTCTCCTTTGGCTTCAGAAGCCCTACTTCCTTACGGAGATGCTGTAAGATTTCTAACAACTCAGCCTCTAAAGAGGTTTCGAAGATAGGAGTTTAATCATAAGACTCCTCAGACTACTCTGGTCTCAAAGGAGAATCATTTCCTTCTCCAGCACAAGACTCAGGGTTTGTTCAAACCAAGACCCATAAGGATCTCCTCGAGAAGATGGATCAGAATCCCCATAATAACAAGGGGAAACGAATATTTTCTGATTGTCAAGAAAATGACTCAGAAAACAAAATTCTCTCATCCGCACAATGAGAAGAAACTTACAAAGAAGCAGGGCTCGTGCTTTCTGCAGAGCCATGAAGCAACAAGAGCCTGCTGAACCACAGTCGCGAAGACTTATGGTTTAAGTATGGAAACCAAAGAGCGAAGTGGTGGTTCCAGACAATAAAAAGAAAAATCATGATGCAGATGGATTTACTCGTGTTTCTTGCAAAAAATACCGTTCACCCACCAAATTTATTTATAATTACAAATGCGAGATTTACATTTGCGTTCCACAAACCAGGCGAGGACCCCCACCCCACTCTCATGCCTTGAGAGATAAACACGATGTTCAAGATCACATTTTTACAAATAGACGCAAATCACCAATTTGCGTGCCAACAGAAAAGCGCAGTTTTCAAAAACGCGCTTCCAAAGAGAATCAGCCTTTAAAGCTCATGTTCCAGAAGTTCACCCATCCACTACTATGGCTAAAGTAAAATTTACTTCTAGCATTTTCAAAGGGATAGAAACACCCATCCCGAAATATCTTTGGAGGCAATGAAACTTCCATTAGCAAAACAATGAGCACCAATACAAGAGGTCTCAGGGAATTTCTCAATGAAAAGAGAGAAAAATTCCGAATGTTTCATTGTCATTGTTAGCAGTTGATCAATATAGTATTATCTGCTTGCCAATGTATGGCGGCTCATGCTAAACAATCCGTCTTCAACCGACTTACTATGTCTTCATCTCAACCATAAAAAAAGAGACGATGTAACAAACAGGAATTTTCTGAGCCTGAATATCCCAAAGTATCATCTAATATGATAAGTTTCGGGAAGAAAAAGAATAAGAAAACAAAGAAATTTCCTAGAAAGGATTCCTCTAATTCCGAACATTCTTCATGTTTGACGAATGTATTCAGTGAGATGCGTTATGTTTTTCAGAATATCCTACTCAGGAAAGAAATAACAGCATCATTAGACAACAGACAAATGGATGGAGTCTCTTCTGATAAAGAAGACACACTAAATTTAGTTATGGTTGAGTCTCAGACATTGAACTCATTCTTTAAAGACTCCGTATCTGTGAATATGGCACAAAATATTCCAGAAGAATTCATGAGGGTAATTGATGAATAGGATAAGACCTTCCAACAATAAAAAAATACTATTAATGAAATCAGAGATATGCTTTATGTCTTATTGGACTTGGAGAAGATACGAAGAAATGATAAAGGAGAATCTTCTTCTAAAACTTTATGCAATCTAAGAAATGATAAAAGAAAGAATATAGAAGAATCATCTCACGTTTCTCCTAGGGATGAGAATGAAAATAATGAGGATCGTCATGAAGAAGAAGATAATCGCTCTATACGCTCCCATCATCAAGAAAGAGATCCGAATCAAGAAGAAAATGCAAACACTGCTTGGATGGAGAGTTTTCAAAATCAACTTGATGCTCTCATGCATAAAAATAATTTACAAGAGCTAGGGGTTATAAGACCATATCCGATAGAATGAGAAAGTATACTATTTTCGCAGAATTACAAAGCATTAAAACTCAAATCATTCGATGGTAAAGGGTCGCCAAATTAGATATTTACTATTTTAAATCGCAGACGGGACAATTAACTAGAAATGACCCGATCATTATACGAGTCTTTGTTAGTAGCTTAACAGGTCTAGCATTTGAATAGTTCCGAAAGTTGGAATCGGAAACCATCAATTCATGAAATAACATTGAAAAAGCCTTTCTAACAAGGTTTTATAACGATGATATGGAAGTTTCAATGCCAAAACTCTTGGCCACAAAGCAAAAGAAAGAAGAATCAACTCGAGATTTTATCAAAAGATTTAAAAATAATTCTCTAATATGTCCACATGGGATGCCAGAGAAAATATTGGTAGAAACTTGCCGACATAATCTCTCCACCAAAGTTCTTTCTAGAATGGGGACTGTAAAGTCTTCTACTTGGAAAGATCTTTCGCTACAAGCTGAAGAAATTACACAAAAACTTGAAGAAGAAGAAGAAAAGAAGAGAAACCAAGGCAGAATAATAATTCCAGATCACACCAGTCTTCTCAACCTAAGGAACGTAAGGGCAAAGAGACAATGGCGACTGATGCACCAATTTCTGCAAAGTCTTTTCCAAAGAATCCTTTGCAACCGCAGTTCCCTCAGAAGCAATATTCTTTTAAAGATGAGCATACTAATACTATCTTCAATCTACTTATGACTAAGAATATGTAGAAGCTAAAGAATCCAAGTGACCTGAAGAAATTGGAAAAGTTAATGATCCTAATTTTGTGTATATCATAGGATCATTAATCATCTTTTCCAATCTATTATTAGGATCATTAACTTTTCCAATCATCCTAATATTTGTTGATTAATTTTGTTTGCTAAAGCTATATGCCAATTTGCTATATCCTTAAATATAAGATTTAGGCTCTGGTGGATGCTAAGATCATCAAGTTACGAGAAGATCAAAAGAGAGTAACCACGAATATGGTAACTGTTAGATTTGAAAAAGCTCCAAAATGGATAGAGTCGACTATTCAAGACGAAGTTCAATCCATTCCCAAAGGCACAATGAGGATTGTGAATTATGATCCTCATCAGCAACAAAAGAAAGAATTACATCCTTTCGAAACCTCAAAGGAGAGATAATGTGGGTACATCCAGATCTCTTTGAAGACGAGCAATGAATTTCAAATTCAGTAAAGAAGAAATCAAAAGGGAAGATTTTTACTTCTAATATTGTTACTGTAATTCCTGAGGATGATGCAGAAATTGCTTCTCTATTAGACTCAGAAGATGAAGAAGAGCCAAAAGATTCTTTGGCAGTTAACACAGATCAACCAAAATATTTTGGGACTCGTTCAGGTAAAGAATACTTAAAAAATTATGATCAAGTAGTAGAAGTTCAGTTATCTTTAGAAAAGAATAAATCAAAAGAGCTTAAATTTGACAAAACTCTTAAAAGAAAAGATAAAGAGCCTACAGAAAGTTCTAAAAAATCTTTCAAATTTGATGTATTGGCGCACAATTGGCCAATATTCTTGCAAGTATTACTTTGTATGAGATCCTAAAGCTCTCTAGACAAACTAGAGAAGCTTTAAGAGAAGTTCTGTAAGATTCTGAAGTGTTCTTGCTTCAAATTCCAGAAACATCTAAAGAAGAAGTTTGTACAGTATATCATCAAACTTCTAAAAAGAATCCTTGCATAAGTTTCTCACAAGAATATATGCAAGTAAAAAATAATAAGAATCATCGTCCTTTGTATTACAAAGGATACATAGGGTCATTAGAGATTGACTGAATCCAAGTTGATTCTGAATCCACCCTAAGTGTTATGCCAAGAAGGATGTTGCGATATCTGGGGATCTTGATGAGCAGATTGGCATCAACAAATATTACCATCTTCGGGTTCAATGCTAATGGTTGCAGACCACTTGGCAAAATAAAGTTGAAATGTCAAATTGGAGATTTAAAGACAGAGGTCACATGCTATGTAATAGATGCTGACACGTATTATAATTTTCTACTTAGAAGATTGTGGATTCATATCAACCTCATTGTTCCTTCTACACTTTATCAATGCATGAAATATGTAGACAATGATGGGAGTGTGAAGACTCTGGTGGCAGAAAAGCAACCATTTAAAGGGGTAGAGAACTATTTTACTGACGCATTGTTATACCAAGATATATTTGATGTAGCTAAACAACATGCTTCAGAAGAATCTGATAGCGGCAATGAAGCTGACACTGAATCAGGATCCAAAAATTCTAAATTCGATAATAAAATCTGGGAAATAGATCCCATTATAATAAGCCTTGAAGGCCTTGATGTAAATGACATCGTCAATTCTGATGGCGAGTGGATAATTAATGAAGATATAGAGTTTGGTTATTTTTCTGGTGTTGATTATGAACCCTCAAGTACTAGTATTGATGTGGTCAGTGATCACCTAGATAAAATATATTCTTTAACTTCATTTCAAGCACCTATTTGATCATCCTTTTACATACAAAGTGATGACGATGAAGATACAAATGAAGTTGTTTTTGAGGTTCCTCCTAAGAATAAAAATCAAAAACCTATGATATTTGGAAAAGCAAATAACAATAATAAAGAAAAATATTTAGAGTCTGAGGAAGAACAGGAAAATTCTGAGTTCTTCCATTATGATGAAAATTCCCATAAGTTAATGAGAAAAATGGGATAAAGAAGGGAGGAAGGTAATTCTTCAAAGGAAAGATGCCCGATTATTACGATAAAACTTGTAGAGGGTTGGGATATGTTACCACTTCTGAAGATCTTTCGGATATGAAATCTGAAGAAAGGCAGCAAACTCATTCGTCAGAATCATCATGTTGGGATTCAGATGTAAGCATTGGTGCTATTTTTCAAGAAGTCTCCATCAATATGGTCTCTGCAGATAAAGAAAAAGACGATGAATTATCACCAATCAAAAATGATCTTTGGGCAAAACACCTCAATATGAAGTGGGACATTCAATTTGAATAAAGAGAACTTCCAACTGAAAATGAAGTGATCCAAATAAATATGGGTGATAAAACTAATCCTAAACCATATTAATAAGTGAAAATTTATCTTTGGAGGAAAAAAAAAGGAATGATCTCTCTCGTTTGAGAGTACATTGATGTTTTTGCCTGGAATTATGAAGATACGCCAGGACTTAATCCAAAAGTCGCGGTTCAAAAATTAAATATTCTACCAGATGTAAAGCCAGTAAAACAACAACAACGAAGGTTTTGTTCTGAAATTATGGAGATAATTGAAGCTGAAATCAAAAAGTTAATTGAATTGGGTTTCATTCGTGAAAAACAACATCCAGACTGGGTCGCGAATATAGTTCCCATAACTAAAAAGAATGAAAAAATCAGGATCTGCATTGATTTCAGAGATTTGAATGAAGCATACCCGAAGGATGAATTTCCTCTACCTATTGTGGATGTCATGATTAACAATACTTGTGCCTATGAAAGGATGTCGTTTATGGATGGATATTCAGGATATAACCAAATTAAGTTGTACTCTAATGATGAGAAGCATACATCTTTCAGAACGTCACTTGGATATACAGTCATGCCATTTGGTTTGAAAAACACTGGTGCTACATATCAACGTGCTATGAACATGATATTCCAAGAACATCTACAAAAGACAGTGGAATGTTATGTAGATGATTTGGCAATTAAAAGAAAGAGCAAGAATGATCATTTTCGTGATTTAAGAACCATGTTCAATCTCATGTGGCAACACTAGCTTAAGATGAATCTTACTAAATCTTTTCTGGGAGTTTCCAATAGAAAATTTCTTGACTTTGTAGTTACTTCCCAGGGAATTCATTTTAATCTAGATAAAATTAAAGCAATCCAAGATATGCTGCCACCTAAAAATCTCAAAGAAATGAGAGGATTGCAGGGTAGGTTGTCATACATTCGCAGGTTCATATCAAATTTATCCGGAAAATGTCAACTTTTTACACGGTTGATGAAGAAAAGAGTATCATTTATTTGGGATGATATGTGCCAGAAAGCATTTGAAGAAATCAAGGAATATCTCACCTAACCACCTGTTCTTGTAGCTCCAATCTCAGGAATACCTTTTCTGTTATATGTGAGAGCTATGAATCATTCCTTGGGAGTTTTATTGGCGAAAAAGAATGAGTTAGAGCATGAACAAGCCATTTATTATCTCAGTAGAATGGTAATTGGAGCTAAACATCGATATAATCCAGTGGACAAAAATGTCCAGCTTTAGTGTTTGCAATATAGAAAATGCGACACTATTTAGTAGGACAAACAATTCACATTATATCGAGAGTTAATCCTTTAAAAATATTAATAACCAAGCCTGAGTCATTAAATTCCAGATTATCTAATTGGGCCATTCTTATGTCACAATATGATATGTATTTCATTTCACAAAAATCAATTAAAGACAAACTATAGCTGATTTCTTAGCTGGACACACGATTCCAGCATCTTCAAAACTGTATGAAGATGTCCATGGTGAAGTAGGTGAAGGAAATATAATTCTAAAAAAGGATATTCAACAAGAAATTGCTGAAGTGAATGTTGTTAAAGAAGAAGTATGCAACTTTTCTTTGATGGCGCTTCTAGAATAGGATATCAAGGAAAGATGGTAACATGTGTGGGGGGTTGTTTTTGTTTCTCTCTATAACCATATTATTCCTGGAGCATGCTCATTGATAAGTTCATGCTCTAATAATGTTGCTGAATATAGTGCCTTAATGGTTAGGTTAAAAATAGCCAAACAACTGGGGTAAAATATTTAGAAGCATATGGAGATTCCCAACCTATTATAAACCAAGTTAGAACAGAATATGAAGTGAGAAATAAAGATTTGTTGCCATATTACCAAGCTATAATAAAAATGGCTGATAGCTTTAATGGTTTCTATATTAGTCATGTATCGCGTCACTAGAATGATTATGCATATGCACTAGCTTCCTTGGCTGCTACTTTAGCATTACCTAGAAATGCTAACAAACGTATAACAGTGGGAAGTAAAGAATTGTTTTGCCCAAAGTATGGGCTTGAGGTAGAATTAAATTCAGATAAGAAACAAGAGGCAAATGAAGTATATGCTCTTGAGTCTATAATTGAACTAAGAGACTGGTGATTTCCTTATATGGATTATGTTCTTTATGGAATATTGCTAGAAAATCCTAAAAAAGAAGCAGCAATTCGAAGAAAAACTGTTCGATTCTATTATAATGCTGAACTTCAGACATTATATAGAAAACTCGTGATGGAATTTTACTTCGTTGTCTTTCTAATAAAGAAGCTCAAGAAACACTTGAAGAAGCTCACATCGACATTTGCAGAGCGCATCAATCATGACCAAAACTCTGGGATAAACTCCGAAGAATGGATTGTTACTGGCCCAAAATGATGACGATGCAATCATTTATGCTAAGAAATGTAGAGCCTGTCAGATACATATGGACTTCATACATCAAGCTCCGGAGTATCTCCACCCAACAACTACATCATAGCCATTTGAACAATGGAGAATGGACATTATTGGATCAATCTTTCTGCCTTCAACAAGGGGTCATCGATTTATATTGGTTATAACAGGTTACTTCTCAAAATGGACTGAAGTTGTTGCTTTAACTGATGTAAAATCTTCAGATACGATTAGATTCATCAAACATCATGTTATATACCGTTTTGGAGTATCTAGAAGAATCATTCATGACAACAGGCCTCAGTTTATGAGGCAGTCATTCTCTAGATTTTGCAATAAATATCGAATTGAAAGTGTAGCTTCATCTCCATACTATCCAACAGGCAATGGTTTGGTAGAGGCTTTCAATAAAACTATTGTAAAGCTTCTTAAAAAATTCGTTTTATCCAACTAACGAGATTGGAATGAAAAGCTTGGAGAATGCCTTTGGCCTTATCGAACTACTATCAGAACTCCTACAAATGCTAAGTTATTTTCTGGGATAAAAGTACAGTAGCCTCAGAAGTTCCAACTTCAGTAACTTCAACAACAACGACATCAATAAGAGCAGTAGTCTTAATAGTTTCATTAGTTCTGACTTCAGTTATTGAAGTAATTCCAGCTGAGACAGTAGCTTCAGTAGCATCAGTAGCCATAGCTTCAACTTCAATAGTCGCAGCAGGCTTAATAGACTCAACTTCAGTAACCTTAGCGACTTCAATAGAGTCAGTAATTGCAGCAATTTCAGATGCAATTTCTGGTTGAACTTCAATATCAACTAATGAAGTATTGCCTTCTGGTACATATTCCGAAGTTGGAGTAGAAGGAAACATTTCTAAAGAAAAAAAGAGAAAAATGATTAAATGATGATAAAAGAAATGAAAATGCCTACACTTTGATGAGCACAACATAGAATATTTCACGTCACAGCGACTTTGTTGTCTGCCACTCACGTACCGTACGATAGTACTTGACTCGTGCTCCCCATTTCTGCCCGGGGAATTTCTTCGTTGTTACTCTACTTAAAGGAAAAGACCAGACGGCCGTCGGAATGTCATGCCCTTCTCCTGGTCTTCCTGTAGCTCGTCGAGCAGGGATAGATGTGAATACCACTCTCTTTTCCAGTCTGACTCTGGTTCTTTCTTCCGTTCTGTTTGATAGCTGCTTATCGCTCGTACTCCTGGCAGCGAAACTCCCCGTCGCGGGTACCGTCAGTAAGACTACTCGAGGTCCTTTGATGGGCATAAAGAAATCGTCTTGGTAGCAAGCAACCACCAAACCCTCCGAACAGAACAAAGTTCCGCTCTGCAACTGGTCTACGACGCGACGACGACGGCGCGAAACTACCAGAGGGAAGAGGAGTTGTCACGATAGAAAAAAAAATGACTATAAGGAACCAACGATTCTCTCTTCTCGGTAGTCCTCACGCCGTCGTCACGCCGTCGTCGCTCCTTTCTCAATGACAGGCCGCTCTTTCATTATCTGCTTTTGTCGGTTTGATGAATACACTCGATCGTCATGTATCTACTGATTGTCTTTTTGCCTCTGCTCGGTAGTTCCGTGGCCGATTTTTTTGGACGTTTTCTCGGATCAGAAGGAACAGCTATAATGACCACCACGTGCGTTTCATTTTCTTTGATCTTCTCAATGATTGCTTTTTATGAAGTCGCACCGGGAGCTAGTGCTTGCTATCTCAGAATAGCTCCATGGATCTCATCGGAAATGTTTGATGCTTCTTGGGGCTTCTTTGGCGACCGTGAGGTCACCGGATGAATTGTCAAGTAGATAGATCATATCCGGACGCTGCAGTTGCTCCGCGGTGATACGGACTCGACTCGTTCCTAGGTATCATAGCATGTCGAGAATTGAGGGGGGACATACTGGACGTAACAACTCCCGTCGGTTGGGGGCTGTGCCACCCTGCCTTTCGATCGATACACAGTTGAGGAGGCCGATCACGAACGCTACAGGTGTGGGAGCGATCCTGGTCAGGGAAGGCTGACCATACGTCATAGGTTATGTGGTTCCCCGCTCAGCTATTTCATAATGTAGTTTATAGCATATGGTAAAGACGTCTGAAAAGTTTTCCTCTGACGGAATTTTCCGATCGACGCATTCGGTAGCATTCCGGCAATCGGGATGGAGATAGGGTCAAGTTTAGAATAGACCTTGAGGTTGGGAACTGGATTCTCCAGGACCATACACCTCTGCTCTCTCTTCTGCGGCTAGAAATGTATACTTACCATAGTCTAATGGTGGAGTAGAAGAGCGAATGACATCACTATCATCATCATCATCACTCATAATTTGAATTACTGGAGGAATAGAGGCAGCAGATTCCTCTTGTACCAATTGAAGTGGTCTTTCTGAAGAAGACACAAAAATAGGAAGAAGCTCAATTGCTGGTGCAGTAGAAGGAACTTCTGTGATAGGATCGTTAGGAAAAGTAGGTCCTTGACTTCGATGCTTTTTAGATGAGCGAGGAATCAAATTCAAATCATCGTCATCTTCTTGTTCCTCCTCAGTAGTTTCGAAGGCTGCACTAAGTATTGTAGCGCCAACCACAGCTAATGCATTTTGTGGAATGATTGGCAGGTCACTGAGACGCTTTAACCTCTTTCATTTGTAAGAGATCTTCTTAGGAGAAGATTTTGATTGAGGAAAGGTTGGAATGGTGGAAGACACAGGTCAATCTATTGAGGCCATTGCAATATTGTCTTCATCCTTGATAAGACTACTTCAATGTCAAATTCTTCGATTTCAGCTACTTAGTGCTACCTGCTTCTTTCTTTGAGCATACCATGCTCTAATGTCTCTCAAACAAGTAAAGCTTGCATCGAATTTATGAGGCATGGAATGGACAGCGGAATTCCATTTGTAAAAGTTGAAGCTCATAGACGAATTTGGAGTCTTGAATGGAAGATTGAACTTGGTTTTTGTACCACCAGACATGAAATGAAACCAAGCTCTGACCCGCTCAAAAAGATTCCCAGTAAAACTCATATTTGTATTTGGATTTTTAATATACAACTGATCATATCCAAACTGTTGAGAAAAGTGACCTGGGTAATAAGGTTCAATATAACAGCAGTTCCCTAAGCGGAGAGCCAAATGCCTGGACAGATATTTATTAACCACCAGAAGCACCTAGAAGACAGAGTTGTGAATTTATCAGCACTAGCTACATCCGCAAATTCTTCTCCATATCCAGCACTTGGAAAATAAGGAAAACACCTGAATAATTCATAATTAGCATGATATCGAAGTGTTTTGCGGACCGTAACCATGTAACCTCATTTCCAATGTGATTTCTTATAATGCTAAACCTTTGGAGAGCTCAAATCTACTTGAGCATCAATTGGACTTATCAATGAAGGATAGTACTGAACTATCCAAGCCATCAAATAAGTATATGGAGTTCCACCTGCAGATTTGGAGTCTTGACAATCAGTTTTCCTTCATTAACACGGTCGTTGACATTGCAGAATCTGGTAATTTATTTTTTTTAATCCACTTTAGATTTTACAAACCATTGTTGGCGATAAACTGAGTGGACGGCCAAATGCTAACAAGACTACTGGATATACCACTCCGATTGATTGGATTTCTTGTGAGGAATCACACACTTTTTCAACCATAACATCAGGAAACACACCAATAAAGCAGGGTCTGATATGGGTTATAAAGCCTGATAATGAAAACTCTCAAAGGATGTCCCGGCCTTAAAGACATCCTCATCTGATTCAGCAATATATGCATCTATTCTACATTGGACAATCCTCTCTTCAATCTCTTTCTCAAAAATTGTAGAAAGACGTGTTAGGTCAAGATTGTTTTTTGAAAACTTTGTAAAAAAATACTGCAGCCATTTCTTTTGCTTCACATTTCGAGTGTTAGAAATGTGAACACATATATGATAGTAGCAGAGCAATTCCCAATAAATGTCATAAATCATGGGATCCTGAGTTTTCAATAGATGGAGTTCTTCTCCTATGGGGACATATTCTTCATAGGAAATGTCTCCCATTGGTAGTCCTGAAATCTCGTACACTTCATGAAGAGCAAGCCCTAATTCACCTCGGGGTGCAAAGAAAGTGCAAGTATCAAGGTTATACAATTCCAACAAGGAAAAGAAATAAAATCTGCTAGGAGGGATTCCATGTTGAACTGTCCTGATGGCACGATAAAGATTCGTGTACTTCAATTGATCCTCAAAAATTTTTAAGAAAAAATTTACCAAGATCGCCCATTCTCCCTTAGGAGAACAATGGATGAATCCAGCGGGGCGAAAGTCTTGAACTGGGAATTCTCCTTGTGCATCAACAAAGCGATGCAAGAAAGTTTGGGCAATCACTGGAGTCTCACCCATGGGGAGGTCTTGCTTGAAAATTCCTGGAAATAATCCGCAAAAATGTTTTCAAGTTGAACGAGGAAATGCACCTTGTGCATTGAATCCACCAAGTAAAACATCATCTTGTGATTTATTTAAATATCAATCCATGATTCTGGGAATAGAAAGGGATTGGAAGTACAAAATGGATAAGATCTTTCTATGTTAGGAAGAAATAGTTTACAACCGTTAACTTGACGATGCCACTAGTAAACTTCATCATCTAAGCAATCATCAGGGATGGGGACATGATCACTGAAAAAAAAGAGGCTTGTTCAACAAATTCCTATTCTTTCCTTCAAAAGGGGCAGTAGTCATAAATTCCTGCAATGTAGGACGAGTAGGGTTCAAGATTTTACTCTTCCTCTCTCAGCCATCAGATGCTGCACACGCTGAAAAGACTTGACCGGGTCTAAATTGTTTCTCGCCATCATATTCTCCTGTATGACCAAAGTAATGATCTTTTGGCCAAGGGTTTAAGGCATAGTTCACTATATGAAGAAAAGAAAGAGTTAAAACAAAATAGTGAAAAAGAATATACTCTTTTAGGGTTAGAGTATAAATTCTAAACATGATATGAAGCAAGTGAATCACCTCCAACTAAAGGCACCTGTCGAACTATTATGGCGCTGGAAGTGGCCCGAGGATTTTGTGAACCATTGTTGGATAGACCAAAGGATGAAGCCTTCTTCGTCATCTTCTTCAAATTATTAAGAAAATTGAAGATAAGAGGATTTTGAAGATGAAAGGTTTTGAAAGTTTGGAGAAAATTTTGAAGTTCAAAATTTTCAGAAAGTTTTAAAAGATATTTTAAATGATGAGTTTGAGATTTTATAGCAGATGATTTGACGGACGAGATTTCTGGCCCGAATCTCGTAAGGATTTCCTCATTAATGAAGCTCAGAAAATGCCTCGATCTCTATGCTAGAAAAGTACTAACTTTCCGGATATACCGCATGAGGCACGAGATCTGCAGCTCTAATACAAAGTCGTGATCTATGCAAATGTGCGAGATCTGAGGCTCTAATACAGAGTCGTGCTCTATGTTAAAGTGTGAGATCCGTGACTTTAATATAGAGCTGTGTTCTATGCAAAAGTACGAGATCCAGTAGGACGAGTAGGGTCATTGTCATTGTTAATACCATCTCTAAAGGATCAGATATGCACAATGATATGATATTTCTTCATCACAGATTTGTTCAATATAATTAATGTCTTGCAATTCATCATTATCCATGTTTGGCTGTTTGCAAACATTAAAACAATTAAGTTTAAGAGACATATTTCCAAATGAAAATTTTATCACACTATTTCTTTGATCTATAACTGCATTAGCCATAGCTAAAAATGGACGTTCGAGGATTACTGGAATACGAAGATGTGAATTCTTTATAGATGCAGTATCGATAACTATAAAATCCACAGGGAAATAAAAGTTTTCAATTTGCTCCAGAATATCTTCCACAACGCCTTTAGAAAGCCTTTCTGACTTGTCAGCTAGTTGTAGCATGACAAGTGTAGGTTTAAGTTCTTCTAGACCTAGGTGCTTGTACACTAAAAATAGTAAAAGATTTACACTAGGCCCCAAATCTAACAAAACTTTCTCTATATTATGTTGCCCTATCACACAAGAAATAGTGGGACATCCAAAATCCTTATAATTAAGAGGCATTTCAGAATGAATTAATGCACTTACCTATTCTGTAATAAATATCTTCTTCTGGATATTGTGACGTCTTTTTATGGTACACAAGTCCTTCAAGAGTTTAGCATACAATGGGACTTGCTTAATTGCCTCTAATAGAGGTATATTATTCTGTATCTGTTTGAAAATCTCCAAAATATCAGTATAAGATGCATTAATATTTTTACATTTTAATTTTTGAGGAAATGGTACATGAGTTTATAATCATTAGAATCAGGTTCTTTAGAATTATCTTCTTTAGATTGTTGTGTCGAATCATTGACCGGTTTCTACTTAGTATTTTGTTTTGAAACGGGCTCATCAAGTACTCTAGCACTTCTCAAATTTATTGCAGTAGTTATCTCAGGTATATCATTATTAATGGAAGAAGTAATAACATTTACATTTTCGGCTTTATCTGAAGAACTGGCCTCCAGTTGAGATAGTAGCTAATCTTTTTCCTTCATTTATCTACGGTGGTGGTTGGTACACCGAAAGTTGATTAGTAAGTTAGACATATTGTTGAGGTGGATTAGTGGGTGGTTTGTTTAGATTATTGAATTGTTAAAGATTCTACTTCCATTGAAGATTTGGTTGATTGCTCCAACCAGGATTATATATTTGTGAACATGGGTTATTTGCTGGTTGGGGAACAGTGTTAAAGGCATTAGTTTATTCATTTAATACTTCTTAAAAGCAAGAAGTGTTGGACATTTTCAAGTCACGCATCCTTGCAATTCACAAACATCACAAATTTTTGAAACTTCTTCTATTGCCTTAAATGTTTCTATTTTCTTTGCAAGCAAATCATTAAATTTCTTAGTGATGGTAATTAATCGTACAACTATATATTTGGTTTCTCCCAATTTAAGAAGTCCACCTGTATTATGAGGTTTATCCTTTAATTGTTGTCTATCCGAAGTATTCTCAGCTTCCTAAGCTTGTGAATTTTTAGCAAGTGAATCAAGATAGTCCTATGCCTCCTCAGCATTCTTATTTAAGAATTCACTATTGCATATAGTTTCGACGAATTGCTTGGTTATAGTGTTTAACTCTTGATAGAAGGTACTTAAAATCCTTCATATTTCAAAATCGTGATGTGGGAATGAGAGAAGCAAATATTTAAATCTATCCCAACACTCGAACAATGGTTCATCTTTTTTTGGTCAAAAGTTTAGAGTTTGTTTTCGCATAAAATTTGTTCGATGTGGAAGAAAGAATTTCTTTGAGAATTCTCTTTGCATCTTATCCTATCCTTCTATTGAATTGGGACGTAAAAAATGTAGCCATGTTTTTGTTTTTTTTTTCCTTTAGGGAGAATGGAAATAGCTAAAATTTAAGTTTCTCTGCAATAATATTTTGAAGATTAATGGTAGAGAAAACTTCTTCGAATTCTCGAAGGTGCAAATATGGGCTTTCTGAATCCATCCCATGGAATTTAGGTAAAAACTGGACTACTCTAGATTTAATCTCGAAGTGTCCCATAGTTAATGGAAATGTAATGCATAAAGGTTGGGTTGTAAATAATCTCGTAAAGTCCTTCCATTATCTCCATGATGGCTATGATTATCATTTGTATCTCAAAATATGTTATTATTATTATTATTATTATTGTTATTATTCATGTTGTTATTATTATTATTATTATTATTATTATTAGTGCTCATGGCATGAAGTGTTTGATGGATTGAAAGTGGTTATGGATCTATATACAATCGAATTAGTTTTAACGTTTAAAGTTCTCTTCTAGCTGGACATGCAAATTCATAATCACAAAAATTAATGACGTAGAAACCTAAGCTATACTAAAATGTAACACAATAGTATGATCTCCGACATCAGCATCAAAAACTTGACTGCGATCTAAATCGTACACTCCCAAGTGTAAGTATATAAGGGTAGTAATCCAAGATCTTTCTCTCGAGAATCATTTATTAATTATGTGATAATAGAATAAATTACAGAACTAAAAAGATTGCATTTTTATTAACTAAACTAAAGTTAAAAGATGAAAATTTTATTTATATCAAAATTATTGGTCAGAGAGATATAACTCCCATATAGGATAATTTACTGGATATATTCATGATTTTTTATCTCAGTTGCATAGATTACATTGTCTTCCTACAATCAGAAAATAATTCAATTAATCACAAAATATATAAAATTGTGAACTTGATAATTTGACTAATTTCTCCCAGTTAATCCTATATGAATTTTGAGTTTTTTAAATATGCGATATGAATAAAAAAAATAAACGTTCAAAGTCTAAGCAACTAATATATCGTCAAACTATTAAGCATCAAATACTCAAAATCATATTTAATCCATTAAAAGATAACAAGAATCAAAAATATCAACTCTACATAAAACAATTGAAGTCCATAAGCATATAAGAATATGCATTAGTAAATTACCTAAAATTTGTTATTCCATCTCATCCAACTCAAGAATTTAGCCACTCATACTCATCATAGTTATGAATAAAAAGAATTTTTTTATTAATTTCTATGAATGAGTACTAAAACTAAATCATGAATTTAAAACTATAAAACTCTATATTATTCTCTCTCAAGCATTGTTACAAAACTTGAAATTCATTGGCTATGTATAGCATTACAAACCCTAATAGGAAATCTATTTACAAGGAAATACTAAATTCTTCTTAAAAAAACTCTAGAAAAAGAATTGTAGCCACTCCCTTCGACAGACCTATCGACAACGCTTCTCGGGCATGGTTTACAGTCGACAGCTATTGACGGCAGGCTAGCGAGTGTCGACAGTCATTCTTGAACATGCACAGTTCTGAATTGATATTTTAGATATGTTTTGATACTTCAATTTCCTTGCATATAAAACCCTGCAAAAATATTCGAAAACACTAGAAAAATATTATAGTAAGGAATTTGATTAATAAAAATAATTTTTCATTATTTTCTTGCATTAATCAACAAAATTGGATTGCACTTGGACAAAATAAACTTAAAATATTACACTTTTTAAGTGTAATCAAGATTGTGCATGGGAATTTTTTTGACGAAGTCAAAATTATGTACTGGGTAGTCCTACAATGCATGTACAAGACAAGGGATAACCTCAAAGTCCGAAATCAATAAAAGCAGTGTAGTTCTACCCACCCTAGCTAATAGCTAAGATATGTTTTGAGTATGGAGTTGTTATGGCTCCATCAAATGTTGTGGCTCGCCATATGAAGCCCATATCCCACACAACAGTCTAAAGGAGTCTTAGTGCACGGCCCAAATTGGTGTTGCAATCAGATTAGGCTGTACACTAAGACAACAACTAAAGTACCATCGGTGACCTAACCAACCCAAGCACAAGAACAAGGTTAATCGGATTGTTAGCACCACTACCAGCACATTTTGAGATAACTCTGTAGAGCTTGCATAAGTCCTTGGATGATTGCCACTTGGATGTCATCACATGCCTGACCCATGTGGAGGAACACCAAGAGCTTCTGGAGAGGCATAATCAGCACATGGAGAAGTGTCACGAACAATATATAAGGTTGGTTACTCACATGTGGCAACACATTACAGAAAAGCAATCCGTCCTATAGTCAAAGACATTGAGCCAGATGAAATATCTTCTGATCACACAAAGGACTCGGATGCAGATAAGGTGTAATTGCCCTAGACTGAAATATATATATATATATATATATATATATATATATATATATATATATATATATATATATTCTTTGTTTGATTATTTTTTTCAAAAATAAATGTAGTCGTGTATAAGTTTAAAGTAAAATTTTAAAATCATTATTTTAACTATTATTATTTTAATACCATAAAATATTTTCTTATAATTGCTCTAAAATCCATAACCATTAATTCTAAATAATCAAGCAAGCTTCATAAGAGCCCATTATTTTTTAAAAAAATTACTATTATTATTTATTGGGCTCTAGCCCATTTACTTGGCCCAAAACCCAAAAGCATATTTTTATTTAATAAAAATGAAAGTGCTTAATGCCCTGACTTGAATCTAAGACCAAATCCCACATGGATTACTCCAAACCTAATATGACAAGAAAACACCATATCATAAAATAGAATTTCAATTAACTTATACATTCTTTAGTGTATCACTCTTTTCAACTTCCATCAATTTTTTTCCTCCTATGTCTTAATTCCCTCTCATTCAATTTATCATTTGATAACCATAATCACATATGTTAATCCAAAATTCAACTCTTGTCAATACCTTAATTGTATCTCTTTCAATTCGCTACTTTACCACAATTATCACATATTTAATTCTGTTTTTTCAAATTCAATTCTCCATTATAATACACCAATTCATCACTAAAGAATCACATGTATTTTACCATTCAAATACGAAATTTAATTCTAATTAACTCAATTTAATTCCATTAAATTCTCTCCAAATCTCTCTTTCAATCCCTATTTAAACCCCTCTAACTTTCATAGATTTTCCTTAAACATACCTCTTAAAACTCTCCCAATTTTCTTCCATACCCCACTCTCTCACCTCATCCACCGGTCGGAGGCCAGTCGACTGCGAAAGCAAAGCCAACTTCTGCTAGCAATCACCGTAGTCATTAGCACCCGCCACAACCACTAGCAGCCGCCATTGACAACAACCATCGCTGTCATCAACAACCCTGATTGACCAACCAAAGCCCTGACCTGGCCCATCACATCCTTGCATCGTGCTGACACTACACCCCACTACCGGAGCCACCATCTCTCACCAAAACTTCCTCTGTTTCTCCTTTGGAATCTACCTAGGATGACCCCAAATTACACACTGATGGGCCCAAATGTGTGTCCCGAAAATGGATGGGGCATCACCAGTGGGCACTCTTAATACCGGAGTATACGAGACCATTACATCATACAATCACATGCAAGAGATGGAAACATGCATACATGGGATATACCACAGGTTTGAAACTATCTGTCATAACATTATAGACATAAATACAATAATAACCAAAAACACATGCAAGGAAATGATACGCAATATATACATAAAAATTTTGCTTATATAGAGTGAAGTACAGTATCAAAATGAAGCAATATAAATACTGAATATATACAGATGTGTCGGCATATCATAGATAGAATAAGGAAGTATGATACATATGCACATACAAACCAAAATGATATATGCACAAAAAAGATGAAGATCCAACGGGAAGCGAGAATCTCGAGAGGCAGGTCCTCCTCGGGCACATCGGTTAAAACTGTTGGATCTGGAGTGTGATAATTCTAAAGGTTAGGACCCAAATATGAATAAGCTCGTGCATTGCTAAAGAAACTATATAAAAATATTTGTGTTGCATGCTAGTAGGAAACAATGTAAAATATATATGCATATAAATCATGAAGTACATGGTATGTATTATATAACATGATCAAGTAAAGGGGTCCATATTATATCTATTAGTATGGATCTAAATGGTGGGAGTATTCACATGTTCTAGTAGTGTACAATGTGTACCTGGTACCATGGTCCTAAGTAATGGTCTCCACATGAACTGGATGATGAGCCACTAGGCACTCTGAATATCCCGTGTATACTTGAGATTATGGCCCCAAGTATCAGTCACCACACGAACTGAATGATGTGTCGTTAAGCACACAAGAAATGATGGTGCTAGTCCACACATTGTGGATGCACTCTGTAACTCCCATAATTCGTATTTCATTCCATCAATTCTTTTTTCCATACCCACAATATAGATATGCCAAGTATCAAGTTATCAGTGTGTCATATGTAGCAGGGATTTATGTATTAATAGTCATGTATGGATATGAAATGACACACATGGCGATACTCGTAAGTACAAAAGTCATAAAACATGTTCACATGTGTGAGCATCATTTTTTAGCAATAAAAAAAGCAAGTATAGATATTAAATATGAACATGAGTAATTAAACATGTGTAAATGTATATCATATCATAAGTCAAACGGTATATGCATGACAATATTATGTATGCTAAACATACGTTAATAACAGGTATGAACTTCTAGTTCTTGTTTGACTTGATAAAAATGATTTTAGAGTCAAAATTTTGAAACAAAGTTACAGTAATTCAGTTATCATTTTAATGAGTCTTAAATGAATTCAATTGGAATTCCAAAACAAAAGTTATAATTGTTTTACCATGAACCTGCTGCTACTAAATTATGGACCCGTATAGCAGCAATGATGAAAAGTCCAGGGTCTAGCTGAGATAAAAGTGAAATTAGAGCCTAAAATCTAAAGCAAAGTTTTGTATAATTCAATTATCTTTCCAATGAGTTTTAAATGAGTTCAATTAGAGTTTTACAATAAAAGTTATGACCATTTTTCCATATACACGTTGCTGCTAAATTATGGACCTAGTATAACAACAATAATGAAACTTCCCAAAAAAGTTTAACTAGGAAAATAGTTGAATTAGGATTAGCCTTATAAATATGAATTATAATTTAGTGAATTATATTTCTAACGGCATTTGAATAAGATCAATCTGAGTTAAGATGGAAAAGTTATAGTTGTTCTAAGAGCAACTATTGTGTATGTTTGAATAGTGATACGATATGTACATATATAATATGCACAGTATGACATATATAATAAACTAAAGATAAATGCAAGTTTTGAGCATGAGTTCTCCCGTAAATGGGTTATTAATGTATATAGTATAATAGATGAAGATATTTTGTGCACACATGCATGTGATCATGTTCAATTTTGGCTTAAAGTACGTGCACACTTAGAAATATCTGTATAGACTCTATAATACAATGGTACAATTAAAACATATTATTTAAATAAAATTTCCATTTTTCTTTATTCCACATGAAATTGGTATTGCTTAGGTCATCCTACATCAAGAAATCATAATTTAAATGATAGAAGAGTGTATTTTTGCCTCTTTTTGAGTCCAAATTGAAAACAATCGACATTGACAACAATCGACATTGACGTGGTTACCCTTCAAAAGTTGAAAAATTCCCCAAGAAGCAAATTAGAGATAAAGAAGAGGTGCTGGGAAAGTTGGACTCAAGATGGTGGAGAATATTAGAGCTCATTTGAAAATGTTAAACTCAAGAATAAGGTTTATATGGTCATATAGTGGATTTTCAGTCCTTTTTTAGAGTGACTATTTGGCAAATTTTTAAAGAAATTGGAAAAGAAATTAGGGTTAGAGCTATGAAGAGAATGAAGAGAAGCATGAGAGAAATAAGTTTGATTTTTCAGAATTTTTTAAATTTATTTAAGGGGGTTAAAGAACTGGTAGAAGAGGGGTATAAAGCAATTAAAAAACCTTTAAACTTCATTTTAATTACAAAACTACTATTCAGACAAATTCAATCTAAAAATAGTCAAGGAAGACTATTAGGCTGCTAGATATAAAACAGAGATAAGGAAAAGGGAAAAAAAATTAAATTTAGATTCAAATTAATTATTTTAATCATTATTTCTCCAAAATTGGTTGATCCTAAAAAATTCAAGAAAATTATGAAAAAATCTAAAATAATAAGAGAAGAGATTCCTGCTCTGCATAATTTGAAATGTATTACTAAAAAGTATGATATGACTCATTTTACTTAGTACTTGACAGGATAAGTATTCGAGTTTTCATATTGATACGGATAATACAGAATAACCATTACAAAGATTTATGGATTAGAGTCATTGCAATCTATCCAAAAAAAAAAATCGTCTTCAAAATTTAGATCAAGAATGAAAGATAACAATAAAATAAATAGAGAAGCATTGATGGAAAAAACTAATGAGATTAAATAGGCACCTGAATATCATTAAAATAGATATGGATATCTCTTTCAGATGTCATCCTCTCGCACGCAAGTGGACGCGCCCATAGAGCGACTATCTTAAGTTGTAATAACAAGGGGGATTATGCTATTCTTGAGCTCCTTAACCTTCCAATCCACAGTGGCAACTGGCCTCTGCACAAAAGATAGATCAGGCCCAACTCAACCTCAGACACATTTGGGATCAGTTAGTCCTTGCCAACACATTTTTATCAATTGAAGAATATGGAAATCATAGTGGATACCCACTAAAGCTAGGGGAAGTGCGAGTTTATATGCCATAGCCCTCACTCTCTCGATAATATCAAACGGCTCAATGTATCGAGGACTAAACTATCCATGTAGGCCAAATCTGATAATCCCCCCAGTCGTTAATACTTTCAGAAAAACACGATCATCACCATGTGATCCCAAACGTTATAACATATTGGTGTTCTACATATAACTATTTGATAAGATTGTCATTAGCATTTGGACAAATCTAATAATCTGCTACAAACTACTAACAATAAAATAATAAGTATATATTGCTCATAAAGTACTAGAACAAAATCAGGATCGAAAACAAAGGATATGATATAGATCAAGATAAGAAAATAAGAAAATGATAAAGGATATCACTTGTATGAATGTCGCAAAATCCTAATGTAATAGGTCAAAAAATAAAAATAATGGCTACTCTAATACCACCCTATCACACACACATGGGCCGAAGTGTCTTTCACTATAATGAGTAGGGTATCACCAGCATGCACTTTCAATACCCAAATGCATGATGCCATTACATCATATAATCACAAATGGAAGTATGCATAGAGAGAATATACCACAGTTTAAAACTATCTGTCAAAACATCATAGGTATAAACATAACAATATCCAAAATCAGATACAGGAAAATGATAAGTAATATATACATGAAAATTTTACTCATGTAGAATCAAGTGTGTGTGTGTGTGTGTATGTGTGTATATATATTAACAAAGCAACATAATTATCAATTATATACAAAAATGTCTAGATATCACGGATAAAATTAGGAAGCATGATACATATGCACATACAAGTAAAAATGATATATATACAAAATAGATGAAGATCCAACAATAAGTGGGTTATTGGTGCTCAAACTGCTCTTGGTTGTGAGGATCTTCGAGAAGTGAATCCTCCTCCTTAGACACCATGGTCACAGCTACTGGATCTAGGGTATGATAATTCCAAGAGCCGAAACTGAAATAAGAATATAAATCCAAGCTAATGTAGTGCTATAAAAACAATTTAAAAATGTGTGTGTGGCATGCTAGTAGGAAACTATGTAAAAGATATATGGATGTAAATCATAAAGTACATATCATGCACAATATAATATGATCAAGCAAAGGGGTGCATATTCTATCTATTACTTTGAATCTGAATATTGTGAGTATTTACATGTTTTAGGAATGCACCGTACATACCCGATACCACGGTCCCAAGTATCAATCTCCACACGAACCAGATGATGTTCCGCTAGGTACCCTGAATATCCCATGCATACCCAGAATTACGATTCTAAATATCGTTCTCCACATGAATTGGATGATGTATTACTAACATAGGAAACGATGGAGCCAGTGTACATATTCCAGATGAGCCCTAACAAGTCAAGAAATGCCCACAATATGTGTTTCATTCTACAGTTCATTTTTCCTATGCCAAAAATATAGTATATGCTAAATATCAAGTTATCAATGTATCATATGTAGTATGGATTCATGTATTAATAGTCATGTGTAAATATGAAATAACACACACGGCTATAATCGCAAGTATGAGTCATAAAACATGTTCACGTGTGTGAGCATCATTTTTGAGGAAGAAAATCATGTATAGGAAACAACATAATTGATTAAATATGTATGAATGTATATTATATTATAAGTCAAGTGGTATATGCATGAACATAATATGTATGACTAAACATGAGTTGGTAATAGGTCTAAAACTTCAAGTTCTTATTTGACTATAATAAAACTGAATGTAGAGCCTAAGTTCTGAAACAAAGTTTTAAGTAATTTAATTATTTCAATGAGTCTTAAATGAGCTCAATTAAGGTTCTAAAATAAAAACGATGGTTATTTTAATATCGACATGTTACTACTTAATATTGACCTGGTATAGCAAGAATAATGAAACTTCCAGTTTTTTTTTGCTGTGTTAAAAATGAAATTAGAGCCTAAGATGTAAAACAAAGTTTCAGATAATTCAATTATCCTTTCACTGAGTTTTAAATTAGTTCAATTGGAGTTGTAAAACAAAAGTTATTGTCATTTTATCATAGACCTGCTACTACTAAATTATGGACCTGGTACAATAGCAATGATGAAATTTTCAGCTAATATTTTGCTAGGAAAATGACTGAATTAGGATTACATTTCTAACAAAAATTATAGTTTAACTAATTATTATTCTAACAAGATTGATATAAGGTTAATCGGAGTTAAGACGAAAAAGTTACAGCCATTCGAAGAAGGACTACTACGTATATCTTGATAGTGACATAATATGTGTGCATATAACATGCATGGTATGACGCTTGCAATGAACTCAAGATAAACACAATTTTTAAGCATGTATAATCAGCAAATGGATTAATAATGTATTTGGTATCATAGATAAGAAAATTGTATGCACACATGCATGTGATCATACTCAATTATGGCTTAAAGTACATGCACATTTAGAAAATATTGGTATAAACTCTTAGTACAATGGTTCAAATAATTAATACATAATATTTAAGTTCCATTTCCATTTATTCCACATGAAATTGATATATCTTAGGGTATTCCTACATCAAGAAATAGCCAGTACTAAGCTTAGTTGGAGAAATACTCAAGGGAACAAAATAGTTCAATAGTGAAAATTCAAGAGGACAGGAATACTATCATAAGTATGAGATATGCATCAGCTTTCTAATTGCTTTGCATTAAATTAGCCCAATATCCTAAGGATCGATACAAATTCACAGATTGGAACACAATAACCTAAAGTTACAAAACTCTTATTACATACATACATGCAAGAGCTATGTGTATGAGAACTTGCTAGGCTCAAGTTCTAGTGGCACAGACAAAAGTCAATCAAGGACCGAGTAGGGCTCTAGAAATAATTGGCTCCAATTTAGTAGAAAATTATCTAATTTCAGCTACAAGGCAATGGAATGGTGGTTCTGGAGATGAACACCAAAACTAAAACAATGTTGATGCAAGATTAACGGATTAGTTTGTATACTTTCAGTCACAAATTCGAAGACTAATATTTGATTATTATAAGACTAAGAAGAAAATTATAGTTGAAAGCTTTAGGGGAAGAAACAACTAAATTATACCTGAAAAATTTAGCAGGCAACTCCAAAAACAATTATTATTCGACTTCTATAGATCGTCGGAATTAATCTAATGTTCCGTTAATTTTCCATTAAATTTGTAATAATGAAAAGCAATAAAATTTTAAGAAAAAAAAGATACAAAATCTTGGAAGGTGGATATCCAATCATAACCCATCATACTTTTGACACTGTCATGAGAAAGTGGATATCGTCCTCGTGCAGGCAGCCCAATCCTAGTACTAATAGGAACTGTGACGAACTGAGATCTAGTAGCGTATGAACACAAGAATGCTTCAGTTCGCTAAAGAAATTTAAAAAAAAAATTGATGATGAGAAATCAGGAAGAGAGAATATGTTAGTGTTTGTGCCAAAAATTAATGTGGTTTAACTCAAGGCGTGAATGATCATACCTATCAATAAGTTCATAATAAAATTTCTAACTTAATTTCAGTTTTGTAAAACAAAGATGTTATTGAAAATTCACCTTGAAGGTTTGAGTGACAATTAAATTCCAAGTCACATGACTCATGAAATCTATCAACATCTAACTACTAACGACTGTAAAAATCGTCATCCAGCCTCAAATATAATCATACTATACTAGATATCGTTCAGATTTAACCATATTTGATACATGCTTTCGATATCTACAGTCTTTTAAACAACTAAGGAACAAAGATACTTATCAAGTTCTTACCTATAACCTTGAGTCCAGCTCTATCAATTTCTTATCAAGTTCTTATCTATACAAAGATACTAACATGAGTCCAGCTTCAACCTTGAACTGTCAACAATCATTTTGGGTGAGTTCCTATCCTAATGTGTAACTCAATAATCTTATAAGATAAAATAGAGCAATGCATATAATTCTTGCACATTTGACAAAGCATATAAATGTCATAATTTCTGACAATATCAAAATTAAACCATATTAATATGTCAATAATAATTTAACCGATAAATCATTGTAACAATACCAATATTCATAAAATAAAGATAACATCAACAATGACAATAAATTATGATGCTGTAACAATATCATTACAACAAAAGTCAATGAATTGATAAATCATTATATCAATTTAGATAATGATTCAATAATCCTGCTTATTTTACCCAAACAGATATGATACTGTAGCAAATAACTTCGATAGTTCCACTTAATCCATAAAAGAAGAATGTGATAACGGTAAATCGCGTAGAATTCTGAAAGCGGAATATACTCCTCTGCCAGCCTTCAACTCCTCCGGTGAACCCTTTAGAATTTGATTGAGTCTAGCCTAAAGTGACTGCTGCCAAGTCTCCAACTCTACCACAAGAGTATGATGGTGCTAAATTTTTTCCTTGATTACCTGGAGTTTGGTAGTTAAGTTCTGAACGTGTTCAATGTCATTGAGGTTGTGAATCATTTGGGCCAAATCCAAGTTGATCACATTTGCCTCTGCTGCTAGATCCTTGCCCGCCAACCTATTCCTCCCATGATTGAACCACTATTTCCTATTTCTGGATGATGGTTGTCTTAGACTTTTGAGACTCCTCCATTAGGTATTGGATCATAGTATCTACTCTTCCAGTGAAAGGTTTGTAGTTGGAGCCATTCTATATATGCCACCAAAAAGTCCCTGACTAGAGCCCACATTGGTGTTGATTCCTCCACACTCTTTAGATTAGTGGCGTTAGACATTGAAGACAAGAGCATATCTATCAAGGAACCTAGCAGGACACAATCATAATTGATGACTGTATTTGCGTAAACTTCCAATGTCTTGCGAATGTGACCTTGACTTTCTAATCAAATCAAGACAAATAGCCTTCATGGTCAAAGAAGTAGAAGCAAGCAAAAAAGTTGATCGTGGTGAGAACATGACTCCAGTCATCAAGCCGTCAAGATCTAAAAATGACCTAGGTGGTGAAACAATAATGGAGGGAGGTGCATTTACCAAAGCGGAAACAGAAGGACCAGCTTCATCCGTGGGGTACCATTGGCGCAAAAGAAGATTCTTCAAGAATCTCTACTGGGCTTGAAGCATTCGGTGGAGGGGTAGTGCCCACGACCACCTCCACACTTTGTTGATGAGCAGTGGATATATCTGATATTAATAGAAAAAATATTAGATTTAAGACCTGCAAACATCATATAAAAGAGGTACAGGCACCTTTGTGAGAGAGGAAAACTTGGGACTAAAAAAGGATAACATACCAAATAAATGTTCGGGATCTAATGCTCACCAAAGTGTAGTGATATTGATTATGAATGAAAGAAGTGAAATGTGCAGTGGTACAAATTCTTAAGAAGCACGGACCTTCATATAATCCACATTGCAGTATAAATAAGACTTTCATATATTAGCTGCAACTTGCAAGTGTAAGGAGAAATACATTTATGTTACATATATGGTCGGTGAGGCAATAGAGCAAATAATTAAGATAGTGAATATCTGAAGCCCTAGCAGTCGTGTACATATCAAGGAGCCCTGAAATAGGCGTGTCACCTCCCTTTGCAGGAACAACCATAGGCGCGGTCTGGTTGTTGTCATCATCATCCTCAACCATGATGACCTTACTCTCGTCTACTGCAACGGTTGAATTCATAGGGATGTCAACCATCAACTCATCTCCATCAATTTGCATTGTGCATCTCAGTTCATTCTGTTATTCTGATGGCACTCTAGAACATGGGATGGATGTAGAGACAACCCATTGGACAAGGGAGGAAGGGATATCTAGAAGTAATTGAGAATCCCCATCAGTTCCCAAATCCTCATGGATAGGCTCTTGAGGTATGGATGTATCTTCCACTCTATCTGCAACAGCCTCTTCTGTCCTTGTGGATGTGGTCTTCGTAACCTGAGGATTAGGAGAATTAGGACAAAGTGATAGAGGATCTAAGACCAAAGATCTATGGCAACTACCACCTTCACCCTTGCAGCAATATTAACACTTACAACCTCTACAATGGCTTCCGATTTGCTAAGTTGAGTGAATGGAATTGCAACTTCCTCCTTGCACTGGTGTTGTTCTGCTTGACGACACAACCATTGTCAAAGAGGTAACTGGCCACGAAATTGGGCTCACTAATTGGACTAACCTCCTTCTCTTCTGACTTGGTAATTTTGGTGCAGCATCCACAAGAGCTGGTAATGCATCTCTAGAGGTTATCGTTGAAGGAGCTTGAACCTAAAAGTCAGTAGCGACAACAATCTTTCTCTTTCGGGCATAAGATGTACCAGTGGCTCTTCATCTGAGTCTTCCCCTACATCTTGGACTCTAATTGGAGCAGCATCAGCTCCTGCTCGTTCAGCTTGATCCTCGTCTCAATCAGAAGGGCTCACTCCCTAAGATTGCCTAAGGCGATACATCTTTGCCAAGTACTTAGCAAAGCCAACAACTTTTGAAGTGCGGTTCTTGGCAGCAATCTGGCTATAATGCTTGTGAATATGAGCTAGCCTCATAGCAAGTGGATCGTACTCCTCCATGGAAGTATTGGTTCCACTATACCATTGACAGAATACCAAGATTGTCAGTAATGTAGGATCTTTGTTTTGGTAAATGGAAGGTGGCATCAATGCATCACATAACAAAGTGTCTCCAGGGTTTCGCCCATGAACTAAGCTACATGAGTGCTTCAACCCCTAGCAAGAATTGTCGACATAGAGTTATTCATAGCCAAATTATCTAGCAAATCGGGTGGGTAGGTAGGAGGTAACTTGCATTTATCATCGCTTCTATACAGCAGATGTGATGAGCGAATGCATTTTAGCCACCAAAATATACCCTCAGGAAGGTCAAATCAACCCATACTCGCATCATAAAAATTATCTCAAACTCAGTACCTCCGATGTTGGGAAAACATCTAAAAAACCTGTTGTCGTTATGGCAGTTGACAGCTCTCCTAATCTCCACCAAGTATTGATGCTCCCCTCGCATCTCCTCATACAAGCATAGTGTAGGGAGAGCTTTGTCATCAGCATCTGCACCGGCTAGTATTATCCCCTCACAGTGGGTAGCAAATCACGCCATCAAATACGTGTAAGACGGTTCAATCCTTGGATTTGGCTTCAGCCTTCCTATAAAGTGTTGGCAAAGTGTCCTCAGCCCTTGCTTGATGCAGCAGACCATGGCTGAGAGAAGTCTAGTGACTATCATATCACCAACCATACTACAAGTTAGAGAGCCATAAGAGTGAGGGATTCCCTTGGCAGGAATGGCATTACGCAACTCTTTAACTGTAATGCTAAGTAACAAACTGGAACCATGCTTGGTGTCAAGTCAACGCATGCCCACTTGTGATAATTCAATAACACAGTGCCAACGTTGAAACCCCCATCATCCTCAGCCAATATTTCATCTCTAACGGCATATTTCACCAACCTTCAATCTCATTGTCAAAGGGCTTTTCATTGACATCTATGACCCACCTCCGAACAAATAATCAACTCATTTCTTCTGCCAAATAGAGTTTCCTTTGGCGCCTGTGAGGTTAGCACAGATGTAGAACAACATCATATAATTAAACTAAAGTATTTTTGACTTTCAGGATGCACAACTCTTCCATTGTAGGAAAATACTCTTCATATGGATAGTCGCCCATGGCAACCCTTATGGAGTCCTATACTCAATTCATCGTTGGGAGTGAAGAAGGTACTAGTGAAAGGGTAGTATAGCTCTTGTATGGCAAAGAACTGAGGAGGGTTATTATTTATCCAATAATGTGTAGTCTTTATAGGCTTGTACAAGCCAAGCTCCTGTAGTTTGGCCTTATACCTATTGAAAATGAATTCCGTAAGAAGAGCCCATCAATCCTTCTTGATGTAGTTCATTCATCCTAGCATGCAGAAGTTCTCAATAAGGTAGTTGTGTTCAGACTTGACTAATTCATTTTGAAGTTCCTAACCATCATAGGAGCTTCTGCCACGGGTATATCTCTAGTGGTTATCCCTAGTAACAACCCGATCACCAATGTGGGAAGGCCATCCTAGATAAGTTCACTTGCAACTCTCAAAAGTTTCCCAATGATGAACGAATCCTACCTTGATGTGAGGTTCTACTCCATCATCTACTCCTTTGTACAAGGTCTGAGATAATGCAGAGTAGTGACACTCCATCACGAGAAGAGCGTATAATATAACTTCATGGTCATAGTATTATGGAGCCACTTCCACAACCAACATATCTTTGGGATTAACTGCATCCCCAAACATACGTTTAGATAGTTTTTTCCCATCTGCACCAACAAATTTAATGTTGGCAATGATTTGGTGGAGCATTTGGACACTATCCTTCTGACTCACGTCAATCCTCTCCACATCCTCTAGCTTCCTTAACAATGAAACTTCGCCCTCAAATTGGAATTCCATCTCACCTCTCATGCCCGATGAAGTCCCAATAGACTGCTGCGTCAAAGATGTTTCTAAAAAATAGATAAGTACAAAGAAAGAGAGAAAAAGAAAAAGAAAATATCAATGTTGTATCGACAATTAAATAAATACTAATATGGAAAGATCATCAATGCGAACAAAGACAAAGATGAAGAGAAAATCCTATCTTCTCTAGTGAAGAATCATCAATAATGATGAGGATGAGAAAACTCATCCACGCCAACGAGGAATTATCATTGACAACAAAGATGAGAAACTCCATCTCTGCTAGCAAAGAATCACCATACCAACATTAATGAAAATCCCTTCATTCAAGGGAATTTAAATCATGACAAAGGTTACTCATAACCATTGTGACAAAGGGCAGTTTTCGATCTAAATGGTTGTTTTTCAAAAGAAAAAGTCACTAAGAGATTGGAAAATAAGAGAGGAAGGGATACAAGGATCCCAACTCCTAAAAAAATTCAATTAAAATTAACTCATTTACTAAGTGAAATTAATGTTGAATTTTAAAAAAAGGTGCTTGACTTACGAGCAGCAGATGGAGGAGGCACTGTAACTGGCACATTAGAAATGACTTTCAAACTATGAGCCACCATTTTGCCCTTTGAAGGTGCTTTAAGATGCCATAGATCCGGGAATTTTGTGGTTTGAAGAAGGTAAAAAAAATTCTGTATTATCAAGGAAGCAGAAAGTTCGAAAGAAAAGCAATAGCAAAGAATATCCTCAAGCCCAAAGTAAAACAGAAGCAGAACAAAAACTTTGAATTATTATACCCGCCAAGTAAAAGTCAAGAAGCACAATCATCTTACACAGTGGGTGAGGTGATCATATTAAATGATGAACAGCGTTTGAAATGAAGTGTCGGTTATGGCTCTGACTTGTTGAAAGAAAGAGATAGCTATTATTTCTCATCAAAGAAGGGGCAGTAGAATAGGACACTTTTCCTCAACCAACGGCAGTGATTAGAGTTTTATCATTGAAGTAGGGCCCAGAGAAACAAAAATTCAAAATTTGAAAACCAATTGATATCCCAACAAGATCTGAAAAAATGAAGTTTGAAGTATTTTCAAATTAAAAAAATTCCATTTAACTCAAGAACTTTGAAGAGGGTCTTGTAGGCAGTAAAAAAATTATCAACTACTAGCTAGGCCAACCGAATGTTTCCTGAATTTCGTAGTAATGAATGAAATTCGATTTTAACTAAAATTAGGTAATGCATAAATGTTCTCAAATTTCACTTTTATAAGATTAACATGGTCTAAAGTATCAATTTGCTTACTCATCTATTTTTCATGTGGGCTAACATTAAATAACAAGATTGTAGAAAAAGAGAATTTTTTTGGGAGGGCGGGTGCATTTACCTTTAATAGATAGCAAAGAGATCACCCAAAAGTAGAGCCAAGAATAACAATCTCCTTCCTCTTCTTCTCTTTCTCATTGTATTCTCATTTCCTCTTTTGTTTTTCCTTATTTTTTGGTACGTGATGAGAAATGCAAAAGAGGTGGATATATTGTTGGGCAGTTGGTATTATAGGGTTTGTTGAGTGTGTTGAGATTGTTGTGGATTTTAAAATAAAAGTTAAATTAAGTTTAAATGATAATGCGTAAAAAGTTTTTATCTCTAATATAGATAGGATACCATATATTAATTATGCAACTTAAATAAAATAATAAAGAAATATTTTGTGGGTACAGTGGTTGGGGCAGTACAGATATGATCAGACTAAGTTCGAAATATTAAAGAAATCTTTTGCCAACAAACTTCTTCAAAGTGGATACTTCTATCACGATGATTACGAGTGAAAAGTGTAATATATTTCCTATTTATTCCATGCATTCATAATCCAATTATGATGATTAATATGAGGATTAATAATAAATTATTTTTAATATTCAAACTCTCAATTTTAATATTTTTCTAGTGTTTGAAGATTTTTTTTATAGGGTTCTATATGGAAGAAAATCGAACCAGAATTGTATCCATGTGCATATTAGTCCAGAAATTGAATTTCCAGTTCTAACTGTCGACAGTCACTTAGAAGGCTATCGATAGCAGGCAAATATTAATAACTGTAATTTCTATTCAAGAGGAGCTGTTAAAGTAGATGTCAATAGTTAGTCAGCCAGAAGCTCAGATATTAAGAGATTTAAAGAGAAAAGAATTTCCTTATACATATAATTCT
This sequence comes from Dracaena cambodiana, assembly GCA_036321105.1. Taxonomy (NCBI): domain Eukaryota; kingdom Viridiplantae; phylum Streptophyta; class Magnoliopsida; order Asparagales; family Asparagaceae; genus Dracaena; species Dracaena cambodiana. The sequence goes on from JAYEPQ010000002.1 coordinate 49,242,773, forward strand.
TGTGTTATGATTTTAAAAGGCTATAAATACTCAATGTACTCCAGAATTTTGAAGGGTATTATCAAGATTTTTTTAATTAAAAGAGAGATTTTGGCAGGTTTTAAGATATTAGTTTTTATACTCTCATATTTATTTAATAAAAGAATTTCCTTTCGATTATTTGATGGTTACAAAGAGTATGAGTAGGTAAATTTCTTCATTGGCTGGTTGAGATAACAAACCCTAAATTATGATCTGTATGAGTTTTTTTTTATTATGCTTAATTATTTTATGTGATATTTGATTTTTTGTTCCCTATTATCTTCATTAAGCGTCATATATGTTTTATTGGGGACTTTGATGGTTTATACTTTGACGATATATTCGTTGCTTAGTTTTTGATATATCATAAACTTTTTATGTATGATACATGCTTAGATTTTGAATGATTATATTTGTTATTTATAGATCATGCTTAGGATAATATCAAAATTCATGGATTAACCAAGGAAAATTAACCAATTATCAAATCAAAACGTTATTTTAATTTTTTGCTTCAATGTTTTATTTTCTGGTTATATGAGACCACGTGATCTATATAACTAAGATAAAATAAACATTAACTCATCCAGTAATTTAATCTTGGGGCGTTAAACCAGCTAACTAATATGACTTTCTAGTTTGTTTTACAATCAATTTCTAACTAATTAGTTTTCCATCAATTCATAATCTTTAGTTTCGTAACATATATTTTTTAGTGTTAGAATACAATCACAAAGTATTGTATGCTTGAGAGAACGATCTTAGATTTACTACTTCAGTACTACTTGTCGATCTTCAGCACTTAGGAGTGCACATTTTCTATTGCATCATGTTTTTGACGTTGTTATTGGAGATCTATACTATTGTGTTCTACACTTTAGTGCAGATTATGATTCTTACATTATTAACCATTGTGATTTGAATTTTTATGACCAATTGGAGGAGAATATTTAACAGTAGACTTTTAAGGTCATACTCAAATCCGCAACTGCTTCCAATCCATCAATCACTTCAAAACATGAGCATCAATAAACAAAGCACAATGAATAACAACAATAATAATAACAGATTTGAAGGTCATAACACAAATGATGATCAAAGTCAACATACAGGCATTGGAAGGTCCCTACGTGATTACTTACAACCAGATTGGACAACCCAATCTTTTTGCATTATTTTTTTTTAAATATAGGGTACTTTGAAATAAAATCTAGGGTCGTACAACTTTTATCTAAGCTCCATGAGATGGATATAGAGAGTCCATATTTACATCTTTATGAATTTGAAGAGGTTAGCATTATTATCAATCTAAAAAATATTAGTGCGGAGAATTAAAGCTTAAGCACTGTCCTTTCTCTCTAAGGGACAAGACTAATATATAGTTACACTCCTTACGCTTGTAGTCAATTGAAAGATGGGAGAGATACAAAAAGAATTCTTAAAGAAATTATGTTCCTCACATTGAACTAATTATTTGTGAAGGCAAATCGCCATCTTTAAAAAGAAAGATGAAACATTATTCGATTATTAGGATAGATTGAATGATTTGCTACTGTTATGCCCACATCATGGCTTTGACATATGGAGGACCATGCACATCTTCTATCAACAACTTGATACTACAACCTATTTGCCATGGAATTGAAAAATCTTTTTTATTGACAGCTTCTCAATTATAATGGCTGCCCATTTACAGAAGATGTGAAAAATCTAGTTTCCTCTTTGTTCAAGGCTGGGTTCTTTAGTAGCCATGGAGGACGATCATGCTCTTTGTTAACACTTTGAACAAGTTCTTCAGTTGGCAGTTCTTGTAAAACTCTTGGATGTAAGGGTTCTAGATCTTTAGCACAAGTGCTCAAAATGGAGATAATCCAACTAGATATCTATGTGTGTGACTGTCTGTACGACATTTTTAGCCCAGCATTTGGCTATTTATAAAGATTTGCGAGACCCTTTGAATTGGTGTAACGGTCCAATTAATGCCTCATTGATTGAGGATTAATTCTTTATCTTTTAAACCGTTGGATTTGTGTTAAATCTCCAGGATTTGTAACTAACGTCTTTAATCCTCCCAGTAGCTCACGTGGCATGCTCAGACCCGCATTTTAGTGTCATTTGAGATAATTTTCACTTCTCAAGGCTTTAAAGCAGAATCGCGACCCTCTGGGGTTCGCGTATTGGTTTTACTTAGTTCCAATTATGAGCTAAGAAGAAGTTAGTTGCAGATCTCTCTATAGTAAATGATCCATATTTGAGTTTTTAGAAACATGTCTTACTTGATAAGACCCGTATTGGGCGTAAATGAGGATAATTTTTATCCCTTAAGAGTTTAGATGAAAACAGAACCCTCTGGAGTTTGCATGAGTTATGTTTAGCTCTATTCATAAGCTAAGAAGTTCACTAAAATAGCAGATCTCTCTTTGATCGATAATCGGCTTTTTAGTTTATTAGTTGGGCCCGCCCTTTTATTGAAAAGGGGCCAACTTTGGCTTTTGTGGGTCACACCATGATCTCACATGTGAGTCGTGGATTAGATCCGCATTTTAATGTCACTGCATGGATCATTCTTTTAAAACGCAACCCTGTGGGACCCACCTAATTCGTGGGATTCTCTTGGTGAAGATCCGCATTTTGGACTATTTTGAAAGATAAAATGAGACTCTTTGAGGGTCGTATTTTAGCCTTTCTTGCTTCCGAGATGCGGATCTCCCTATGACAGATGATCCACATGTTATCTATAATAAGTTCTTCTTTTCTTAACTTTCTTTCTCAAAATTTTCGCCCACAAAATCCCTTCCAAAGTTTTCAAAATCTCGTAATGAAATAATTTGGATAAACTAATAATTAAAAAGTGTGAATTTGTGCTTAAGAAGAAAAACGCAATCCTGTGTTAAAAACACGGGTCAGCGCTTGAGAGGAAAATTGCGACCCTGCATTAAGAATGCGAGTCTACGTTTTATGTGGCATATCTGAAGCTCTGCCACTTTTGATGCCTCTTCTCGTGCAGAGATCAAAGCATCCCATGCGCTCACTAATGGGAAGATCTTTACGAGATTTGGGCTAAAGATCTCGGTCGTCAATTCCTCTCGATTATCAAATTTCTTATATTAAGTTCCATAGTCACTTCTGAAAAGACTTCGAACTCTCAAGTTTTCTTTGCCTCCAAGCTTCTCCAAAATCTTTGTCTTCAGGCACTTTTCAGGATCTTCATCTTCAAGCTTTTCCCAAACTCTTTGTCATTTAACCTTCGGGTTTTTCTACCTCAAGTTTTCTTGGAACTTTTACAAAGAAGATGACGAAGAAGTCTTCAACTTCTGGTCAAACCACTGGTGGCTCTCAAGACCCTCAGGTCGTTTTTGGCCCTTCTTCAGCAGTGGTTCGGCAAGAACCTTTAATTGGTGGTGAGCTTCTTGTTTCCCTGTATGATTTATGGATTGAAAGTGCCGTTTTGAAACACGGGTTCATTCCTCATATTTAAAATCATTTTATTTTAATCCCTTATTTTCTTCTAATGCAGTAAACTATGTATGCTTTAAGTCCCCCTTCCAAAAATTATTACTTTGTCCACGTGGGTGGATACGATGGCAAAACTCATTTTAGACTTCATGGGGATTTTCTAGTTTGTGTAATGTCTAGCAGTAAAGAAAAGAAGAACAAAATTTTAGTTGCTACTCATTCTACCTTGAGGGAAATTATAACAAATGCTCCTTTTGAAGGAAAGAACAGGAAATTGCTGAGTAGGCCTTGTTTCTTGTTTGGAGATAAGCTACATATCCCCGATGATTGCTTAGATGATGGGGACTACAAGTGGCTTTGTCAAGTTGGAGATCGTAACTTGTTTCTTTCAAATATGGAAAGATCTTACCCTTTCCTTTATCTTCAATCTATTTCTATTCCTAGGACCATAGATTGATATCTAAATAAAATGCAGGATGGAATTTCGTTAGGTGGATTTAAAGCGCATGGCGCGTTTCCACTTTCTTCTAGGAAGAATGTTTCAGGATTACTTCTAGGGTCATTGAAGAAGGAATACCCTTTAGGCGAGACTCCTTTGGTTGCTTTCACTTTTTACATCGATTTGTTGATGCAAAGGGGGAATTCCTAGTCCAAGACTTTTGTTCAATAGAGTGGATTCATTCTTCTCCGAAGGGCTGGTGGGTGATACTAACCGGTTATTTCTTGAAAACTTTTGAAGAGCATTTGAAAAATATAGGTCTTTATCATGCAATAAGGACAATCCATCATGGAATTCCTCCTAGTCGCTTTCATTTCTTTTGCTTACTTGAATTGTATAATTTTGATACCTGCACCTTTTTCACACCTTGTGGTGAATTAGGGCTCGAACTCCATGAAATGCATGAAGTTTCAGGGTTGCCCATGGGAGAAATTCCCTATGAGGAATATGTTCCTACTGGGAAAGAACTTCATTTGTTGAAGGCTCAATATCCTTGATCTACGAGATTTACTGGGAACTGTTTTGTCATTACCATATGTGTGCTCATATGTCGGGTGTCCAGCACCATGGGGTAAAGCAAAAGAAATAGTTAGAATATCTTCTCCCCAATTTTGAGGCAAATAATTCTAATTTCACTCATCTTCCCATAGTTTCCGAACAGGAGATTGAAGATAGGATTGCCCATTATGGGACAAATGCTTATATTACCTAATCAGATGAAGACATCTTCAATGCTAGGACCTCTTTTGACAGTTTTCATTATCAAGCCTAACATACTCTGTCGGATCTAGCTTTACTAGTAGGTTTCTTAATGTTGTGGCTAAAGCGCTGTGTGATTCCAACATTGCCACAGGAAGCACTGTCAGCTGTAGTAGTATATCCAGCAGTGCTGCTAGCATACGACCGTCCCCTTAGCTTACTACCAGTGATGGTTTGCGGTATACAGAGTGGGTTAAGGGTGCTGACTGATAAGTTTTTCAAGGTCAAAGAAGTTCTGTATAAGGATGGAATCACAAGGACCAAAACTCCAAATCCACGGGTAGAGCTTCTCTATATGTATTTGATGGCTTGGATTGTTTGACATTTTCCTTCATTGATGAGCCTAATTCATTCTCAAATAGAACTAAACTCACCAAAAGTTCAACACTATGAGAGATCACAGTGGAAAGGCAGTTATATGGCCGTGATTCGTAGAGAGCTTCAACATCATACCAATTTTCAGTTGTATAAGTGCTTTCCTTATTTTTCAAATGCTGATTATGGTGAAGAATTCATGGACTCGCCTGATGCTAAAAATTTTAATACTCTGTCTCTTGGATGTTTCTGGTGGTTGATAAGCAGTCGTCCTGGGCACTTTGTCCTCCATATAGGGAACACTTGTTATATTGAATTTTATTATCCCAGTCGTTTCTCCCACCAATTTGGATATGACCAATGGTATGTTGGGAATCCAAATGCATCCATCAATTCTGTTGGCAATTTACTTGAAGGAGCCAGAGCTTTGTACCACTTTATATCTGGTGGTATGAATGCTAGATTTAATTTACCCTTGAAAACTCCAAACTTATACATTTTCTTTAGTTTATGTAACTGTTATTCTGCTATCCCCTTAGTTCCTCCCAACTTCGATGTAAATAACACCTGCTTGAGGGATATTAAAGCATGGTTTCCTTAGAAGGAGGCTAGTAGCACAAGAGTTCCGGAAATAGATAATTTTGGATAGAAATATGATAGTGAGGAAGATGACTTGAGAGATGAAAGAGACACCACCACGGTTCCAGTGGATCAACCCATATCTCCAGTCATTCCAATATATGTTCCTCTTATAGCAGAAGGATCATCTTCAGGGTTAGGATCTTCTCCTTAGAAGATTACTTCTAAACGGAAAGGTCAAAAACGGTCCTGTGACCTGCCAATCATCCCAGAAGCTGTTTAACTTAGGCTAGTGCAGCAACTCTAAGTTCAACTTTCAAAGCTACTGAAGAAGAACAAGAAGAAGAAGACGGGTCAAGGCTGCATCCTCATTCATCTAAGAAGTGCCGTAACCAAGGGCCTATTATCAAAATTGTAGAGGGTACTCAAATAGTATCTGAATTTCCAAGTGAAATAATCACAGAGGCTCCTTCCACTATTCCAGTGGCTGAGGCCTTATCTACTACTGAACCTCCTCCTATAGGAGTGCAAGCAGGTTCAGAAGACTCAATTCAAACTGCCCCTAAGGATATTGCAACTCCTGCTCCTCTAATAGTCCAAAGTGGATGATAATGAAATGCAAGTTGTTGGGTAGATTTGTACATCAGACTCTACAGATTATCAACCCGCAGAGATTGACCAAACTCGTAAATCTTTGCTTTGTGTAATTCAAATTTTGATATATTTTGCCAAATTTATTACTTTAGGGTTTAATCTCATCTTCTGATTTTTAATCATCCAGGCGATGATGAAGATGACGTTGACAGCGATGACGTTCGCTCTTCTACTCCTCCATTAGATCATAGCAGTACACTTTTCTGACAGTGGAAGAGAGAGCCGAGATATACAGACCTGGGGAATCGATCGCTCAACCCAAGTTTATACAGAGAAAAGAAATTTTGATCTTTTCATTTTCCTTTCTTTTATTTAACCATTTTCTCTTCTTTTAGAAGCGCTATCATCTACCCCGACCTCAGAACATGTGCCTGAAATCGAAGCTTCTTCAATTGAAGTTGCAGTTCCAGTTGAGGTTATATCTGAGTACTATCTGATTAGAAGCTTCTTCAGCTGAAGTTGCAGTTCTAGCTGAGGTTATTGCTACTGCTACTATTGGATCTGCCCTGACTACTTCTGTTAAGATTATCAAAACAATTCCTCATATTGAGATCAGTGTCGAAGTCATTCCTCCAATTGAAGCTGCTTCTCCTACTGAAGACGCGACAAGGATTACTTCACTTTTGCAGGAATCACTTCCCCATTTGTCCCCAACTATTGGAGCTACTGAAGTTGCATGTACTTCTATTGTCACTTCTCCAATTGAAGCTACTGCTCCTACTGAGGTTGTTAATGCTTCTTCTAAAGATACAACAAGGATTACTTCACTTTCGCAAAATCTACTTCCACATTTGTCCCCAACTATTGGAGCTACTGAAGCTGCATCTACCACTGTTGTTGCTCTTCTATTATCTACAGTTTCTCCATTTCCACCAATAACAGATGCAGAGATTGATGCCTTTGATGATGAACTGCTTTAGTGTGCCATCAAAGATTTTCTCTCTTTCTTGGATCACTATATCAATGTAATTTTGAAAGGTAAACTCTTTGCTTCTGTTGCGAATTTTTTGAACAATTACATCGGTGGCATAGAAAGTGTTGGTGGAGAGGAGAAGGTAGCTCCATATAGAGTAATAGTGACTCAGCTACAAATTATGCTAAAGCTTTGTTGAAGATTCATAGTGCAGATAATAAAAAATGATTGAGACGACATTTAAGAGGTTACTAGAGGAGCAACTTGAACTTCACAGAGAAGCTCAGGAACAATTAAATGCTCATCAGGATCATCTTAAGAAAGTCCAATCTGCCAGCAACTGTCTGAGTGAGCAGATAGAGAGTGCTATTGCCTCACCAAAAGGTCAGGATCAAGGAAGTATTGCCAGGGCTTAGGCCTTTATTGAAAGAACCAAAAAGGCTCATGAAGAGACTGTGAGGACCATCACTGACTTAACTAGGCAGTGTGATGATCTAAATAAAACCCTCTTGATTGCTCAGGCTAAATTAGAAGCTTTCAAATCTGACTCGGCACACAATCTGGCTATTAGTGAAGAAGAATTACGAAGACAGGCTACCATTCAAGCTTATTAAGTGATTCAATCAGAAATGAGAGAGGTTGAAGAAAAGCTTAAAACTCTCTTAACTCAATAGTCTGTATGCTCTGATATTGTAAGGAGTTGTTTGTAAGGAAATTATGAAAATGAATGGAAATGTTTTAGCTGTTGGAAATTTTTTATCATTTATTCAGAGGTAATTATTAACTTGATGAATGGATTTGGTTTTGATGATCAATGGTAACTGTTAACTTGATGCATCATTGACTCTTTTTGTATATTGACCAGAGGTAATCATTTAACTTGACAATATAGAGTCTGTATTCAAATGCTCAAATTGATATTGCCACGAATGGATAACTTTTTTGAACATGATAGAAATAATCATTAACTTTTCTGAATAATTTGTGATCTTCGTTGTTTAGTGAACTATAGTATAACAGCTTTTGGAGTTGGTAGAGGTAATTTTTAACATAGGAAAATTCTGGTGGAAATGAAAATTTTATTTGTCAGAGATAATTTTTAATTTGACAAAATTTGATAGAAAAAAATTTTGTTTTGTCAGAGATAATTTTTAACTTAACAAAATTTCTGGTGGGAATGGAATTTTGTTTGTCAGAGGTAATTTTTAACTTGACAAAATTTTGATGGAAGGAAATTTAGAGACAAAACGCAATTCAGTGAGAATTCGCACTTTTTTTACGCTCCGTACTTTTGACTGTCTTCTTTAGAGTCAAAATGCGACTTTGTGATGATCCGCATTTTTGACTGTTTTTCTCAGAGACAACATGCGTCTTTCTGATGATTCACATTTTTGATTGTTTTTCTTTGGTTTTGAAATGTGGATTTTGGCAGAAAAACTTAGAATCTGTCAGAAGTAAGAGCTTAAATGACAGTTCATAAAATTTTTAGCAAACTCCCAACTATAAACGGATTTGTTTAACCTTTACCAATCGCCATTTGTGTTGGGCTAGCCATACTTTTTTCCTCAGCATGATGTGTTTTTGAGGATTTCATTTGGGTTTAAATACTAAACTTTCCTCTTCTCTAAACCCTAGCAGGTTAGAGCAATTTATGCTTTTTACCCCTAACATGGTGGGGTTGGTGAGAAACTTGTTCTCTTCCCATGGCTTTGACAGTATTGGACAGTTCATGCATTCTACCCCAAACATGGTGGGGTTGTTGAGGACTTTGTTTGAACTTATATGCCAAACTTTCCTCTATCCTTAGTTATAGAGACATAGGATTCATTTAGTACTTCTGTTGGTGTGTGTTTGCAACAAGCTAACATATCTTCACTCATTGTACTTCATTGGGGAAGTTGATGAAGTAGCAGACCACACAATATTAACTGCACCATGTTAAAACTTGGTAGAAATGAACTCCTTGTAGATGAGCTCCAGTTGACTGGTGAACAAATTGGTCCTATTTTGGAGATAATAGTGTCAAGAATTGGATACATTTATTAATCTCCTTGTAGGCTTCGTATGTTCGGCACTTGAGCGGACCGATGACCAAAGTCATAATATTGAATTTTTCTTTTGTTGGCGAAGAATTCAAGTATGTGTATCAAATGATTTGATACTTTTGTATTCTCTTTTCCACGGTACCGGTTGGAGATGTAATTGAGGGTTATTGAAGAAGATATATATCTCAAACCACTCAATTTTTAACTTGATTGCTTCTTACTATTACATAAGCTATTTTTGCCTTTAAAAAGGTTCGGGGTCTTTCTCTTTTGTTGAAAACTAACTTGGCTTTCTATTAAGAGTAATATTTCTTTAGAAATTTCCTATTGATTGGCATCATTATTTTGTCGCCATTCGGTTTTGCCAACCGATATGCGTCATTTGAATAAACCACATCAATGACAAAAGGTCCTTCCTACTTTGGCTAGAACTTTCATTTATATTTTTGATTAGTTATGATCGGTTTTCTTATTGAAAGGACCAGATCACCTTTCTTAAAAGTTCTATGCTTGACCTTTTTATTAAATATTTTGGAAATTCGCACTTGATAAAGCTCAATGCGTTATTGAGTCTCAAGATGCTTGTCATCATGAGCTTCCAATTTTAGAAGTCTCTACTGATATTTTTCTTCTTGCGTCATTTTGGTTGCTAATGCAACTCGTAAAGAAGGAATTTGGATCTCCAAAGGAAGTACCGCTTCAGATCCATACACCAAAGAAAAAGGCATAGCATTTGTAGGTGTCCTGACAGTAGTTCGGTATGTCCAAAAACATTCTCCAAGCTTTTTGTCCCAATTACGTTGGTTGAATGAAACGAACTTCTTAAGAAGCTTCACAATAGTTTTGTTGAATGCTTCTGCTAAACCACTGGCTGCAGGATAGTATGGAGACGATGCCACACTTTTGATCCGGTATTTGTTGTAAAATCTGGAGAATGACTAACTCACAAACTGAGGTTCGTTATCATAAGCAATTCTTCTAAGCACTCCAAATCGGTAAATGACATGATGTTTAATGAATTTTATCACATTTGATGTCTTCACTTCTGTTAGTGGAACAACTTCAGTCCATTTTGAAAAGTAGTCAGTTATGGCCAATATGAACCGGTGACCTCTTGTTGATGGTGGCGAAATTGACCCAATAATGCCTATTTCTCACTGTTAAAATGGCAATGATGTAGCCATTGGATGGAGATATTCTGGTGCTTGATATATTAAATCTTCATGTATTTGTCATACTCTATATTTTCTAGTATAAGCAACTACATCTATCATCATCTTGGGTCAATAATATCCCATTCTTTGAAGTCTATTCTAGAGTTTTGGTTATGTTTGATGTGCTCCGCAAATGCCGCTATGAGCTTCTTCTAGTGCTTACTGAGCTTCCTTTTTAGAAAGACAACGAAGAAAGATCCCATCATAGGATTTTCTATATAACGTACGAACTTCGGCATTATAATAGAATAGAATAACTTTTCTCCAAAATGTTGTTTTTTTGGGTTCTTCTGGCAAATTCCGTAAAGAACATAATCTATATAAGGAAATCGCCAATCTCTTGGTTCAAGATCATTTTCAAGGGCATGTACTTCATGTATTTCTTGTTTCTTATCCGAAGCTAACTCCATTTTGAGTTCATTCTTCGGACAGAACAATTCTTTGCTTCCCACTGTTTGCGTTTGTTAGCATCTTTAGGCAATGCTAAAGTGGTAGCTAACGAGGCTAGTGAGTCAATATAACTATTCTGATAGTGTGGCATATGATTGATATAGAAGCCATTGAAACTATCAACTATCTTCATGACCATTTTATAATAAGGTAGGAGATCTTCGTTTTTGACTTTGTATTCATCTTTGACTTTATTAAAGATGAGCTCAGAATCTCCATATGCTTCTAAATATTTCACTTCTAGTTGTTTGGTTATTTTCAGGCCAATAATTAAGGCATTGTATTCGGCAACATTATTGGAGCATGACTCCGTCAGAGAGTACGCTCGAGGAGAAACACTCCTGCTACCACTTTTCCTTTAGTTCGCATTCTCGAAACGCCATCAAAGAAAAGTTGCCAGACTTCCTCTGCAGTGGTATTTGCTTCAGCAGTTTCTTGTGGAGTATCACCTTTTGAAATTGTATCTCTGTTGATTACTTCGTCAGTAATGTCTTCATACAATTTTGAAGAAGCTAGAATTAGGTTCTTAGCTAAGAAATCAGCCATGGCCTAACCTTTAATTGACTTTTGTGGGATAAAATGCATGTGTTGTGATAGCAAAATAGCCCTATTGAATAGTCTTGAATTTAATGACTCTGGTTTGGTCATTAACATTCTTAATGGATTAACCCTCGATATAACGTGGATTGTTTGCCCTAATAAATAGTGTCGCTTTTCTGTACTGCAAACACCAAAACTAGGTATTCTTTTTCCACTAGGTTATAGCAATGTTCAGCTCCAATTATCATTTAATTAAGGTAGTATATAGCTTGCTTTTGTCCAAACTCGTTCTTTTGGGCTAATAAAGCTCCCAAAGAATGGTCCATGACTCTCACATATAATATGAAAGGTATTCCTGTTAGTGGAGCTATAAGGATGGGTGGCTTCATAAGATAGCCCTTAATCTCCTCAAAAGCTTTTTGACATGCATCATCCCAAATGAATGACACTCCTTTCTTCATCAGCCGTGCATAAGGTTAACATCTCCCGAACAAATTTGTTATGAACCTGCAAATGGGTGCTAGCCTTCCTTACAATCCTCTTAATTCTTTAAGATTTCTAGGTGGTGACATATCTTGAATTTCTTTGATCTTATCAGGATCGCGATGAATTCCTTATGAAGTGACTACAAAGCTAAGAAACTTTCCAATGAAAACTTCCAGAAAAGATTTTGTTGGGTTCATCTTAAATTGGTGCATTCGCATGAGGTCGAACACCATTCTCAAGTCATGAAGATGATTGTCTTTGCCTTAGCTTTTGATCGCTAGGACATCTACACAGCATTCCACCGTCTTCCGAATGGCACATTGGTATGTGGCGCCAGCGTTCTTCAAACCGAAGGGCATAACTATATAACAATACACCACCAGTGGCGTTCTAAAAGACGTATGCTTCTCATGTTAAGGATGCATTTTAATTTGATTGTACCCTGAAAATACATCCATGAAAGACATCCGTTCATAGCCGCAAGTGTTGTCAATCATGACGTCTATAATGGGCAAAGGAAATTTATCCTTCGGGCATGCTTCATCCAAGTCCTTGAAGTCAATGTAGGCCCTAATCTTCTTATCTGAATGTTGTTCTTCACAAATAAAACCTAATTCAATTAACTTTTGATTTCAACTTTGATGGCTTCCATTATTTTGGGACGAAACTTTCGTTGTTGTTGTTTGATAGGTTATGCATCTGGTCGGATGTTAAACTTGTGCATCGCCACTTTTGGGTCAAGTCCTGGCATGTGTTCATAATTCTAGGCAAAAACATCAATATACTCTCGAATAAGAGAAACATTGCTTGTTTTTCTTTAGAAGATAAATTTCACTGATAAATATGGGTTTGGATTAACTTCATTGCCCATATTTATTTGTATCATCTTATCTTCAGTTGGAGGTTCACGTTGTTCAAACTGAACTTCCCACTTCATGTTGAGGTGCTTCGCCCTGGAATCATTCTTGACCGGCGACAATTTTTCCTCATATTCTTCTTTTTGATATGTGAAGACCATATTGATGGAGACTTCTCGAAAAATGGCTCCAACGCTTACATCTAAATCCTAGCATAATGATTCAAATGAATGAGTTTGTCGAAACCCTTCAGAATTTGTTTCTAAAAGGTTCTCGGGAGTAGTAACATATCTTAACTCCTTACTAGTCTTATTATGGTAATCTGGCATTTTTCCTTTTGGGACGAAGAGTCAAAGCATACTCTTCTTCCTTTTCCAAAATTCAATCCTCTGCCTTTGGTTAGGCTATATCCTATCTTTTTTTTATCATTTTATGGGAGTATTTATCATAATAAAAAAAACTCGGGATTTTCCTATTCTTCCTCAGAATCTTAACATTTTTTCTTTATTATTGTTTGCTTTTCCAAATAGTAAATGTTTTTGACCTCTATATTTGGGAGAGACTTCAAAGATCGCTTCACTCACATCTCCATCATCATCACTTTGTATACAAAAGGATGATGGATGGGTGCTTGGAATGATGCTAAGTAGTATTTTGTTTAGTTGATAGTTAACTGCGTCAGTACTAGTACTTGAGCGAGACGAATAAGCAAACTCTATATTTTCATTAATTACCCACTCGCTATTAGGGTTACCGGTGTCATTTACATCAAGGCCTTTAAGGCTTACTACAATGGGTTCAACTTTCTAATTTTCATCATCAGATCTCGAATCTTCAAATCATGTTCAGTATCGGCCTCATTGCCACTATCGATTCCTCTGGAGCAGATTGTTCAGCTGGTTCAAATGTGTCTTGATATAGCAGCGCATCAACAAAGTAGTTTTCAAGCCCTTTAAAGGGTTGCTTTTCTGCCACCAGGTCTTCACATTCCCATCTTTGTCCACATACTTCATACTCTAGTGTAGTGTAGAAGGAACAATGAGGTTGAGGTGAATTCATGGCCTTCCGAGTAATAGGTTGTAAGACATGTCAGCATCTATCATATAGCATGTGACTTCCATCTTTATTTAGATCACCGATCTGGCATTTCAATTTCACTTTGCCCAAGGGTTTACTACCATTAGCATTAAACCCAAAAATGGTCATATTTGTTGATGCCAGTCTGTTGCTTGGGACTCCTAGATACCGCAACACTTTCCTTGACATTAGACTTAGAGCGGATCAGGGTCAATTTGAATTTAGTCAATTTTGGTTGACTCTATATAGCCTTTGTAATACAGAGGTCGATGATGCTTGTTATTCTTCACTTGCAAATCTTCCGGAGAGAAAGTTATGCATAGTATCTTTTTAGAAATCTAGTGGCATATTGCACAGACTTCTTCTTCTTCAGTTGTTAAAGGAATTTAGGCCAGAAATATCACAGAGTCTTGCAGAGCCTCTCTTAAGCTTCCCTTGTTTGCTTCGACAGTCTTAGGAGCCCATACAAAGTGATTCTCACAGGAATATTGGCAAGTTGTGCCAACACATCGAATTGGAAAAGCTTCTTGGAACTTTCAGCCAACTTTTTTCTTTAGTTTTAAGAGCTTTGTCAAATCTAAGGTCTTTCTATTTTCTCTTCTCTGGAGGCCGAGGTTCAACCACTTGATCATAATTCTTCAAGAAGTCTTTCCTTGATTGACTCCTAGAAGGTTTCTGCTGGTCGTCATTGACTGCCAAGGATTCTTTGATCTCCTCTTCTGAAATATAGAGAGGATAAATTCCTACATCATCTTCAGGAACTGTAGTGACTGCATTGAAAGTACGTGCTTTCTCTTTTGATTTCTTCATAGATGAACTTGAACTCCATTGCTCATCTTCGAAGAGGTCTGGATGCACCCACATTATCTCTCCTTTAGAGGTTTCAAAAGGAGATAATACTTTCCTTTGTTGTTGATAAGAATCATAATTTACAACCCTCATTGTACCTTTAGGAATTGGTTGTACTCCATCTTGAATAGTTGATTATATCCATTCTGAAGCCTTTCCAAACTTAAAAGTCACCATGTTTGCTGTCACCTTCTTCTGATCTTCTCATAGCTTGATGACATTAGAATCCACTAGAGCTTGGATCTTATCCTTTAGAATATAAGAATTCTTGACAGGATAATCAACGATCCTATGATACAGTAACTGGGATTGTTAACCTTTCCTGCTTCTTCAGGTTGCTTTGACTATGACAGCTTCAACATATTCTTCGTTATGAGCAGATTGAAAATGGTTGTGGTATGCTCATCTTTGAAAGAATATTGTTTTTGACGAACTCGTGATTGAGGGGGAGTCCTCGAAGGAGGCTTGGTTGGGCTTAGAGCATCTACAACCATCGTCTCTTTCCCTTTTGGTCAAGACAATTGAGCTATTCCAGGATTGTTTCTTTTTTGTCTCCCTCATTTTTTTAGTTTTAAGCCTCTGTGTGATTTCTTCAATCTCTTCAGCTTGTAGTGAGAGATCTTTCCAAGTGGAGGACTTTACGGCCCCCATTCTGGTGAGGATTTTTGTGGAAAGATTATGTCTGCAAGTCTCCACTAAGGTCTTTTCAGGCATCCCATGCGGACACCTTAAAGAATTATTTCTGAATCTCTTGATGAAATCTCGAGTTGACTCTCCTTTCTATTACTTTGTAGTGAGGAGTGTTGGCATTAAGATCTCCATATTATCTTCATAGAACCTTGTTAGGAAATCCTTTCCATATCATTCCATGAATTAATGGTTTCTGGGTCCAATCTCTGGAACCATTTAAATGCTAGACCCGTTAGAATACTAATAAAAACTCATGTGATGATTAGGTCATTCCCAGTCAAATGACCAGTATATGATTTGAAGTAGTAAATGTACTAATTTGGTGCACATTTTCCATTGAAGGACTTGAGTTTCAATAGCTTATAATTTTTTGAGAATAGTATACCTTCCCATTCCATCGGATAAGGCCTTACAACCCCCAGGTCTTACAAGTTGTTCCTATGCATTAGAGCATTGAGTTGATTCTGGAAGGTTTCCAAAAAGGTGCTATTTGGATTAGCTTCATATTCTAAATTCCCAGAATGATGTTCAGAACGATTATCTTCTTCTTCACGATGATCCTCATTGTTATCATTAGTGTTTTCAGGAGGAGTATGAGGTTCATCTTGAGGTCTTTTTCCCTTATCCTTCTTTGAATTGCGGGGACCTTTAGAAAAAGATTCTCCTTTGTCCATCTTTTTCCTCTCGTCGATCAAGAGTCGAAGCATGTCTCTGATCTCATCTATGGTACCTGCTGTTTCTGGATGATCTTATCCTGTTCATCCATCCTTTTCATAAATTCTTCCAGAGTTGCCTGCATCATGTGTGCAAAGGCAGACTTCTGCAGGAATGAGTCCGAAGTCTGAGACTCGGTCACAGCAGAATTCTCTGTTTCCTCTTCTTCAGAGGAGGCTCCAGCCATCTTTCTGTAGTCCAATAGCACTGTCACCCCTTTCTTGAGTCAGGTATTTTGAAAGACACCCCGCATCTCGCTAAATACACTCTTCAAGCCAGAAGAGTGTTCAGAGTCTGATGAGTCCATTCGAGGAAGGTTCTTCGTTTTTTTTCTTCTTCTTTCCCCTGAATTTTATCATATTGTATGATTCGTCTGGGTATTCTGGTTCAGAAAACTCTTGTTTAATGGCGCATCGTCTTCTCTTTGAAGGTTGAGCTGGAGACGGCACTAGTCTATTGAAGACAGATAGTTTTGTAGGAGTCACAATGCAGCAGCAATGGGATAACACTGCATTAATCATCTGTTTACAATTACAGTGAGACTTCTGGGATTTTTCTCGTTTCTTGTTGAGAAATTACCTAATATCTCTTGAATTGGAACTCATTGTCTTGTTATCAGAGGCAACTTCCCCTCCAAATAGTATCTTCAGGATAGAAGTTTCTACTCCCATAAAAATATTAGGAGCAAACTTTACTCTAGCCATGGTGGCTGAAGAATGAACTTCATACGAAGCCAAGACTGAAAGTCCTTGAGCCTTAGAGGCTAGTTCTTTTTTAGAAGCAAGGGTCTGATGGCTGCATTTTTCTGTTGAAATGCGAATTTGAGATCCGTGCCCGGCTTCAGGAATGCAACTTTGAGACTCGCGTTTATCTTCTGGGATGTCGCCTTGAGGTTCGCATTTTTCTTTAGGAATGCGACCTTGAGGTCCGCATTTTGCTTCAAAAATGCGACCCTTGAGGTCCACATTTTGGTTCAAAAATGCGAGTGTGGGCCCCATGTTTAGTCTGTGAAATGCAGACCTAAACTCTGCACTTGTGGTCAAAAATGACTTGGTGGGCAACCGGTGTTTCGTATAGGAAAAATGGATGAACCCATCTGCATCTGGATCCAACTTCTGGTTGGGGACCACAACTTCACTCTTTGATCGCTACATGCGAATTGGAGCTTTACGTACTGGTTCCATGACAGTTGGTTCTTTTTTCATGGCTCTGCGAGTTGCACGAGCCTTGCTTCTTCTTATATTCCTTCTCATAGTGCGAGTGAGAAGAACCTTGTCTTCAGTATCATCTCTTTGAAGATCGGAGAATGGTCATTTCTCTTTGTTGTTGTAGGAATTTAGACCATTCCCTTGAGATCTTTCCGGATCTTGAGAGGGAGGTACCTGGAGCCTTGTGCTTCTAGAGGAGACATCTTTCATTTGAGACCGGATTGGTCTGAGGAGTCTTTTGACAGGACCATCATCCATGGAGCCTCATTGGAGACTGAGTTGTTTGAGACCTTGTGGCATTTCCGCGAGGATCCTGGGCTCATGGAGCTAGAGAAGAGGAATTCCTCACATTTCTCCTAGTCGAGCTCGATAACAAGTGACTCGACCATAGTGCCAACTGAAATTTTGTCGGATTGGACTACAACCATATCATCGGAGATGATAGGCATCCCCAGTGGAGTCACAAATCATCTGTTTGTCATGAAAATGAAAAAATCTTTTTTATTGATAACTTTTCAATAGAAGAGATTACAATTATAATGGTTGCTCGTTTATAGAAGATGAGCAAAATCTAATTCTCCCTTTGTTTAAGACTGGGTTTTGTAGTAGCCATGAAGGACGATCCTGCTCTCTGTTGACACTCCGAACAAATTCTTCAGTTGCCAGCTTTTGTAAAGTTCTTGGATGCAAGGGCTCTAGATCTTTAGCACTTGTGCTAAAAAATAGAGATAATCCAATCGGTATCTGTGTGTGTAACTGTCTATACCCCTTTTTCAGCCCAGCTTTCAGCTATTTATAGAGGTTTATAAGACCTTTGAATTGGTGTAACAGTCCAATTAATGGCTTCCTTGATTGATGATTAATTCTCTATCTTTTAACCCGTTGGATTTGTGTTAAATCTCCAGGATTTATAATCGACATCTCTAATCCTCTGGATTTATAACTAATGTGGATCTCAGCTTTTAGATCCACATTTTAACTCCTGGTAGCTCGTGTGGTATGCTCAAACCTGCGTTTGAGAGTCATTGGAGATAATTTTCACTCCTCGAGACTTTAAAGCAGAACCGCAACCCTTTAGGGTTCGCGTATTGGTTTTACTTAGCTCCAATTATAAGCTCAGAAGAAATCTGTCATGGATCTTTTTATAATAAATGATCCGTATTTGAGCTTTCAGCAACATGTTTTGCTTGATAAGACCCATGTTTGAGCATAAATAAGGATAATTTTTATCCTTAAAGAGTTTAGAATGAAAACGCGACCCTCTGGCATTCACATGAGTTATGTTTGTTCTAATCATGAGCTAAAAAGTTAACTAAAATCGCGGTCTCTCTTTGATTGATGATCCATATTTTAGTTTATTAGTTGGGCCCGCCCTTTTCTTGAAAAGTTGTCATCTTTGGTTTTCGTGGGTCACACCACGATCTCGCGCTTGAGCCACAGATTAGATCTGCATTTTAATGCCATAGTAGAGATCATTCTTTTAAAATGTGATCCTGTGGGACCCACCTAATTTGTGGATTTCTCTGGCTGATGATACGCATTTTGGGCTATTTTGGAAGATAAAACGCGACTCTGTGAGGGTCGTGTTTTAGCCTTTCTTGGCTTTCGAGATGTGGATCTCCCTATGATAGTTGATCCACATGTTAGCTATATCATAAGTTCTTTTCTTTTCTTTCTTTCTCAAAATTTTTGCAGACACAACCAGGCAATTTATTGAAACATATGTAATGGTGAGTTTTTAAGCAATAATGTTGAATAAGCATGAGAATATCTTGATTCACTTGTCAATAATTCTCAGGCCTGGGAAGTAGAGGATATTTCGGAACAAACCAAAAATATAACTGTACGATTAAATTGGGAGGTAGTCTTACCAAAAATATTAACGAAGAAATCTCAAAATAGAGGTAGTCTTATTAAATTGGGAGAAACCAAAAATATAACTGTACGATTAATTTAATGAACAAAAATGTGGAAGACTCGATCATAAAGAACTAAGAAATTTTTAAGATGATAGATGAAGTTTCAGAGACTCGTGATATTTATGAACTATAAGGAGATGGAATTCACAACTCTCCCGACTTTTAAAAAAGTATTAAATGAACAAGCTAATGCCTTTAACGCAATTCCTCAAATAGTAAGTAACTCATATTTACCAACTTATAACCCTAGCTAAAAGAATAATCCAAATCTTCAATGAAAGCAAAATCCTCAGCAGCAAAACAATCAACCAGCCAAACCAATAGAAAATTAAGCATTACAACAATACGTCCAACCAACAACCTCAACGTTAGTGTACCAACCTCCACCTAAGCACAATTTGGAGAATAACATTACATAGATACAACAGAGAATGGATCAAATAGTTCAAGCATAGTAGCAGATCATTCAATCGCAATAGACTATTGATAGTTAGAATGCGACGACCTACAGCAATATTCGAGCTCAGATAAGCCACGTTAATTTAACATTACACACTCAAGAAAAATGTAAGCTTCCATCTCTACCAAAGGCTAGTATTTTAGGTAAAATCGAAGATATAAATGCTATTTCTTCTGCATTTTATAAAAATATAAATGAGATATTTGTTGCTATAAGTTTGAGAAGTGGCAAAGTACTTGATGAGCCCATTTCAAAGAATGACAACAACAAAGATAAATAGGGTGATGATTTGGCACAACACGATAATGCAAATCAGACCACTCCAACTTATAAGCTACATGTATCATTCTTTCAACATTTCAAGAATAAAAATATTAATGCATCTTATATTAATATTCTAAAATCTTTAAACAATTGTAGATTATCATTCCTCTGTTGTGGATCAATAAAGCAAGTGGCATCCTACACTTAGTTCTTGAAGGATTTGTGTATGATTAAAAGACTTCACGATTTGGAAAAGAAGATATTCTTGAAGGGGCAGGTAAGTGTTTTATTTCGCTCTGAGATGCCTCTTAAATACAAAAATCCTAGATGTCCAAATATTTCATGTGTAATTGGTCAGTACCATATTGAAAAGCTCTATTATAAACTTGGGTGCTAGTGTAAATTGTTAGAATGCTCAGTTCACAAATAACTAAGTTTAGGGGGAATTAAGCCAACATCAGTCACACTACAATTAGTTGACAGATCTGAAAAGACATCCTAAAGGCATAATTGAATAGTATTGTTGTAAATAGAAAACTTTTATTTTCTTGTGGATTTTACAGTTGTTGATACTACATTAGTAAATAATACTCGTCTTCAAATCTAATTATCCTCGGGCGTCCATTATTAGGAACCAGTAGCACAATTATTAATTGGAGGAATAGTGCAGTCAAATTATCATTTGGAAATATGACCTTTGACTTAATATTTTTAATGTCTGCAAACAACCGAATATTAACTCTAATGAAGAATACATTAACTCAATCGAAGAAATCCGTGAAATAAGGGACACCATACCTTTATGCATCTCCTATATGTTGGAGGTTATGTTAACAATGCATGATGTTTTTCTTGAAAGACTTAATTTCAATGATGTCGTTCAAATATTGAAATGCATGAATGATGTTCATTATTCATATGTGGCAGGATGGATACCAAAGAAGGAAGTATTTGAAAAGTAATCTCCGCAAAAGAAAAAATTAATTCCTTCAAATATTGAGGCCCCAATACTTGAGCTCAAACCTTTACCTAAGGATCTCAAATATGCATTTTTGGAACCTGATGAAACTTTTTTGGTAGTATCTCAGCTCATCTTGGTAAGAATTTGGAAGAGCATTTGATATCGATACTTTGCGAGTACATGGGGGCTTTATGTTTGAACAAGGCAAATATCAAAGGTACGGATTCCCTTATTTGTATATCGTATCACTTTGGAAGATGGTGCCTAGCCAATTAAACAAATGCAATGAAGGCTTAACTCTACTATGGAAAAGTGGTTAAGGCTGAAGTACTAAAATTTCTTAATGTTGGTATTATCTATCCAGTAACAAATAGTAAGTGGGTAAGTCCAACCCAAGTTGTTCTCAAGAAAAGTGGGGGTAACAGTTAAAAAAATGAGGATGGAGAGATAATACCCACTCATAGTGCTATGAACTGGCATTTGTAAATTGATTACAGGAGATTGAACTATGTAATGAGAAAAAACCATTTTCCATTATCTTTTTTAGACCAAGTGCTTGAAAGAGTCGCGAGTTATAAATTTTTTAGATGGATATTCTAGCTATTAATCAAATCAAAATTGTTTTAGAGGATCTTGAGAAAACAACTTTCATTTTCCTTCTGACACATTTGCTTTTTGAAGAATGTCATTTGGATTATGTAATGCACCTACAACTTTTCATAGATGTATAATAAGTATCTTTAGTAATATGGTAAAAGATTATTGTGAGGTATTCATAGATGACTTCTCTATATTTGATAACAATTTCGAAGTATGCTTGACTCATTTGGGAGCTATAATTGACTGTTGTCAAGAAAAGAATTTGCTCCTCAATTGGGAAAATGCCACTTTATGGTTAAAAGAGTATTGTACTTGGCCATCTAGTTTCATCTAAAGGAATGGAAGTAGACATAATGAAAGTCGAGTACATTTCTAAAATACTAATATCCAAAACCGTGAAGGATATATGCTCATTCTACAATAGGCATCTATTGATGGTTTATTAAGAATTTTAATAATATTGTAAGACCTCTTTCTCACATTCTTTCGCAAAATCTACAATTTGAATAGATGCAGGCATGCCAAATAGCATTCGATACACTCAAAGAGATGCTCATCACATCACCAATTTTGCAACTTCTTGATTGATCGCCACCATTTGAGATTATGTATAATGCAAGTGATTGTGCAATTGGAGAAGCTCTGAGGCAAAGAGGAGATAAGAAGCCCTATGTGTTGTACTACGCTAGCAAGACTCTCAATAACATGCAAACAAATTACATAATAATAGAGAAGGGCTTCTAATTGTGGTTTTTTCTCTTGGTAAATTTCGATCACATATTTTGGGCTCATAAGCTATTGTTTTTATAGATCATTCGGCACTCAAATATCTTCTATCAAAGAAATATGCAAAACCAAAGCTTATTTGATGGATATTACTGCTTCAAGAATTTGAACTTGAAATTAGAAACAAAAAAGTAGTAGAAAATATTGACCATCTTTCTCATCTAACCTTTGATAATGATAAGCTACCTATTAGGGATTCAATCTCAGATGAGCAGCTATTTTCTGTTAAGACTACTCCATTGTACATTGATATAATAAATTTTTCTATTGAAGGTGAGATTCTACAACAAAAGCGCTCATGATAAATGAAAACTTTTACATGGGGTACGACATTTCTTTTACGAGAACTCCTACATGTTTATTAAATATTGCTCAGACCAGTCGTTAAGTATTGTATACCTAATGATGAGATTTAGAGCATCATATCTTTTAGTCATGCAGAAGTTTGTGGTGTATATTTTTTGTCTAAAAAGACGGTGGCCAAAATTCTCTAATGTGGATTTCATTGGCTCACGATGTTTAGAAATACACATGAATATTGCAAATGTTGCGAGTCATATCATAAATTAGGTGCGTTGACCATGAGGAATGATTTGCCTTTAACACCTATTCTTACAATTGAAGTATTTGATTGTTGGGCATTGAATTCATGGGCCCTTCCCTATTTTTAACTGATAAGTTTATATCCTCGCATTAGTAGATTATGTCTCTAAATGGGTGGAAGCCGCAACATATTGAAATAATGATCACAAACTGTAATCGAATTTCTCAAGGCAAGATTTGGATTTCCTAAAGCCATAATAAGCAGTGGGGTTGCCATTTCTATAATCGAGCTTTTGAGAATATGATGAAAAAGTACCACATCATGCATAAAATCTCTACATCACATCCCGCACAATCAAATAGACAAGTAGAACTTGCTAACAGGGAAGTAAAATAAATCTTTGAGAAAATGGTGAATCAGTCTCACAAAATTTGGTCATTTCGACTTATCAATACTCTGTGGGCTTACCGTATAGCTTACAAAACACCCTTGGAAATGTCTCCATATAGAATAGTTTACGAAAAAGCTTGTCACCTCCCAGTTGAAATTGAACACAAAGCGTATTGGGAAATCAAGATATTTAACTTGGACAGCAAGCCTATTACAAAAACTTCAGCTTAATGAGTTAGATGAGTTGAGGCATGATGCATATGTAAAAATGTGCATTTTTAAGAAGAAGATGAAAATATGGCATTACGACTTATTCCCCGGGAAATTGCATTCAAGATGGGCATATGACCATCCATTGCAAAAATCGTCTATCCATAGGGCGCAATTAATATTGAAAATCTAAACAATGGTCACGTATTTAAAGTGAATGGAAAACGACTTAAACATTTGGTTTTCCAAAGCACATGTAGGAATCCCACGACTTGGCGGATCTCACGTCATCTCTATAACATAGGCTTAAAGATGCACTATTTTTGTAGTTTGATATATCATGAGCCGAAAATCGAGATAATATCTTAACTCTCCCTTCCTATTTTTGCTTGTTCTTAACATATTTACTTGATACATCAATTTATTGAGGACAATGTATATTTTATTTGGGGGATATTTATGAAAGTAATCTAGGAATTTTTTGGACCATGACATTTGTAGTGCCCCTAATTCCTAAGCACTTGCATTGGTTTATTACGTATCATCTGTATCAGTCCGAAACTCAAATACTGATAATAGCAAATACTTAGTAAATTTAGTTATATTTTTCAATATAGTCTTCAATTTCATATTCTGCAGAGGGAGGACCTTTTTTCACATTATTTTGGATTTTTTATATTTTTCTTGAATTATTGTGGATTGGCCGATTTTTGGGCATATCTGATTAAAATAATCAAATTAAATCAAAGATTCCAATTTTAACCTCCTCCCAACTTAAAATTTATCTTCAGCAACCTAACAATCATTCTTGACCAATTTTGGATTGAATTGGACTCAGTGACAACTTTGTAATTAAGATGAAGTTTAAGGGTTTTTAACATAACAAAGTAACCATCTTCGAACAGTAGTTTAACCCCACAAATAAATTTAGATAAAATATAAAAAAATCAAACTTCTTCCTCTAATTTTCCTCTTCATTTTTTCTTTAGACTTCCAATCCTAGTTTGTCCTCGAATCCCCTCAAATAAATCGCTAAATAATCAGCTCGATATTGGGCTGAAAATTTATTAATCAGTTACATAAACCTATTATTGAGTTTAACCTCTCCAAATGTGTTTTAATCTTGTCCATCAATGTAGGAAAACTTTATCTAGTATATACCCTTATTTCTTAAAATGATTCTTGAAAAATTTCTCTCTTTTGAAGGGTAATCGCATCAACATCAATTCCTTTCTAATTTGGGTTCAACAAGAGTTAAGAATACGCTCTCAAATCCTTTAAATTTGTGATTTCTTGATGTAATTTCCTCTCTTATGATACCAGAGGTATTATTATTCCAATTTCAAGATTATATGTGTTCAAACTTGTATATATCTAGAGTTTTATTGCATGTATCATGCATGTTACATGTCCATATACCGTATCACTGTCCAGACGTACACAGTAGTCCATTTTAGGATAGCAATAATTTTTTACATTTTAACTCAGATTGACCTCATTCAAGTACTATTAAAAAGATAATTCCATAAGTATAATTCTTCAAGCTACAATAGATTCAAATTTAGTCATTTTCCTAACAAAAATAACTTGGAAATTTAGCTATCGCTGCTATACTAGGTCTGTAGCTCAACAGAGTAAGTCTATGGTAAAATAGTCATAACTTTTAGTTTAGAACTCCAATTGAGCTTATTTAAATATCATTAGAATGCTAACTAAATTATCTGCAACATTTCTGAATCTTAGATTCTAATTTAATTTTTATCCTAGCCAAATCAAACTTGGAAATTTCGATTATTACTATACAGTCAGTTGCAGCAGGTCAATAGTAAAACAATCATAACTTTTATACAAGAGTTCCAATTAAACATATTAAAAAATAATTAGAAAAATAATTAAATTTTCTATAATTGTACCTAATTTTATCCTCAAATTCTATTTTATTCTTAGTCACACAAGACCTAGAGTCTGACTATCCATTAAATAACAGCAATTTAGATACACATGTTATGTTCATGCATATATCTCTTGACTTGTGATATGATACACATGCACTAATCTTAAATCACCCTTGTTATATCACTTGTATATGATGAGTTCCGACCTGTCATAACTCATTTTTGGATATATATGTTATGTTTGTGTATATAATACTTGATTTAAAATATGATATACATTCACACATGTTTATTTACGTATGTTATTAATTATACATGTTATTCTTACTTGAAAATAATACCTCCTGTAGGTGGATATATTCTGTTACTCTTGTACCTTCCAATATTACTCATGTACTTGTCAGTATTATCATGCATGTCGTTTCATATTCACATGGCTACTAATACATGTACTCTTATTACATATG
Source organism: Dracaena cambodiana (assembly GCA_036321105.1). Classification (NCBI taxonomy): domain Eukaryota; kingdom Viridiplantae; phylum Streptophyta; class Magnoliopsida; order Asparagales; family Asparagaceae; genus Dracaena; species Dracaena cambodiana. The sequence goes on from JAYEPQ010000002.1 coordinate 49,268,595, forward strand.
ACACTTTAATGTATTGATACTTAACATTCACTACCTTGTGGTATGAGAAAAATGAATAGTGGAATGAAACATGTATTGTGGGAGTTTTTAGTTCTATCTGATTCTGTCTGGGATGCATTCGCTGAACTACGTATTGGTACTATCGGTTTTAAGTTTGCTTAGTGACACTATCCAGCTCGTGTAGAGATCGATATCTGAGATCATGATCATGGGTATGATTGGGATATCTAGTATGCTTAGAGAAAGCCATCTGACCTGTATGAAGACCGGTATCTGAGACTGTGGTATTAGATATGCATGGTACACTCCTAAACACATGAAAACCATACAGTTCCAAACTAATATGATAGAAACTGCATCCATTTACCTGATCATGTTACTTTATGCATACATTGTACTTCATGATTCATAAGCACGATCATGTTATATTAAATGTACAATGCACGTCATGATTCAAGTTATATTATGCATACCGTGCATGTCATGATTCATATTATATTTTGCATATTTCATGATTCATACGCTTACATCTTTAATATTATTTCCTATTAGCTTTCCACACACACACACTTTGTTATATGGTTCCTATAGAATTGCACAAGTTTGGATTTATATTCATGTTTGAGTTCTGACCCCTGGATTATCACACTTTAATTTCAGTAGTCGTGCTCATAGTGCCTAAGAAAGAGAACCGTCTCTTGAGAATCCCTACTTCTAGGAGTAGACAGAGCATCAATAGCATGCCTCTCATAGAATCTTCATCCTTCTTATGTATATATCATTTTGGCTTGTATATAATATGTATCTTGCATCCTAATTCTGTCTGTGGTATCCAGACACTCTTGTATATATTCAGTACGTATGTTGTTTTATTCTGATATTGTACTTAATCCTACGTGAGCAATATTTTTGTGTTCATATTGCTACTATTCCAGTATACATATTTCTGGATATTACTATATTTATGCCTATGATGTTGTAGCAAATAGATTTAGACTTATGGTATATAACTCGTATTTGCAGCCTTTCATATCTTTTACCTGTGATTGTATGAAAAAAATGACCTCATACACTCCGGTATTGAGAGTGCCTACCGGTGACACTCTATCCATTATTGGGACACACATTCGTGCCCACCAGTGTTAATGGGGTATTATAGAGTTGTATCAGAGCAGCCATTATTTTTATCATATGATCCATGACTTTAGAATTCTGCCACAGTCATGCAATCAATATCCATTAATATTTCATTTTTCTTTGTCTTGTTCTATATTCTAATCTTTGTTTTCGATTTTGAGTCTACTCGTATCTTTTTATTTCCAGAGAAATGACGGCCCGTTATCAAGAGGGGACAACTGTTAAGCGCAAGGAGGCTTCTTAGGGGGAGTGTGAGCAGATGAGAGAACTTATGCATGCCATAATGGAGCAAAATACATTGCTCAGGGTAGGACATAAGGCAGCACGAGATGATCAGGCAGCAACCCAGAGGACAACAACTATAGTGGCTGAAAGGATATCTGGATAACTAGTACAAGATAGAGCAAACAATATTACAGACTTTCAAAGGCTTCGTCCAACATCTTTCTTTGGGACTAGATCTCTACTGGGGGCAAAAGAATGGTTAACTAACATGGAGAACCTTTGAAAGTAGCTCGTATACCACCAGAGAGCCAGGTCAATATTATAAAGATCCAGCTCATAGATTTTTCTAGGACTTCATGGACGTCTGAGGAGGCCTGAATAGAGAGGTCAATGCATGGCATGTTTTCTCTGATGGGTTTTATGTGAGGTTCTTTCCACTGACAGCAAAGGATGATATAGAATGGAGGTTTATGGAGCTAAGGCTGGACGGTGAGATGGTTGATGCATATGCTATCGAGTTTTTGAGACTCAGCAAATTTGCTCCAACCCTAGTGGCTAAGGAGAGAGACATAGATTCCAGCATGGCTTGAGTTTGAAGATATAGGAGCACATGGCAATGACAGTTATGGAAACTTATGCAAAAGTCCTCAAAGCCAGCCAATGTCAGGAACGGCTCACTGGGTGGAGGAATGAAGAGTTGGGGACGTAGAAGCATCCGACAGGCCAGATATTAGGGGCATCGAGCAGTAGAGTCCCTCCTACTAAGCACCAGATGACTCCTTCAATAGTTAGGCTAGCAATGATTTATGGATATTGTCAGTTGCCTGGGCACACTAAGAGTACATGCAGGAGAGCACTTGGGTCGTGTTTAAGATGTGGCACTGTAGATCATTAGGCAGGGGCATGTCTGAAAATGAGGTTTTTTGAAGGTCAGGGATAAGCAATGCAAGCTCAGAGGCCTTCGCAGCTACCACAATATTAGTAGAGAATTATGCTACTTCAATAGCAAGAGCAAAGACTAGCTATAAGATCTACTGGACCAATACTGAGGAGGCCATTGGCACCACAACAGCAAGCCTTTTGTGGAGCTTAGGCACAGGGAGCTCCAAGGTACAGACCGAATTAAGCTTATACCTTGACAGCAGAGGTGTTCTGTACATATGAGGAAGCTATGACTGCTACTATTTTAATTGGTTATATATCTACACATTTATTATTTGACTCTGGTGCATCACACTGTTTCATTTTTTCTATATTTATCATCTAGCATACCGTACTATATATTACCTTAGACTCAGGGCTGAACATTAACATTGGAAATGGGATAGTTGTATCTAGTAAACTATATAGACATTGCCTATTAGTGGTAGATAACAGAGAATTCCATGCTTACCTATTTGTCTTGGATCATTATGGTTTTGATGTGATCTTAGACATGAATTGGCTGAGTGCCTCTCATGAAGTGATTGATTATCATAAGAAAGTCATAGTATTTCAAATCGTTAATCAGCCAAAATTTGAGTTTCTTTGTGGTAGTGGGATCTTAGGACTCTTAGTGGCTAAGGCAAGACTATTAGGTGGAGCTCTCTCTACTCTAGATGAGAGGGAGAGGCAAATCCCTATAATATCTTATTTCATAGTTGTGTTCTCTAAGAAATATAGCTTACATCCAAAGATGAGTGTGGAGTTATCATAGATTTGATTCCTGGGGCTGCACCTATTTCTAGAACCCCATACCAAGTTGGGTGGAATTAGAAGAGATAGTTTAACTAGAAGGGAAGAAAGAAAAAAGAAAAGGCACAACTATTGGTTACAATTTGTGCCTAGTAGACCAGGAATATTTGAACGAGACTTGTTTCAATTTCTACTTAGACTTTTGATTCTAAACTTAAAACTTGAGATCATAAACATAGGCCATATTGCATCCTTAGTGCCAATCTCCAAGCAAGTGTGATTCTGAAAATTGGAATAATTGGGACCTAGCCTATCCTTTGAGCGAGGCCAATAACTATTGCGGATCGGAGCGTTAAAGAGTTCAAGAACCGGAAGCACTAATGGAAAAATAACCCCCCTTATTCTTGTCTTCTGGGATAATAGTTCTCCGGGTGAGTGGCATCGAAGCGAGATAATGACATTCGGTAGATATATTTATTTCTATTCTAATGATATCCGGGTGTTTGTTTAAATTTATTATTAAATATCTACTTCTCCATTTATCTTATTGTTATCTTTTATTTTTTATTTAAATTTTGAAAAAAAAAATTGCTAGTTGGGTTGACTTTAATGCCTCTAATTCCTAAGCACTTGTATTAGTTTATTTTGTATCATCTGTATTAGTCCGGAACCCAGATACTGATATGGGCATGTACTTAGTAAAATTAGTTATATCTTTCAATTAAGTCCTCAATTTCAAATTCTGAAGAGCAAGGATCTATTATCTTATTATTGTGGATTTTTCCAACATTTTAAAATTATTCAAGACCGGCTGATTTACGGATAAATATCCAATTAAAATAATCAAATTAAATTAAGAATTCTAATTTTAATCTCCTACCAACTTCATATTTATTTCCAATAGCCTAGCAGCTATCTTTGACCAATTTCGGATTGAATTGGATCCAATGGCAACTTTATAATTAAGATAAAGTTTAAGGTTTTTTAAATATGGCAGAGTAACCACCTTCTAGTAGTAAAAACCCCCTAAACAAACTCAGATAAAATCTGAAAAATCAAACTTCTTCCTCTAGTGTTTTACTCTTTTCTCTTTAGACTTTCAACCCCAGTTCCTTCTTAGATCCCATCAAAGAAGTCGCCAAATAACCAGCTATATATTGGGATAAAAATCCATTAATTGGCTACATGAACCTTATTCTTGAATTTAACCTCTCCAATTGAGCTCTAATCTTCTCCATCAATAAGGAAAAATATTTTCCAGCACTTGTCCGTATTCTTTAGAGTGATTCTTGGAATTATAATCATATCAATGTCAGTTCTTTTCTGATTTGGGTTCAACAAGAGATAAGAATACACTCTCAAATCTTTTAAACATATGATTTCTTGATGTAATTTTCTCTCATATGATACCAAATATTAATATTAATCTAATTTAAATATTATACATGCCCAAACTTGTTTATATTTTGAGTTTCATTGCATATGTCACACCATGCATTTTACATGTGCACATACCATATCATTGCCCAGACATATGCGGTAGTCTTTCTTAAAACTGCCATAATTTTTATATCTTAAATCTGATTAACCTTATTCTAGTATGATTAGAAAAATAATTCAATAAACTATAATTCTTCAAACAATGGATTCTAATTTAGCTATTTTCCTAACCAAAAAAATTGGAAGTTCAATTGTGCCTACTGCACCAAGTTTGTAGCTCAACAGTGTAAGTCCATGGTAAACTGGCCATAGTTATTGCTCTAGAACTCCAATTGAAGTTATTCAAGTTTTATTATAAATATAATTGAATTATGTACAACTATTCTAATCAAACATGAAAGTTTCCCTTACTATTGTATCACATCAATAGTAGCATGTCCATAGTAAAATAATCATAACTTTTGTTCTAGAGCTCTAATTAAACTCATTTCAAATTCATTAGAAATATAATTGAATTTTCTATAACTGTACCAAATTTTATCCTCAAAATCTATTTAAATCCTAGTCAAGTGAGACCTGGAAATCTGATTGTCCACTGAATCACCGCAATGTAGGCACATATGTTATGTTTGTTCATATACCTGTTGACTTATGATATGATATATATATATATATATATATATATATATATATATATATATATATATATATATATATATATATATATATATATATATGTACACATATTAAATCATCTTTATTATCACTTATATATGGTGAGTTCGGACCTGTCATAACTCATTTTTCGGCATACATGCCATGTTTGTACATGTGACACTTGATTTAAGATATGATATACATTCACACATGTTTATTTACATATGTTGTTACCTGTATATGTTAGTCTTCCTTGGAAATGATAGCTCACATATATGGACATATTCTGTAATTTTCGTGCTTGCTAGTATTGCAATAAGTATCGTTTCATATTCATATGGCTATTGATACATGCATCCTTATTACATATGACACATTTACACATTGATTTTAGCATTTACTACATTGTAGGTATGGAAGAAATGAATGGTTGGATGAAATACATATTGTGTGAGTTTTTAGTTCTGTCTGATTCTATTTGTGATGCATCCACTGATCTTTGTATTGGCATTCTTTGTTCTAAGTTTGTTTAGCAGCAGCCATCTGGCTCGTGTAGAGACTGATATCTTAGATCGTGATCCAGGTTACGCACAAGATATCAACGATACTTAGTGGCAGCCATCCAGCTCATATGGAGAATGGTATTTTAGGCCGTGATATCTGGTATGCACGATACACTCCTAAAGCACGTGAAAATCGTACCATTCAGTTCCAAAATAATATGATAAAATGTGCATCCATTTACTTGATCATGTTACATTATGCATACACTGTACTTCATGATTCATATGCATGATCATATTATATTAAATGTACCATGTACTTCATGATTCATATTATATTATGCATACCATATAGATCGTGATTCATGTGATATTTTGTATACTTCAAGATTCATATGCATAAATATATCATATTATTTCCTACTAGCATGCCATAACACACTCTTATATAGTTCCTATAAAATTGCAAGAGTTTGGATTTTGTATTCTTGTTTGCGTTCTGACCTCTTAAATTGTCACACTCCATGTCTAGCAACTGTGCCCATGGTGCCTTAGGACGAGGATCCACCTCTTGAGGATTCCTACTTCCAGGAGCAAGCCGAGTGCCAGTAGCTCGCCTCTCATATGATCTTTAACCCTTTTGTTTATATATCATTTTGGCTTATATGTGTATATGTACTTTACTTCCTAGTTCTGTCCGTGGTATCCGGAGAATCTTATATATATTCAGTACTTATGTTACTCTATTTTGATACTGTATTTGACCCTACGTGAGTAAATTTTTTGTGTACATATTACTTATTATTCTAATATACTTGTTTATGGATATATCTATATTCATACCTGTGATGAATCAAACCTATAATATATCTCATATTTTCACACTTCCATATTTTCCTGTAATTGTATGAAAAAAACAATCTCGTGCACTCCGATATTGAGGGTTCCCTCCAATGACACCCTATCCATTATTGGAACACCTCAGGCCCACTAGTGTGACTTGGGGCGTTACAGAGTTGTATTAGGACAGCCATTATTTTTATCATTTGATCCATGACTTTAGAATTCTGTCACATTCATGCAAGGAATATATATTAACATTTTCTTTCTCCTTATCTTGTTTTATATCCTAATCATTGTTTTCAATCTTGATTCCGTCCTTACCCTTTTTTTTCAAAAGAAATGACTCCACTTCATCAAGAGAGGACAACTCCTTAGCGCGAGAAGGCTCCTCAGGGGAGTGTGATTAGATGAGGGAACTTATGCATGCCATGATGGAGCAGAATGCTTAAGGCAGGACTTGAAGCAGCACGGGAGGAGTCAGAAGTAGCCCAAAGGAGAGCAAGTGTAGTGGCTAAAAGGATGTCTGCACCACTAGTACATGATAGAACAGTCAAGATTGCAAACTTTCTGAGACTTCATCCGATATCTTTCTCTGGGACTAGAAGTCTGCCAGGGTTGAAAGAATGTCTAACTAATATGGAGAATCTTTTAGAGGTGGCTCGTATACCACCGAAGAGCCATGTTAATATTGTGAAGATCTAGCTCACAGATCTTTTCAGGACTTGGTGGAAGTCTAAGGAGGCTTGATTAGAGAGGTCAATTGCACGAAAGGTTTTCTCGAATGGATTTTATGCGAGGTTCTTTCCACTGATAGTTCAGGATGATATAGAGCGGAGGTTTATAGAGCTAAGGCAAGAAGGTGAGATGGTTGATGCATATGCGATCGAGTTTTTGAGACTCAGCAGATTTGCTCCAGCCCTCATGGCTGAGGAGAGAGACAGGACACATAGATTCCAGCATGGCTTGAGTTTGAAAATATAGGAGTACATGGAAATGACAGTTACGGCGACTTATGCAAAAGTCCTCAGACACAGTCAATGTCAGAAACGAATCACTGGGAGGAGAAATGAAGAATTGGGGACGTAGAAGCATTCGACAGGCTAGATGTTAGGGATATCGAGCAGTAGAGTTCCTCCTGCTAAGTGCCAGATGATTCCTTCAATAGTTAGCCTAGCAATGATTTATGGATATTGCCAGTTGCCTGGGCACACCAAGAGTACATGCAAGAGAGCTCTTGGGTCGTGTTTCAGATGCGGCGCTGTAGATCATCAGGCGGGGGCATGTCCGGAAATGAGGCTTTCCGGGGGTCAGAGATAAGCAGTGCAAGCTTAATGGCCTCCGCAGCCATCGCAATATCAACAAAGAATTACGCCACCTCAAAGCCATTGTCAAAGCCGCTGTCGACACCCCAACCCTGTATAGCAAGATACAAAGCAGTCCATGAGGCATTGTCGAAACCATTATCGAATCAGCTATCAACAATGATTGACAACAACCCACAAGTATAGAAGGACATAAGCACTTAATTTTATCAAACCAAACCCTAGCCTTCCCTTTCAATAGCAGCTCTAGGAAAATCATCCCTTTTGACCACCAAATTCAACAACACAATTTCTTTCAAATTTTTAATGAATCACTAAGCAAATAAGTCTTCTTCTCTTCGATTTTCATGGATTATTTTCCACAAAAAGTAAATTCTTGTCTCAAAAACTTAGATCGAAGAATTATGTAAAGTAATTAGAGTAGATTGAGTAAGGAAACTAACTTCTTAGTGAATTAGAGTTAGTTTGGTTTATTTGTAAGAATTTTTGACGTATTCTTACCAATTATTTCTGTAAAAATCATAACTTGACAAAATTGGAAAAAAATTGTAACTTTTAGCATAAAAATTCATGGATTGCCAAATAATATGCCATACAACAATTTCATCCTTTAAAAAATAGATCAAATCTACAAATTGATATGTAAAACTAATTTGTGTGGATAATTTGTACTAATGATATCTTAAAAATAATTTTAAAATCCAATTAGAAACAAGAAAAATATATTTTGCTAAGAGATGTATTTCTTAATGATTTTCTAGATGGGTCCACAAAGAGTTTCATATAAGAGGGCAAGAGGCCGCCCAAAAGAGACATCAACCTCAAATTCCAAGGCTAGCAAACAAGAAGCATGAAAAATTTGAGCAATTCAAGCTCTAATCTGAAGGAGAGATGGATTATTCAAAGATTTATGACAACCTCTCATTCAAATATTTCATGCAAAAGGTTGGTTTGGAGAATTATACAACCACGAGCATTTATCAGCGTACAATGAGTTCGTTTGGGAGCTCTATGTGCACCTAGAGCCGCCATTGGGAGATCGACCAACATACACAATAGTGAGGTGGTAAGTGGTGCCATTTAACAAGCAGGAGATATTGTTTCAATTTCGGATATCCCAAAAAAGAACGACCATTCTCTGATAGAGTCAACGATACTCCAATAGGTTCCCCAGCCTTCAGAAAGCTATACACGAATCTCAGTAATCAGGCCTTCAACACTAGCTCTGTGAAAACTAGATTGTTAAGAAAGGAGCTAGTGCTAGTATTTCTTTTTTAACAAATATAACATTGCACCATCATCAGCCACAATAGAGCTATATGCAAGGGATGTGGTGCTGATGAATATGATTTTGCAGAGGCACCTATTCGATGTCGCCTCAATCATGTATACCTCCATATCCATTGCATGAGATAGCCCAGAAAGTACATTCAACATCCAAGAGTGGCAAAACCAGTCTTGATTTTACTGTCTCAGATTATGAAGATCTGTTAGAATCATGGGATTGATTTATCGTCAACTGACACAGTGCCTCATTGCATGGAGCCCTAACTAACACAACTACAGGGAGGATTATGAGTTCAAGACCAGAACGACTGTTGTTGCCTAACTCCTAAGAATAATTCGTTGCCCAACTAGTAGGAGCGGCAAAGGCAATGCACAGAACCTATTAAGAAGGGCAAGATCAAGGAAGAGAAGGATCATTATCTCAGGCAGTCCAACCATCTGAGATAACACTCACAAGCTTACATGAGACGATCACAAACATGTTTAGAGCCTCCAGTATAATTTTGTCCACCATTGAGACCCAGCAGACGCACCTCGAGTAATGTCAAGAATGCAACCTCAGACTCCTTATCAGGATGTACCAGTATATAGCTAGAGAGGACACTATCATCACTGATGAGGAGGGATAATAAGGGCAAGCAGTGGGAACATGACTTCCTGCTTATGTCAAAAATGCGGCAACCAACCACAATAGAGAAGGACAATAGTATTAATGTCATACACTATTTATCGAGTGTAATAAGAGGACTGATAAAGCCAGATATTTTCTAAAGATATCCTTTTTATTTATGTATTACTATATTATTTATATGCTCATATTATAGATGCACTGAGTACATTGCATAATTTAAATTGGTGAGGGGGATGGGTAGAAGCACTACTACAAAAAATTTTATTTTATCATATGTACTAAAATTTAACCAAAATACATAAAATTTAAAAGGTATTTTGAAATATTTTCATTTCTTGAAATAAAAAAACAAGATTAGAAGCATTTCATATTTAACACTTGTAGTTTGATGTTTTGAAATTGATACTCATATGATAGTATTTCTTAGTTATTTTTGAAAAAAAAATAAATATGACAATAAGATATATTGATAACTAAGATTAGAAATGAGTATGCACTATACACTTACACGATTAGTCATGAAAAGTTGATAACAATAAGGGAATTCAAAAGGAAATACTATCATCTATAAAAAAAAAAGTGAGCCTGATATTAAGGCAATAATCTTCGATATATAATAATAATAATAAGATAAAAGCAAGTAAATGTTATGTAGTTGGGTTTGTACGCTTTGGTAAGCATGCGGGTTCACACGAACAATGCTTATAGACTTTAATCGCAAAGATAAGCTTAGTAATTGGGCATTTATATCTTGAAAAGAATGAGTTTTCACATGAATGGTGAGTGTTTATAAGTCAAAAATAGAAAAGTAGATATGGAAAGGGTTCATGTGAGTGTGATTGGTGTTTGAAACTTTACTAGTTCATATACATGATTACAAGCGTGCATATGATAGAATAATCATGAGTTAGGCATATTTACGATAATTTAAGTGATCATGATAGAATAATAGAGTATTGGACTAAAGGTGAGATTTTAAGATTGATATATTTTATATATCTACATGCATATTTTTAATTAAGCTTGATATAGACAGAAATGGAAACAAAATATATTTTTCTTAGTTTTTTATTTCTTTATTTTACACTTATCTTTATCTTTTTATTTATTTTTTCCTTACATCTACACTTCTTGATGTTTGTGAGTAACGTCGTTGGATCTCACGAGACAACACTCGTCCACTAGGGTAACTAAGGAATTTAAAGGTTTGTTGTACATACTAAGTGCAATCTTGATTCCTACGAAAGTGAGTTAGAATTTAGTTTTTTTTTCTATAGCTAGAATAATATCTTTAGGATATTTTGAATTTTATTTAGTTTGCTAGAGACTAGCAAAACTTAAGTTGGAGGACGTGATTACGAGTGAAAAGTATAGTATTTTCTATTTATTTTATATATGCATAATCCAATTTTGATGATTAATATAAGGTATTAATGATAGATTATTTTTGTTATTCAAACTCTCTATTTTAAGATTATTCTATTATTTTATGATCTTTTTTTTTATAGGGTTTTAAATGGAAGGAAATTGAATGAGAATCATATCTATGTGCCCAGAAGTTGAATTTCCAAGTCAGACTATCGACAGTCACCTAAAAATGCCGTCGATAGTGGGCAAATCTGAATGATTGTAGTTTTAACCTGAGAGGAGCTATTGAAACTGCTGTCAACAGCAAGTATGATGGAAGCACAAATATAAAGAGTTTTAAAGAGAAAAGAATTTCTTTATAAATAGAATTCTTATACTCAATGTACTCCAAAATTTTGAAGAGGATTATCAAGATTTTTTTTTTAGATGAAAGAAGAGATTTTTGAGCGTTTTTGAGATTTAGTTTTTGTACTTCATAGTTATTTAATAAAAAAATACTTTTCGATTATTTGATTGCTATGAAGAGTATGAGTGGCTAAATTTTTTTATTAGTGTGGATGGGGTAGCAAACCCTAAAATATATATGGTATAATTTTTAGTTTTTATTGTGCTTAATTGTTTTGTATGATATTTGAAATTTGGTTCCTTATTATCATATTAGACGCCAGATATGATTTTTTAGACTTTGATAGTTTATAGTTTGACGATATATTCGTTACTTAGTTTTTGATATATATAATAGACTCTTTTGGATATGGTATATGCTTAGACTTTAAACGATTATTTTTGTTATTCATAGATCATATTTAGGATTATCTCAAAAATTCATATAGGATTAACCGAGGAAAATTAACCAATTATCAAAATCATAACGTTATTCAATTTTATGCCTCAATGATTTATTTTCTAATTGTATGAAGCCACACGATCTATATAACTGAAATAAAATAAATATTAAATCATCCAGCAATTAAATATTGGAAACATTAATGCATTTCGTTAATACAAATCTCTAGTTTATTTTACAATCAATTTCTAGTTAATTATTTTTCAATCGAGTCATAATCTTTAGATTCGTAATATATATTTCTCAATCACAAAGAATCTTATTCTCAATAGAATGATTTTGGGTTTACTGTCCGAGTACTACTTATCGATCTCCTGCACTCGTGAGTGCGCATTTTAGGTCGCATCATAAGACTCCCAAATTCTGTCAAGACTCACCCCACCTACAATAGAGTGCTAGCAATGCTAGAAAGAATACAAGGAGCAAATTCACCGTAGAAGAGTGACAGTCTATTTGGGAGGTTTAGTTTGAAGGAGGGTTTGATCTTTTCATGGCCACTCTAAAATCCTGTCTAGTTTGAGCGAAAGCATGAAGAAAATTTGATGGAAAAGAACCAAAAAAAAAGGAAAGTAAGGCTGTGTTTGGATTGAGGGAAAATGAAGGAAAAGAAAAAAAAAAAAAAAAAAAGGAAAGGGAAAGAGAAAAGGAAAGAAAAGAATATGGAAATTGGTTTCCTTTTTTTTATGTTTGGTTAGAAAGAAAATGAAGAAGAAAACCTCAAGAAAACTCTAAAAGAAAGCAGTTTCTTATATTTGGTTGCTCAATAGAAAATTAAGAGGAAAATATAATTATAATTAAACTATAGAAAATTTTAATATTAATTTATATATTATTGATAAAATTTTTAATTTTTAAATAATTAAGCATATAATAACCAAAGGGTCCAAACTTCACAAAAGTTAAAAATATCTTGGAACTAAAATTACAAGAAAATTTCTGCAGAAAGTTCTCTTTTTTTTCTTATTCTCTCAACTTTCATTTTCTTTCATTTTCTCCCGGATCTGAGTAAGAAAAGGAAAAAGAAAAAAAATCCAATACATTTACTCTTTCTTCCCTTTTTTATTTTTTCTCTAATTTCCCTCTAACCAAACAGTGGAAAGAAACTTTCTTTTCTTTTCTTTTCCTTCATTTTCCCTCAATCTAAGCATAGCCTAAGAGAAGATGAGGCTTAAAATTCTCTTATTCTCTCTTCCCTAACTGCAAGAATATGGAAGTAAATGGTAGTTATTATCACATGGAATAAAGGTAGGAAAGTGGAATGACATGAGAATAAAAAATTTCTATATTATTAGTCTTATTATATTTTCATTTTAGTTTCTCTTTTAAGCAAAGAAAATTCTTTTTTTTTTTTTCAGTTCTTTTCTCTCTCTTTCCTTTTCTATTTCTTTTTCTTTTATTCAATTTCTGTCAAACCAAGCCAAACATAGTGTAGCATGTGAGGAAGGAGAATAAAACCACTAGAGAGAGTAGTAATCCACCACGTAAATGAGCTAGGTCTTTTCACGTCATTTTCTATCAAACCAAGCCAAACATAGTGTAGCATTGTGTAGCATGGGATTTTCATTATTGTACAAACATGAGCTATTTAGGCATAGTCGCCTTTTGGGAGGAAAGCTAGAGAAACTAGTATGTCCTGTACTCCCTACAATATTTTGAAACACTCACTGCAGTTGACCACCAGGTTAAATACAAACAATTTACGCTACCAAAGATTGGATATTCGTAGTTCACTCTTCCTTTGCTAGCATCTTCTTGTTCTGAACTGCCTTGCTTGGTGGGAAGTGCAACCTTACATAAAGAGGCCTTGGCACTCTACTTTCTCGATCAAATCCTCTCACACATACAAATCCTACAAAAACATATATATCCTGTTGTATCGATAAAAGCTGGAATAAAATATAATAGTATCTAATACGAAATTGAGCACAATTGTGAGATAAGATTATAGAAGTATCTATAAAATCAAAACTCTGTTATTCATTAAGGTCGAATTTTCTGTGTCCAACACATCAATATGAAATTTCTGATTGATACTATATACTCTCATCACTCACTATTCATATCTCTTTCTACTCTCTTCTAGCTTAAGTAAATGTTTCTATGAAATTGTTTTTTCTCAATTTCTTCTAGCTTATGAAAATGTTTCTACAAAATTGCTTTTTACCCCTTACCTCTAGATAATGTTGGACTCGGCAGAGGGAGACACTATATATATATATATATATAGAGAGAGAGAGAGAGAGAGAGAGAGAGAATAATACATTATACTTGTTCTAAGAGATGCAAAAAAAAATGGATGACAAATGGTCCAGTCCCACAAAGGTCTCAGTCAGGCAAAGAGCACAGAAAGTTGCGTTTGTGATTGCGACTGATTTAGATTACTGCTTTAACTAAATCAGTAATCTAATCATTTAAAAAAATAAAAAAAAAAAGGGATGAGAACCGGTCTAATCCCACTCAGACATTGTGCACAGCCAGTAACTTCTGTAATTGAATTTAGATTACTATTTGGTTCCAGCTATATTCTTATTGTACCATTTTCCCCTCCTTTTTCATTTTCTTCAAAATTGTATAATCCTCGTAAAATGTACAAATACATCCACTGTGCACTCACTTACATTTAGTAGCTAGTGCAGGAAGCATATTGTAGCGTTAAGGCTCCGGAACATGGTAGTAGCATGTGGTAGGGTGAAAGTAGTATAGCACGCAAAATTATTAGTGCCTTGTTCTCGAGCTAGCACCTATGCTATTAATGTAGGTAGATATCTACAAAACAATACAAGCAAACAACACAAATCCCTCTCATGGGTTTGTGATTTTTTAACACTTCAAATCCATAGATATCTACAATTTATTATTTTGCACATTTATCTCAATTTAACTTACTTTACCCAATTCAAAATACATCCACATTTGTTTATATAATTTTTCCTTCATGAGAAATTTCATTTTATGCATGATATTTATTAGATAGTCATCAATGTTAAAATTGATTTTATTTATGTGAACCTAAAAGTCAACAAAAGCCATGATTAATTAAAATTTGATTTGATTAGATTTAATTTTTGTTTTGAATTTTTGAAATCTTTCCTAACAAACCAGATCATCTCTAATAATTTCTACATAATTATTTGGACCTACTAAAAAAATTCAATTCATTAGATTATTTAATTCTTTTCATGTATTGTTGGTATGCTGAAAATTTAATTGTCTATATCATTAATTCATATTTGGCCCGCATAAAAGTCAATAAAAAAAAATTAACTATACTAGATTTCTAACATGTGGTAAATTGAAATTGAAATTAAAATTGATATTTATCAATTAATGACCTAGCTATTAAAATCCAATATAATTAGTCAACCCCTCCCTGAATCACCATATAAAAGAGGGGGGAGAGAGAGAGAGAGAGAGAGAGAGAGAGAGAGAGAGAGAGATTTAGAAGAGAAAAAAAAAGGAGATAAATGAGAGAAGGAAGAAGAGGAAGAATGGAAGGAATACTTGGAAATTAATTATCTCAAATTTAAGAAAAAATAAGTGCTCTCTGATGCAGGAAGACTAGAGTCGTCATAAGTGCTCTCTGATGCAGGAAGACTAGTCGTCATAAGTGCTCTCTGATGCAGGATGAAGTGGATTAGGATTAGCGATTTGAGAATTTAAGGTTTTGATGGATTAGGAAAGAACAAAAGGAGTTCGGGAATCCACCCAGACGAATCCACGTCCACACTCTCAATGAATTAAAGAGGAGAAATTTTTTTGGAATACGTGAATCCATGTAGGTTTCTAAAGTTCCAAATTTTTATTCATCTCCAAAATACTTTACACAAAACTTATTTATAGGAAAACTCTAACAATAAAGAAAAAAAACAAAATCCTAACAGAATCCTAACAAAATCAAATAAAATTCTAACAGATTTGATTTTCAAAATCAAATGAAATCAGACAAAATTCTATCATATCGGATTTTATCTCCATCAATTCTCTCAGTTTTAAAACATTCATCCCGACGAATGCGGAGATAATAAATGTTAAACACGTTCGAGTTGATTGGATCTACATCCTTCTACAAAGCATTCCAATTCGGCCATCGTGGCTGTTGAGGAATTGTAACTTGTGCATCATATCAAAACTAAGGCTGTGGAAATGGAACTGATTTCTGCAACAAATTTGCTAAAATAGAAGATGAATCTGACAAGTCACCTTCTAAATTAGGTCTGTTTTTACAACAAATCAAATATTGCTTTTAGTTTGCCATAGTTGTCTAAATTATATCACTTTGCATCATGTCATTCATATATTCTGTTTAAAGTATGTGTGGTAGCACCATTAGTGGTAGTAGAAAAACTGAAGAACAATGCATATTTGCAATTTCAAAAGATGACTTTGAAATCGTATGTGTTATCTCGCTTCAGACTTAAAATTGCTGTAATTCTACTGATTTGTAAATACTATCGATAAATACAAATTGTCAATGAAGTTTCTTATGACGCTTTAGCTGGAGAATTTTCTAAAGAAACTACAGGTTTTGAAGGTGTTAATATGAGAGTATGAGGTACTTCTATTAACATCATCACATGAATATGATCATCAGTTGCATCCATAGGCGGCTGAAATTTCGCAGTTGGCTCTATTGAAAGATATTCAGAAATCTGAACTTTTAAGTTTTCAACTTTTACAAACAGTAAGGAAGTTCTATTTAGCACTGATAGTAACTCATCATGAACTTCTATATCTAGTTTAGACTGCAAAATAAATTCACCATCAAAAATAGAAATTGCTGTCATTGTTAACCATTTAACTTTTTTCATCCCCTCGCTCACTGTACTTTCGAAGATATAGTTGTTCGAGTTTTTTGTCGAGCCTAGCAAGTCTTGGGTCGTATATTTGAACCTCATCAATCACATATTGAAGTTTTGCGTCTCCTCTTGAGAAAGATTTATTAGTAACTATTTTAGATTAGACGATATAAACTGATGAGATGATGATAACAAATTTGGAAAGCGGTGTTGAGCATATACTAATTACGAAGTAGACGTTGCAAGATATCACAATACAAACATAGTTTATGATGTTTACTCCAGATATAAGCTTCTTCACCCAACTCCCAACTTATGTCGAACGTAAAAACATTTCCGTACTGGAGTCGGATCTAAATATTAGAAGAAATCTTGCAGATAATTCAAATCATTATAATCTTGTCGATCATTATAACTGTAAAAAACGGGTATTGTAGCATATATACCATGCTCAACTCATGATATTTTAGAATTAGTATTGATTTCATAACCATAGAACCCCATATATAATCAATTCAAAATTAAAAATTTTAGCTCAAAACGTTGAGGAAATACCCAAGCATTTTAGTGGCTGAGAACCGACTCAGATTCGAACTTCAAATGGGTTTCGAATCACAATAATACCCTTAACGGGCCTGTTGCTCTTAATGGGTATATTGTAGTAATAACGGATCTAATTTGCTTCAGTAAAGATATTGCTGGTTGGGGACCCATTGTTGATTTCTGTGGTTGTTGACTAGGTCAGATTGGGATATGTTGTTGACCAAACCCACACCAAGATGAAGTTTGGAGATCCTTTGAGACAAATGCAGCACAAATCTTGGGTGGTGAGGTGGAGGCACTACTGCAGCAAGTGGGAAGGCTGACGATGAATTCTGCTAGTGTGGTTGAGGAGGCAGATTTGTGTATATCTGGTGGAGATTTATGGGGATCCGATGGAGATTTGTGGGGATCTGGTGAAGATTTGTGGGGATCTATTGAAGATTAGGTGAAGATTTGTGGAGATTTGTGAGAGATCTGGTGGAGATTTGTAAGAGATCTGGTGGAGATTTGTAGAAGATCTGGTGGAGATTTGTAGTGGGTTGTTGGAGCGATGAAGAAGAAGAAGAGGAAGGGGAAAGATCGGGGTTTTCCGATTTGATTTTGTTCTTCCCCTTCTTTTTTATCTGAACAGATCTCCCTCTTTTTTTTCCTTCATTTTCTAATCTGAACAAATCTGTTCTTTTATTTTTTTTTTTTCCTCTCATAAAAAGATAAAGAAAAGTAAAAACTAAAATAAAATCAAACAGAAGATGAAGACGGAAGGAAGAAGATAGAGATGGAAATGGATAAGGAGAGTAATTTTAGGCTATGATACCAATTTGACACAAAACGGGAGCGGATTAGGATTAGGGATTTGGACATTTAGGGTTTTTGATGGATTTGTAAAAGAACAAAGAGTGTTAGGGAATCCATTTAGGTGAATCCATGCCCACTCTCAATGAATGCATGAGGAGAGATTTTTTTTTTTTTAGAATACACGAATCCATACAGATTTCTCAAATTTCAATTTTTTATTCATCATTTTTAGAATACTTCATACAAAACTTATTTATAGGAAAACTCTAATGATTAAGAAAAAAACAAAATCCTAACAGAATCATATCAAAATCAAATAAAATCCTATCAAATTTGATTTTCAAAATCAAATGAAATCAGACAAAGTCCTATCATACCAGATTCGATCTCCATTACTCTCTCCATATGCAAGACCATGAAAACCGACCTAACGTATCAATATAGCACTATAATTTTTCTTGTATAGTCTAGGTTTAATCTCCATATTTCTTTACTCCTCACCCTCTCATTATCTCAGCACATGCTAAGCATTGACTACAGAGAAAGCCACTATGATCCTCGAGAAGATAGAACTCAACTTAGAAACAAGCTCCAACAAAATAGTAAGAGGTAAAAATGGAAGGTCGCCATCTCTTAGCAAAATGAGGGCACACTTACTGAAAACTGTAGTAACATTTCCAATATGACAAAAAAAAAAAAAAAAATCAAAATGCAGAGACAAATCAGTTTAAATAGGTTATGCAAAGAACAAAATTTTAATGCATAGACTTCACTGTCTCTTTATCACAGACATTGTCTTAAAAAATGTCCCTATAAAGGTATTGTTAACTGCAATATATGATATGTTATAGAATACCGGAAAGAAGTGCAATTCTTTATTTTTATGGGTTTATAAGTAAAAGCTATATTAAGCCATCACATACCTCTCCAGAAGCATTGTTGTATGTCTTCCCTTGTTAAACCTACACGGTTAGTAATTTCATGTCAACATCTACTAAAATCATACTCCTTTCTACTCACAAATTTAATATATGAAATTCGATATGTTCCAACCTCTGAATATTGTAGATACAGAGGTACCAAAAAATACAGTCCGTCTGGGCAAGTTCCATATCCAGTCTCTGGGGACGTCAATGGGCACATGGCTGGAGCTATGATCCGCAAATACCTATAAAAAGGAATATTCCCACTTTTTCCACAGCTCATTGTAGCACAACACACGACCAACAATTACCAAAAGATAAACCACTTACCTCATTAACTTGGAAATAAGTGCCATTTAGTGGAAAGCTTCCTCTCATTGCTGTTCTGCATGGAATCTGTTCATGTCAATGTAAACAAATTAGGATAACAATTCCATTCTTTAACTTACATACTAATTAAGACAAGTTTGCTACCTTTGTGTCAACAAACAAGTTAAGAGAATATCTATTTTTCCTAGTGCCATATGATGCTCCTAAAACTAAAACGCAAGTAAAGCTAATTTCAAGTTGCACGCCACACTTTAAAATGTCTAATTCATATTTTATTTCCTTTTGAAAGCTGTCAAATGGCATTGTCGTGTACTGTTATTTCTCAAATTGATACAAGACATGAACCTCAGGAAACTAACTTGAGCTTTTGGAACCACATCCTACCATTAAGATATATCCCAAATCCTATTGAAACCAAACTTCAAAAAATGTCTTAAAATGCAATTTCCACGTGCATGTTTTTCTTGGCCATTAATCCAAGTATGGAGCTAAACATGTCTTCTTTATCAAAAGAAAGGAGAGAGAAAAACAATGAATTTCTAGGCAACCTACCCCATCACTATGCTAATAATATGATGATCCTCTAATACGCATTCTTAAACATCTCACTTTACAAGGGTCGTCTGAAAGCCCTTAGCCAATTAATTTGCTTAAAATAGTACAAGTAACTGAGTTCCTTTATGGGGTTAGGCAGCCCTCGAGAGAGGACCTAATGAAACCTTCATCACTCAACAACATCAGGAAGACACAAATACACAACACTTCATCTTGAAGAAGATGTTCATTGTCGTACAAGAGATCATAAAGTCATAGAACCTTCAGATTATAAACTAAAGTCATAGAACCTTCAGGTTATAAACTTTAGTATATGGATAGAGATAGAAATCGTAATGAGCTAGGTATAATCATAAATCAACAATTATTTGGGGATGTAATAGAGGTTAGTAATAGAATTTTATTAGTTAAACTTATTTTAAATAGAGAGATTCTTAATATCATTAGTGCCTATGCACTACAAATAAGAATTGATGAATCTAGTAAACATAAATTTTGAAAGGATCAAAATAAGATAGTACAAGTAATACCACTAAAAAAAAACTATTTATTGGTGGTGATCTCAATGGACATGTAGGAAGTAGTTATAAGGGGTTTGATAGTGCACATAGAGAATTTGGTTCTGAAAAAAAAAGAAACATATAACTCAATTCTACATTTTGCTTTGTCTTATGAGTTAAATTTTAGTGAATTATATAAAAAGAGTTTCTCACTTGATTACTTTTAAAAGTGAATCGAGTACAAACCAAATAAATTTCTTTTTAATTAGGAGAGTAGATAAAAGTAGTTGCATCGATTGTAATGTAGTGGCAGGTGAGAATATAGTAACCAAACATAAACTCTTAAATTTAGATATTCGAATTAGAAAGAGACTTTGAAAGATTAATCGTAAGTTAGATCCTAAAATTAAATAATAGTGATTAGAAAGTAATCAAAAACATTTTGTAGGCAGAGTAGTACAAGAAGCAGATTGGAAAGAGCATGACTATCCTGATGTAATATGGCACAAAATGGCTAGCTGCATTAAGCGGGTAGCTAAGGGACGATGCTCCACCGTATAAGAATACATCATGGTGGAATAAAGAGCTAAAAATGTAGAGATTTGAAGAACAACAATGATGGAACAAACTTTGAGAGGTATAAACTAGCTAATAAGGAGGTTAAGAAAGTTGTTTGGAATACCAAAACTAAATTATAAACAATATACGAGAAGTTGGACAATAAAGAGATAGAAAATGATATATATAAAATTGCTCGAATAAAAGAAGTGTAAAGACTTATTTACTGTAAAGTGTATTAATGATGAGAATCAGAAGGTTCTAAATTGAGACGAAAAGAATAAAGAAAAATGAAAAGATTATTTTGATGAATTATATAATAGTAGTTTTACTCAAAATTTAGAAGACCTTACTATTCATTGTAACTATTCATTGTAAGTATATAAATCATAGCTTTAGAATCTAAATAAAAGAGACTTTAAAGAAGATGAAAAGGATGAAATTAAGAAAAACTGTTAGACTAGATGAGATTTCTACAGAGGTATGAAGATACTTAGAAGAGATGGATGTGAAGTGGCTGACAGATTATTTTAACAAGATTTGGCAAATTAAGAAAATGCCAAATAAATGGAGGAAGAACACACTAATATCTCTGTATAATAATAAGGATGATATTCAGAGTTGTTTTAACTATTATGGAATAAAACTCATGTGTCACACTATGAAACTTTAGAAAAGGGTAATTGAAAATAAATTAAAATAGACTGTTAAAATAATGGAGAACCAATTTGGATTCATGCCGAAGCAATTGATGCCAAAAACTATTCATTTACTTCATCAACTTATACAATGATTCCGAGAGAGAAATAGAGATTTGCATATAATATTTATTGACCTAGATAAAACCTATGATAGGTGCCACGATAAGTGTTTTGGTGGATATTGATGAAGAAAGAGTCTCCATTAAGTATTAATGGCAAATATCAAAATATGTGGTGGTCTAACAAGTAATTTTTCTATCACGATTAATTTGCATCAAGGATCTTCATTGAGCCCGTTCTTATTTGCTATAGTGATAGATGAGCTTACTAGAGCCAATCAGAATGAGATATCTTAGTGTATGCTATTTACTGATAATATTGCCTTAGTTGATGAGACAAGAGTAGGGTGAGTGCCAAGGTAGAATTATACAGGCACACATTAGAATTTAGAGATTTTAGATTAAGTAGGTTTAAAACAGAGTATATGGCATGTAAATTTAGTAAATGTTGTAACACTGGATGGGCAAAAAATATAAATAAATAGTCAGATTAGATATTTGGATTCTATTATTCAGAATGATAGAGAGATCGATAGTGATGTCAACTATAGGATACAAACTGACTGGCTAAAATGGAGTGCAATGAGAGTTTTATGCGACCATAACATTCCGGAAGAAAATTTTTTGTAGGACTGCAATTATGGCAGCTTTATTATATGGCACGGAATAGTAGCCTATAAAGAAATATCATTCACAGAAAATAAGTATAACAGAGATGTGCATGCTTCGTTAGATATGTGGCAACACTAGGAGAGATAAAGTAAGAAATAAAGATATTCGTGCTTAGATGTAGCTCCCATCAATGAGAAGAGAAAATCGCTTATAGTGTTTGGTTATGTTCAACGTAGATCTACAAATGCACTGTATGACAAGGGGAGCTTATCAACGTAAAAAAAGTTAAAAGAGCGAAGAAAAAAAGACAGGAAAAAAATATAGATGGAAATGATACAAAAAGATATGGACTCTAAAGATTTAAATGAGGAGATATTACTTGATAGGAATGAATAGAAAAGGATTATCAACGTCATCAATCTAGCATGATTCTCTTTTGGTTCATATAGCCTAGCCTAAGTACTTGAGATAAAAGGGTTAGTTGTTTTTTTTGTCTCGCAAAATTCCCTCTCTTTTTATTTGGTTTTTGCTTCATCTATTGCACGGGCGCGGGGATTGGGGGTGAGGGAAGATGGGACATGGAAAGTAGCATTTGGCCCTTGTCCCCTCTCAAGCCTATGCGAGGGGGGGATCAAGGCTCTCTCTCCCCCTTAATTAGTCACGACATCAGAGAGATCCATAACTCTTTTAAAGTTTTTACCACAACGAAACATTCAATAACTATCTTATAAGAACATGAATCAGTTGCAATCAGATACACAGATCAATATGCAGAAATCCTAAGCACTCGAATAAAATGTGTGACAATATGATGAAAATAATACAAATTTGTTACATGCAGGAAACTATGATTCCAAATTATGCAATAAAATATAACACAGAAAATTATGTGGCAAATTATAGGTAATGATAAATAAATCCAAATCCGAACAAATAACAAGAATATAATACAAAATTAATAGACTGGGTAGTAGATGCAATTAGGAGTTTCCTCAATGTCATAGATGAGATTGTTGATGAGATTAATAGACTGCCTTGATATGCCCTTACTCGCCTCCACAAAATAAAAAAAATACACGTCCAAAAAATTCAAAATAAATATATGACAAAATTTCTAAAAAAGAAACAAGGGTCATGGTAAATTTTAAAAAATAAATAAAATTTTCATGGTCACAAACTTGATATATTAAATCTTTACATTGAATTTGTGAATATGTAAAAAGGGAAATAAATTTAAAAAATTATTGCATCACAACAGTATAAGTACGTCGCAACTAAATTAGCACGTACTCATCTATTTTCAATCATATATAACTATTTCCTAAATAAAGAAAATATAGCTTAAATCTTACATTGCAAAATCAACTTTTAGGTCCTCCAACGTGCTCCCTGCGATATATACAGTATCCAATCCTTGTTGCCTCTTCTTCATCATCTACTAATCTCTAGAACACATAAGTGCTTACACTTGTTGCCTCTTCTTCATCATCTACTAATCTCTAGAACACATAAGTGCTTACACCTTCTCAACATTCAAACTAGACCAATGATAGTAATTATTTGACCTCCTATGCTGAAGGCATATTCAGAAGCAACAGTTGAAAATAAAATGGTGAGTAGATCTCAGGTCATTTGGCCAACAACTGGAAACATTGGGTGCACTAAACTATTTCACGAAACTAAAATATCAAAATCATCTTCATTACTAGGGACTTCAACTAATGGAGCAGCTAAATGTCTATCAAGTTCAAAAGTTTCCCTTCCCGAAAACGATCCCAATCTACTACCTTGCCAATAATAGAATTAATTAAAGAGGTTTTAGACATAAAACTCTTACCTTTGCTGGGATTAGAATGCTATTGAGGCTGTAGTTGTCTACTTCCATACATGGTGTTCTACTCTTCAAATAAGAATCTAAGATATTGATATAAATCAGGCTTGGCTTGTATGATTTCACTACATGGTTTAGGATATAAAAGTTCAAGATAATTATAAATCTCTTTTTCATTCATACAGGGGAATTAGCATATCGAAACAGAAAATAATTAGATTAGATAAAAAGTATTTATCAAATTTCGCTTGCATTTTGACTATCATGGGACCAAAATTAATATAATCAACACGTACTAAAACTAATTTGAATTTGATGAATCCGTGAAGGAGCTTGTATAATCGTGGGATAATAACAACCTGATAAGATTATAGTGGAAACATTAAAAACTAGAACATTTTGTAAAGCTATTATTAATTCCCATTCATAATTTTAATTCCTTCTAAAGCACGATTGGGATTAAGGCCATTAAAAGAGCAACAAATGAATCCAAAACATGCTTACATCGTGTAGCGGCATGTAACATTAAATATACTGAGTTCCACCTACATTCAACATCTTCGAGCATTTTTTGGCCGTATATTAAATCTCTTATTAAGTTTTTTGCATAGCCAAATTACTTCTGCGGAATTACCAATAAATGCACAAAGATATCTAACCTTTGAAGTGATAATATTCCTAATATTAGAAATAATTAATTGCACAATTAAATTAATTATGTAACACATGCACCTAACATTAAAAAATTCATACACTGCAAAGTCATAACGGAAGGAAGCATGCAAAAATTCCATAGCAACATTGTTATTGCTAATATTATCTAAAGTCTTGAAGTTTTATTGACGCAATTTATTAAAAATTATTTCTGCAGGATTTTAACCTATATGAATATTATCAAAAGAAAAAAAATGAAATCACTCATTTTTTGCATTTGCCAAGCTTCATCAATCTAAAGAGTAGTTATGTAAAAAAAAAAGACGATTTCCTACCTCTAGAAAACCAAATATCAAAAGAGCTACTTTAGAATCAAGATTTTTAAAATAAAAAAATAAATTTTCTATTTCAGTAGCATAGTGGTACATTACATCACATTGGCAAGTTTAACGAGAAAACGGTTGAAAAGCAGGAGTAAAACCCTCTCTAATTACTTCTATATAGTGTAGATTTTCTACTATGGTGAAAAGATCAATTTCCGAAACTGCATATCTAACTATAATCTTACATGCACATGTTCTATCATATGAAAAGAAGATGAAGTACTGGTCATCAAAGATTGCGAGTATAAATTGGCGGATGTCGAGTTGCCTATAAGACTTCTTATGGCACATCAAGTGGGTTGTCTCGGCCGAATGGTGTGCATTTAGCAGTTAGGCGCATACTAAATACTTTGTTTTGATGTTGAGAATGTTGCCGCATTATCCTTAACCTTGATGTATTCGAATAAGCTCAATATTTTGGAACGAGGCCTCTTCAATGGAGGAATAGTTGGAGAAGCAATCAGAGAGCTACAAGCAACTTCAGGAGAGGTAAGACCAGTAGGTGCAACCTCCTCCTCAATGTCAATAGAGTAGAATGATGAAGCCATTCCAAATGGAAAAATCTTTAAAAAAAATATTGTGGAAAGATTTAGAGAGTAGAGAGTACTCTAGTTTTTTTAGCTTGAGAGAGTGATTAGAAAGAATGAGTTTTTTATGTAGGGAATTTGAAAATGAGGTGCACCTCTTTGTAAATGCATCCCCATGGCCAAATGACAAAAATATCCCCTAATATGGTCATTTATTGCTATTGGGGGTATTTTGGTAAAAAAAACTCACAAATCTAGCCAAAATGTCCCAACTAGCCATTAGGGGGTTGCTGGACACGAACTAAGCCCAACCTTGGCCCAGATTTTTCAGACCATTTAGGCACAGCCCTAGCCCCAGCCAGGCCAACCCGACCAGGGCTTTGCCGATGGGGGTGCAAGTCCAGCCTGGGTCAGGACCAAGCCTGGTCAACGAGCCATTGATTGTGTGCTAAGCTTTGGCTAGGGTAGGCCCGAGCCGGGCATCGGGCCTGGTTTTTTTGGACAAGTCTAAATGATTTGATCCTCTTATTTCTCAAACTAAGAGATTCATAAATCGGGATCCTAATACATAAATACAAATGGTCCAATGGAAGTCATTGTAACAACCTAATTTCATCATAATTTACATTCTTGATATTAGATTAATCCCAAAATGAATGTGTTGTGTTTGTCTCATTTTTCTATATTTTTGTGAGTTTCTTAAAATTTTTAAGATAGTCACTTAAAATAATATTATTTTAATCACCGGTGGGTCATACACATATTTTTACTAGTCTCTCTTCTTTTGACTTGTAAAGATAAAATTTGACTTTATTTGCGTTAGTTTAAATTGAAATTATAGGTTTAAACAACTTTAATAACATATTATTATTAGTCATTTATCATATTTCTATTTTGTTTTTATTCACCCATACCTCCTTCACTATGCTTGTCTTTTGGCCAAGCA
This sequence comes from Dracaena cambodiana, assembly GCA_036321105.1. NCBI lineage: Eukaryota > Viridiplantae > Streptophyta > Magnoliopsida > Asparagales > Asparagaceae > Dracaena > Dracaena cambodiana. The sequence goes on from JAYEPQ010000002.1 coordinate 49,295,242, forward strand.
TGACAAACCATTATGTTACCCCCATATCTCTCTTTTGTCTATATCTTTTTCTTCCCTTCTTTTCATTTATTTTCTCTTCTTTATTTTTCATTTCTCTCTTCCGTTTATTTTATTTTTTTTTACTCCAACTCAAAAGAAGAAAAAGAAAAGAGAAGAAGAATAAGAAAAGAAGAGAAGAAGAAAAGGAGAAGTTCTTTCGCCTCAAAATATACTTATCTTCCTACCCATCAAAGCAAGGCAAGTAAAATCACATCCACTCATGTTTTATTTCTAACTCTAATTGTTTATGGTTAATTTAGAATCTTGATTTGTTAAAACTTAAAAAAATAATATCTCTATACAAAAATCTCTATGATTATTCTAGAAAAATAAAAATATGATTTTTACACTTTACTCTATATTTATGTATCGAATTTATCATTCAATTTATAATCTCTCATTCTTAAACTACAAGTTGTAAAGTTAAAGTATATGCTTTTTTTTTAAAATTATAAAAATGCTACCTTTATGAATATTCATCATATTTGGATATACATTTCAATTTTCCATATAAGTTCTTCATATATAATGCAATGATTTTAAATCACTTTCCACTTGCCATTAGACATAGGTGTGTGTGTCTATATATATATATATGTGTGTGTGTGTGTGTATTCATAATCATATTTTAAAGAGAAGATTTCAAATAAGTTTATACATTAAATTGTTAGAATATTTATTTTATACGAGATATTATGTTAGGTCATAATTTTTTTATGCTAATCCATGTTTACTTGAAAAATATATATACATTAGTAAGATTTAATAAATTTGTTACTTTCCATACTATGAAATCATGCTAGAATTTAGAAAATCAATATGTTGTAATTATGTATATTTGTATTTATGTGTAATTTACATACATGATCATTTTCATAACATTCTTTCTAACATTTTATACTCCATCATACTTGCCTTAACATATACATACTAGTCACTTGTACAACATACATGAAAATATGTCGGATTTCCCTTATTAGTACATACACATGTCTTGATAATACCATGAATCCTGACTTACGTATTAATTTGATTTTGACACTCCATCATACTTGCCTTGACATATACATACTAATTACTTGTACAAGATACATGAAAATATATTGGATTTTCCTTTTTAGTACATACACATGTCTTGATAGTGCCATGCATCCTGACTTACCTGTTAACTTGATTTTGACATGGACCATATCTTGCTTGTTACCAGACATGTATATGTATTAATCTTGACATGATTGGTTCATCATATTCTGGATTGATTTTCATGTAATATAACTTGAAACCTTGGGTTATGCGAGAACTAAAGGGTGGACAAATATTGTATCGTAAAAACTTTAGGATAGGTTGCGCAACCGAAATAGGAGTCCATCCGCAGAGGCATCCGGATGGTACTGAACCATCATCTCTTGTTTAGTCCATATTGATGGGACGACCGAATACTCAGTATCGGTATCAGCTTGAGTGCTTAGCGGCACGGCTGGTTCAGCGCTAGCATCTTGGCCGGGCCCCGGGTATGCACGGGTACTATCACGATACGAGTCGATTTCTTCACCATTTAATTCAAAAGATAAAATAAAATATGATATTAAGTTGGACTTGATATGCATGTACATCATTCCTTAATATTATTATTTGATCATTACTGTTTCCCATACATGTGCATATGATTTTTACATCAATTCATATTTTACTTGTTAGTGCATATTGCATGCTCTCTACGATACAGGTCTATTTCTTCACCATTTAGTTCAAGATAAAATAAAATATGATATTAAGTTAGACTTGATATGCATGTACAGCCCTGCTTAATTTTGTTACTTGATTATTATTGTTTTCCATACATGTGCATATGATTTACATTAATTCATATTATATTTTACTTGTTAGTGCATATTGCATGCTCCCTACGATACAGATCTATTTCTTCACCAATTAGTTCAAGATAAAATAAAATATGATATTAAGTTAGACTTGATATGCATGTATATCCATGTTTGATATTGTTACTTGATCATTACTGTTTCCCATACATGTGCATATACTTTTTATATCATTTCATATTTTACTTGTTAATGCATATTGCATGCTCCCTACCATACGAGTTTATTTCTTCACCATTCAGTTAAAAATATAAAATAAAATATAATACTAAATTAAACTTGATATGAATGTATATCCATGCTTGATATTCTTACTTAATCATTACTCTTTCGCATACATGTGAACATGCTTTTTATATCAATTCATATTTTACTTATTAGTGCATATTGCACATTCCCTACGATAAGAGTCTATTTTTTACCATTCAGTTCAAAATATAAACTAAAATAAGATATTAATTTAGACTTGATATGCATGTACATTCTTACTTGATATTATTATTTGATCATTTAATATTTTTCACACATGCGCATACTTTCATATTCACACTCATACCTAATATATTTGTTTATATTACACGCTCTGTACTAATTATTGTTTTACTTGTCGGGTTTGACCCTGAGCTCTCCCACATGCTCAGGTACTGAACATGTGAGCGATAATTCGCCATTGCACAATCTGTACTTTCTAGAGCAGGCCAAGTAGCAGTAGATTTATAGGCCTCCGCTTTTGTATTTTTGGTTTGGTATATATCACCCCTTTGGAACTTTTTTTCTAACTTTTGTATCAGTATTGTACTTGTTGCTTCTTATCTTAGATATGTATATCTTTTCTTTTATATGGCAGTAGACCAACTTCCAAGTTCCTGGTTGATGACTAGTATTCAGTTCCATTCATTTCTTCTTTTACATACTTATAGGCCTCGTGCATGTCGACTCACACGTGCCCGCCGGTAACGCACTCCGTTTCCGTATCCCTCCGGAAAATGGGGCGTTAGAGAGTGGTATCAGAGCTCTAGGTTAATTTAGGATGTTTTTAGGACTACTGCCATATATAAACATGTCCAAATTTTTTTTTGATCTGAAATCTTATCTTGATTCTATTAGTAGTTTATTTTCTATCTTCCCTTGTTTTTTTTATCCATACCATATCTATCTTTTGATTTTTTATGCACCTAGCCTTATACTTCTGCAGTTCGAGTCCTATTGAGTTGACGTGGTAATTATAGAGTTTTATTCTCACTCGACAACAACTATAGTCATTTATTAGAACTATACCAAGCGGATTTATGAGATACTCCATAGTTGATTTTCGATCAAAATTATATACTTTCGCTATTATGAGTCTTACCTATTGGCGTGACAATAATTAATCTGCAGGCAATTATTGCAGTTATTCGCAAGGACCTTAATAAGTGAGACTCATGATATTTTTTCCATCATATATCTTGGATTATTTATCCCACTAGTTTAGATAGTATGACAAATTAGTCAGTTTTCAGCTATATTCTGATTAGAACTATTTTCTCAATAACTAGATTCATATCAATTGATTGATATCTTATTACTCCAATCAGTTAAAAATTAAATTTCGATGACGAAATTTTTTTATAAGGAGGGTAGAATGTAATAATTTAATTTCATCACAACTTACATTCTTGATATCAGTTTAATCCCAAAATGAATATATTGTGGTTGTCTCATTTTTCTATATTTTTGTGATTTTCTTAAAATTTTTAAGATAGTCACTTAAAATAATATTATTTTAATCAACGGTGAATGCTACACTTATTTTTACTAGTCTCTCTTATTTTGACTTATAAAAATGAAGTTTGACTTTATTTTGGTTAGTTTAATTTGAAATTATAGGTTTAAACAACTTTAATAACATATTATTATTAGTCATTTGTCATATTTTTCTATTTTGTTTTTATTCACCCATACCTCCTTAACCATGCTTGTCCTTTCACCAAGCATGACAAACCATCATATTACCCCCATATCTCTCTTTTGTCTATATCTTTTTCTTCCCTTCCTTTAATTTATTCTCTCCTTTATTTTTTCATTCCTCTCTTCCTTTTATTTTTTTTTACTCTAACTCAAGAAAAGAAGAAGAAAGAGAACAAGAATAAGAGAAGAAGAAAATGTGAAGAAGTTTTTTAGCCTCAAAGTAGGCTTATCTTCCTACCCATCAAGGCAATGCAAGTAAAATCACATCCACTCATGTTTTATTTCTAACTCTAATTATTTATGATTAACTTAGAATCATGATTTGTTAAAACTTAAAAAGAAAATATCTCTATACAAAAATCTCTATGATTATTCTAGGAAAATAAAAATATGATTTTTACACTTTACTCTATATTTATGTATCGAATTTATCATTTTATTTATAATCTCTCATTCTTAAACTACAAATTGTAAAGTTAAACTATATGTTTTTTTTAAAATTATAAAAATGCTACCTTTATGAATATTCATCATATCTGGATATACATTTGAATTTTCCATATAACTTCTTCATATATAATGCAATGATTTTAAATCACTTCCCACTTGCCATTAGACATAGGTGTGTGTCTGTGTATATATATATATGTATTCATAATCATATTTTAAAGAGAAGATTTTAAAGAAGTTTATACATTAAATTGTTAGAATATTTCTTTTATACGAAATATTATGTTAGGTCATAATTCTTTTTATACTAATCCATGTTTACTTAAAAAATATATACATTAGTAAGATTTAATAAATTTACTACTTTCCATACTATGAAATCATGCTAGAATTTAGAAAATTAATATGTTGTAAAGTAATCGTTATAAAAGTGTTAGGCTATTTAATTTCCATCTTTGAAATTTAGTACCCATTTATCTAATGTGTTTATATGCATAATTGTATATACATGATTCACATACATGATCATCATAAGTATTTTTACATCTTAATACTCACATACGTGTTTATATATAATTATGTATAATTGTATTTATGTGTAATTTACATACATGATCATTTTCATAACATTCATTCTAACATTCTATACTACATCATGCTTACCTTGACATATACATACTAGTCACTTGTACAATATACATGGAAATATGCCGGATTTCCCTTATTAGTACATACACATGTCTTGATAATGCTATGAATCCTGACTTGCTTATTAACTTGATTTTGACACTCCATTATACTTGCCTTGACATATACATACTAATTACTTATACAAGATACATGAAAATATGCTGGATTTTCTTTATTAGTACACACATGTCTTGATAGTGCCATGGATCCTGACTTGCCTGTTAACTTGATTTTGACATGGACCACATCTTGCTTGTTACTAGATATGTATATGTATTAACCTTAACATGATTGGTTCATCATATTCTGGATTAATTTTCATGTAATATAACTTGAAATTTTGGGTTATGGAAGAACTAAAAGGTGGACAAATATTGTATAGCAAAAGGTTTAGGATAGGTTGCGCAACCGAAATATGAGCCCATCCGCAGGGGCGTCCGGATGGTACTGAGCCATTATCTCTTGTTTAGTCCATGTTGATGGGATGACCGAATACTCAGTATCGGTATCTACTTGAGTGCTTAGCGGCACGTCTGGTTCAGCGCCAGCATCTTGGCCGGGTCCCGAGTATGTACGGGTACTTTCACGATACGAGTCTATTTCTTCACCATTTAGTTCAAAAGAAAAAATAAAATATGATATTAAGTTAGACTTGATATGCATGTATATCCCTGCCTAATATTGTTACTTGATCATTACTGTTTAGCATACCCGTGCATATATTTTTTACATCAATTCATAATTTACTTGTTAGTGCATATTGCATTCGATTCATGTTTTACTTATTAGTGCATACTGCATGCTCTCTACCATACGAGTCTATTTATTCACCATTCAGTTCAAAATATAAAATAAAATATAATATTAAGTTAAACTTGATATGCATTTATATTACTGCTTGATATTGTTACTTAATCATTACTCTTTCCTATACATGTGCACATTCTTTTTAAATCAATTCATATTTTACTTGTTAGTGCATATTGCACATGTAACAACCTAATTTCATCATAACTTACATTCTTGATATCAGATTAATCCAAAAATGAATGTGTTGTGTTTGTCTCAATTTTCTATATTTTTTTGAATTTCTTAAAATTTTTAAGATAGTCATTTAAAATAATATTATTTTAATCACCGGTGGATCCTACACATATTTTTACTAGTCTCTCTACTTTGGACTTGTAAAGATGAAGTTTGATTTTTTATGAGTTAATTTAATTTGAAATTATAACCTTATACAACTCTAATAACCTATTATTAGTAGTCATTTGTCATATTCCTATTTTGTTTTTATTCACCCATACCTCCTTCACTATGCTTGTCCTTTGGCCAAGCATGACAAACCATCATGTTACTCCAAATCTCTCATTTATTTATATCTTTTTCTTCCCCTCCTTTCATTTGTTTTCTCTCCTTTATTTTTCATTCATCTCTTCCTTTTATTTTTTTTACTCCAACTCAAGAGAAGAAGAAGAAAAGACAAGAGATGAGAAGAAAAAGAATAAAAAGAGAAGTTTTTTAGCCTCAAAATAGTCTTAGCTTCTTTAACCTATCAATGCAAGTAAAATCACAACCCTTCTCATGTTTTATTTCTAATTCTAATTGTTTATGGTTAACTTAGAATCTTGATTTGTTAAAACTTAAAAACATAATATCTCTATACAAAAATCTCTATGATTATTCTAGAAAAATAAAAATATGATTTTTTTTATACTTTACCTTATGTTTATATATCGAATTTATCATTTTATTTATAATCTCTAATTATTAAACTACAAGTTGTAAAGTTAAACTATATGCTTTATTTTTAAATTATAAAAATACTACCTTTATGAATATTCATCATGTTTGGATATACATTTGAATTTTCCATATAAGTTCTTTATATATAATGCAATGATTTTTAAATCATTTTCCACTTGCCATTAGAGCATAGGTATATATATATATATATACATGTCTAAGATTTAAGAAATTTGCTATTTTCCATACTATGAAATCATACTAGAATTTAGAAAATCAATATGTTGTTAAACTAATTATTATAAAAGTGTTAAGCCTATTTAATTTCTATCCTTACAAATTTAGTACCCACTTGCCTAATGTGTTTATATGCATAATTGTCTTGCGTGGTTTACATACATGATCATAATTTGCATAACACATTTTAATATTTTATGACTATCATGCTTGCCTTAACATATACATAGTAGTAACTTGTATAACATACATGAAATTATGTGTTTATATGCATAATTGTATATGCATGATTCACATATATGATCATCCTAGATATCTTTACATCTTAATACTCACATACATATTTATATATATACTTGTATTTATATGTAGTTTACATACATGATTATTTTCATAACATTCATTCTAACATTCTATACTCCATCATACTTGCATTGACACATACATACTAGTTACTTGTACAACATATACGAAATTATATCGGATTTTCCTTATTAGTACATACACGTCTTGATAGTATCATGGATCTTGACTTGCCTGTTAACTTGATTTTGACATTCCATTATATTTTACTTCGACATATACATACTAATTATTTGTACAAAATACATGAAAATATTCCGGATTTTCCTTATTAGTATATACACATGTCTTGATGGTGCCATGGATCCTAACTTGCCTGTTAACTTGATTTTGACATAGACCACATCTTGCTTGTTACTAGACATGTATATGTATTAATCTTGACATGATTAGTTTATCATATTCCGGATTGATTTGCATGTAATATAACTTGAAATCTTGGATTATGGGAGAACTAAAGGGTGGACAAATATTGTATCGTGAAAGGTTTAGTTTAGTATAGGTTGCGCAACCGAAATAGGGGCCCATCCGCGAGAGCGCCCGGATGGTACTGAGTCATCATCTCTTGTTTAGTCCATATTGATGGGACGACCGATTACTCAGGTAATCGGTATCTGCTTGAGTGCTTAGCGGCACGGCTGGTTCAGCACTAGCATCTTGGCTGGGTCCCGGGTATGCACAGGTAGTTTCACGATACGAGTCATTTCTTCACCACTTAGTTCAAAATATAAAATAAAATATGATATTAACCTAGACTTGATATGTATTAGTCTCCGTACTTGATATCGATCACATACGATACAGATCTATTTCTTCACCACTTAGTTCAAAACATAAAATAAAATATGATGTTAATCTAGACTTGATATGTATTAGTCTCCGTACTTGATATCGATCACATACAATACAGATCTATTTCTTCACCAATTAGTTCACCATGCACGTGCATATGCTTTTTATATAAATTCATATTTTACTTGTTAGTACATATTGCATGCTCCCTACCATACAAGTCTAGTTTCACCATTAGTCTCCATACTTGATAGCATGTACATTCTTTCTTGATATCATTACTTAATCATTTAATATTTTCCACATATGCGTATACTTTCATATCCACACTCATATCTAACATATTTGTTTATATTACACGCTCCGTACTTCTTATTATTTTACTTGGCGGGTTTGACCCTGAGCTCCCTCACACGCTCAGGTACTGAAGATATGAGCGAGAATCCGCCACTGCATGATCCGTACTTTCTAGAGCAGACCGAGCAGCAATAGATTTATAGGCCTCCGCTTTTGTATTTTTGGTTTGGTATGTATCACCCCTTTGAGACTTTATTTCTAACTTTTGTATCAATATTGTACTTGTTGCTACTTATCTTAGACATATATATCTTCTCTTTTATATGGCAGTAGACTAACTTCCAAGATCCTGGTTGATAACTAGTATTCAATTCCATTCATTTCTTCTTTTACATATTTATAGGCCTCGTGCACGTCAACTTACACGTGCCCGCCGGTAACGCACTCCGTTTTCGTATCCCTCCGGAAAATGGGGTGTTACAGAGTGGTATCAGAGCTCTAGGTTAATTTAGGATGTCTTTAAGACTACTGCCATATATAAATATGTCCAAATTTTTCTTTGATCTGAAATTTTATCTTGGTCATATTATTAGTTAATTTTCTATCTTGCCTTCTTCTTTTATCCATACCATATATATCTTTTGATTTTCTATGTACCTAGTCTTGTACTTCTGCTGTTCGAGTCCTATTGAGTTGACATGGTAATTATAGATGTTTATTCTCAGTCGACAACAATTACAGTCATTCATTAGAATATAGCAAGCGGATTTATGAGATACTCCATAATTGATTTTCGACTAAAATCATATGCTTTCGCTATAATGAGTCTTATCTATTGGCGTGGCAATAATTGATTTGCAGGCAATTATTGCAGCTATTCGCAAGGATCTTAATAAGTGAGACTTATGATATTTTTTCCATCATATATCTTTGATTATTTATCCCACTAGTTTAGATAATATGACAAGTTAGTTTTCAATTATATTCTGATTGGAACTATTTTCTCAATAACCAAATTCTTATCAATTGATTGATATCTTATTACTCCAATCAGTAAAAAAAAATTAAATTAAATTTCGAGGACGAAATTTTTTTGTAAGGAGGGTAGGATGTAACCTAATTTCATCATAACTTATATTCTTGATATCAGATTAATCCCAAAATGAATGTGTTATGTTTGTCTCATTTTTCTATATTTTTTTTATTTTCTTAAAATTTTTAAGATAGTCATTTAAAATAATATTATTTTAATCACCGGTGGGTACTACACATATTTTTACTAGTCTCTCTACTTTGGACTTGTAAAGATGAAGTTTGACTTTTTTTAGGTTAATTTAATTTAAAATTATAACCTTAAACAACTCTAATAACCTATTATTAGTAGTCATTTGTCATATTCCTATTTTATTTTTATTCACCCATATCTCCTTCACCATACTTGTCCTTTGGCCAAGCATGACAAACCATCATGTTACCCCATATCTCTCCTTTATTTATATCTTTTTCTTCCCCTCCTTTCATTTGTTTTCTCTCCTTTATTTTTCATTCATCTCTTCCTTTTATTTTTTCTACTCCAACTCAAGAGAAGAAGAAGAAAAGAGAAGAAAATAGGAAAAAAAGAATAAAAAGAGAAGTTCTTTAGCCTCAAGATAGGCTTACCTTCTTTAACCTATCAAGGCAAGTAAAATCACATCCCTTCTCATGTTTTATTTCTAATTCTAATTGTTTATGGTTAACTTAGAATCTTGATTTGTTAAAACTTAAAAACATAATATCTCTATACAAAAATCTCTATGATTATTCTAGAAAAATAAAAATATGATTTTTTTTTATACTTTACCCTATGTTTATATATCGAATTTATCATTTTATTTATAATCTCTCATTCTTAAACTACAAGTTGTAAAATTAAACTATATGCTTTATTTTTAAATTATAAAAATACTACCTTTATGAATATTCATCATGTTTGGATATACATTTGAATTTTCCATATAAGTTTTTTATATATAATGCAATGATTTTTAAATCATTTTCCACTTGCCATTAGAGATTAGATATATATATATATATATACATTTCTAAGATTTAACAAATTTGCTACTTTCCATACTATGAAATCATACTAGAATTTAGAAAATCAATATGTTGTTAAACTAATTATTATAAAAGTGTTAAGCCTATTTAATTTCTATCCTTACAAATTTAGTACCCACTTGCCTAATGTGTTTATATGTATAATTGTATTGCGTAGTTTACATACATGATCATTATTTGCATAACACATTTTAATATTTAATGACTATCATGCTTGCCTTAACATATATATAGTAGTAACTTGTACAACATACATGAAATTATATATATGTTTATATGCATAATTGTATATGCATGATTCACATATATGATCATCCTAGATATTTTTACATCTTAATACTCACATACGTATTTATATGTATACTTGTATTTATATGTAGTTTACATACATGATCATTTTCATAACATTCATTCTAACATTCTATACTCCATCATATTTGCATTGACACATACATACTAGTTACTTGTACAACATATACGAAATTATACCGGATTTTCCTTATTAGTACATACACGTCTTGATAGTGCCATGATTCTTGACTTGCCTGTTGACTTGATTTTGACATTCCATTATATTTACTTCGACATATACATACTAATTACTTATACAAGATATATAAAAATATTCCGGATTTTCCTTATTAGTATATACACATGTCTTGATGGTGCCATGGATCCTAACTTGCCTGTTAACTTGATTTTGACATGGATCACATCTTGCTTGTTACTAGACATGTATATGTATTAATCTTGACATGATTAGTTTATCATATTCCGGATTGATTTGCATGTAATATAACTTGAAATCTTGGGTTATGGGAGAATTAAAGGATGGACAAATATTGTATCGTGAAAGGTTTAGTTTAGCATAGGTTGCGCAACCGAAATAGGGGCCCATCCGCGGGGGTGTCCGGATGGTACTGAGCCATCATCTCTTGTTTAGTCCATGTTGATGGGACGACCGATTACTCAGTAATCGGTATCTGCTTGAGAGCTTAGCAGCATGGCTGGTTCAGCGCCAGCATCTTGGCCGAATCCCGGGTATGCATGGGTACTTTCACGATACGAGTCATTTCTTCACCACTTAATTCAAAATATGAAATAAAATATGATATTAACCTAGACTTGATATGTATTAGCCTCCGTACTTGATATCGATCACATACGATACAGATCTATTTCTTCACCACTTAGTTCAAAACATAAAATAAAATATGATATTAACCTAGACTTGATATGTATTAGTCTCCGTACTTGATATCGATCACATACGATACAGATCTATTTCTTCACCAATTAGTTCACCTTGCACGTGCATATATTTTTTATATAAATTCATATTTTACTTGTTAGTACATATTGCATGCTCTCTACCATACAAGTCTAGTTATTCACCATTAGTCTCCTTACTTGATAGCATGTACATTCTTTCTTGATATCATTACTTGATCATTTAATATTTTCCACACATGTGCATACTTTCATATCCACACTCATATCTAACCTATTTGTTTATATTATACGCTCCGTACTTCTTATTATTTTACTTGTCGGGTTTGACCCTAAACTCCCCTACACGCTCAGGTACTGAAGATGTGAGCGAGAATCCGCCACTGCATGATCCGTACTTTCTAGAGCAGACCGAGCAGCAATAGATTTATAGGCCTCCGCTTTTATATTTTTGGTTTGGTATGTATCACCCTTTTGTGACTTTATTTCTAACTTTTGTATCAGTATTGTACTTATTGCTCCTTATCTTAGACATGTATATCTTCTCTTTTATATGGCAGTAGGCTAACTTTCAAGATCCTGGTTGATGACTAGTATTCAATTCCATTCATTTCTTATTTTGCATATTTATAGGCCTCGTGCACGTCAACTTACACGTGCCCGCCGGTAACGCACTCCGTTTTCGTATCCATCCGGAAAATGGGGCGTTACAGCACACTCCCTACGATAAGAGTCTATTTCTTCACCATTCAGTTCAAAATATAAACTAAAATAAGATATTAATTTAGACTTGATATGCATGTACATTCTTACTTGATATCATTAATTGATTATTTAATATTTTCCACACATGCGCATACTTTCATATCCACACTCATACCTATTTGTTTATATTACACGCTCCGTACTTTTTATTGTTTTACTTGTCGGGTTTGACCCTAAACTCCCCCACACGCTCAGATACTAAAGATGTGAGCGAGAATCTGCCATTGCACGATCCGTACTTTCTAGAGGAGGCCAAGCAGCAGTAGATTTATAGGCCTCCGCTTTTGTATTTCTGGTTTGGTATGTATCACCCCTTTAAAACTTTATTTTCAACTTTTGTATCAGTATTGTATTTGTTGCTTCTTATCTTAGACATGTATATCTTCTCTTTTATATGGCAGTAGACTAACTTCCAAGATCCTGGTTGATAACTAGTATTCAGTTCTATTTATTTCTTCTTTTACATAGTTATAGGCCTCGTACACGTCGACTTACACGTGCCCGTCGGTAACGTACTCTGTTTCTGTATCCCTCCGAGAAATGGGACGTTACAGTCATCCACGCCACTGATCCAAATATCATTGGTATCCTCCATTAGTTGTTGACATGATCTCATGATCCAGAATACCTCATTATGTTTTCCTTGGTAGACTTGGTAGTGATAAACGAATCGGAAAAAGGCCATTGTTCTGAAGAAGTTGAGAAAGATCGAGAATAACAGCTAGGCACTCAGATGGAGCGAATACAGAGTCAGACCTCGATGTTGAAAACTGAATTGAGGTAAAGATATTGGGGAATCTCAAGTTCATAATCATTAAAACCAAATTTATTCAGAACACCTTCGGACCGACTCGTTAACCATAAAACTTCCTCAAAGTTTGTGGACTGAACCTCTTTGGTCATATTTTATCATTAACTCATCTCCAACTATAAATTCTAACAATCGTTTGTACAAATCTTCTGCAAATTTATAATTATCATTTCCAACTACTATTTTGTCGATGAATATGATCATGCAAATCATGCAAATATTATGCAAAATACTTGGCTAAGGCACTAGACCAGTCACCTATGGAAAGATGAAGGAGATCTATAGGTTTCCTAGGGTTGCAGCTATCTCGAAAGGACACAAACTTGTAGACCTATTGACCGAACTTCTATATGCAAATTCTGCCACAGGTAAAATAGTATCCTATATAGTCAAATGCTCACCCACTAGACAACCAAGACTTCAACTTACTATCACAGTTTGACTATCAGTATGCGGATGATATGCTGTAGAAAACTTAAGGGCAGTACCTATTTTCTTCCAGAGCTATCCAAATTTGACGTAAATCGATTTTTTGATAGAAACAATCAACTTAGGAAGACATGTAATGGACAACCTTTGCACAAAGCATACGTGCAACACATGCGGCTCTGCTGTTTTGCTACAAAGAATTAAATGTGACATCTTAGACACCTATCCACTACAATCAAGATCAAATCTTGCCTCCTAAGTGTATGAGGGAGTCCTAAAATCCATTATGAGATGCTACCAAGGAACAAAGGATATGATTAAATGTATAAAGTCTTGCGTTCTGCTTCCTACTATTGATAACCTACTATTGATAACCTGACAAACTCAATAATGTGATCTCTCACAACCTCACGCTTGACACTAAGCCAATAAAACATATCCTCTACCAGGATGATAGTCTTATCATGACTAAAGTGTCCAACAATCCTTTCTGCATGTATCTCCCAATCAAGTAATTACACAAAGGTAAATATTGGAAATAATAAATAGGTGCACCGAAATAAGAAATCATTAGCAATGGTGAATCCCTCAATAGTGGTAGTGGATCCTTAGTCAACAAAGTGTAGATATCACTAAAGTCCTGACAAGATGCATACTTCTATATGATACACTCGAAATCAAACACCTTTGCACTCATCTTATGTGAAGTGCAAAGTTTTCTACTTAAAACATCAAGAGCTTTATTATCCACATCAAAAGAGTACTTGAGTATGAAAGTGTACTTCTAAATAAACAAGCCACTTGATGTGTCAATGTTCTACTCTCTTCTCTGAATTGATAAAATTATAGGGCTCGATGGTCCAAGTGAAGAGTAAACACTTTGGATAGCAACTAGTAATACCAATGATACAAATTACAAACTTGGCATTACTGCATAAAATTGCGATCCCAGATAGCATAACACTGTTTCGCCTCATTCAACTTTACGCTACAGAAAAGTGATAAAATAATTCTCTTGGCTTAACACACTACCTATACCTATGCACTTTCAGGAAATCAAGAAGACAAAGGACGGGGCAGTAATCAACTTCTTAATTTTCTTGAATATCATAGTTGCATATCTAATCCAATTGAACTCCCCTTTTTTACGACAATTAGAGCCACAATGATCTACACCTCACCAAATCTCCTATAGAATGTGGCTAGGCTATGTAAACTCCGGACTTCATGGGTCATCTACAAGTAAGCTATTCTCTAATGGCAATAACTTTGTTAAGATCTAGAACTAATCTATCTTTAGATACGATGAACCCTACAAAGTGAACAGTGGATAAAAACACACATTTCTTCAATGGGAAACTTCTTGCGGAGACTCTAAAACCTGTGTCAAATAAGAAAGATGCTCTTTCAGGATTCAATTAAAGACGAGAATGTTATCAAAGTAGACGACAACAAATCAACCTACAAAAGGATTCATATCAAGGTCATGAGTCTCATAAACGCTCTAGGCACATTAGACAAACCAAAGGACATGAACAACCACTCATAAAACTCATCCCTAATCTTAAAGGTAGACTTCCACTTGTCATCCCCACGAATACGGATCTTATAATACCTAGTATGAAAATCTATCTTCGAGAAGATACGAGATTCAGCCATTATATCCAGTAAATCAACTTTAGGAATGGAAAACATATGCTCAATAATAATCTTATTGATGGCATGACTATCCACGCACATTCTTCAGTTCCCATCCTTAGACATGAGTAATGTAGGAACAACACATGGACTCAAACTCTCTTTAATAAAACCTTTCCACAATAATTCTCTCTCATGTATATAGGTTATTAGATTTATGAGCTAACCAATTAGCTCATATTTGTTTTTCACAAACAAAAGAGAATCCTATATTACTTACTAGGTGATATTTCTAGACCAAAATATCAGGTGATATCTCCCCTTTAAGTAGTCATATTGATCCATTTCGGTCCAAAACAATACAGTATAAAAAGATACATATTGTACCAGTTTGTGGCAGAAATCTGAACATTGTCGAATTTACCAATATATCGGTAGATATTTAAAGCACTAAATCAAGCTTCGAAGCAGACCCAACTTCATTCTTCCATCGTGGAAAACGAGGTGGGCAATTAGCGCATTGCTGGCTAGTGAGCTTTGACAAGATCAAGCAGTATCGACGACAGTTGGCTAATCATTGTTATCACAATGTCTGCAAGGCCAATAGGTGGCCCCGACAAATGGAGAATAGGTAGAGGAGACGATGACTTTTAGAGCAGGTCAAAAACGGGGGGTCAGCAATGGCACGGGGAACTTCAGGCAGCAGTGATTGAAACGGAGGGCAACATCGACGGTAGCGGTGGCCAATGCGAAGTTACGACTGTTGGGAACTTCAAATGGGAATCGGTAGTAGAGCAATTGAATGAGAACTTGATGCTAGTGGTGGAATCGGGTTGTCGAATTGATAACCTAGACAAAGACATTTTTCTGTTTCTTAGATAAATTCTCGTTTTTTCTCTTTTATTTTTTTGCCTTTAACTGAAAGTCAAAAGAGAAGGAGATAAAAGAAAAAAGGATTGAAGATGGAGAAAGGTCTAGGATTTGTTGCAGAGAAAAATTAATAGTTTAATTCTAATACCAATTTGACGCGGCACAGAAGTGAATTAGAGTTTGATAATGAAGAAATAATGGTTTAATGGTGGAAATTAGGAGTTTAGAGGAGAACAAAAGGGTTCAGGCCTCACAGTTTAATGGTGGAAATTAGGAGTTTAGAGAAGAACAAAAGGGTTCAAGCCTCAGTACTTAAGAGAATCCATGTCGACTCTCCACAAATCTACAAAGAAAATTTTCAAAGAAAATATAAACATGCTAGGGTTTTTCAAAAGTTAATATTATACCATACTTATTTATATAAAACTACGTGCATAAGATGTACAAATAAACCAAAATCTAATAATTAAAAAGATCATAATCTAATCTACTTAAATCTCTAATCAAATCCAATTATATCTCTAATCAAATTCTATCTTGGCCTTTAATTGTCTCCATCAATAGCCCTCCCTTCAAAAACACAAAATAAAACCTTCGAACCAAGATGACCATAAAATAAGATTCTTCTCTAGATCAGCCACATGCCAACAAGCTTTTATAGTCCTTGCTACATATCAAGCATCTTGGTTTGAATAGAATCAATTCCAAATGTCCTATCAGTTACGATTGGTAGACACGAACACAAGGGTCGTGCTCCGACACAGACACATGATGCTGGAAATAGCAATTGTCCAAAACGTGAACACACAGATACCCTTATATATATGGGACTAGCAAGAATGGACACGGACACAGATTTGGAAACGGATATAGATGCGAACACGGGTTATAGCATATAAGAAAAATAAGGACATACATACGGAAAGGGCATGAAAAAAAAAAATATAAATATGAGTATATATTTTCTATTATTGACATAATAACTTTACTAATAATTGAAAACAAAAGCATTGACAATGTATAGATTTGTGTATATTCATTTCTTTATAAAGAACAAGCATCACCATCAACTATGCATCTTTCTTCCTCCCCATCTATATGCAAATAGATAAAAAGAAAAGTAGTGATGATAGCAAGTTATGGATCAGCATAGAGTGTGAACATAAAAACTATTTCTTCAGCTACAGAAACTGAATAAGACTCATGTCCATGAAAAAACATTTAATTATAACTTCATAAAACTAACTAAATATAGATAGATTTTACCAATTTAGCAATATTTATTTTTAATTTTCTCAGACTATTTCACTCTATTTTCCAGACACATCTACAAGAAGAAAGGACACAACAATAACATAGTATTCATTCCATTATTTATTGGACACACCAAGTGGTGTATCCGGCAAGGTTTTTAGCATGTTTGTGGTGTGTTTGCATCAAAACATGTCGACACGAACATATCTTCAGCAAACGTGTCTTACTTTAAATAATGCAACATCTCTAGTAAACTACATGAGCTAGTGATTAAAAAAAATAATAAACCCCTTATTCTTGTTTAATTTTTTTCCATCATGATCTTCATCTTCTTAGCTTCTTTAGGATCAAATATTATAGATTTTATTTGCCCTCTCATCAAATAGACATAGTATGTTGTATCCACCAAAAACAGTTAATTTTATGGACTTAATGAAAACAAAATAAAAACTAAAATCCACGACATTGGGTATGAGAAAACTTTAGGAGGTTGAGATCATAATCCAAAAAAAAAAAATTTGCAATAAAATATATGAGAGTAAAAACGGAATGCAGCGTAAATAACTTACATGAGCTGTCAGCTAATTTCAATTATTTTCTATATATATTCTGTCAAAGTACATGACATTTGATTCCTAAATATCCACATGATTACGCATCATCCATAGAAGGAACAAATTTGAATAATCTACTAACTAATTAGTCTTGGTCAAAGGAGACGCAACAAACTCAATCTTATATATAACTTTCATGTTTGAATTTTGTTGAACATTTGTAAGTGTTGACCACAGAAAGCCACACATCAGGTGTCCAAGTGCGCCAAAAACAACAATTTCATTCGAAGAAGTGTCCTATATAACATATCTTATCAGAATTCACACCTATACTCATCTATGAAGTACATATACTTCAAAATGAGTATCGTATATTTATCGGAAACATATAGGTCATTGTTGCTTGCATAGCAGTAGCCAATAGTATTAGACACACCAAAATCTTGTTAGATTTTAAGAATCCAAAGATTTGCACATTGAAGCCATGTTCGCTTTCAAAAACTCATATCAATTGAGTGTCGGATTCACGTCCGCTTTCAAAGTATCACTAAGATCTCATGTTCAAGACTTTTAGAGTCATATATTGCCTAAAATGACATAAAAACTTCTAATATAAAAAAATACTAAGTTAATTAGCTCAAATGTCTTACAAAGGTAGAGCCTTCAAATATTTTATTCAAGGTACTAACTCATTGAATTAAATTTTAATTTTTTTTCCCTTAAAAGTTACATGAATAGAATCAATGTTTTAAAACAATTACATTTTTTTTGCTTCTACTTCGAAGAAAACATGTTTTAACCATTTCGAGTTTTGACGCTATTATATATATCATATGCATAAATACATGCATATTTATGTCCACCATGTCTCCTTGTCCAACCTTTTTAGGGTTTGTTGTGTCCAAGGATACATGTTAGGGTGCACGACAAAAAGAACCATAATACAATGGTGTACATGAAGAGTAATTCAGACAAGTGCATTAGCAACAATAAACACATTCCTTTTTTGGGTTATTGGTATAGATTGAAGTCAAAATTTCGCTCCACATGCTCTGCGATTTAGTAAATGTACTCTGATCTAGGAGCAATACCAAAGTGTTTGAAAGAAGGGTTGCCCTGAATTAGCCTTGCCTCTGGGCTAAATCAGCCTATGTTAGATGGAGCTATCGTTCCCCTGCAAGAGTCAAATATGAGACGTCATACACCTTTAAAAAAGAGATTCTTTTGAGTCTCTTGTACTCATTAGGCCTAACATTAAATGGACAGGTATTTACCTCCTCAATTAACAATTCATTTGTGGACTCTATTTGTCACCTGAATTTTCGTACTTGAAACAAACTGAACAAAATATTTGTTAGGCTATTTTCTATTGTTCCCTCGAATCATGGAGTAAGATATTGATTTCACAATAAGATCAATTATGCTCATTGCATAATGGGCTCGTTAAAGCATTGGCACACATGTCAACGAGGTACCCTATTTAACTGAGCTATAGCCCTTGTCATAGGTATCTTAATATATTGAAAATTGTGATGTATAATAAATAATATATAGGACCCCATATTATAGCTCTCTAATCCGTTTCCTCTCGGCGGATTGGTATTGCTTATAAATAATATTCCACATATAAGCCCGAAGATGATGGGTCCTTTTTTTAATGATAAACAACCTGCTTAACTGAGTGGTTAGAGTATTGTTGTCATATGACATGAGTTACTAGTTCAAATTTAATAGTAGGTAAAGCTTGTTACACACCAAAAACCATGATATCTAATAAGTTTCTCTACCTATCTCTTTTCATTGCATCGTCTAGATTTCATTGTGTTCAATCAAAATATCATTTAAATTGTGATGTATAATAAAGAACTTCGTTTATTATGTTATTAAGTCACAGCCTCTACTCGTGGCCTAACTCGTATGAGAGATAGAATAGCCTCAATTACTTGTCTTTTAAACTAAGCCCTACTCAAGTTAGCTTCAACTATTTGACGAGCTTGTTGAGCTTCTTGAGAATCAATGTCAGTACTCATCTCTACATCATTTCCTAAAATAGTGATCTCATTATTACTTATTCTAGCGAAACCACCTATCAGAGCCACCATTAATCATTGGCCGTTTCGACGTATTCTCAAAAGACACATAACCACAGTTGTGGCAATCGTGGTGTAGATCAGTAATATGCCAATTTGGCCACTATAATATAAGATTCACATAATGATTGTTTCAGTACCTATGGGCCAGTTTCCACTACATAGCACGGGGTACAATATACATTTGTCATTTTTGTGCACGTTAGTAGTTCCTCTACCAGATAGATGAACCGGTTCACTATTTGATCCAGAGATAAAGGCTGTTGGTTGAAATACTGGTTGTTGTTCGTGCCTTCAACCATATCCACATTAACATTACAGAGAACAGTTTTGTGAAGTAATGAACCAACCTTCTTCATTCTCGTTATAGGTTCTTTAATATGAGTGAACAAATAAATGAGGTTACCTTGGCCAAAACAAATTTGGTTCCATAGGCTGACTTGCTGTAAAAATCCCAGTGCGTTTGGTTACCAGTATGGTACATGCTCCTCCATGACTAACAGGGTAGCTCAATCAACACAATCCCATTTACATTATCAGACAATGACAATAATATACTAATGCTCTTAAGATTCTTCCTCTTTTCCATCTTCTTCAAATTACTATACTTGGCATGCCTCTTATGATGACCATAATTCAAGGTTTCAACTATCAACTGATGTATCGCAAATATTTGATTTTGAGCTATCTGAAATGATATAGGCCAAATAAAATCATCAGGATATTTGCTGATAATTCTGATATCAGCATGAGATGTACAATATTGTCAATTATATGGTATGATAAACCATCTACTGGTGTAAAGATTGATAATCATTTTGACTCCTGAGGTTCTACACAATTACACCTTTCCGCAATGGCTTTTCCTGGACTTCCAATGTTCACCAGTAGATTTTGTTATTTCCTGAATCCTTCTTAGATCAATAATTCCTACCACCTTCGCTGAAAATTCTTCCACTAGGGCCCTTGGCTTGACCATCAGGATGTACCTGAGACCTTCACTTGTAACTTACATGATAGTAGTGCAGACTTGAAGTGTCCTCGAGATCATTTTCAAATGGTAGGGGGGAAGGGCACAACATGACAAGGGGTTGAACTTCTAAATCAAAAATTTAGAATATTTACCAAATGATACAATATTATCTTAAGAATTTGCTAGTTTATCTCAACTTTTTGCTCAAAATTAGAACAAGAGCAACACCGACAGTATTGCTAACGAAACCCACTATTTTTACAACAGTATTGTTAATGAAATGCAGTAGTTTTTTTTCACCTGCTTATGTTTTTCATTTTAGGCTAGTACAGCTCATTTAAATTTGCAAGATACTATAAATAAGTCTTTAACTACTAACCAGAATAGTTCCTCTGACTGTCCGAGCTTGAGCCTCTCGTGCACTGTTGCATGCAAAGCATGTCTTCCCATCACATAATATAGCTGAGTCTTGTGGTCTGTGACATGATTGTGGTGGTTCAATAGATTGAGAAGTTTCACCTAGAATTTCCGCAGAAAGAGTCAGTCAAGGATATTCACCAGTATGAACATAACAACAATCATTCTACAGCATAATGAGTTGTTTGGTTTGTAAGGTCTATCAAAACAACTTTGGTTTGAAAGGTCTATCAAAACAAGCTCAACAAGTGGGGCTTTTATGAGACAATACTTGATTTTTTTTTATTTTTATTTTTTTTTTTTTATAAAACCTGAATTCTAAATAGTAAAAATAAACTATATGACACAGTAGCATTTTTCCATATTGTATGAAATTAACTTTTAACATGAAAAATAACTGGCTGCACTTGCCTGCAGTCCATATTGCAAGGAGGTAGGGACACGGGTCGCCTGGTACCCTTTGGTCCATCTGTAAAAGTCGCAAAGAAATTATACAAGACGTTATTATTATCCCATAACATTCGTAAGACAAACGACTGATGTACACTTGCAAAAACGGCTTACCCCTTTCAGGAGAGGGTGTAAATCCGGAAGTTCGTAGCTGCAAACAGGGATGAGATATAATTAGCTCTGAAAAATATAGTATCTACCACTTGATTAATGCAGTTCATACTAGGTATCCAGTATTGATATTTCTTTCCACCTTTGTGAAGAACTACTTTTAATTTCAAAACTTCTGTATATCATAAGGAATTTATAATGCATGGGAACATGGATACATACACTTGATGCTCTGTCCGAAGGCGGTTCACATTCTTCAGCTTGGGCATGGGAAGGGAAGCAGTATCTGCAGATGTTGTAACTAAAGCATTTGATATAACTCCATCTTGCATCTCTACTTGGTTTTCTAGCATATAGTTCTCTAAGTTCTTTACGAACTCTTCAGAATTGAGCTTTATAGTAGGAATTTCTTCAGGTTCTTCATAAAAAGCATCTTCTATATCTCTCTCTAAAGTTTGAGTGCATTCCTGTCCTGGAGTAGCTGACTCTTTGATGATGGGCTCGCAGTCATTACTGATACTTCCATTTGCAAGTTGCCTACCCTCGAGTTGGGAGAGGGATATCGACATGATGTCTCGACTTCTTTCCTTCTCAAAGGTGGATGAAGTTCTTGAGGATACTAATCTGCTCTCTTCCGGTGCTGGAAGTGAAAGCCGAGCGCTGAAGTTAAGAATGTGACCATTATTTATTCTTTCTTGCATGATATATGGCATTAATACAATGTGCAAAATTTTCTCTTCATATGATATGAATTAAAACAATGCATTAGTTTCAACTTTGATATGCAAGGTGCAACTTAGGTGTGTATAAACTTCTCTTTACAAACTGCAAAACTAATCATGGATTGATACATAGCATGTTTTTTTGCTTGTGCTAGAGACTGAAGTAGAAATGCAATATACAACATAATTCAGGATAATCAAAGTTAGGGTTAGGATTAGAGATTAATTGGAAAATTAGATGGATGGATAATTTTCCATCTCATATACTTCTATTAATACATATAAACTTTTACACATAAATTCTCTTTATAATTTCTTATTACGAAACACTACCTCAAATTGGAGGGTAGATATCGCACATGCTCAGCTTGTTTCAAATGAACTGTATTCGAAATCTTCCAAGTGATTTAACCAAAAAAAAGGTAAATTGATTGACAAAAGGCATGCTTTGGCTCAATAATACCATCACCAAACTTTCTCCATACCACATGACAATTTACTTCAACGTACTTCGTCCTCTTACTGAACACAAGATTTTGTACAATTTAAATAATTAACCGATTATCACAATATATCCACATTGGTGTCTTGGGTTTTGCAAGGCACAAAACCCATCTAAATCAAAGTATCTTGTATCTATATAAGCTCACATATAAGATCAGCATAGCCCTATAATCTAATTCTCTATGATTTGATTCTGCACATAATCTAGAACATGTTGCTTTTTACTCTTACACAAAATAAGATTTCCACCAACAAAAACACAATATCCTATAGTAAACCTCTTGTCAATTGGACAACCTACACAATCCACATATGAGAAAACAGTTATACAGTTATGACTGCAATCTGAATAAGAAAGTCCACTTCCAAAATCACTCTTTCAGATATATTAATATCTTGACCACACCACATCATCCTAATGACTGGTTCGAGGGGCTAACAAGAACTTACTCACAATATTAACTAGCATATGTAATATTTGGTGGAGTCATTGTCAAATAGTTTAGCTTTCAACCTTATCTTCTACATATCCTTTGGTCCTCCAAGAGCTCCCAGATCAGGCAACAACTTCAAGTTTGAATATATTGGCATTTCTGCAGTTTTACACCTGAACATACTTGCTTTTGACAACATATATTTCCGTTGAGAAGGCAAGGTCCCTTCTTAGATTAGCAACATTCCTCTCCAAAAATACCATAATGGCCCCATATCATTGGTCTGGAACTTCAACAGTATATGTGACTTCAAATCACCTATCCCTCTGACATCATCTCCTGTAATCCTATCATCCACATAAATAACTACAAGAATACGACTTCCCTTATGGATGCAAGAGAAAACTGAGTAATTCTTCTCAAAGCAAACTCCTGAATAAAGGAACCAAACCTCTTAAGACTGTAGGAGACCGCCATAAAATGATTATCACAAATGACAAACTTTGCCATACTCTCCTTGAGTAATAAAACTAAGTAGTTGCTCCATAACAAACTTCCTCATCAAGAATGTCATCGAGAAATTCATTTTTAAACATTTAACTAGTGTACGGTCAAGTGGTTTATAGCAGTAAGTGAAATAAGCAACCAAGCTAAAGTCATTTTTGTTATTAGTGAGAACGCGCCCAAATAATCAGCACCATATGTTTAGTAGTATACCATGCCACCAATTGAGCACTGATGCGTTTAGTTTGACAATATATTCCCATCGACATCCAACTGTCTTCTTCCTATGTATCGTTATTCTCTAAGGCATGTATCTCATCATTCATCTTACATCACTGGTTAGTAGCCTATATTTGACACAATGTTGAAAATAATGCGTTACGGAATGCGTTATAACGTGTTACAGAACGCGTTAAACGCGTTTCGTAACGGAGCGCAGACCCGGCGCTCTGTAATAGTAAAAAACACAGATTTGCGTAACGGTGCGTTATTTGAAATAACGTGCATTACATAACGTAACGTTATAATGCAAAATAACGCACGTTATTTCCTAGGGCTATTTTGGGTATAATTACTCGTAACCTAACCCTAAAATTCTCCCCCTTTCCTTTCGTGACTGAACCTCGCTCATTTCTCTGCTTCCCTCCCCCGAAAAATCGCTCGTTCCTCCGATCGCCATCTCTCTCCATCGCCGATCATCTCCATCCTCGCCCCTCTCCATCGTCGATCATCTCCATCCTCGCCCGATTCCGACCCTCTCCATCGCCGGCCATCTCCATCCTCGCCCGATTCCGACCCTCTCCATCGCCGGCCATCTCCATCCTCGCCAGCCATCTCCATCCTCGTCGATTCCAATCCTATCCATCGCCGACCTTAACCGATTCCAGTCCAAAACCGACCCTCTCCATCGTCGACTCTCTCCATCTCCATCGCCGACTCCGTTACCAACCCTCTCCATTACCGACCCTCTCCATCGCTAACTCCGGCGAGTAATTCCGGCGAACTTCGACAGGTAAAGATTTAAACCTAATTTTTTTTTCTGTTCATTGTAATGCTTACTTGATGTTGTTAGGAACTTAGGAATTCAAAGTTTTAATTTTTTTTATTAATACATTAAATCCTAATTTTTTTTCCATTGGCTAAAATTTTTTAACTATTCGTTTGGGATTTTGGGATTCAATTAAGTTTCTGTTATTTCGGGATTTTGGGATTCAATTAAGTTTCTGTTAGTTCGGAATTTTGGGATTCAATTAAGTTTCTGTTATTTTGGGATTCAATTAAATTTCTGTTATTTCAGGATTTTGGGATTCAATTAAGTTTCTGTTATTTTGGGATTTTGATGAAATATGATGTGCATGCAGTTATAATTCTTCTTCTTGATGTTAATTTGATTACTTTAGGTGTTAATTCTTTTTTGTGTTAATTTGAACTGTATGCTAAGTAATGAAATGAAATATGAACTGTATGCTAATTCTTCTTGGTGTTAATTTGAACTGTAAGCTAAGTAATGAAATATGATGTGCATACAATAATTGAAAAGAACAGCATGCTAAGATGAACAATATACAGTAATGAAATGAAAATATGAACAACATAGTGTTAATTCTTCTCTTTGTGTTGTCTTTTCCCATGGACTTTAGGTAAATATTATTTGATTAAAAAGTTAAATAGGATAATATCGGTGAAGTGGCTAGATTTCTCTTTGTGTTGTCTTTTTCCATGCACTGTTGCAAAATATAAAACAGTACATTCATGATACTGTTGAAATTGAAATAGAAGTCATAAAAATAATTAGATATATCTTTTTTTGTTATTGTTGAAACTGAAAGTTTTTTTTATGACTCATGATTTCTAAAAAATCAAAGAATCATGTCTAAACATATGGATTCGGCAAGAGAACGGGGGATTCATAAAGATGGTGAACCAAGCAATTATTTTTATTACAAATTTTGCAATCACCACATCACTGCTGGAATTACAAGATTGAAATATCATTTGGCTGGTACAAGAAATGGTATTAAAGTTTGTGAGCGAGTTCCAGCAAAATATGAAGAAAGTATGTCAAGAGATGCTACAGGTTACAGAGATAGAGAAAAAGAAGAAGTTAGCATTGACCCGTGAAATTGGGAGAATGGGTGAACCACAGGCTGAGGTGTTAGCCAAGAACTTGAAAGTGCCACAGGAAGCAACTCCCAGCCTTGGACTTTAGGTGCAATAGACAAATTTATTAATGTAGAAGCCTGTCAATCAAAACTTGAAACTTCTTTAAAGGAGGCAAGAGAGGATTGCTTGGCAGATGCATATTTGCTAATGGATTATCATTTAATATATTGAATAGTCCATATTGGAAGGAAATGATAAAAACATTTAGTAACTTCAGATTTGGTTTGAAACAACCGTCCTCTTATGAAATAAGGACACGAGTTCTTAAAACCGAAGTTGAGGATATTGATAAAATTAAGGAGAAACACGTATTGGCTTGGGAGAAATACGGATGTACAGTGATGTCAGATAGATGGTCTGATAGGAAGAGCAGAAGCTTAAGTAATTTTCTTGTAAATTCACCGGGGGGCAGTTTCTTTTATAAGTCCATTGACGCATCAGATCAGTTCAAGACTGGAACTTATTTGTGGGAGTGTATTGATAAGCTGGTTAAGAAGATTGGAGAAAAGAATGTTGTTCAAGTGATTACTGACAACCATGCCTCTTATGTGAATGCTAGTACAAAACTTATGGAATCAAGAAAATGTTTATATTGGACTCCTTGTGCAGCTTATTGTATTGATTTGATGCTTGAAGATATAGGCAAGATGAAAATTTACAAGGAGATACTTGACACGGCAAAAGATATAATACAATTTATTTACAATTATTGTTGGGTTCTCAGTTTGATGCGGACATATACAGGGGAAAGAACTTCTAAGACCTGTCATCACTCGATTTGCTACCTCATTCTCAACTTTGCAAAGGTTGTATAAATTAAGGCAACCTATAAGAAAAATGTTTGCATCTGATGAATTTACTAAGAGTGTCTATGCCAAAAAACCGAATGCAATTAAGGCCAAGAAAGCAGTGTTGTCTAGCCGAAACTTCTGGGGTCGTATTCTGTTTTGATTCAGCACCACTCTTCCACTTGTCTATGTATTACGAGAGGTAGATTCGGATGTTAGGCCTTCTATGCCTTTTCTTTATGAAATGCTTGATATCTGCAAAGAGAAAATTGCTGATGTTTGTGATGGCAATAAGAGGAAGTACATGCTTTATTGGAATATGATAGATAAGAGATGGACAGATATGTTACATAGGCCTCTCCATGCAGCAGCATATTTTCTTAATCCAAGATATTTCTATAGCAATACCTTTTCCAATATTCTAGAGGTGAGCAGAGGCCTTCATGAATATATGCAATGTATGATACCTGATCTTAATAAGTATGCACAAGATAATGTCGAGTTGGATTACTATAAATAGAAACTTGGAGAGTTTGGATTCCCACTAGCTCAAATGACTATGAATGTCCGTAGTCCAGGTATAATTTTATTTATTTCTATGATTCAATATTTAGCTATATCATTAATTTTTAAATTTTTTAACTCCAAAATTATTTTAGCTCTTGGTGGGAAAGATTTGGAAAAAATGTTCCTACACTTCAAAAGTTTGCAATTCGAATTCTCTCTCTTACTACTAGTGTTTTTTGATGTGAATGCAATTGGAGCACTTTTGAGTAAGTATGAAAATTTAAAACTAAAAAATTTATGATTGATGTTTTATTTCATTGACATTTTTTTGAATTTACTTATACAAATTTACATTTCATAAATTTACTGAAGGTTCATTCAAAAAAAAGATGTCGCTTGGAGCAAGATCGTCTACACTCTTGTTTATGTCATGTATAATATTAAATTTAGAGAGAGGATCTATATGGAGAAAACGAATGAATTTGGATCCAATTCTTATATATGAAGCGACTCCTGATGATGAATGGCTTGTAGAGAGTGAAAAACCGTGTCTTGCCAATGATCTTGGATTGTTTGATGACCGAAATAAGAATATTGTTGATACAGGAACAAGGGATTTTCTAGATGTCACCGCGATTAATAACAATCAAAATGTTATAGCCTCTACAGAAAAGGCTGACAAGGAAGATGAGAATGAAACTATAAGAAAAAAACGGAGGGTCAATACTTCATGTAAGTAATTAAAATTTGGGTTTTTAATTCTTGATTAAGTGTCTAACCTGTGGCTTTAAGTATCATATAACCTTATTAATTTGTGAATTTATTTTGTAGCATCTTCTTTGGACAAAAGAAAATCAATTGATGATGTGGTGGATGAGATGATATCGATCCTGGAGATGCTAATTATATTTTGGACGAGAATGATCTAGTTGTAGTAGAGTAGAAGATGGCATGAGGACTTAATTTGTATATATTGGAGGAGAATGTTTTGTATAACTTAAATACTTAATTTGTAATTTTGTATGTTATGAAGTTATTGATATATTAACTATTAAGACTTGAGAGTTTTAAGACTTTTATGTATTGTGATGTGAACTATGAATTTTAAACATAGTTTAAAAAATTGTTGTATATTTGCTACAAATTTTAAAAATTTTCTGTCTTTAAATTGATTTTACAGTATTTTATATGATTTTTTGGATTTATTTACTTATTTATGATCATTATTAAATATATTTTGATATTTATTTTAATTAAATAAATTGTAAATTGTGTAACCTACGTTATGCGTTACGTTATTTGTTACTTAACATAACAAAAAAAAATGTTACGTTAACATTATCGTTATTTTAAACATTGATTTGACATGGCACCTGAAACATAATTACTTCATCCGACTAGTTCCCAGTTCGAGTCCCACGCGGTTGTTCAATCCATTGTAGGTCAAGCCAAAGAAGTTCCTAGACTTTGGGAATAGAATGTGAATCAACAAAGGAAAGAAAAAAGCACAGTAAAATGTGGAAAGAATGGGCATAAGACAAGAAGTTATGCCAGAGATCTAAAGTGCCAACTTCAATTTCGTTTATGATAAGCAATAGGAACATCCAGATAAAAGTGAGAACCAATATCAACATTAGGAGAAGAAATATCAACATTCCCACCTGATATCATGTCAGTGATCAAAAATACAAGGACAACTAGCATATCGACAGTGGATTTGATACATCTTGTATACACCTGTCCATATTTATAATGCATATAGAAGAAGACGACAAGTTTTCTAAAAAGAACATAAAATTGTCTTCTGGCTCTAATGATATCCTCTTGGATAATGCTTTCTCAATGTATGTTGTGGACTCAGAAAAGGTAATATTAGCAGAGATCACAAACTTATGCAAACTAGAATAGTAATATTTGTCCTTTTTGACCTCTACAATACCAAAAAATACATATTTAAAAGATGTAGGATCTAGTTTGAATCGATTTTTACAAGGATAATAAACAAAACATACACAACCAAACATTTGAGAAGGTAAGAAAACAGGTCATATTTGGAGAAACGAAAAGAATATGGTAACTGACCATCAAGAACTGGAGAATGCATGTGGTTAATCAATAGCAAGTTAAAAGAATTGTATCCCTCCAGAAGTGTCGAGGAACATTCATATCAATTAATAAAGTTCATTCATCTCAACTAAGTAATGATTATTACTTTAATTCTCATTTTGTTGCAGAGTGTAAAACAATAGGTTTTGTAAATAATTCTAGTATTGGACATGAAATGCATAAAAAATGAACTAAAAATTCTTCCGCATTCAGGCCCAAAGTATAAATAGAAACACCAAACTGATTTTTAATTTAATTACAAGAAGTTTGAAAAATAGCAAACCTTAGACAATTTTTTATTCAATATAACTATGTTATATGAGAAAAGTCATCCACGAAGATAATAAAATACTTAAAACCAAGTGTTGAATAACGTACAAGGCCACCAAATATCAAAGTGAACAAGTTTAAATGGGGAATCTACCTTCTTATTGCTCTCAATAGATAAGGACAAGATGCCGTTTATCCATTTGACATGACACATTTATGGGATGACACTCGACTGAACTCTAAAACTAATTTCTTTAAAACATGTACAATGAGATGATCCTACCGACGATGTACATCTCACAAAGCAGTAGAGTTGACACATGCAATCAAATTGGCACCAGTCTCCTCAATATTCACTTCTTGTGCCAATCGTCCTTCACATCCCAATCTCTTGAAATACACAATGACCAAAGAAAGAACTTCAATAAACAACTCAAGAATCATGTAAGCTTCCTGATAGATAATATATTAAATACAAACTTGGGAATGTAAAAGACGATTGACAATAGTAAAGAAACAGTAATCTAAGTAGTGCCAATTGTCGACACAAGAGAATACCATTCGCTAAATTATTGTAGAGAGCAATAAAGACAGAAACAACTCATGTAGATTATCTTTATTTTCCATTAAATGCATAGATACACCAGTGTCAATAATCCAGATATTAAGAGCTCAAGAAGTAAAACACTTTGTAGAGTTAACAGATTGTGCCAAGGTAACAATGGATGAAAATTGTGTGATTTGTGTAGCTTGAAATTTCATAAAGATCTTGTATTTTCCAAACTCTTCATCAGATATAAGTACATGTCTGAACCTAAAGGAACATGTTCCTCTAATGCATGGGCCACATAGGCAAACTGAACAACTTAGGAGCTCTTGCCCTATATACAATTTTGGACACTTATTTCTCATGTCTGACCTCCTCGAAGCTATATAAGTCTTCTTATCGTACCAATTCTCTATTCCTCCATTTCCTCTATGACCAAAATCCTTTCTTCTTCGACCAATACAGTCGTCTCGACCAAACACTCATCTACCACTAAAAAACAATCTTACCCAAAATCCCTAGTGTTACCACTGAACAACCTCTGTAGCCAACATCTCTGCTACCACCAAACCAACCTCCTCCCCGCCACCACCAGGACCTATAAATTGCTCAGCTGAACGGCAAGAGCTGACCATTTATGTAGCTTGTTCCTAGTAAGGTTTTGGGATTCCTTGTGGAAGTTGTTGGGTGGAAATTGATGTCTCTCGTAGAGAATCAATGATAGAACTATCAATCACCTATGGACATGCAGGAGTGTACCATAATGGCAAACTCTTTAGGAAAGTGAATGCTGCTATCTGGTTCCATTGCTCCTGCATCTTCTTCACATTATGTGAGATGAAAAATAACAACTCCTAATAAAACCTATTGAAGTCTACAAAATGTTGAGATAAGATTTTGTTATTCTTTTCGCTCTGGAACATCTGTCCAATAACATCAAAACCTCTAGTAATATTATTCTTCCCTAAATACAATTCAAAATAGTTCTACTATCGACGTATGCATCAGAATGGCTTGTATCTTCTACTCCATAATGTTCAAACAACTGACCAAAAGAGCAACATCCTCTATCTTCCACTCATTCATCTTAAAACTAGGAGGATCCGTGTACAAATTTCTCTCCTTTCCATGGCCAATTAATTTAATTTCAACAATCTTTCTCCACTGTAAATAGTTATCTCCACTATAGATAGTAATCACCTTTGATTACGCTGTACCCATCGAATTTGCCATACTAACAAAGCACCAAAACACTAACCACCCACTATAACTAAATTTGGATCCTCCCAACGCAAAACATAGCTCTCTAAACACAACATACTACTGTAATCAAACTACATATCAAACCCTCCATAAAACAATACCAATAAGACAATGAAAATGAAAACTGCTTTGAATGAGGAAATGAGTGCTTTAATAAAAATCGTACATGGGAGATTGTTGATCATCCAAAAGACAAGAAACTTGTAGGATGTAAGTGGGTATATACAATCAAGTTTAAACCGGATGGGCCTTTGGAAAGGTACAAGGCTAGATTAGTAACCAAGGGGTACACTCAAACGCAAGGAGTAGATTATCAAGAGACTTTTGCTCCGATAGCTAAAATAAACACAGTCCGTATTCTTCTATCTTTGACTGCCAATTTCAATTGGTGTTTGCAACAATTTGATGTTAAAAATGTTTTTTTACATGGTGATCTTGAAGAAGAGGTATATATGGGACCCACACCAGATTTCGAGAAATATTTCAAAAATAATCAAGTGTGCAGAATAAGAAAAGCACTTTCCAGGCTTGAGCAATCAACACGGGCTTGGTTTGGAAAATTTACTTGAGTAATGCTTGGTATTGGCTACAAGCAAAATGAAGGGGATCATACTCTTTTCTTCAAACACTTGGCTGTAGGAGAACTCAGAGTCTGATTGTGTATGTCGATGATATCATTGTGATAGGTGATGATGATGAGGAAATTCCAAAGCATAAGGCTAAACTTGCAAAAGAATTTGAGATTAAAGAGATTGGGAAGCTCAAATAATTTTAGGGATTGAAGTGGTTTAGTCTAAAGAAGGTATCTTTGTTTCCTAACAAAAGCACATCCTTGATCTCCTACGAGAAACGGAATGATGGGATGCAAGCCCATTGATACGCAAATTGAACAAAATCATTAGTTGAGTGAAGCACGAGACAATGAAGCTGTTGATAGAGGAAGGTATCGGAAGTTTGTGGGAAAACTAATCTCCCCCTCACACACGTCCAATATTGCATATGTTGTGAGTGTGATAAGTCAATTCATACATGACCTCAAGAACGCTCATCTACAAGCTATGTATAGAGTGATCCAATACCTGAAAGCTACTTCCTAGAGGAATAATGTTTAGAAAAGGAACAAAAATAATAGTAGAAGCCTACACAGATGCAAAATATGCTAGCTCACTCACAGATAGATGCTCAATGACAAGTTATTGTACTTTATTTAGAGGAAACTTAGTGACCTGGAAGAGCAAGAAATACACAGTAGTGTCTTATGGATAAAGAAAATCTTAGAAGATCTGCAGGTTAAATGGCATAGACCTATGAAGTTGTATTGTGATAACCAGTCTGCTAGAAGCATCGGCTACAATCCGGTTCAACATGATAGAACAAAACATGTTGAGGAGGATCAACATTTCATCAAGGAAAATATTGAAAGTGAATTGATCTGCACTCCTTATATTCCTACGAATAGACAGATGACAGACATGCTCACAAAAGAATTGGACAGCTCAATTTTTTGAGATTTTACTAGCAAAGCTGGAAATGAAAAAACATTTATTCTCCAGCTTGAGTGGGAGTGTTGGATAGTCTTGGATTTTTTTTTACTTTCTAGAAGATTTTATATGACTATAAATAGCTAAATTATATCTCGGATTCTTTGACTTTATAGAAGATTGTATATGGCTATAAATAGCTAATTACTTTAGACTGATTTATTTTGACTTTCTAATTTAGGCTAATTGTAATATTCCTAATTTATTTAGTCAATGACTAATTATTAGAAATTACTTGTTTCCTAAAATAGGACAATGACCTTATATTATATTAATGTATTCAGTTTATGATCAATATGAAGAAGATTTTCAGTTTTTTGTTCAGATCACATTCTCTGTCAGTATATGAATCCTATACTAATGCTATCAACTATTCAAAGCGGGATGCATGGGATGTATGAACTTCTTATCCTAGTTATATATATACATATATATAGATATATATATACATATATATAGATATATATATATATATATATATATATATATATATATATATTGAAAAAAGATTCTGCATATATGAAATAAGGTGATGCATGCAGTTCATGTTTACTGTATATAACACTGGATGAATCTATAATACTTTGGATATATACCTAGCAAAAGCACTTGCAAAGTGTTTGCATTCTCCTCTCATTGGACATGCATTACAATTAGGCTTGGTTTTTGTGCAAAAGACCTGCATGAAACCCAGATATGTGAATTAATAATCTGAAGATTTACAGGCCTTTTTGCCAGCCATTAGGAAGCCTATGATCACACCTTGCCAAAAGTAATCATTTGATAATGCAACTCATACCTGCACAAAAGAGCAAATGTTTTGGAATGAAGTGGTTCAGTAATATGGAATTAGCCAAGTAGAGGGAAACTGGAGGTTCACTGTATAAACTGGTGTCTTGCAAACTCGAATCATTCAAAAACTCGTAAAATTTCTCAATACAACGTTTGTTGATCAAGAGTGCATAGCCGAGGCCATAAGTATTTCTGGACATGCTCAATCATAGGGTACCTTTCAAATAAGGAAATATTTGAGTTGAGTACTATCCAAGATTTATTACCTATTAAAAATTTGTTACGAACATAAAGAAGGAAATCAAGTATACTAAAGATGCTTACAACTCTAAGAGATGCAACTGAAGGGACTCTGGCAGGGGCTGAAGTGGAACCCACCCAAGCCTTACGCTAACACGACCAACATTGGTGTCAACCTTGGTTATCAACAAAGCAAGAGAGAAATACGACACTAAGTTTTTAAAACTTATATATATAAACTGGTTTTAAATTGAGTAATATTCTAAAGAAACTTCTATTTCAAGAAAACCACGTACAAAAAGAAAAAAAAAAAAAAAAAAAATTAACTTACAGGGAAAGCTCGATGGTGAAGAGTTAACAGGCGAACACACTCTACACTTTTAAGCCCTAACCCATGTATGCTTAAGAGGTACTCCCTGGAAGCACAAAACTAATAGTAGTTTTTAGCACTTAATTTACCTTGCCATATATCAATTGAAACTTAGAAAATAGAAATATTCAACACTTAAGTTTCCAAAGCCATAAGTAACATGCACTAATCCATGTATGCTTTAGAGGTCCCCTAGAAGCATAAAATTAGTTGTAATTTAGACACAAAACTCAAGTTTCCACTGCCATAAATAACTCACTACTCCATGAATTGAAGTCCGTCTGAGTCATGCTTTTTAGGTAATATCCTCCTCCCGAGGGACCGTAATATATACTCTAGAGGTCCAAGAGATTGAAGTATTCATTACCATGTCATATCACAAATTTTAATCAAATGTGGTCTGCATGGACTATATTATTAGTTCATTACAATATTACATGCCCTCACACCCATTTATACACACAAAATATGCACTATTTCTTAAAGAAGAAAAGAGCAAATGTAATCTTAGCCTTACTTTGCTTTGTCTGGTGGAACATTCCTCAACCATTCGAGATCAATGCTGCCATGATCTTTAACTAAACGGTTTAGGAAATCCTGCAGGAAAAAAAGAAGTCAGACTATAAGTACACTAAGCTAGCTGTTAGGCACAAGTGTTAATGGTCATTTGCATATATTTGATTAATGTGCAAAGTATCATGCAAGACAACAAACGAAATTGACAACATGCTGATGTTGTAACTTCCAGAGCATTTTTTATATGGATACAACTAGAATCAACCAATGAAATATATTAGAAAGTTATAGATCTCTGAATTATCTTCTAAATAGTACTAAGAATAGCTCAATCGAAATTCAAACGCAAAAGACATCTTCAATTTACTGGAGTGTTTTAGTGTTGAAATTAGTAGGCTGAATGCCTATAGATGGCTCCTAAAGGCCCATCGAAGGGTCAATTGTACATCAAAAACTGCAATTTGCAAATACCCTTTACCAGAGGGTTCGAAACGGCCATCGAAGGAGGTCCATCAATGGCTCCCTAGGCCTATCAATGGATCAACTGCATAACAGATCAGCAAAAGTTTAGATGCAGATTTTGACTCGTGAGTTGGCAATTTGATTCCCTTTTTAGTTAGAGTTTATTCGGAACAATCCTAAACTTGGAAAAGATACTTGGATGACTTCGATTAGGATTAGATTTACTTTAATGCCCAATACTATTCCTCCTATTACTTGTATGGTTAAGATTTATTGATGAGTCTAATCTCAACTATAAAAGGATGATAAAACCCTAAATTTGATGATGTCTTATGGAAGAAGATTTCGAATGACTTGAAAAGAAATTATTGGAGAAAACTGAAGGTGCCCTATGGAGATTCTTGAAGAAAAAAGGAGCCTTCAGAGATCCTTTTCAAGCCTATTCTTCATCATCTATAGCATTGACTCAATTCTACATCAATCTTTATCTTTGTGGAGTACTATATCATTTTTCCATGATCTTCATCATCCTAGTGCTTGTATAGTTAAGATTTACGGGGGAGTTTAATCTCAACTATAAAAGAAGGGTAAAACCCTAGATTTGAGGTGGTTTTATGAAAGAAGATTTCAGATGAATTAAAGATAACTTTTTGGAGAAAATTGAAGGTTTCCTACAGAGATTCTTGAAAGAAAAAGGAATCTTCGGAAATCTTTTTCAAGCATATTGTTCATTAGCTACAACATTTGTTGAGGCTTACTTCTCCATCAATCTTCATCTTTGGAGATTGCTACAATCTGGACTCCATCATTATCATCATCTTCTAAAATCTTCCTGATATTTTTGAAGGCAGCATATGAAAGAGTTGCAAGTATTTTTTCTGATTTTATGCTTAATTGATATCGAGTCCTGTGAGTCTTCAAACTCTGCTTTTATAATCTTTTCATTAGTTCAGCATGCTCAAACCGGAGTTGATGGATTGATTGCAGTCCTGTAACTATTATTGTAGCAACAATCTGCAAGGTACAAATTAAAACCTGAAGAATCTATAGTGGTTATGGAAGATTGATTGATCGCAGATGCAGCCTAATTTGAGTATTGTAATCGTGTTGTCAACATTTCCATTTATACAGTATGCTCGAAGGATAGTGATGGACAGAAATAAAAAACTAACAGCAATCGCAAGATTCACGCCAACAATGAGGGTCACTAGTCCCGAGTGTTCAGGCAATAACTCTAACGTTGAATGACAATTCTGATTCAACATGATTCCAACTATAGGTAGCATGTATATGCTAACTACATATTAATAATCATAACTAGCTACTACGAAGCATGGACATTACATGGGATGCAGATACGACATGAACCGAATATGGAGACACGATAAATCCTAAGAAAGTAGGATATGGAAATATGACAACATAAATATGCGTGTAGTTATGAATGTGATATACATAATGTGTATCAAAACTCACAACCATTAAGACATCTTTTACAAAATAGAAAAAAAAATCTAAATAATTAAATTTTCTAATTAAGTAACTATATCAAAGAAAGAATCTGGATTCAATTCAATTGATCAATTCCTTGAATAAGATATTTGAAGTATCTATCTTACAAGATATTTGGAATATATTAGCGTAGTATCACTTTTATGTTAAAAAAAATTTGTCTTTTTACAAATTTAAGACTCCAAAGTGTGCAACACACGATCTCTATGACTTTCCATACGTGGATACGGTCCTGACATGCGATCTATATAACTTTTTGAAAGCGAACATGGTTTCGACATGCAAGTTTTTAGGTTAGTAAAATCTGACAAGGTTTTAGTGCATCCAATACATATCGGCAAGTGTCGTGTAAGTGTCGGTATCCGATATGTATCCAATAAGGATAAGAAATTTATTTTGAAGTTTCCATGCATCATTGACTAACTATCTGTATACCTTAATTCTTTGCGCGAGCATGTTGTTCATTCCTCGTTCCCGAATGGTCTTGGAGATTTCATTTACGTCTGTGTTCCTCACTTGCTCCCAGTCCAATGAGTCCATTGTGTCACTGTCTCTCTCATTCTTAGCTCCATTGGCAAAGGCCTCTTCATGCAAGCCCTCCCAATTAAACATCCGTTTAGTCTCAAAATTTACCTTATTTTCCCTTGATACACCTCTTTGTCTTTGCAGTTGCTCATTTTCGAAACTTTCTACTTCATTTTTCACGTTAAATTTGAAATCAACACATGAGCTTGGATACTCTGTTTGCTTTCCACAATGCTCTGTTTCAGTCAGGATCTCAACTTCCTCGTGTGTGTTTTCTGCTGAGAAGTTATCCTCTTTTTTTGGCAATTGCTCATCATATATTAGTGAGGACTCATGGGAAATGTTTTCAAGAAAGCTGCTAACTACATATGCTTCTTCTTCTTCTTTGTAAGCCTCTGTAGAACCCGGAGCAATCATCTCGGGTACTGACCTCACTTGACATGTGATTGTCTCACCTGAGGTTGGAATGCTTCCATCTCTTTGTTCTTTTGATGGGACCATCCTTTCTACATTTGCTTCCGTATTGTTGCCTCTTGACTTATGAGGGAATGTTGCTGCTAAGGACATGAAGGCAGAACTGTGAAAAAAAAAAAAAAAAAAAAAAAAACACTAAAAGTAGTGAGTAAACTAAAAACTAATAACTAGACATGACTGAGCAGTAATCAGTTCTTTTGGTTGTTTACCAAACTTAGAAACTAAAATCTCACCTTGATAGATGGTCTGAAACATTCTGCGTAAGAAATGCACCTACCACTGAGTCCACGATGGATCCATTCCACTTTGAGAAGCGTCTATCCCCTACAAATCAAAGTGACTTTAGTGGGGCGATGGTGGCATACTTTCCAATTGGATTCCTGTTAAATCAGAAACTAACATATATGCATGCAAGAGTACAAGATTCCAGTTACCTTGTTATTTTGTCCTGTTACCTTGATATTTGATTGCATTTGACAAGTATCAGCTTATGAAGCATCTATAGAAATTTGCAAAAATATTTAAGGCTTACGAGTATTGATAATCTTAATTGAACCCTTGAATTTGCTACCCATTAGTGCCAGCACACTGGTTCAGTGTACATGAAACAACATTAGATGATCTTCATCTAATATAGGGTATATAGCAAGTAATATTAAGGGAATGCCACTCTTGCTCCTTGAAGTATTGTATACGTTCAAGATGAGCGCAATTCAAAGGAATACCATTCTTGCTACTTGGATTATTGTGCACGCTCGAGATGACTGCAATTCCTTAAAGAAAAAAATAATCATCTTTTCCCCTCATATAAACTCTTCCTAGACCAGAAGAACTAGGAGGGCTCCCTATTTGCATGGGCGTGAATGATGTGACCACTAAGGTAAATGGAGCCTCTATCCAACTACTGATATATAGGTTTCATAGAAAAACCACCCTCATATAGTTTCCTTCATTGTAAAGGTAATTATTGTAAATGGTATGAATAACATCTAACTACAACATTATGTAGAAAAACCTTAACGACAATTTTATCATCACACCTTGATTCACAAATATGGATCGACGGGATATTTTTTAGTACTTCATGTGTGGTGTCATGGATGTAGAAGACTTGCAAATAAAGAGATCAACGTGTAAGATTTTTCTTCTTGTTATTTATCTAAGCTATCTTTTTATTATATCTTTTGTGACTGCCGGCCCAAAATTACGTTCAAACCGGAGGCTACAAAGGAAGATTAAGAACAGAGGTTAGAAGAAGAGAATATAGAAGAAAGAAGAGAGAAAAAAGAAGATAACAAAAGAAAGAGAAAAAGGAAGAGAAAACAAAAGTGAGTTGAGCGCTAATAACAATTAACTCCTTCCAAAGGCAATGTGCTGCCTGTTTGATAGGATGACATGGAAAACCGTTAGTGAACATCACCAAAACCGTAGTTGATCAGTACCAGACCCTTGCATTGATAATTGTGATTTTGATAGCTAAGGTGTTGGCTTCTTGATGGGGATCCTTTTATGATAATTTAATTTATGTCTATTGGTTTCGGGACTTTTAGTTTTTATGCCTCTTTGTTTTCCATATTGTGCATGTTGTTTTCATTAAAATAATTATATATGAGCTCATGGAAGAATAGGAAATGATGATTATGAAAATAGTTTCTTTTGAAACTTCTAGCTTCTAGCACATGATGTGCTATTCAAGATCTTTCTCGAGTGGTTCATATGAGACTGGGTGAGTGATTCACCTACGTGTGAGGCCCAAATCTATACTGAATTCATTTCTATTTGTACTCTTTCCAAAAACCCACCAAAAAGTCCAATCACCCTTTCATCATGCTTCATGTTAATCCTTTTACAATAATTTAATTTGTTACTCTAGATTTTATGACTTTCAATTGG
This sequence comes from Dracaena cambodiana, assembly GCA_036321105.1. NCBI lineage: Eukaryota > Viridiplantae > Streptophyta > Magnoliopsida > Asparagales > Asparagaceae > Dracaena > Dracaena cambodiana. The sequence goes on from JAYEPQ010000002.1 coordinate 49,335,508, forward strand.
TTTGCACGTGTTGTCCATGTTGTTTTAATTTTAAATAATTAATATATCATTTGATGGTGGAATGGAGAATGATAATTATGAAAACAGTTTCCTTTGAAACTCAACATATGATCGGCTAACAAATCTTTCCTCGAGTGTTTCATGTAAGAATGTATAAGTGATTCACCTGAATATGAAACTCAAATCTATTTTGTTTCCATGTTATATTTGTGTTCTTCCCAAATGCCTACCACAAATCTCGATTTGCCTTCCGTCCTATGTAAAAATTTTGGAATTAGAGCTAAAGAATTCTATATCCATCACCTTCTTCTCCATCTTCTTCATCTTCTTTTTTTGTTCGTGTTTTGAATTTTTAATTTTGAAAAAGAAGAAAAAGAAAAAACAGCAAAAAAAAGAAACACAAAAAGGTGAAACTAAAAAAGGAAAAAAATTCAAAAAAGCAAGAGGAAAAACAAAAAAATAGAAAAAATATCAAAAACACCAAGTTGTCAATGACCTTCAACCAACTCAGCTTCAACAACATCATCATCATCATTTATCACCATCATCTTAATCTTTAGCCTGATTTCGTCCTAAGCATCATCAATTCAACAACATAACCAAGGGTTGCTTCAGATTCCTCAAGAGTTGACCATCCATAATTTTGCTAACACTTCCCAATCTAGCGCTTGATCTTCCTCTAACATAGCCAGACGTTATTGATCCTTCACAACACTTTATCAAACCTCGCTAACATCGATGACTTCCTCCTAAGCCTTCCTCAAGCTCGCCTGAGCACTCCGGTCTTCGTCTAACATTCACCGCCATCTCCCAAGCCCCCCGTCGTCATTGCTCGTCGTCAACAAAATCTATTGAAATTCAAGCTGAGAACAACTTCTGCAATGTTGAAGCCATCCTTCTGACTCCCTCTCTGGTTGGCAAAAGTAGCAGCACTACTAGAGCTTCCCAACTCCTCAATCAATATCTAACCTCCTTCAAGAGGCTCCGCCAACCCCACCTGGGTTCCCCAATGATCCCCAGCAACTACAACTTTGTTGCATCATCCTGATTGCCAGCTCTTTGATTTGGAATCTAATTTTATCCCAATCCCTTCGGATCGATTGGATCTTCCCCTCAACATCGCCAACTCATTTAGCTACCCAATCATCTCCCCTGTCTCCACGCCTTCATCACTCTCCAAAGCTCATTGAATCGCTGAATCGATTAGCAATTTCAGCAGCCCAACGATCAAAGAAGGGTTGTTTCTAGGGATGGTAATCGACGCATCCATAGGTCAATTTTTAGCCCGCTCTACACAAAATTTTAAATTAAAAATAAAAATTTTATATAGAGCCAAAAAATTGGCCCGTGGACATGTTCATTATCATCCCTAGTTGTTTCAGAACCAACTCGTCAGATCCAAAATGAACTCAAGTTTCATATGCTTCGGGATTTCTACATGAGACCCAAATTTGGTTTTAGAAAGCAAACCCAACACATTCTCTCTCACTTGAACGCAATTCCTCAGGAACCGGGACTACAAGAAACTAGACCGACTTGCTAGCATTTTCCAGGCCCATTAAGAGATTTGAATTGTTTCAAGCCATTTCAAACCTAATTCAAGCCTGATTCAAGCCAAATTCAAGCCATTGCAATTCTGAACTATTTTTTGCTACTTTCATGGGATTTTCAACTCCAAACTTCACTCAAAGATTTCAAAGACTATGAGGATTTTGTGTTAAGAGTTCAAATTCTCTATTTCCTCAAGGTAAATTCTAATTCCACAAATTATCTAGTTTATTAATTTTTGCATTTTATCCTTGTTTTTATTACGGACTTGGATATGTTCATCATTATCTATATTTGCCAACTGATTTATTTGTATGTTATATTCCATTGCATATTAGGAATTACATTTTCCTACATATAACAAGACTCAACCATTAGAGTACCTTCTCTTGTTCATTAGTTAATCATTTAGTCTTGTTGTATAAAACTTTTGTAATTCATCCATATTTGACTAATTACAATTGCATTTATATATAGCTAGTTTATTGTATGCTCCTCCTTAGTGGCAAGAACTCTAGGAAAGTTATGGAAACCAACAAAATACTAATATAACGACCTACATCCATAGAGCATATTTTTTTCTGAAATATAATAATATTTTAATTATTGTGATAATATTATGTTTATGATAGTACTTTGAACGATTTAGTTTTTAAAAGAGTAAAAATTATAAATTATTTTAAAATGGTCTTTTTATCTAAATTCCATCTATTTCAATTTCTAGAATTAATCCTATTTTTATCTAAAGCCCAATTACATTAATATTTTGGAATAAAAATAAATAAAGTGACTTTGAAAGGATTTGATCCCTTGAACTCTCATTCCTACGCATCTAACCAAGTCACAAACTCAAACCATTAAGCAATGTTAGGTTGTTAGATTGACCATCAACTTACCCTTCGAACCTAAATTTGACTGTTCATCTTCTTCAGCTCTCAACTCCAAAATCTTCACTTTTCCATGAATTCAACTATGAAACCCCTATTCAATCTCCCTTTTACTTCAAAAAATTAATCGCTAAATTAATCTTTCAAATCCTAAACCCCAATTTGAATTCTTTTTAAACCTAATGGTTTTCAATTCACAAATATGTAATGCCCACTCCACTTTGAATTTGTAATGATTTATTTAAAATAAAAATTTTATTGGAAAAAGGATTTTGCTAAAAAAATTTGTTCTAACTAAGTCAAATTTTAATCATGATTCAAACCCTTGACCCTTAGTATTTTATCATATCCTAAAAAAATAACTTATTATCTTATCTTGATTATGACTATCTTGTTATTTTAACTCAATTTGAATTTTCTTATAATTCTATCTTAACTTGAATTCTTAACTTGAATTCTCAATCTTATCTTACTACCTTAATCAACTTCAATTCAGATTCTCTATCTAATATGATATTACCTCTCACCTTATTTAATTTGAATTTGAATTTGAATTCATATTCTTCATTTTCTCTCGATCAACCTAAATTCTATCCATGAAAATCACCTCCAATCCCATCAAAATCCAAACTCAAATCCTTAATCATAATCTAAATTGGAATTCAAAACAAACTCCAACTAAAATTCTAAATCACATCCAAGACCTAAAATATTTAAACCCAATTTTGCTTTTTAAAAAAATCAAATTCCAATTACTCTCTCACTCTCTCTTCCTTTCCCCTTTCTTTCCCTCCTACCCTGCACGTTGCACCACCACCGTGCAGCCTCCATCATGCGTCACCTCACCAGATTATCACCAGTAAGTCTTAACCTCCTCCTCTCATTGGGTTCTCTTTTAAGTGCCAAGAGGTAGAAGATAAACCATTTTATGCTTCTTATTTGGGTTAAGTTATGCTGATGAATCATGTGCTTAGAAATTCACAACCCATTGTCCATATGACAATTTATTAACCAATAGATTGTTAACCCAAACTCGCAACTCGTTTGATTTAAACTTAATTTAAAACTCAATAAGATAAGATCCAGAATCATTTAGGTTATTCAGACACGTTAAAATTTAAACCAGGTTTTTATTATGTTTAAATATCTGGAAAAAATATGTAAAATAACTAAAAAACATGTTTTCGTCAAATTAACTTAATGTTATAATTTTTGACATGTAGATTGTTGGTTGATTGTCTTTTGAGTAAAAAGACTAGCGATAAGTGCAAGGTAATCCATAATTCACTTAAACATGCTATTTTGTATATTACTATTTTCAGATGTTTTGGAATTGAAATTATATTTTTAAAAAGTACTGATTGTGATTGAGATCATATAAGTTAGTACTTAGGCATAGATAATTGTTTAAAGATTATTTATATCATGTTATGTGATAAAGTAAAGTTAATTATATAATTAAAAGATATGAATTGATGGAAAAACAATCAAGTTGAAAAGATAAACAGAAAGCTGAGATCGTTAAACATAATGTTTATCAAATTAGTTAGCTAATGAGACATATTAGTCAACTAATCAAATGTAAATTAAGTAAATAAAAGTATTTTCAATTTGATCCTTATTATACCCTATTAAAACGAAAATAATGAAACGAGGGGAATTTAAAGAACATCATTAATTACTGAAATGATTAATGACAATAGAATTGATATGAAACACAAACATAAACATAGCTGAATAATATTGGCATTACCACCGATATTGAAACTATATTGATACTAAAGATGTTACTGATATTGTCACTGTAACTATATTGTTAACGTTAATTGTCTCTAAAAGAATTGAATTGGTAATAAAAAAAAACATGGGATTTTGGAAGAAACGAAATGGAGGAAAGAAACTGTATTTCGAATATAAATCCCTACCGACCATTAAGTGTTACAACCATTTCTCTCGGGTTACAGAATATATTTATGACTCTACCATTTGACTACTGCATTTCCCAGGGTCATGGAAATGCATTGGAAATATTGGTCTAGTATTTCCTAGAGTTTCCAAATACTATAATGTAAGAGATTGAATAAATTAAAAGAGATAAACTAAACTGCATGACATTAAGAATTAGATATGACATTAAAATCCATAAAATTGCTTATGTGATATTATTGAGTCTTAATAGAACATCTTGTTATATTACTATTATATCATCGATTGCATTACTAGCGATCCTAGGTGTGCATGCTGAGACCCGGAGATTGAACTACTGGAGCTGACTTATATCTGAAGCATTTGAAAAAAGTTGAAGGCTATTGCTTAATTTCAAACTTGTATTTATTATTTTATATTGTTTCCGCTTTTGAAATGTTACTTTTATCTTTAGTTATTTCCTTGTCTATATCTCTGTCATATCTATTGTAATCTAAATTTGTTCATTTAATAAAAGTTCTATTTTTTAGATATGTTTAATTGTGACAAATGATAAATATTATACTAAGGCTTAATGTATTTTTGCGAACATGTTGTCAAGCAACTTAGCAATCTAGTGTTGTATATAGTGGGACATCACCAAATCCATTTTTCCCAAATCTTAACTCAAATCTCTCCTACTCCCCCTCACACCTCGCCAGAATGTTGTCACCCACTGTTGAAGGAGCCCCGCATATCGAGCTGCTACCCATTGCCGGTAATCTCTCCACCTTCTTCTTTGGGTTTCTTCTCCACTGAATTTGAGGCAAGAGACAACTCTTATGGGATAGTTACTAGTTTGTCTTATTCAATCCAAGGACTTGTGAACCCACAACCCAAAATCCTAATAACTTAAAATCTATACCATATTCATCTTATAAGCCCAATAAGATTAATACAGACCCGTTTGGTTCATTTCAGACCAGTTAAACCTATTTAACCTTAAAATTGATTCTTGAGTGCATTACAAATGCTGTAAAAATCCTAAAATCACCTAAATTTATGTTAAGCTATTATTAAAATTTGTATAATAATTTCTTATGTAGATAACATTTTTGTGATTGTTGGTTAATCAAAAACATAAAAGGAATCGGGCTGGGTTCCTTCTTAGACTCACTAAACATGCTAATTTCGATAAATATATTATTTCAATTACACTATTTGTTTTGCATAAATAAACTTGTTTATTTTGAATAAATTCAAGTTTTATTAATTCCATAATTATTGTTATCAAAATTATATTATTCTTGTTATGTGCTTATTATTAAAATTGTTAAATCACATAATATAGTTAGAATTGAGAACTATCAATTAGATATTATTTGGTAGAATCACATTGAAAATATATTTTTGAAAAATATTGTTTGTGATATCATCTGGTGTCTGCATAGACAATAGTTTATTGGTAAATGCCAAAAGAATAAGTGGTTTTTAATTAAGGAACGTGCATAAATGAAAAATGTCCCACTACATCACTTTTACCTGGCTGATTAATCTCTATGATGTCCCAAATCAACAAACTCTAAAATTAGCTATATCTTGTGTTATGGCCCACTCTTGATATACGGTATATGAGAACATACAACAGGTACCGGCAACATATTCATCTGAATATGCTAAAATCTCTAGTAGAATATCAATAATTTGTCACAATAATATTCAATAATAACAGTGAAAAAAAAATTTAACAAAAAAATTTGACTTTTCATAGATTAGAACAGAGTTTGGATAAAATTGAAAGAATAACAGAATAAAATTAAACTACATAATGTAACTATAATGCTTTGTTGGGCTTCAACCAGCTATTCAAAGCACACCAGATTTTGTGTCAGCTTCGGCGTATCCATCGATAAGTCTGGACATATGCACAGCCAGGTCGTCAGGTTATGACAAAAACAATATACATAAAAAGAATATATGTAGTAAACCAATAACACTTATATCTAACACAATAATAAATAAGTCTTAGAAAATATTAAGTTAATATGTAACAACATTAATGATTATAAATTAAATCTAATATCATTTAGTATAGTCAATATTATAACAAGAGTATATTTAACATGTCATGTATCAAAAATCTAACTGATAGAATACCACTGTTTCGATTGTTTTCTGTGCAGACCCAGAAAATAGTCATATAAATTGTCCAGTGCTGAATCGAATCTGAAGTCAGGCAAACAGGAATAATCAGGCATATCTAGCAAATCACCACGAACCCATAGTGTGTAAAATAGGCAGTTGTACAACTTAACAAGTTTACAGCCAAAACAGAGTATATTTTTATCATTCCATTTCTCTCCTAGTCTAGTATTATTTAAATATAGTTCATGTCAGATCAATTCTAATTCTCATAGTTTGTATATAAATCATATTATGTACAATATTTCGAATCTATTTTATTGACTGTTAACGACATAATCTAAAAGTTCATTCAATTTATACTGCATTGAATAAATTATAACTGACTAAATCAAAAAATTTCTGATCTGAAACATCTAGAGATATCGGTCATATAAGTATGAATGCTGAGAGGATTTCCGGGCTACGACGTTCCATAATTATATAACCAGCATACAATACAATTTGCCTAAACACCGATACAAAATGATATCGCAAACAGTATTTTTCTACGACTATAACTTTTATGTGATTTATCAAATATTGTATATAATGATTATTCTAAAATCTAACTATACTATTTCACAAATTTAACAACAAGTGCATAAAAAATGACAAAATTTCGATAACCAAAACAATAATAAGTAGTTAATGAGTTCATATAAAATAACAAATCATTATAGAAATAGATAGTTAAATAAAATAGCATGAGTAGTGAGTCGAAAAATGAACTTACCTCGATTCTTGAATCTCTTCTCCACCAATTAGCAATCATGCGAAGTAGTCTACATATAGAATTATAATATAATTATTAAAGTTTATTTAACATCAATTTAGGTGAGTTTTAGGGGATTTTCTAATATGTTTAGGAATTATAATAAATCTAAAAGCACTCAAAAATTGATTTTAGAGTTACTTTATCTTAACGGGTCTGAAATTAAGTAACGGATCTTGATCCATCTTATTAGGTTTATAAAATGGTGGATGTTGTTTTTAAATTAATAGAGTTATTGGATAGTTGGTAAGCTAGTCTTAGAATCTAATAAAATAATTTAACCCAATAAGAAAAAGAAAGATAATCTCTTATACGTTTGATAAAAGATGAGAAGCCAAAAATGTGGAAAGAAAAGGAAGAAGATACTCCTCTCCAGCGAAGCTCCAGCGATGAGAGTGGCGGTTTCGATGGCAACGGCGAAAACTACGGCGGCGACATCAACCTCGGCGAGATGAGAGAGAGAATCTTAAAGGGAGAATTCCATGGTTGGAATGGGTTGGATTTTGATTTAAGAGTTTATATAGAATTCAATTGGGAGGTTTTAGAATATGAAGTGTTTTTTATTTAATATAGGAAGTTTAATTTTAGAATTAAAGATGAGAGTTTCATTGTTGAATTAATAGAGAAAATGAAAATTTTGGAGGTTGGAGAAGATGAAAGATTTGCGAGATATAAAAAAATGAAAAGTTAGAGAAAATGAAAGGTTATGTTTATTATTTTTTTCATTTATTTATTTATTTAATTATTTATGGTTAAAGAAAATAAAGGGTTATTATATTGTGATCTAATCAATAAAGTATAAATTGAACACGCTTATCAAACAGAACTATATAGTTAACAAACTAATCAAACTGAATCAAAGTATTGTACTAGATATGAACCATACATGAGCTACATGAACAAATGACCCCAAATAGTAAGACAAGTTGAAACTGCATGCATGCTAAATCAAGTTGAAACTTGATGGGCCTAACCCAAACCCATATGACCCCAAATAGTAAGACATTAAGTTGAGATCAATTTGTAAAAAAAAATGCCAAGTATTTGATGGAGCTTCTCAACCTAAGTCATGCTAAATAGCTAACCCTAATTTTAGAATGTCAAAATATCATTTGCGAGTAGCAATAAAAACTTTTAACTAGTAGTTGATGGGTTTTTGACAAGCAGCAATAATAGTAGATCCATGACTTTTGGCAAGTAGTATAGTAAGCTTTTAACAAGCATTAGCCAATAGATTTTTAACAAGTAATAGTAGTAATAGTTTGACTTGATAACATGTTACATCAAGATAAATCTTCTTTGAATTCAGTAGGAAAGATTTCTATAGTTGGTAACTTACCTGATAACGGGAGTAGAGAATATCTCCGCAGTTGGCAAGCCACCAAATAATGGGTTCAGTCTGTTGTTGTGGTAGTAAGCAAGTGCGATTTTTAACAAGTAATAGTAGTAAATTTGACTCCATAACATGTTACATCAAGATAAATCTTCTTTGAATTCAGTAGGAAAAATCTCTGTAGTTGGTAACTTACTCGATAACGGGAGCAGATAATATCTCCACAGTTAGCAACCCACCAAATAATGGGTTTAGTCTGTTGTTGTGGTGGTAGGCAAGTGCAGCAGCAGCGGCCGAACAGCGGCAGATGCAATAGCAGAGGCGACAATAGATGGTGCGGTGGCAACTGCGAAAAGGGTGAACTGCAGGGCACGCACGCTAGTAGCCTAGCACCGACGAGGTGGTTTGCTGATGTTTCCTAAAAACTAAATTGCTCAAATACCATATGAGAATAGTAATCCATTTTATTTATGAATAGCAGTGGTTTATATAGGGTTACAAAGTGGATACTAACTAGATCCATAATCTAAACAACCTAACAGCCACATAATAGACTAACAACCACATAACAACCTAATAGGTCAAACATACTAACCAACCAACACATTTCAACATAAACTTGACCCTGATATGTGAGGACACTAACTTCTTCATTAAGTTCGTTCTATGTAAGAGGTTGTTCCCATCACAATGAGATACTTTCAACCTTTGTTGAGGCTGATTTGCAATTGATATGGATCTAATTTCTCAGTATAAAATTACTTTGAATCAGGAAATATCTATAGAATAAGATTTAGTTGTTCCCGCAAAATATTTTGCACGATTCAGAATTTGTTTATTTATTCGTTTATTTAATTACTTAGGCCATAGCCATAAATAGAAGATAATTAAAAATCATATTAAAACCAAATGGAGATAATTAAAAATCATATTAAAACCAGTTCCCAAGTGATATGGTTCCGATGGATGAACCAGATATGGACAGTTCCAATGAGATTTCATTCTTGAACAAAAATCCATTTTTGGATTTATTTCATCTATTTCATGACTGGAAAAAAGAGGGATACATGTTACACCACAATTTTTAATTTCTTTTATATCCCTACTTAGTGCTATGCATGGATGTCACGAAATCAATAATGAATCTGCAAATGGATCATGGAAGATCCGAACTAAATGCATGTGTGTGCATATGGACACGCCACTATGCCAGGCCCATAATCTATGAGAATCAATCAGTTGGCCCAAAAACCAGATTTCTAGCACGTGCTTGGACGTGCAACTTATTTTATTCCTTCTCACGTGCATCAAATCTTTAAGGATATAAAAGAAATTATGTTTCAACATAGGTACTTAGAGAGATTTATAATTTGTTGTGTGAAATAGAGAGCTCAGGTGTTCCCTATTTAGTATAAGTAAAAGAAAGATTTTTGCACCGGAAATTTGTGGGCACCGGAAATTCCCTATTTAGTAAAAGAGAGATTTTTGCACCGGAATTCTGTGGGCATCGGAAATTCCCTATTTAGTAAAAGAGAGATTTTTGCACCGGAATTCCCTATTTAGTATAAGGTAGTACTGCCCCTCCTTTGTTTATGTGAATGTAAATAGATTCAAACTAGAAATTGGAATATCTACAAAATCAAACTTAGAGAAATTGGCGAACATACCTTGAATAACATGCATGCAAGCAACGAATGCATCTGTAAGTCTCCGAAAAACATGCCTTTCTTCTTCCCACCACTTTTCTTTATCCATATCTACTCCATTAGCCTTATCACTATTTCCCCCCATCAGAAGATTCCATACCCTGTTTGTCTCTGAATCGAGGTCAACCTTGGCTCGAGGAAGTTGTTTCTTGATGGTATCAAATGTACGCCCATAGGGAATTAGACCATTACTTGCTTCAGCTGTAGCTTTTATATGCTCCCCTTCTATTTTCATATGTTTCATTTCGTCAAGAAGAACCTCCGTAGGATCTATGTATGGTACAACTGCTTGAGGAACAAAAGGTTGTCCTAGAAAACCAAATCTGTTTGAAGCAACCTCACATTCTTGTTCCATGTCAAACATGGAACTGATGACACGAACATGTCTTTTCTTTGTACGCTTTTTAGTTGTTACTTGAAAATGAGCGTCTGCAAATAATTCATCCATGCATGTTTGGGGTTCATATTTGTTGTTTTCTAACGCAACATAAGATCCTTCCATTCTTTCAGGAGACCACAGTAGATGACTGCAATCCTCTGCACCAGAAATAGGGGTTGGCTTACGGGCTCGAGTATGTAACTTCGATCTCTTCCTCGTCACTCTCTGAGTTAGAGGAAATGCTAGTATAAGTTCTGACTGCTGCAATCTGTTAAAGGTTGCTGACCATTGTGAATCTGCAATGGTAAAACATCTTGAAAGTTTAGGCAGATATGCCCTGTTGCATCTCCATGCTTGCCCCCTCTTTGTCCTCCTCCTCTTGCATACCACAGGCAAATAGAGAAGTAGGCTGCTTGTTTCTTGACACAAGCTAGTTTTACTGGTCCCATTGTAGCCATGCACAAAATGTATACCTCTCGGAGACTCTTTTGCTGCGTAATATTTATCAATTTGATCGTGCACCCTACTTGTTCCAGTTTTCTTAGCATCATCTCTTGTGACAATATCTGAATGACTGCCAGACTCAAACAGCTCTTGATCACTTTGAATAATTATATCATTCTCTACTATATTGCTATCAGAACCTCCCTCAAGTTTCCTTACAACTTCTGTTCCAGAAAGTTGAGCTGATGGGGTTGGATTTTCGTCTAACACTTGATTTGAGGAACGATTCAGATCAAATGTAATTTCTGGTCGAAACCTGGTCATTACAGCATTCTGTCCTTGGGAGAACTCTCTACTGCCTACAGGCATACTACTATCATAAGTCTCCCCATCTGCAACTTTGACATCACTAACAGCTGACAAATGGCATCCATCAACAGTTTCACCTTCCACACTAAAATCCAAATGCTGCCTGACTGATTTAGATGCATTAATATCAAGCTGATTAACAGATTTTACTGCAGTTGAACTGCATAGGCCCATAGTTTCTCCAAGTCTACCTGATAAACTCTCCGAAGAATTTAGAGCTTTCCTTTTCCGCACATACGTCTTCATAGGAATCAGTTGAACTTTGTTTTCCTCAGTTATACATGTCGAGGACCCTGCAGAATTTGAAGATTTCTTCTTTCGCACATAAGTCCTCTTGGGTATCAGCCTTACTTTATTTTCTGCAACTTTAGGAGTTTCTGGGCTAGGAGATTTTATTGGTTTACCTCCTTGGATGACCTTCGGCCTATGCTTTTTTCTCATTTCAGTCTTTTTTCTTGGTGTTTTGTTTAAGTCTATTCCTCGTGTTTCATCATTATCTGCTTCATCCCTTGTACTTTCCAGGTATCGAGGAGATACTCCCTCAAATGATGATTTTGCATGTTGGAAAGGGACTTTTCTAGTCATGCAATTCTCCTGTATGTTTTCATCAGCTAACCTCTCACCAGGCAACTTGGTAATTTCATGAAGCTGACAGTTTTGTGATGTCTTACCCGTCCCCGGCGTAAGGGGAGCCACTGGATTAGATCCCTTGTCCAGAGTCATGGGACCTAATGGAGAGGTAATGATCAAATTTGTTGAACTGCTTGCTGTTTTTCCTGAGAAGGGAGAAAGTAAAGCAACCGGAACATCCAACACTCGATTCGAGCCCTTGTCCGGAGTTTTGGGGACTAATGGAGAGGTGACGACCTGAATTGCTGAACTTCTTGCTGCTCTTTGTTGAACTGCTTGCTCTTTCATTAAGTATGCCGGTGAAAATCCTGAAGAAGACAAAAGTAGAAGCCTGGATCATGTTTCACATTTGACCATTTCCAATCTGTTTTCTGACAGTGGTGATGCATGTAGCAACAGTACCAGAAAATCAGTTTCCAACAATATAAACCCAAATTAATGTATTATTTTAAACAGAAAGAGGCAGATCAATAACATTTCAGTGAAAATTCTCAAGAAAGACCGAAAGCTGAATTAATATTTCGGTTTCTACCATTTTGGAATGGACTCCAAAGATAATGAATTGACATGAAACAATGCATATGAAACCAAGATTGAAAACAGATGATTTAACCTCAAATAATGGCAAAATCTTAACATTAAGCAGAAAAAGAAACCCAATAAATCAAGCCTAAAATCTGTTTCAGACGATTTAACCCCAAACTGATGGCAAAATCTTAACATTGAAGAGGATAAAAGGCCAATTTCAATTACCAGTGCCATCCATTCCATCAGCATCAAATGAAAATCCTGAAAAGAATAAAAGCATGGACTATGGTTATATCTCAGTTTCAAAACACTGGAAACAATGTGCAAGAAACAAATCCTAGAAATTTGTTTTGGAAGATTTAACACCAAAATGACAGCAAAATCTGAATAGTAGGCAAAACAATAAAAAGGCCAACATCAATTACTAATGACAATGAAATCCGTTCCACCATTATCAAGTGAAAATCCTGAAAAGGAAAATGCAAAGACTATGGAGTACGTTTCCACTTCGACCATTTTAGATCAAGTACCAAAGAGTGCACCAGAAATAATGCCTCCTCAAAAAAAGTTTGATAATTTAACACCATGATGGCAAAAACTTAACAGTAAAAGGGGGGGGGAAGCCAATGTCAATTATTATTTCCAGTGTGACCATTCCACAGGAATCAGGTGATAATCCTGAAAAGAAGAAAAGAATGTACTAAGTTTTGGTTTTGACTGTTTCGGATTGGTTTTCGAAGAGTGTACTGAGACAACGCTTAAGAAATACTAATCAATTTAGGAAAATTTAACACCATGAGGGCAAAACCTTCAACAGTAATGAAGAAGGCCAATGCAAATAACTAGTGCCAAGGCCATCCCATTTACTAGATTTCGTTTCATAATCAAGGAGTGCATCGGAACCATGCCTAAGAAACAAATACTGGTTTCATAATCAGAATGCATCGGAAACAATGCCTAAGAAACAAATTCTAGAAAACAGCAACGCCTAACAAACAAATCCTAAAAAACAGTTTATGACCATTTAACACCATATGGAAAAATCACATCAATAAGGAGAACTAAAGAAAAGCCAATCCCACCCACTCCACAAGAATCAGGTGAGAAATCTGAAAAAGTAGAAAAGTGCTTACTACATTTCGGTTTCCAAAGCGGGTTTCAAAGATTGTACTAGAAACAATGTGATGGAGATCAGATTTGATTTAATAGAGATTAAATAGAGATTAGATTTGATTCTATTAGGATTTTGTTGGGATTTTGGATCCTATTAGAATATTTGATTTGAATTTTGATTTCAATAGGATATTTGATTAGGATTTTGGATTTTATTAGGATTTTGTTTGTTAGGATTTTTCTATAAATAAGCTCTGTATGAAGTATTCTATAGATAATTAATAATGAATAATAAATGAAAAGTTTGAAAAAACTTCTTGTGTGGATTTCATTTGAGCAAATCTTTACTTTACTCGTACATTCGTGGAGAGTAGACGTGTATTCTCAAACCCTATAAGTTCTTTCATGTTCTTCCATAGTTCTCCAAAAAAAAACCATAATTCTCAAATCCTAACCCTTTTCCTTCCATCCTGTGTCACAATGCCTAAGAAACAAATTATAAAAATTGGCTTCGAACGATACGCCATGAGGAAATCCTAGCAGTAAGGAAAAATTAAAATAAAAAATAAAAAGCTAACCGTTTCATTCCGCATAATTTAGGCAAAAAGAGTCCTGAAAATAAGAAAAGTATGTAATTGCCTTTTGGTTGCAACCGTTTCGGGTCGTGTTTTGAAGAGTGCACTGGAAACAATGCCTAATAAACAAATCCTAAAAGTCAGTTTAAGATGATCGATTTAAAACCAAAACGTTGGCAAAATCCTAAAATTAAACAGTAACAAAGGTCAATTTTAGTGCCATTCGACAGGAATCACGCTGTAATCTTGAAGAAGACAGGAGCAAAAGATGATGGATTTACTCAAACCCTAAATCAAAGAACTGGGGGGGGCGGGGGGGGGGGGGGGGGGGGGGGTGGGTGGCGAGAGAGAGAGAGAGAGAGAGAGAGAGAAGAAATGGGGAAAGAGGGGAAGAGCTCACTTGTGCGCCTGACCTCCAACCCTGCACGCTGAATACGGAGCTTCAGTTCACATCCCCGCCTCCATCCCTCCACGCTGAACGTCGACCTCAAGTTCAATTTTCATCGCCGCCTCATCTTTTGACAATTTCGTCCAACCAAAGTAGAATAAAATCGATTTTTAATGTGCCTGAGTGAGGTGGGTAGAGAGGGGGAAGAACAAGGGTTAAGTAACAGAAGGAAGGTGAACAGATTGGGGGCGTCCGATCGGTGGAGGGTTACTTTTATTACTTTCTCTGTCAATTTTGCTCTCTCTCTCTCTCATCCCCTGCCTCCAGAGAGAACCTTGAGTGTTTTCTTTCTCGCAGTTTGTCAGCAGTTCTCTTTTCCATTTTCTCTCTCAGAAAAGACACGTGCATGATCACCTAAAAGGGTAGGATATAAAATTTCACACGTGTCCTAAAAAATACTCAATTTTTAAATAAGTAATTACGAGTTTACTTAGTACCAATATTTGTTTGTAATTGAGCAGGAGAACATCATTAATTCTAATCCATCTTGTGAGAATTTATTTCACAGAAGTAGTAATCCTTCCAATTTGGACTAATTTATCCCACATTTCCCAATATTAGCGATCACTCATTTTGAAGTTGGATATTACTTGCATATTTTTTGTCACCATTATTTATTTTTAAACAAAATCATTATCCTTAGATGATTTTTTTAATCCTAATTTTTTAATCGGCAAAAAAACATATAGTTACTTAAATGACTAAAATCGTATTAATTATATTGTCAGACAAGCACAATACTAATATCCAATTAGGTTTGTCAAGTCAAATTTAGCATCAACCAATATAATTGGGTTCATGACAGATCTCAAGTTAAGTAGCCTCTCATATCGTGAAATATAGACGAATAACATACGGAAAGATTGATATATAATTGTAACACCTCACTATTTGACGTATGGATAATTGAGTCATTCGCCGACAAAAGGTAACACAATTAGCCTCATTATATTAAATTAAAGTCAATCATAGTGAAAACATAACAATAATAATAATAATTCTGAAAAAACAAACTAACTTTATTTTTAAAAAAATGGACTTAACCGCATAAAACTAGCAAGAATAAAATAAAAATCTATTGTCTTTGTCAAAAAATAATGAAATATGTTCTAAACATCTGTTACATTTCAAACTAATTGAAGTAGGCCAATATAAAAAAATAATTCCAATACTAAATCACTCTTTCAAATCTACCTACTCTTTGAAGTAGACCAAATCCTACATCTTCTCTAGTCAGCCTATGTAATACCCCAATTTTTTCGTTACCTGTATTTGCTATGGTGGATCGATAGGGTTAGAAATCCTAACTTGACCCTATCGATTACTAGTTTTTATTTGACCAATCTGTCTCAAAATCTAAAATTCGAAATGAATTTTCGACTTTGAGATCATTCATTTTCTATTTTTCTAGAATTTTGGAGAGTTTCTTATAATTTTCTAAGAGAATACAAATCCATCATATTTAGGTGCCCGTTCCTGTGCTTGCAACTTGAAATTTATGACTCCAAATGATATTTTATTTAGAGGTTATTGTTTTTTTGAATATGTGTGCTTTTTAGAGAATTTCTTTGAATTTTCTAGGAGAGTCCCAAAACTGACAAGATACTTGATTTTTTTTTTATTTTATTTTGTGGATACATGTTTAACAATTCGTAGCTTGTAACTGTAACTGATAATTATTTTGAGTGATGCATCTTTGACCTTCTTAAGTCCCTCTACTTTCTATATTTTTCTGGAAAATTTTCGGACTCTCTACCAAAAATGGACACCGACCCATTAAAGTAATAATATTTATCTAAGTGAACTCCACCTGCCTCCACTCACTCTTATTCTTTTCTTCTTGTAGTAAATATATCCTCTTGGAACTCACATGTCTTAGAACTTCCTCATATAATTAATTTGTTTTTTATGATTACCAAAATAAGGAAATTAGGAAATATAAATGTTCTTTTTTTAATCCCTCTTCATTTTACTTGCTGAAATTTTATCTCTCACACTATTTACTGCTGAAGGATGAAAGAACTCAGCGGCAATAGCTTATAAGAGTACAGGGTATTCTTGAGCATGTACAACTTTTTCTCCTTTATCTTGCTTGTTGGTTATGCCATTCTGTAGGTTTTCTTAGGATATTTTTAAAAACAGAGGCTGTTTTGGGATCTATTTAGGATTTATTGCTTGATGCAAGAATTATGCAACTAGAAATTATGGAGAACCACAATCCAACAGTCAAGAAAAGCTAGATAACGGTTCAATCATGAACAATAGTGATGAAAAATTCTATGAGAAATTATAATATGGTTCGATTGATTTCCTGGTGCCAATTGAGTAATCAATATTATTTGTTGGTGAAAACAATATGATTTAAATTTAAGCATTTTTTATCCAAATTGATTTTGGTATAATTCTTTTTCATGATCGTATTGTATTTATAAGTTGTAGGCTAGATGCAATAATTTATGTGAAAATGTTATGGTTTGAATCCAAGGGAAAGTTGCTACCTAGTGATCAAACTCGCTTGGTCGCAGTTTGACGGATAAAACTATAAACTGAGAGAGAAAATGAAGAATAGATTAGTATTTTGAGGTATAAATAAACTGTATAATAGCCATCCTTTTATAGGTGAAGATGACAAATATAAAAGGTAAAAAAACAAAAGAATATACAAATTGATATTAATTACATAAAATCCTCATTCATATAATCTACCTAATTAGAGAGATTAATCAAATATACTAAGTTAGGAAGATATTATGAGATCCTTTAACAAGTGAGAGAATTTATTAAATATTAGAGGATTTATCATATATCATGAGATATGCTAATATTCTTCTATCAAACTTAAGATGGTTTGGAAGACACCATCTTTAGTTTGGAAACGAGATCATGATGACGACCAGGTGATGGGCCTTGATAAAGATATCAGCGAGCTGATCAGTCGACGAAACCGAGAGCAGGCGAAAAATGCATGCTTTGTAAGTGATGACGCACAAAATGGCAATCGATCTCAATGTGCTTGGTGTGCTCATGAAAATATCATTTGTGAGCAATCTAAATAGCACTATGATTGTCCTAATAAATATGAGTACTAGACTCCTAAGACACGCTCATATTATGGAGAAGCCAACGAATCCAAAGAAACTCATAAGTAGTGTTAACAAGAGCACGATATTCAGCTTCGGTACTAGAGCAAGAAACAATAGTCTGCTTCTTACTCCGCCATGAAATAAGAGACTTACCCAGTAAAAAAAAGAAATCCAGTAGTGGATCGTCGATTGGTAGGGTCACTTGCCTAATCCGTAGAGTAAACATATAATTGCAATGATGAACGAGATGAAAATAGAGTCCATGGAAAAAGGTACCCTTTACATAGTGCAGGATGCGAAGAAGTGTAGTATATGAATAGAGCATGGAGCAGGCATAAACTAGCTAACAAGATGCACGGCATAGCCAATATCTAGCCGAGTAACAGTAAGGTAGATGAGACTCCCAACAAGTTGTCGATAGAGGGTAGCATCGGAAAGGAGATCACCGTCAGTAGCACGAAGTTTAACGTTATACTCAAGAGGGTTATCAGTAATCTTACAATCAATCAACCCAGAATGAGAAAAGAAGATCAGCGGAATATTTGCTCTGAGTTAAATAGTAACCATTAGATGTAGAAGTAACTTCCAAGCCCAAAAAATAATGAATAGAGCCAAGATCTTTCATCTCAAAATGTTGACATAAAAATTGCTTAAGCTCAAGAATACCAGAAGAATCATTACCAGTAATAATCATATCATCAACATAAAGGAGCAAAATATTGATACCAATATCAGTATGACGAGTAAACAAAGCAGAGTCATATGGGCTAGAGGCAAAACCAAGTTAGCCAATAGTGAAACTAAACTTGGCAAACCAAGCACGCGGAGCTTGTTTGAGCCCATACAAGGCACGCTTAAGGCGACAAACCTTACCAGGAAAATGAAGATACCCTTGAGGGGGTGCATATAGACCTTCTTAGCTAGATCACCATTCAGGAATGCATTCTTCATATACATCTGAAACAAAGGCCATTGGCGAGCAGAGACCACAGGTAGGAGAGAACGGACAGATGTAATGTGAGCAACTGGAGCATATGTCTCCTCATAGTCAATATCATACTCCTGAGTATAACCCTTAGCCACAAGACGAGCTTATACCGCACTGGAGACCCATCAAAATCGGTTTTAATCTTGCAGACCCATTTGTTGCCAATAATAGTCTTACCAGGAGACTGATCAATCAAATCCCATGTATGAGTCTTGTGAAGAGCATCCAATTCTTTGGATATAGTTTGCAGCCAAAGAGGGTTACGCGAGGCTTATGATTAACAAGAGTATAAAAACAATTATAATCAGTGAAACGAGTAGGGAGAGCCCTTACCCTAGAGGAACGATGAATATTCAAATTGGTTGATGACTCAAGGGTATCAGACGTAGTGGATGGGCCAACAAATGAAGTAGGCTAAGAAGAGTCAGATGCAATAATAGGGTTAACAGACGATCCAGAAGTATCAGAAACTAATAATAAGTAACTGCCTGATGAGCTTTCAGTATGTGCATCAGAAGAAGAGTCTAGGAAAAGATCAAATGCAGAGTTAGTGAAAATAGGGCTAGCGAAAGAAGGTCTAGAGGAGATATAGGAGATACTGGTGAAAGTTTTATGTTTCCAAAACTGAACATGGCGGGAGATACAAAGAAGTTTGGTAATAGGATAATAACATCGACAACCCTTATGTTCAATGCCATAACCAAGAAAAAATATAGATGCGAACGTGGCTCAAGTTTAGTACGCTCATGAGACGAGAGTAAGACAAAACAAGCATAGCCAAAAAATTTCAAAAGAAAGTAGTCGGGTATTTTTCCGTAGAGGGGCTCATCTGGAGAGTGATTTGAGAGAGTAGGAGATGGGACCCTATTAATTGTGTAAACGACTGTAAGAGCAGCTTCACCCCCAAAAAGATTTAGGAAGCAAGACAGAAATAAGCAAAGAGCGGATACTATCAAGGATGTGACGATGTTTACGCTTAGCACGACCATTCTGTTTGAAGTGTAAGGGGATGAACGATGAGGTAAAGTGCCTTCTTGTGTGAGTTCGGCAAGAAAGGAAGCAGATGTGTACTCCATGGCATTATCAGAACGAAAGACTATAATGGTCTGATCAAACTGAGTTTGCATCATCTACTTAAATTCACGAAAAATGCTAAGTAACTCAGAACGATCATGTAAGAGATGAAGTCAGGTGTATCGTGAATAATCATTAACAAATATAGCAAAATAACGAGATACTCCATTAGTAGAAATAGGAGAAAGACCCCAATTATCTGAATGAATTAGATCAAAAGATGTAGAAGACAAAGAAAAACTTTCATTATAAGGTAAAGCTGTCTATTTTCCCAACTGACATGAAAAACAATCAAATGATTCAAAGTCGACTTTTCCTAAATAACCACTTAATACTAAATATTGAACACGTGGTAAGGAAGTATGATCAAGGCGAGAATGTCAAATACTCGAGGAGACAGATGCTGCAATGTGTTGAGTAGAACCACAACTTGGAAAATGCGAGGAAAACTCAAAAAGGCAACCAACTTTATGCTCGGTCCCAATTAACTGGTCCGTCTGTTGATCCTTCACATCACACCCTTTATTAGAAAAAGTTAAAATAAGGCCAAGTTCAATAAGTTGTCCAACAGAGAGAAGATTTAAAACTAAATCAGGGACAACATATGTATCAGGCACAGAGAGAGTAGAAGTAAAGATAGGATAGTATGACTAATAGACATATGCAAATCATTAGTATTATAAATGATAGGAGAAAGTTCTAGAGATTTTTTATTAGATATGAGAGAAGAATCAGGAGTCATGTGATTGCAACAAGTAGTGTTAAAAAGCCAAGGAGATAATTTACCTGAGGAGACTGAGAAGGCAGTAAAAATACGGGACATAACTTGATTGACAATAGCTTCAAGGTCAGCTGCAGAGAGAGAGGAAGTAGATAGATTGTCCGAAGAAGATAAACTGGTAGAAGCAACAACAACAATTTTGGGTATTTGAGCTTTTAAAGCATCTCATGTCTCTTTAGCCTTTCTCTTAAAACAATCAGAGATGTGATGGTCCTCTTCCTTACAATAATAACAACGACCATTGAAGCGGCATGGTTTAACGAAAACGCAGGAGGAGCTAAGATGGAGGAGTTTGGAGTTGTATTAGCCATGATCAAGTCAGTAGAATAAACACGACGAGTCTTCTGTCGTGTCTTCTCTGAAATAAGCTCTGTGAGAGCAGTCTTGGAAATCAAAGATACTTTCAAGATGTTGCTCCCTTGGCGCTGTTGCATTCTCTAATGATGCCATCACTCTACCTCTCAATGCCTTAACCTATTGCTATTAAGCTTCAGTTGTCCTATTAAGCATACCCAACATCTCATTGGCATCAACTATGTTAGAGTTCGACTTGGAATTGGATTCGGTTCTGTTTGCACGATGAGTTATTTTTCCGTGAAAATAGGGTGAGGTAAGTTTTAATTAGATTAGTAGTAATAATAATGATGAAATTAACTCCACCAGTGCTGTGCTTAAAGATTTATCCTTTCACTGTATATCCCAAGCTATGATAACGGAGGGTTGTGGAGATCGGTGACTGCCAGTGTAAAATATTGTCACATATTATAATATGAGCCAAAACATGAATTTCATTGGGGTGTTCTCTACTGAGTGACGCGCTATATTAGAGTCCTTTTGTTGTAAAAAATGTGTGAGGGTTGTTAAGTCGTCGCCTAGAAGTGACCCCCACGTCGGTGTCCGGATGTGATATCAAATGTAAGAGGGTTCCCACACCTTAACGAACGGGTGAGGGTAAAAAAGTTAGCTAATGAATATAGAATTCAGTTGGTATCATGGAACGTAGGTTCCCTTACAGGTAGATTAGTAGAGTTAGTTGATGTTATGATTAGGAGTGTTAATATTTTATGTGTGCAGGAAACTAGTAGATAGGTGAGAGAGCTAAAGTCATATAGCCTTGGGATTATAAACTTTGGTATATGGATAGAGATAGAAATCGTAATAGGGTAGGTGTGATCATAAATAAATAATTAATTGGGGATGTAGATGTTAGGATGAAGGGTGATAGAATTTTATTAGCTAAACTTATTTTAGATAGAGAGATAATTAATATTATTAGTGTCTATGCACCACAAGTAGAACTTTATGAATCTAGTAAACATCAATTTTGGAAAGATATAGATGAAATAATACAAGGAGTATCTGCTATAGAAAAACTATTTATTGGTGGTAACCTCAATGGGCATGTCGGAACTAGTCGTAATGGGTTTGATAGTGTACATGGAGGAGATAGTGTACATGGAGAATTTGGTTTTGGAGAAAAAATAAACCAGGTAACTTAATTCTAGATTTTGCTTCGTCTTATTATTTGATTTTATTAAATACTTAGTTTAAAAAAAGAGTTTCTTACTTGATTATTTTTAAAAGTAGATCGAGTGCGAGACCAATAGATTTTTTTTTAAGTAGGAGGGTTGATAGATGTAGTTGCATCGATTGTAAGGTAATTCTATGTGAGAGTGTAGTTACCCAAGATAGATTCTTAGTTTTAGATATTCAGATTAAAAAGAGACTTAGAAAGATTAAGTATAAATTAGATCCTAAGATTAAGTGGTGGCGATTAGAAAGTAATCAAAATTTTTTGTAGATAGAGTAGTTCAGAAAGCAGATTGGAGAAACCATAATGATTCTGATATAATATTGAACAAAATTACTAGCTGCATTAAGAGAGTAAAGATATATTTGGTGAGTTAAGGGGCAGTGCTCCACCACGTAAGGACACATCATGGTGAAATGAAGAGATAAAAAATGCTATTAAGATCAAGCGATACCTTTACAGAGATTTAAAGAGCAATGACGAAACAAGTTTTGATCTAACAAGCAAGTGGACAATAATGCAGCCATGCCCCCTAATCCCACTCCTACTATCTTGCAGGCTATACCATTTCTTCAACCCCTTTCTCCACGACCATTTTCATTACCTCCATCATCGTCACATGATCATTTGGAAGAACCTGTTCCTAAGCCGAAAGCACCATATCTCAATCGGCTTAGGAAGCCTTCACTGCAAGTAGAAAAAATTCTTGAAATATTTCAGCAGGTGAATGTTAATATTCCACTCCTTGACATTATACAACAGGTTCCTACTTATACTAAGTTTCTCAAGAATTTGTGTACTAAGAAACGAGCAAGAAACGTTCCTGAGAAAGTTTTTCTTGCTGCAAATATATCACAAATCCTCTCCAACTCCTTACATATTAAGTACAAAGATCCAGGTTTCCCTACAATCTCATGCACTATTGGAAACACTACATTTGATAGGGCGTTGCTTGATTTAGGGGCAAGTGTCAACTTGCTTGCTTACCGTGTTTATGAGCAACTGGGATTAGGAAAACTTCAACCTACCAAGGTCACATTACAGTTAGCTGATCGTTCGTTCAAGGGACCACTTGGTATGGTTGAAAATGTGCTCATTAAGGTCGGCGAGTTTATCTTTACTGTAGACTTTATTGTTTTAAAACTGAGCCGATCTCCAATCCACGGAATCAAATTCCCGTTATCTTGGGTAAACCATTCCTTGCAACATCAAATGCATTAATTGATTGCAGGAGTGGCCTCATGAAATTATCGTTTGGGAATATGACTGTGGTATTGAACATATTTAATATAGATGAGCACATAACGAGCTCTCTCATTGAGGTTAACATGATTCACAGTTTGCACTCTCATTTGACCTCTTGCACTGATGATGAACTCTCATTTAAGCAAAATTTTAAAGATGAGCTCATATTATTAGATGAATTGGCACATACTGATTCTATGTATGATAATACTTATGCAAGTGTGCCATCGAATTATGAGCAAACTTTTAAGAATTTGTTCATAGAGGAGCTTCCATTACTTTGTGAGTTAGAAGAGCTAATACCACATTCACTTGATCATATTGCACTCTTCTCACCTCATGATATTTCTACATGTATTCTTGTTACTAACGATAATTGGCAGGTTTATAATAAAGAATTCTTTAACCCAATTATTAATGCTTACATGTGGACAAAGAAAAAGCGAGAATGACATAAGAAGCAGACAGGTAATTTCGTGACTCGTAGGAGGATGATGAAATATAATAATGCACCCATTTCACGTTTAAAACGCACACACTATGAAAGTGGGAAGCGATCGAGAGGTTGTAACTGCTTTCCATGCGTTAACAGGGTAACGATATTGAGATCGTAACTTTTTACAACTCTCATTATTTGTATTTGTATAATAGTTTTTTTATTTATATTACCACCCTTTCTGTATGAGGGCATACATGAGTTTAGGTGTGGGGGAGTGGGTTAGTTTATTTTCTTCGTATTTTTTTAGGATTTTTAGTTCTTTTTAGAATCTTTATTTTATTTTTAGATTTTTGGGTTTCTTTATTTTACACTTTGGGTAGTTTTTAGGGTAACTAACTAAAAAACTAATTAAAATTAAAAATTAACAACAAATTTATGTTTTTTAATCATTAGATTAACCTAATTACAGATAAAGGAACAAATTTAGATTTGAAATTGGATAGGAGAGTAGATTGGATAATACACTTTGAATTTTATGAAAAAAAGATTAAAATCCGAAAAATAAATATCGCTAACAATAGTTTTGAGGCAAGTATACATCTATTTTTTCACTTCATAATAGTTTATTAAGTTAAGGATAAATATGATAATGATTGAGTAAGTCTTCTCTTTCTAAACAAGAAAAAAAAAGAAAAAAGTGAGAATAAAATAAAGGGGTGAGCCTGGTATTAAGGCAATAGTCTAGAGAGTGATAAAATAATGGGATGAGCCTAGTATTAAGGCAGTAGTCTCAAGAGTGAAAAAAGAGTATGATCCAAGTAATCGGGTACTTTGCGCCTAACTAAGCGTGAATATTCGCATGAAAAGTGAAATATTCTAAAAATAAAAAAAAGAAAAAAGTATGAACCAAGTAATCGGGTATGTTGCGCCTAAGCAAGCGTGAATATTCGCATGAAAGGTGAAATATTCTTTAAAAAAAAGAGAAAAAAAGAAAAAAAGAAAAAATGTTAAGAGAGAGAGAGAAGATGAATCATGAGTTAGAGTTGGAGTCCAACGCTGAAATAAACTATCACATGTGCACGTACTTGTATGAGCCAATGGATTATCTATTAGTGGGTATTGAAAGATAGATTTAAATTTTTGATTAAAATGATAAGTGTATCTGATATGACGCTCGATTTGAAAATTGATAATCTAAATGCGTTCTTGAGTTTGTATATTAGTGAGATTAATTGTTGAAAATATCATAAATTTTTTTTTTCTTTCTTTTGTATAAAATTTTTATTTTTCTTAATTTTTGGTTATCCTTATTTTTCTTTTCTTTATTCCTTTATCTATTTTCTTCTTGAATTTTGTGGGTATATTCGCTATAAACCCTCATGAGACAACACTCGTCCACTAGGGTAGCCAAGGGGTTTAAAGGCTTATTGCACGTGCTAAGTGCAATCACAATTCCTGCGAAAGTGAGTTAGGATTTTTATTTTTCTTTTTAGGTTTAGATTTTCCTCGAGAATTAGCAAAAGATAAGTGTGGGGGTGTAATGAGTGCCATATATTGCATATTTATAGCCTTCATATTACCTATTTTTGTATATAAATAATGCTACTCGGGTATTTTTAGTGTGTTTTAAGGAATTTTATTCGTACAAGGAGATGACATGAAATCAGAGTTGGAGTAGGAAATCCAAATTCGAAATGTTTCTAAAGTTGGCAAGACTACGAGACTACGATACTACAGAGACTGAAAATTGAATACAGTCAGAAATATTAAACTTACAAGATAAGAGTTTCACGTGGAAAAAATTTCAAGAATTTTTCATATATTTTAGCCGCCAATTGGCGGTTTTCCCGTTAAATGGCGACCCAAAGTGGGTCCCAATATCTGAATTTTCTCTTATGGCTTCGTTATAATCTTGTAGTTTCACAATTATATTAGAATTGGGTTTGGATTTTCGAAGCCTATATATTGGCCGTATCCATGTATTCTAAAAAAGCGGTAAGTTTTATACTCGTTTTAAATTAATAAAATTAGGGTTTTGCTGAAAGGGTAGCGGCCACAATACCGTGCTTCAGAGGTAAGCCATTGTTTTGAGATCTTTATTTGCTTTCTAGATAGAGTTAATTGCTTTCTAGTTTAGATTTTATTGCTTTCTAGATTAGGGTTAACCATGTTCATGAATAAAAATTTAATTTTGCTTATTAAAAATATGAGTGGCTAATTAGTTTAGCTCTAGAATGTAGATGAAGTTAGGATCCACGATGCAATTGCTCTCTAATATTTTTCTTCGTAAATAAAATAAATAAAGACATGTTTTTTCTATAAAAAGATTAAAATATAAAAATTCGAAGATTAAGACTTTGATAGGTTATACTTGAATTAGATTTCTTGATAGCTTATGCTTAGTTAAGGTTTGGGGTTGTTGATTTTATCTTTTTCAATGAATTATCTAAAAATTTAGTTTATTTTTATGAAAAGTAGTATTTTTGATGAGTTATGTTTGCATATTACTTGATAGTTCATACTTAGGGCACTTTAAATAAAGATTAAACTAAAAAGATCAAATTTTTATGATAGAAGAAGATAATAGAAATAAGAATATGGTTTGAAATTAGTGGACTCTAGATCCTAGGCTATTTAGATAGTAACAAATCCAATCTAGAAACTCATAGTTAGTCCGTTAGACTAACTAAGGAAAGAGTAAGGAACGCAAAAATACCGTAGATCCCTGTGAGATGATCTGTACAGCACTACCGATACTGTGCGCTTGCAGTAAATATCACATCACGCATGCACTTTACAAATAGGATAATGAACCCATTGTCATGACACTCTAAAATATCCTACCCACTATTTCTTTCATCACCAGATTAAGTCTACACTTAGGATCACTTTTACGTTATGCATCATCCTATAGATGAATTCTATACAGTACTATCAACGGACTAATCCCCTAGATATATATAGTCCAACATATGGCTTTCCTATGCGTTTTAAACACTAAAAAGAGTATTCCCTCTGAAGCCTTAGTCAAATCGACAACTATAATAACTGGTAATATATTGTACTCACCCAAGAAACCGCAAATTGTGATGACTCGTAAGTATGATCATCTAAAACTCAGGTTGAAATTCTATCAATGGGCACAAGTGAGTACTTAGTTCACTAGTCATTTCCTCCAGAGGAAGTTTCCATCGTGTGAAAGGCGCATAGTTCGATGATTCATTGAGCTCATTGAGAATAAACTCTCATCAACTTAAATACCATATTCAACAAAGAATTCATCATCAGGGCGCTCATTTGATAAATCTTAGATAGTATTGACATCTTGGGGCTCATCAAGTGGATCAGTCATTTGGCACCAGAGATTTTTGATATTAAATTCAAGCATTATGTTTCTAAAAGGAAAGCCTTATTAATCCACTCCGGCAAATGATAACAACGTTAGAAGTGGCTAGGAATGGTCGACCTATGATTACATGTAGTGCCGTGCATTCCCCAAAGGTTGAATTTCCAAGATTATCAAATTGACTGGATAAATAAACTCCGCCATTCTTAATCAATACTTCCTCGATCTCTCCCATAGACTTCATGACAAACTTATCGACTAGTTTAAATGTAATTTATGTGGGTCTCAACTCGCCCAATCCTAGGTGCTATTATATTGAATATGATTGCAAGTTTACATTCACTCATAGATCTAGCTAGGACCTCCCAATCAGTGTACTTCTGATGGTATGAGAGATAGTAGGACTTCAGGTGTATTTATACTTCATAGATATAGAATGGAAATAAATACTAGAGATTTTATCAACTGAAAAGACCTTTTTTAGAACTCTGGTTTATTTAACAACCAATTTCTAGTTAATTAGGTTTCAATCAAGTCATAATTTTAGTTTTGTTAGCAATATTTCTTTGTGTCAGAATATAATAAAAAGTATTATATACTAGAGAGAATGATCTTAGATTTACTGCTTGTGTACTGCTTGTTGATCTCCAACGCTTGGGAATACACGTTTCTGGTTGCATCACCTATCAATCTTGTTAAAATATCTGATAAAACGTATGCAAAAAACAACATGGCAAAAGAATAATCGCACATCATTCACTAATTACAGAGGTGGAAGATTTATGATCAGGTCCACTATGACTTTGCCAACCTCGATGCCATGCTTCGAGAGGATATGTCCTAACATAGTTCATTTCTTAACATGAAATAACATTTCTCCCAATTGAATGTCAAATTTTTTTCATTATCGCGTTTGAAAACTAGATCTAAATAGTGTATACACTAATCACGTGAATCTCCAAAGATGAAGAAGTGAACCATAAACATATCTAAAACTTGTTCAATGCTATCTGTGAAAATAAATACCATACACCTTTCGAACGTGATAGGTGCATTGTATAGGCCAAAGGGCATGCATTGATATGCAAAGATACCGAAAGTACATGTGAACATGGTCATCTCTTAATTCTCATGAGCAATGGGTATTTGGTTGCAATCGGAATGCCAATTAAAGTAACAATCGAACTCATGACGGTCCAACTGCTCAAGCAGCTAATCGATAACGGGCAAGGAAAAGTGTTTTTTCTAGTGGAAACTTTAGCCTCTTATATTGCAAACTCGCCATCCTACTTGCACATGGGTAAACTTATTTCCGTCGTTCTTAATCACAATATTTTCAGATTTCTTAGGTACTACTACTTGAACTGAACTCACCCATGAACTTTAGAGATAGGATAATGAACCCATTGTCATGGCACTTTAAAATATCCTGCCCCACTACTTCTTTCATCACCAGATTAAGCTTACACTGAGGATCTCTTTTACATTGTGCATCATCCTATAGAAGAATTCTATACAACACTATAAACAGACTAATCCCCCAGATATATATAGTCCAACATATGGTTTTCCTATGCGTTTTAAACACTAAAAGAGAGTGCTATTGTGATGACTCGGAAGGATCATCATCTCAAACTTAGGCTGAAACTCTATCAATGGGCACAAGTGAACACTTAATTCACTAGTCATTGGCTCCAATGGAAGCTTCCATCATGTGAAAGGCACATAGTTAGATGATTCATTGAGTTCATTCAGAATAAGGTCTCATCAACTTAACTACCATATTCAACAAAGAATTCATCGTCAGTAAGCTCACTGGATAAATCCTAGATAGCATTGACATATGGGGGCTCATCACGTTGATCAGTTGGTTGGTACCACAGTTTTGATATATGGCTGTTTTTGATAAAGGTATTATCTTTACATAATGATATGTTTTATTTAGAGTCATCATATTTATTTTTAATTCTTTTGAATCTGAAAAATCTGAGTTATTATCTTCTGAACTTGTGTATATAGATTCTACTTCATAGATAGTAGATGTGTCACTAGATAATTCTTCAATAGTTCCTAAATGAATATCATAAGATTCTAAATCCGGTAATAAAATTGTTTTAATATTTAATGGGCATTAATAGGCAAAATGGCCTTCTTTATCACATTTAAAACATTTACAGCCTTTTTTAAATTTTGATTTATTTTTAATAAATTTTCTTTTCCTGAATTTAGTCGATTTTTTATATCATTGTTTATATTCAAGTTTCCATTTCTTTCTTGATACTTTATATCTTTTTGTTTTATATTTTTGTATGATGATTTTTCTTTTTTGGTTTATAAGGTTTATTATATCCATAAAGAAATTTAAGAGTCCTGTGGAATGTGTTGATGTTGGATTAGATCCCATATAATGATGTAATCTTAAATTATTATATTTTTTCTCTACCATCGTATCCCAAGGGATTGGTAATTTTGAAAAAAATACTGTAATCCAAAATATTATTTTTCTCTATAGAATTTAATTTAAATATATAACTAATATATTCATTTATAAATTCTTCTACATAACAAATATTGCATAATTTCATTTTTATTAAAATATTCTCATCATTACTTTCTGCAGATAAATCTTCTCCAGTTAAATCTGCATATAATAATTTACAAATACTATGTAAAGCGTCTTTTCTTGAAGAATAATTATTTAAACATGCTATTTGGACTGGATGTAATTTTTCATATTGGGTTAACCACCTTAAAGCTATTTCTTGCCAATAGCCACATGCATGTAACACAAAATCTTTATTTGTAACTGAGTCGGGTATTAAAGATATTGACCCTACCATTAATTGACTCCAATTTGTTATATAATCTCTTAGATCTCTGGCTGGTATATTATCTATATTAAAAATTAAATTTGGTGTTACGTTAGGATATCTTTTACTTTGTTTAAAAATATATGAATTTATATAAGCTTCATTTGTATCTCTATGATATATGTTTTCATCTGTTTGTTCGGGATTTGGTTGATTTATGACCCGAGGATTTACTATAGATGAAGATTCCCCTTGTTCCATATTAACAAAATAAAACTCAGAATTATTTTCCTCAGTCGAGGACTCCTCGTTAGAGGGTATGTTGAGCTCCTCTTCATCAGAGGGTAATTCAATATTGTAGATACCAAAAAAAAAAAAAAAAAAAAAAAAAAAATCGAAATTTGCTAAGTGGGCACACCCGCGGGTTGCACCCGCAGGTTGCAACCCGCCGCGGGAGCACTCGCGGGTTGCCACCCGCGGGGGTTCCGCGGGATGCAACCCGCGGGTGCGCCCGCGGGTTGCCACCCGCCGGAGGATTCCCGCGGGTGCCAACCCGCGGGTTGTTTTCCATTGTTTTATTGTTTTCCGTTGTTTTATTTCTATTTTTGATACTGATATCCCGTGATCCGCTTTTTCAGGAGGAATCGAGCCGGATTTCAAGTCTCTTTGGTCTATAAAATGCAGAAATTTAACCGGAGAGGGGACTTTTGGATTCTTGGACTTTGGGAAGATTTCGGGCGAGCTTGGAAAATTGAGAAGCGGAGCAGAGCCATTGCTTCCAGTCGGACGGTCAACGGAGGCATCAACGAGACTCTATCGCCACCCGAACCCACGAAAAAAAAGGAATAAATTAATATTCCTGTTCTTGTAATTCCTCGGAATTTTTGTAATCTCAAATCTTCGTTGTAATCAAATAATTTTGCAATGGAATCAAAGATTCAATTTTCGGGCAAACAAAAACTGGCGACCACAGTGGGAGCCCCTCTGTTTACCACAGAGAATCTGGAGGCGCAGTCCGACCGGGTGCCGATTGGCTCAATGGTTGAGACGCTGGTCATAGAAGTTGACCAGCAAAAATATGAGGAATTTCTTTCTTCCTCTGATTCGGAGCCTAGGCGTCATCGCCGGGTGACGATGAAAAAAGGTGAGGCGTCATCGCCCACCGGAAAGGCGTCATCGCCTATGAGAATTTATGAGGCGTCATCGCCCGTTCGAACTGACAGGACGTCATCGTCTGTCAAGAACACGGCGTTATCGCCCATTCCAAAGTCAAGCCAAAAGTTAAACCAGTCCCTGACTCGCTCTCAGAAGAGAAACCTGAGGCGTAAGGCCCAGTGGGCCCGCCTCAACAGTGCCTCTGGAAAATTGCGGTTAGAAAATCCAGATCAGGAAACATCAGAGAAGAAAAATTTCAAAAATAAAAATCCGCAGGCAGAAGTTCGGGTTGCACCGCACGGGGGCAACCCCGAGGTTGCAATTGCGGGTGGAAACCCGCGGTTCCAACCGCGGGTTGCACCCCGCGGGGGCAACCCTGCGGTTGCAACCGCGGTTCCAACCGCGGGTTGCACCCTGCGGGTGCAACCCCGCGGTTGCAACCGTTGGTGCAAACCCGCGGTTCCAACCGCGGGTTGCACACCGCAAGTTGCAACCCGTGGGTTGCACTCCGCAGAAAAAATCAAGGGTTGGTTCTGGTGTCTATTCGGGCACACGCGCAGTGAGCACACAGCGCACATCTAACTTTTTGGTTACTCTCTCAGGTGTACCATCCCGTTCCTCTACAAACAAATATAAGGATGTGCTCATGAACTCACCTGAGGATAGGTGTTCAAATTTCTCTTCGGATGAACATATTCATGATAGAATTCTCCAAATCCCGAAGAACAAGTCAGATGCGTACGAGGCCCGTACAACTGCGCAGGCCAGCACACACTCCAGAAGAATCCGCAGAAGGGTTGGAGAACAATCTAATGCTGGAAAAGAGCTCAGCCCTGAAATATTACAAACTCTCCAGTATTATGAACCAAATTTGAGACGCAAAATACGTCAATATGCAAATAGAGAGGAGAAGATACCTCAAGACTTGAGAGAATTCCTCAATTGGAAGAAGAACTCTGCACAGAATACTCCTCAATGCCAATGTGAACAGTTAATCTCAACTGTTCTATCAAACTGCGAGTGCCATCCGAGACGATCCGTTTTTGAGCGGATCACCGAACCTAAAAGAATACGGACGGTGAAAAAGGCATACTCTGGGACCGATCTACCTGCTGCCTCATCAAATATGGTTAATAAAGGCAAAAAGGTGGTCGGAAACAACCCTTCGGATAAGGAAATCACTCCAGGATCAAAAGTAGTTTCTATCGAACCAAAGGGCGCGCTTCTAGAAGAAGTCTCTGAAAGGCTTGAGAGACAAGAAAAACGTCTCGAACAGCAAGAAGAGACCATAGAAAAAATGAAACAACTTTTGATTGAGTTGCTGGCTCAAACTAGAAAGAACCAATCATCGCCATCCATTTCTAGTCGGCAGAAAGGAAAACGGCCTGTCCAAATAAATGAAGACAGCGAAGACGAAGATGAAGAAGTGCCTCCTCATTCAAGAGAGGAAGAGGAAGTGAAAGTTATTATCAATCCTCAAGCAGAGAAAATAGAGAAGATGGAGAACCAATTACAAGCTCTTCTTCATCGTAAAAAACTACAAGAGGTGGGGGTAGTTCGTCCATATCCCATAGAATGGGAGACCGTATCATATCCTGCAAAATATAAACCGTTGAATCTTCAATCATTCGACGGTAAAAGTTCGCCACAGCAACACATCTTCTATTTCCTCTCACAGACAGGACATCTCATGGGGAATGATCCAACTATGACTAGGATATTTGCGAGCACTTTACGGGGGCTCGCATTTACCTGGTTTATGCAACTTCCCCAGGAAACAATTAAATCTTGGGCTGATGTAGAACGTGAGTTCCTAGCCCGATTCTTTGAAGATGATACAGAAGTCTCCATATTATCTTTGCTAGCAGCGAAGCAAGAAGAAGGCGAAACGGTCAAAACTTATGTCGCGCGGTTCCGAGAACTTTCCGTTCGATGCCCACATGGCATGACGCAGGATACGCTTGTGGAAACCTGCAGACATAACTTGTTGACCGATATCTTAGACAAGATGGGTTCGGTCGAATCCAAGTCATGGAAGGATCTGCTTAAGCAGGGCGAATAGGCCGAAGAAATACTTCGACGTCTCGAAATGCAACAGTCTGCAACCGGAGACGGTGCAAACGAATCTCCATTCCATTTTTTCCGTTCAAAAGGGAAAGACATAACAGCAATGGCGGTAGAAAGTACACCGAAGCAGAAACCATGGCCGACTACAAGCAACACAGCAAAGTCACCAAGGCTTCAAAAACAGTATTCGTTCAAGGATGAACATACTGTTACTATGTTCAATCTGCTCACCAAACGCAAGATGCTTAAATTGCCGGAGAGCAAGAGACCTGAAGAAGTAGGAAAAACTAACGATCCGAATTACTGCCTGTACCATCGGATTGTAGGTCACCCCACAAAAAATTATTTTATCTTAAAAGATAAAATTCAAGCATTGATTGATGCTGGAGCAGTTCAGCTCAAAGCTGAACAAAAAAGGAGTTAGAGCTAACTCAGACACATTTAATGTGTGAGGTCTAAAGTACCACTTGGGCTCACAACAATTCCCAAAAAATGGGCTCAAGGCGGTTAATTTAAACCCCCATATATATATATATATATATATATATATATAAAAAGAAGAAAAAAGAAAAAACATCAAAAAAAAAAAATGAATCACCCAACGCCGACAAGGCTACGGGAAGAGAATAAATTTCTCGCCAACCCCATCATACTGGGGGTAATAAGTATGAACCACCCAACGCCGACAAGGCTATGGGGAGAGAATAAATTTCTCGCCAACCCCATCATACTGGGGGTAATAAGTATGAACCACCCAACGCCGACAAGGCTACGGGGAGAGAATAAATTTCTCGCCAACCCCACCATACTAGGGGTAAAAAGTATGAATTGCCCAACGCCGCTAAAGCTACGGGAAGAGAATAAATTTCTCGCCAACCCCACCATACTTGGGGTAAGAAGTATGAACTACCCAATGCCGACAAGGCTACGGGAAGAGAATAAATTTCTCACCAACCCCACCATACTGGGGGTAATAAATATGAATTACCCAACGCCGACAAGGCTACGGGAAGAGAATAAAATTCTCGCCAACCCCACCATGCTGGGGGTAAAAGGCATGAATCACCCTAAGCTGCTAAGGCAAAGGGAAGAGGAAAAGTTTGGCATTTAAGCCCAAACGAAATCCTTGACAACTCACCATGCTGAGGGGAATAGCATGGCTAGCCCGACTCAAATGGTAGTTGGTAAAGGCAAATCAAACCCGTTGATAGCTGGGGGTTTGCTAAAAATCCTGATCAGATAAATCTCCTGTCATGTTAAGATTTCACCTCTGACAGCAAAACTTTTCTTGTCATTTTGCTCCAACAGAGCAAGCGACACTCCAAAATATTTGTCAAGTTAAAATCATACCTCTGACACCATAATTCAAAATTAAATGAGATAAGATCCGATTAAATCCCTTCCCTGTCACGTTAAGATTTCACCTCTGACAGGAAAGAAAATTCACACTTCATCAAGTCCAACATTACAACCTCTGACGAACTTGCTTTTAATATCGTTAAGTTAAAAATCACCTCTAACGAAAATCATCTCACTATCAAGTTAACAGTTAGCTCTAATAGTCCGATTCCAAAACTAAATACGTTAACCGTCACCTCTGTTTAGTCAGCTTGTCCCTATTACGACCAGATCCTCTGAATAGGTTAAGCTCCAAGACACGTTTAATGTCACCTCTGTCTTTTCCTGATTCGTCATACTAGATGTCACTGAACGGTTAGGATTAAAATAAGCACGTTAATATTATACCTCTGCTTGACCTAAAATAAGCATGTTAACATCATGCCTCTGCTTATCCTCTAATGAGTACGTTAAAATCATAACTCTGCTTGTCATTGAATAAATGAATATGTTAACAATTATCTCTATCGACCAAATCTTTTAAAAGGTCTATAACCAAAATTAAAAAATCCAAAGTATTTCGAAATTCAGTACGGTTCAATACAGAACTTCGAAAACTTTGGAGGGGGTTATGCAGATACCAAAAAAAAAAAAAAAAAAAACGAAATTTGCTAAGTGGGCACACCCACGGGTTGCACCCACAGGTTGCGACCCGCGGGTGCTGTTGCGACCCGCGGGAGCACCCGCGGGAGCCCCCGCGGGTTGCCACCCGCGGAAGGATTCCCGCGGGGGCGATCCAGCGGGTTGCCACCCGCGGGAGCGATCCCGCGGGTGCCAACCCGCGGGTTGTTTTCTGTTGTTTTATTGTTTTCCGTTGTTTTATTTCCATTTTTGATACTGATATCCCGTGATCCGCTTTTCCAGGAGGAATCGAGCCGGATTTCAAGTCTCTTCGGTCTATAAAATGCAGAAATTTAACCGGAGAGGGGACTTTTGGATTCTTGGACTTTGGGAAGATTTCGGGCGAGCTCGGGAAATTAAGAAGCGGAGCAGAGCCATCTCTTCCAGTCGGACGGTCAACGGAGGCATCAACGAGACTCCATCGCCACCCGAACCCACGAAAAAAAGGGAATAAATTAATATTCCCGTTCTTGTAATTCTTTGGAATTTTTGTAATCTCAAATCTTCGTTGTAATCAAATAATTTTGCAATGGAATCAAAGATTCAATTTTCGGGCGAACAAATATATGTAGTGTCCACCTCTTGTTCAGAGGGTAAATCATCAGTAAGATATTCCTCTTGTTCAGAGGGTGAATTAATAGCAGAAAAATATTGAATAGATGAAGAGTATTTTTCATAATAATCATATAAATCTGTAGAAGCAATTGTACCTGCTATTTCTTTCTGTTGTAAAAGTTTATATTGTAAATAATTTTGATAATCTATGTTTTGTGGATCAATATGAGATAAATTTTTTGAAGAAAATTTTATCATACGAACAGAACCAAATCTTTCTTTCGAAAAAAAAGTAGGAAAATAAGAGTTAAGATTTAAGGCATTTAATTTTTGTGAAAGATTAAAAAGTTGATCACTGATATAATTTAACATGCTATTTTGTTGTTCTAAAGTACCATTATTCGGAAGATGAATACAATGTTCATGTAAATTTAAATTATAAGGACAGTTATAGTTTTCTGGTAACACTAAAGATCGAGACATACTTTTTTTGTGTTATTTCTAGATATGTTATGTTTCTTTTTTTGTTAATTTTCTAGATATTAGTATCCGTTTGACCCTTTTCTCTCCGGCACATATTACCTCTAAGAGTGGCTTTCATCTTAGAGTTAGACTACAAGAACTCTCAGTTCACCACAAGTCTATAACATAGCTTCAGAGAGAGAGAGCACAGCCATGGTTCGTTTCCTACATCATGGCATAAGATACTTATATCTAGAAGTGTTAACAAAATTAGAAAAATAACATGTCTAACTACTTTAGCCAGACATAAAAGAGAAATAAAAACTTACAGTAGAGGAGAAGAAACTATCAACTGGCTCTGATACCAAACTTGCGCAACTATTCACAAAAGCTTATTCACACTCTATTCACAGAAAAAACTAAAACTAAACAGTAAGAAGAACGCAAAACAAACTCAAGAGGACTCAAGAGATTACTAAAAAGAGAAGTACTTGTGCAGTTGAGAAAAATCTTTAACTTGAGCCCAAAATATCAACCAATTAATATGAAAGTTTTATGAGAGTGTAAAAATATACTACTAAACCATAAAATAAAATTTTATAGTGATCCGTGATGATTTGATAAAATATCTACTCAATATAGTACGTAACTCATGCACATGACTTATACCAGTGCAGTTGAGAAAAATATTTAGTTTGAGGCAAAAATGTTTACCAATTAATGTGAAAGTTTTATGAGAGTGTAAAAACATACTACTAAAACTTAAAACAAAAAGTTTATAGTAATGCATGATGATTTGATATAATATCCACTCAATATAGTACACAGCTAACACATAGGACTTATACCACTATAGTGGAGATAAATCATTAATTTAAGATCAAAATCTCAATTAATTAATTTAAAATTTGTATGTGAGTGTCAAAATATACTCCTGAAAGAGAGTACAAATTTTATTATGATCTAATGTGTTTTGATATAATTTCTATTTAATATAGTACACAGTTTATACACCGAACTAATGCTGATATAGCTGAGAAAAATGTTTAGTGTGGGGTCAAAGTATCAAGAAATTAATGTGAAATTATTATAAGAGTGTTAAAACATACTCTTAAAATAGAATACAAAATTTTAAGTGATCAATGATGATTTGATGCAATTTATGCTCAATATATTACACAGCTCACGCATCGGACGAATACTGGTGCAGCAAAGAAAATTCTTTATTTTGATCTTAAAATCTCAAGAAATTAATATGAATTTTTTATGAGATTACAAAACATATTACTAAAACTGAATATAAGATTATTAAGTGATTCATATTGATTTGATATAATATCTACTCAATAAGTACACAATTCATGCTGAAGACTAAAACTGGTGCAATAGAGGAAAGTCTTTTGTTTGAGATCAAAATATGAAGAAATTAATGTGAAATATCTATGAGAATGTCAAGATATACTCATAAAATAGAATACAAAATTTTCTAGTGATCTAAGGTGGTCTTATATAATTTCTACTAAATATAGTGCATAGCTCATTCTCAAGACTGATACAGATGCAACCAAGAAAAATCATTAGTTTGAAGTCGAAATATCAAATAATTAATTTGAATTTTTTATCAGAGTATAAAAACATATCTTTAAAGAAAGCAGAAAATCTTATATAATATCTACTCATTATAGCTCATAAACTGTACTAATACCAGTGCAGCTGAGAAAAATATCTAGTTTAAGATCAAAATCTTTACCAATTAGTGTGAAATTATTATAAGAGTCAATATATACTCTAAAATAGAATAAATTTTTTAATAGTAATCCATAATGGTTTGATACAATTTCTACCAATATAGTATACATTCTCGTACCGAACTTATACCAGTGAAACTAAGATAAATATTTAGTTTGAGGTTAAAATATTAAGAAATTAATGTGAAATTTTTATGGTAGTGTCAAAACATACTCCTAAATGAGTATACAAGATTTTATAATGATCTATAATAATTTGATATAATATCTACCCAATGTAGTACACAACTCACGTACCAGACTTATACCGATGCAGCTGAGAAAAATAATTAGTCCGAGGCCAAAAATTTCAACCAATTAATGTGAAATTCTTAAAAGAGAGTCAAAATATACTCTTAAAATATACTGCAAAATTTTATAGTGATTCATAATGATTTGGTACAATTTCTACTCAATATATTGTACAACTCATCACTGAAGTAATACCGGTGTAGTTGAAAAAAATATTTAGTTTGAGTTCAAATCTTAAGCAATTAATGTGAAATTATTATGATAGTGTCATAACATATTCCTAAAATTTAATACAACATTTTATATTGATCTTTGGTGATTTGTTAAAATTTTTATTCAATATAGTACATAGCTCACACATCCGACTAATACAGATTCAGCTAAGAAAAATCATTAGTTTGAAGTTGAAATGTAAAACAATTATTTTAAAATTTTTATGAGATTATAACAACATATCTTAAAATATAATACAAAATCTTATATAATTTCTACTCATTATAGTACGCAGCTCATGCATCGTACTAATATCTATTCAACTGAGAACAATATTTAATTTGAGTTCAAAATTTTTGCTAATTAATGTAAAATTATTATGAGAGTGTCAATATATACTCCTAAAATAGAATATAGGATTTTATAGTGATTCATGATAGTTTGATGTAATTTCTATCAATAGAGTACACAGCTCATGCATCAGACATATACTGATGCAGTTGAGATAAATTTTAGCTTGAGATTGAAATATTAAGCAATTAATATGAAATTTTTATGATAATATCAAAACATACTCCTAAATGAGTATACAAAATTTTATAATAATTCATGATAATTTGTTACAATATCTACTTAATATAATACACAACTCACATACCTAATTTATACCAATGCAGTTGAGAAAAATATTTAGTCTGAGGCCAAAATGTCAACTAATTATTATAAAATTATTAAAAAAAAGTAAAAAAATACTCCTAAAATAGAATACAAAATTTTATACTAATACATAATGATTTGATATAATTTCTACTCAATATTTGTATAACTCATGCACCAGACTAATATCATGCAGTTGAGAAAAATCTATTATTTGAGGTCAAAATCTTAGGTAATTAATGGAAAATTTTTATGAGAGCATTAAAACATATTCCTAAAATAGAATACATAATTTATATTGATCCATAATGATTTGATATAATTTCTACTTAATTTAGAACACAGCTTACGCACCGAACCTATACCAGTGCAGCAGTGAAAAATCTTTTATTTGAGTTTGAAATACCAAGGAATTAATGTGAAATAATTATGAGAGTGTTAAAAATACTCCTAAATTAGAATACATAATTTTATATTAATTTTATGATGATTTGATACTATTTCTACTCAATTTAGTATGTAACTCATGCACCTGACTTATACTGGAACAGCTGAATTAAATCTTTAGTTTGAGGTTAAAAGGACAAGCGATTAATTTGAAATTTTTATGAGAGTGTTAAAATATATTCCTGAAAGAGAATACAAAATTTTATTGTGATTCATGATGATATAATACAATTTCTACTCAATATGGTATATAGTTTATGCATAGGACTGATACCGGTACAGCTAAGATGAATCTTTAATTTTAGGTCAATATGTAAATAAATTAATGTGATATTTTTTAGTATAAAAATTTACTTATAAAATAGAATACAAAATTTTATAGTGATTCATAGTATTCTCATACAATTCGACATAGTATAGAATACAGCTCACACACCAGACTTTTAATGTTGTATATAAGAAAAATCTTCATTTTGAGCTTGAAATGTCAAGAAACTAATGTAAAAATTTATGAAAAATATCAAACCATACTTTTAAATTAGAAAACAAAATCTTATAGTGATTTATGGTGATTTGATACAATTCTACTCAATATAATACATAACTCACACAATGGACTTTTATTGTCACAACTGAGAAAAAGTTTAGTTTGAGGTCAAAATATAAATCAGTTAATATGAAATATTTATGAGAGTACCAAACATAATCTTAAAATAGAATATAAGATTTTAGATTTACCCATGATGTTATAATTTCTATTTAATATAGTATAAAACTCACGCACTGGATTAATATCATTGTAGCTGAGAAAAAATTTTAGTTTGAGGTCAAAATCTCAACCAATTAATATGAAATTTTGATGAGAGTGTTTAAATATACTCTTGAAACAAAATTGTTTTTAGTGATTTATGATGATTTGATACAATTTCTACTCAATATGGTACACAGTTCATACCGAACTATTATCAGAGCAGCTATAAAAATGTTTAGTTTGAAGTCAAAATATTAAGAAATTAATGTAAAATTTTTATGATATATCAAAACATATTTTTAAAATTGAATACAAAATTTTATAGTGATTTGATAAAATTTCTACTCTTTATAATACGCAGAGTATACACCAAAGTAATACTGGTGCAATTAAAAAAAATTTTAGTTTGAAGTTGAAATGTCAATAAATTAATGTAAAGTTTTTATTAAAGTATCAAAATATAATCATAAAGTAGAATGCCAAATTTTATGGTGATTTATTTTGATTTGGCACAATTTGTACTAAATATATTACATAGTTCACGCACTTGGCATATATCGATACAGCGGAGAAAAATTTTTAGCTCTAGGAAGAAATGCTAAACAAATATCGTGAGACATTTATTAGGATGCCAAAACATAGTCCTAAAATAAAATACCAATTTTTTGGTGATATATGAAGATTTTATATAAATTCTTACTCAATATAATATACAGCTCCCACACTGGATTTATATTCGTATAGCTAAGAAAATATTTTGTTTGAGCCAAAATCTTAGCCAATTATGTGAAAGTTTTATGATAGAGTCAAAATATACTCGTAAAATATAATACAAAATTGTTTAGCAATCAATGTTGATTTAATATAGTTTCTACTCCATATAGTATACAACTCACGCACCAGACTAATGTCGGTGCAATAGTTAAATTTTTTTTAATTTGAGATTAAAATCTCAATCAATTAATGTAAAATTTTATAAGAGTTTCAAAATGCACTTTTGAAATGGAATACAAAATTTTGTAGTGATTTATAGTGATTTGTTACAATTTATAGTCAATATAATACATAGCTCATGCACCAAACTCATACCTAGAATTTTTTTTTAGTTTGAGATCAAAATCTCATCCAATTATTATGAAACTATTCTAAGATTATAAAAACATACTTTTAAAGCAAAATATAGAATTTTATAGTGATCCACAATGATTTGATACAATTTTTACTCAATATATTATACAACTAATTGATAACTATGCAATTGGGAATAATTTTTAGTTTGAGGTATAAATCTCAAGAAATTAATGTAAAATTGTTATGAGTAAAAACATACTCCTAAAATATAATATATAAAGTGATCCATGATGATTTGATACAATTTCTGCATAATATTGTGTACAGCTCACATACCAAACTAATACTAGTGTAGCTGAGAAAAATCTTTTGTTTGAGCTCGAAATATTCAGAAATTAATGTGAAATGTTTTTGATAGTGTCAAAATATACTTCTAAAATAGAATAAATTTTTTATAGTAATCTATGGTGATTTTGTATAATTTTTATACAATATAATACACAGGTCATGCACCGGATTAATACCAATGTAGCTGAGCAAAATCTTTAGTTTGAGCTTGAAATATAAAGTAATTAATATGAAATTTTTATAAGTACTACTAAAGTATAATACAAAATTTTATAGTGATACATGATAATTTGATACAATATCTACTCAATATACTACGCAACTCACGCATCGAACTACCACGCGTATAGCTGAGAAAAATCTTTAGTTTGACGTCAAAATCTCAACTAATTAATATGAAACTTTTATGAGAGTGTCGAAACATACTCATAAAAGAAAATACAAAATTGTATTGTGATCCATAGTAGTTCGATACAATATCTACACAAAATAGTATACAACTTACGCACTGGAATGATACCAATGCATCTAAGAAAAATTTTTAGTTGAGATCAAAATCTCATTCAATTAATATTAAATTTTTATTAGAGTGCCAAAACATACCTCTAAAATAGAATACAAAATTATAGGGATCAATAGTAATTTGATTCAATTTCTACTCGATATAGTATAAAGCTCACGTACCAGACTAATACAGGTACAGCTGAGAAAAATTCTTTAATTTGAGGCCAAAAATTTGATAAATTAATTTGAAATTGAGTGTAAAAGTATACTCCTTTAATTTTTATAGTGATCCATGGTAGTTTTATGTAATTTTTACTTAATAGAGTACATGGCTCACTAATATGCTGATGCAGCTGAGACAAGTTTTTAGTTTGATATCGAAATATGAAGCAATTAATATAAAATTTTTATGAGAGTGTAAAAATATACTCATAAAATAGAATACAAAATTTTATAACGACAAACAAAGTTGGTTGGTAGAGGTGCATAGTAATATATGCCGAGATGATTGGGTTAGGATCATGGGATGACTCGTCTGACTGATAGACATAGCCAGATTGGCAGAGGAGCATAGTCACAAATGTCAAGATGATCATGTTAGGATCAATGGGGTGATTCGTCTGGATGACAGACAGAGCTGGTTGGTATAGGTGCATAGTTACACATGCCGAGATGATCAAGTTAGGATTATGGGGGGACTCATCTAGCTGACAGATAGAGCTGGTTGGCAGAGGTGCATAGTCATACATACTGAGATGATCAAGTTAGGACATGGGGTGACTCGTCTGGATAACAGACAGAGCCGATTGGTAGAGACGCATAGTTACACATGCCGAGATGATCGGTTAGGACCAGGGGGTAACGCATCTGGCTGATAGACAAAGCCGGGTTGGCAGAGGCACATAGTCACACATGACAAGATGATCGAGTTAGAATCACTAAAGAGCTTGTTCATTGTAGTGTGTGAGATGATTTAGTGTTCGTTGCCATAGATAAAAGCATAATATGACAAGTTTGATTGTATGAAATTATATGGGTGAGATGATTCAAATTTCGCTGTCAGAGGTAAAAGATTAACGTGAGAGGTCCACGCAATTTTTAGAAAATCGCTAGCTATCAATGGATTTGGTGTGCTTTTACCAATCGTCGTTTGCATTGGGCTAGCCATGCTATTCCTCTTAGCATAATGAGTTTGTCGAGGGTTTTATTGGGCTTAAATGCCAAATTTCCCTCTTCACTTTACCTTTTGGGCATCAGGTTATTAATGTTCATGTTTCTACCCTCAATATGATAGAACTGGTAGAGGATTTTAGTCTCCTATTGCCCCTTGCCACAAAGGCATTGGGTTGTTCGCACATTACTTTCTATCATAATAGGTTGGTGAGGATTTTGTTTGGACTTACATGCCAAATGTTTCCTCTTCCATTTACCTCTGGGGCTTTTAGTAGTTGATTTCATACTTTTACCCTAAGTATGATAGGGATGGCGAGAATTTTGATTTCCTCTTCTCTTTGCTTTATCAGCGTTGAGCAGTTCATACTTTTACCTCAACATGATGAGTTGTCGAGGATTTAATTTCCTGTTCCCTTTCCCTTTGTCGCTATGGGTTACTCATGTTTTTTACCTCAACATGATGAGTTGTCGAGGGTTTGATTTCCTTTTC
Source organism: Dracaena cambodiana (assembly GCA_036321105.1). NCBI lineage: Eukaryota > Viridiplantae > Streptophyta > Magnoliopsida > Asparagales > Asparagaceae > Dracaena > Dracaena cambodiana. Next base: position 49,379,577 of record JAYEPQ010000002.1, read on the forward strand.
CTTTTTCCTTTGCAGCTATGGGTTGTGATGTATCCTTATAATTAAATCAGGATGTTGTGACAGATTTATCATGGGTTTTTTAGCAAATCCCCAGCTATCAACGGATTTGGTATGTCTTTATCAATCGTCGTTTGCATTGAATTAGTCATACTATTCTCTTCAGCATGATGAGTTATCGAGGAATTTGCTTAGGCTTATAGGTCAAACATTTTCTCTTCCCATTGCCTTTGATCTCTGGGTCATTGATATTCATACTCTTACTCCCAGTATGTTACGATTGATGAGAATTTCAATTTTGTATAGTGGCCATTGGGTGATGTCGGACTACTATATGTAGTATTTCTTAAAGAATTTGTCATTGATTGGCAATATCATTCTGTCACGATTCTGGTTGATTAGAAAGTAAGCTCTATTCTAGTAGATCGTCTCTACTACAAATGACTCTCTCCATTTGGATTCAAATTTACCATTGGTCTTATGGGTTATGATCAACAATCATTTAACTAGATTGAATTCTTTGAAAGTCCTTTATTTGACTTTTTGTTGAATGACTTTGAGATCTGTGCTTGATGTAATTAGATTTATTATTGTGCTTTCAAGCATTTCTCATATAGCACTTCCAACTCTCGAGATCACTGTCTATGCTTTTCTTCAATTATCATTCATGTAGCTAGTGCAACTTGCAGAGCGGAATTTGGATTTCTAGTGGAAAGACAACCTCGCAATCATACAACAAGGAGAATGGTGTAGTTTTAGTCGGAGTGCAGATTGTGATTCGGTAAGCGTACAGGCACTCTCTAAACTTTGTCTCAGTCATGCTAACTTGAAGAGATGAACTTTTGGAGGAGCTTTGTGATGGTCTTATTGAAGGCATCAGTCAGACTATTAGTTGCCGAATTATGGAGTTTTGAGATGACATCCTGGATTCTAAACTTGATGCAGAATCGTGCAAAGCCTTGGCTAGTAAATTTGGGCCTATTATCATGGATAATCCACAAGGGTGCTAGGGTATGTCGAAGCTGTAGATCACATGGTGCTTGATGAATTTAACTATATCAGTCATTTTGACTTCTCTCTTGGGGTGAGTTCAATCCATTTGGAGAAGTAATTAGTTATTGCCAATTATGAACTTATGTTTTTTGGATGAGGGTGGAGTGATCGGCTCGATATTATCCATACCCAAGTTTTAAATGGATAGCTTGGAGTGGAAGTATTCAGATACGCGAGTGGTTGGTAAAATTGGCGTGCACCTGGCAAGCATGGCAATGCTTTGCATACGCCATTGCATCCATGATCATTTTCGGCTAGAAATAATAGAGTCTTCTTATGCGGTCCCAAAATTTTGGCCCTGGATGGTGGGTCTCATAAGTCCTACCATGGGTTTCTTTAAGCACTTCTTGAGCTTCTCTCTTTGAGAGGCAGTGAAGTAGAATACCATCATTTGAATTGTAGTGTAGAGTTTTTTGATTTGTAGTGTAGAGTTTTTAGCATTGTATCATAATAAAGTTTAGTTGCTTTCTTCTTTATTGAAGTTGTTGTTTTAGATCTTCTGGAAGTATGTCATATAGCATAATTTATGCATGAAAATTGCCAGTCCAAGGGCTCAAGACTCAATCCAACCTAGTGCACTTCTTCTGCCTTCAATACTATTTTGGTGCAAAGATGATCATGACTCAAACAGTGACATGCTTATTCAACCCAGATGGCAGCACCAAAATCACAGTAAGTGATGCCAGGGCAGCTGCATACATATTCTTGTGTCGTGGCATATGGTCGATGTAGATATTTTTGAATTTATTGGCCAATTTGATTGCTGCTTGATGGTAGGGTATGTGAATTTCATGCTTAACCTCATACTCTCCATTCATGTTGTTGACGATAAGTTTTGAATCGTCATACGCCTTAAGACGTTTCACCCCTAGCTATTGAGCTTTGAAGGCTGATTATGAGCTCATTGTACTATGCCACGTTATTTGTACATGGCTAATTGACTAAGTACTCTCGAAGGATCACATGTTTATGGGGAGATATCAATACTACCCCCACTCCTAGCGTAGCTTTTCTTACTGCACAATTGAAGAGCAATTGCCGAGCTTGTTCTTTGGGACCATATTAAATTTTAGCAAACTCTATCTTTGAAGTATTACGAGTTTTAATATATCCCAACCCCTGTGAGAAGTAAGAGTTATAATATATCACCACCCTCTATGAGAAGTAGGAGTTGTATCCCCATCCCTTGCGAGAAGGAGTTGTAATATGTCCCAACCCCCTACGTGTTCTTAGATATATGTTGCTAATGATAACTTTTGTATTTTTTCAAGATTTTAGATAAGCTGCAACTAGATATATGAAACTAATGTAGATTTGGATCTTTTCACTTTCTTCGTGTGTTGGGAAAATGTTAATAGCCCTTGCAGAATTTGCTATTCTTGAATCATGTTGCACGCATAAGTGTCTTTAATGGTGCCAGGTGAGGCTATGTCTGAGCCGTGCGTTCTGTGCAATATCTACTTTGCATTCACATTGCAAACTTAGCCTCGTGTTCTAGATGCGAGCGTAGTGTTGTGGCTGGATGACTTTACATGGGTTTAGCCTTGCTTTATACACAGACATAGTCTCACATCTGAATAACTTTACTCCAGTTTGGCCTTGCATTTTACACGGTCACAGCTTGGCGTAATCTCACATTGTACGCGGGGTTTAGCCTCATGTTCTAAATGATGTGCGCTGGCTGTGGGATTCATACAAAATCAATGGACCACATAGTTGTTCAGGAATGAATGTGTAAGGCTGCTGCTTAGCCTCACATCTAGTACGCTTGGCCTTAGCAATGTGTTTCAAGTGTTTTATGTGGGGCTATGCATTAACCTCGTATTTTAAGACTTCTATGGAGGCTGAGCATTAGCCTTGCATTCTGGTTTATCTTCGCACTCTAGATTAGGCTTGTGTGTCATGTTAGTCTCGTGCATTAGGTTAGCCTTGTGCACCGAGGGTTTTATGCTAGGTTGCAAACTAGCCTTGTGTTCTAAATCTCTTCTAGTAACGAAAACCACATGGGCTGCCAGATAACCTCGCATCTTCCTGTTCTTACGCAAGTGTTATCCTTGCATTTCTTCCAATAACGAAAACCACATGGGCTGCCAGATTGCCTCGCATCTTCCTGTTCTTACGCAAGTGTTATCCTTACAGTTCAACTGTTTTATGTGGGGTTGCAGATTAGCCTCACATTTTAGAGCTTCTATGCAGAGCTGACACTTATCTTCGCATTTCTATTAACTTTTGTACTCTTAATGAGCTCTGTATGCTGGCATAGCCTCGTGCACTAGGTTATCAATGCATGCTGGCTTAGCCTTGCACACTAAGCTAGCTCTGCATTCTTGTTGCAGGCTTAGCCTTGATTTTGCACGGGCCTATCCTTGTATCTAGATGACTTTATGTGGGCTCGACATTGCATTGTATACAGGGTTTAGCATTGCATTTTGGTTGCGGGCTTAGCCCTATTTTTCTTCGCTACGGGCTAAGTCTCACGTTTTAAGCTGACATAACCTCATGTTTTATGCTAACATAGCCACGCGATCTAAATGACCTTATGCTGGCTTGGCCTCGCATTTTATGCGAGGTTTAGCCTCGCACTCTAGATGTGAGTCCCACCCCCTGTGTGGGTCTCATTTGACTATTCAGGGAGTCCATCATAGGTAACAGATTACTTCCATTTTCATAGTAGAGTAGGCAGGACTGATGGTTAGCCTAGCATTCAGTATCTCCAGTATCTTTAACGCTGGTTTTACCCTTGTGTTTCAAGTATTTTATGCAGGGTTGTGCGTTAGCCACACGTTTTGAGATTTCTACATGAGGCCTAGAATTAACCTTGCATTTTGGTTCATCCTCGTGCTCAAGTTTAGCTTTTCGTGTTGGCATAACCTTGCGCGCTGGTTTAGCCTCATACACTGAGTTAAACTTGCACACTAGCTTAGCCTCGTCCACTGGATTAACCTTGCGCGCTAAATTAGTCTCTTGTGCTGTATTAGTCTTGTGCAGTGAGTTAGACTTACGCACTGACTTAGCCTCACGTTTAGCTGTGGGCATAGCCTTGCATCTTGATGACTTTATGCAGGATTTGAGAGTTCTTCTCCTCCAACTTGAGGGGCTCATTAGTCTAGTAGATGACTCTAGTCTCCTTAGACACCATCCACCTATTAACATGATCTATGGTTGCATCGATTGCTCCATCTCGAATGGCCTTAGCTAAAACAATTTCTGCATCTACCATAGGATCCTTCAAATCCAACCTCAAATTTCTAGCAACATCAACCAACGAAATACGAGAGTAGGAAATGCTGATATATCTAAGCCTAGTTCTAATCACATTATGCCAAAACCTCATGATCAGATTATGAGTCACATTCGAACTAAAGGTTAGGAGAACTTATCTATAACTGATCTAAAGAGCTCAAGATCCCCAATCTTCACAATATTTGTTAGCTCAAAGTAGGGCGTCAATGCTGTCTTAATGTTTTTCTACATGAGATCAGTTTGCTCAGTAATCTCGAGTGATTACAGACAACTTATTGCACTGAATTCAAAAGTATCAGTCTAGAACTAGTACCTTCCTTGTAGTCTTGCTGGAATCTCTCCTTTGCATCACTATACTCTAATTGAATGGTCCTGATCTTTCCTAGAAAGAATAAGTTGAAACCCTGTTGTAATGGAGCTTATGAAAAACTTGGCTGAGGTCCACTAGCCAGCCTATCAGTATCTCCCATAAGACCGGTTGCTGTGGAAGATGTTTCCATTGTGCCATCTTTGGCAGTGGGGTTGCTTCCAAAACATTGACCTACATCTACAAAGATGGTGTATGAAACTGTGGGCTAACTTCCCCAAGGCATTAGGTAGCATAAGACCACCTGTTGGCTCATCAAATTTGACATTTGGCCTGATGGTGGTTGTTGTATTAGAATGATGATCAAAACTAGGACCTCTAAATGCAAGACCACTCCTTACTTCTGGCCTGAGCCCCTGAGGATCAGCAAACCGAACAATCAATGGTTGATCACATCCCCTCACGATGTAAGTTCCATGCAAGGCATTTATAACTAGAGATGGTGATAATTTTCCAATCCGGGATTGACACACTGACAACATCTTCATTTTCCTTCTTCAGTCTACCTATAACACGACCAGTGGCATTATGCTGCTAGAAGGCATGACTGAGCTCCTGCCTTGCCATATGCAACAGTTGTACCAATGCAAAATTTGATAGTATCAGAGTATCCCACTCATTCTAAAACATTCCCAGCAACCCAGGAATACTTGCAGCTTTTAAGGATGTTGGCTTCACAACCTTGCTGGTCTTGATGGGCAAGATATCATCCATTATGAGCTCAGCCTCCGATGGCAGCATATCCACCAGCGCAATGGAGTGGCAGTGCAATGCCACCGACACGTTGGGCTTCAGCATCTCCCAGTTTATCATACTAAGGATCCTCACACAATGATTCGATCTGGTGATTGATTTGTTGATGCCATTGTTCTAATCAACCATACCATCTCCATGAACTGCTCAATCACCAGCCTAATTGGATCCGCTTGATCTCCTCTTGCGCCCGTAGGAGCTTTTGCTTGCGGTTTTTGAACTTGTCTTTGACGTACTCCTCTTGAATGTCGATGAACTCGATTTGGGCTGGCTAATTTGAGTAGGGAGTAGAGTTCATTCTTGGGGGAGGAGAATGACAATAATGTTGATGCATTTGACACAGACATACAAATGCAGACGGTAGTTTTGGTGCTACTGTCAAGCCCTGATATGATGCCCTTAACGGGTGATGATGATGTCTTTGTGGCCTCAAATGACCATATTTGCTATTTCTACACCCTTTCATATTCCACAAAGTATGAGCTAAACTAATTTGGTATGTCATAGTTCTTGTTCCAACTTCTAAATTGGCATGGCTGGCTCAACTATCTTCGATGGATTTGCATCAAACATGAGAACAGAGTGGTGGGAAATAAGGGCTCGGCCACTCTATCTTTAGATGGTGGGATGACAAACACCTTTATGATCACAAGCAAATGGAATTGCATGAACCACGGCGGCTGCATACTCATCAAGGTTATACCTGAAGGACATATCTGAGTCAACGATGAGATCCATCATAGATGCCAAGGCCACCTCCAATGTCAACCACACACACGAACCTGCTCAAGCTCATAATAGATTTGAGCCACCTCACCGACTTCATTGGATAAGGGACCAGTGGATTACATTTTAAATCCAATTTCTTCCTTCCATCTGCAACTCCTGCAGCTTTGACATTTTCTCTAGCCAAGATTCTCTAGCACATGGGAAAAGCAATGCACCACTGCTGAACATGGTCTATTTTTCCTCACCTCTCTCTCTCTCTCCACTTTTCTTCTTCTTTTTTTTTTTTTCTTTTGGTTTGTTTTTTTTTTGTTTTTTAATTGGCCAAAGTCTGATGTGATGATCTTAATTTCTATGACAATAGTCTGATGGCATTAGTAACTTGAACTCTAGCTCAGGTTGCTAGACAACCTTATTGTGTATAGATCTCGCTTCCTGGTCAAAAGGGAGCCAAGACTCCTCAAATTTTATCTTGGGGGAGCAGCGTAGCTTTAGTGTCAACTTGGTTGAGCTTCTAGTTTGGCTATTCATAAGCAAGGATTGTGTTGGTAGAAATTTTCTTTTATTGTGGATCATCTTTTATAAAGAAATATCCGCATATATAAGCTACAAAATGAGACGTGGCTTTCACAAAACTGTGCTTTATTTTCCATAAAAGATGAGATGCATTTTTAATTCGTGAATGAAGCTGAAATGTGAATCTCTTTTTCTAGTTCATATACTTAAATCTCTTTCTCTAAATTTGCAGACCTAATAAAGAGTGGGCCCTACAAGGTCTCATCATCATGCCCAACCATATTATGCAAGAAGCTAACATGCTATCACAACAAAGCCATGAATCTAAAATTGAGATTCGTATTCTAGTTATAATCCAAAAGAACCACGAATCTAAACTTTGAAATTTGCATTCTAGTTGTAATCACACTAAAGCTATGAATCTAAAGTCTGAGATTCACATTCCAGTTGTAGTCCGAAGGAACTACGAATCTAAAGTTTGAAATCTGCATTCCAGCTATAATCCCATCAAAGCTGTGAGTCTAAAGTTTGAGATTCGCATTCCAGTAATAGTCTGAAAGAACTGTGAATCTAAAATTTGAGATTCGCATTCTGATTACAGTTTAAAGAAAATACGAATCTAAAGATTGAGATCACATTTTGCTTTTCAGTTATGATCCAGAGAATTAAAGATGTCGGTTATAAATTCTGAAGACTTAATACAAATCCACCGACCAAAAGGTGAAAAATTAATTCTGAGATCGTAGAAGCTAACGGTTAAACAGTTACATCAATTCAAAAGTCTCCAAATCTCTATAAATAGTAGAAGTTTAAGTAGATAAAGACATCGAGAGATCATTATTAAAAAAAGCTTTTTTTGCTTAAGTGTTGGTGTTATCAAAAACTCAAAATCTTCGTCAACTAAAAATTTTATACAGAGTGTCAATGAAGAGCAGGATCATCCTCCATAGCTACTCTAGAGTTCAGTTTTAAATAAATAGGGAATTAAATTTTTCTCATTTTCTGTAATACCCCAAAAATTAAGTTATTTGTATTGCTCTTTTGAGACCAGTCGTGCTGAATAAGTCCACCGAAGTCAATTTTAGACACCGAAATAACTTTCGATTAACGTAACTTTAAATCCATAAACCCAAATGACATTCGGTCTTCGCGATTATTAGTTTTGTAATATTTAGGATTTTTGGAGATTTTTCTTACGAGGCCGAAAAATACTTCCAAAATAGTTAATTTAATAATATTAAAATCATCCTTCTAATTACTTTAGAATTTCGGTTCATTTATTCCGGACATTGAAACAATAAATGGATAATTTTGTAGTGTTCCTCTCATTGAATACTATGCCCTACATTAATTTGGTAATATTCAGAGAACGTTATACGGAACCGAAATTACTAAATTATTAAATAAATAAATAAAATAATAATTAAAAAAAAGAGAGAAGAAGAGCTGGCTGTCCTCCCAACTCCCAAGCCACCGCGTGGTAGTGGCCGTATGAAAACCAATTGAAAAAAAAGAAAGAAAAAATAAGTTGAAAGATAAAAACCCACGCTTCCCTAATCTCTCTCTCCATCACTTTCTATTCACTCTCTCCCTCGCTCCTTACTATCTCTCATTTTCTCTGCCTGCATCAAAGAACCGAAGGAAAAAAAAAGGGAAAATAAAAGTAAAAAGAGCAGAAAGAGAAAGGAAAGAAACGGTGTTCAACAAATCGAAGGAGATTAAAGGAAATCCGATGTAAGTAACACACTTTGCATCTTCTATTAATTTTTTTTCTTTTAATTATAAAATTTTTCTTTTTGATTGTATTGTTTAAAAAGAATTAAATGTTGGCTATTTTGTCAAAATTAAGTTTCGGTTTGGAGTAGAAAATTTATTTTGGATATGAGAATACTCACATTTATAATTGTGTACATTACAATAAAATTTGCAAATAGGTAAATAAATAAAAATAAAAATAAAAGAAAATGGGAAAAGAAGAGAAAAGAAGAAAAAGAAGAGGAGGAAGAAGCAGCAGGTGAAATTATATGGGCTAGGCCGAGAGAAATTAGAAAGAAAAATAAAAGAAAAAGCAAAAAAAAGGGAACTGGGCCTGGCCCAGCCCAAAAGGAAAAAAAGAAAAGAGAAAAAAAGGGTAACTGGGCCTGGCCCAGTGTAGGAGAAAATAAAGGGAAAAAAAAGAAGAAGATGGGCTTGGATTTAACTTGGCTAAAGAAAAAAAATATAGAAAAAAATAATAGCACTGGGCTGGCCAGCCCAGCCCAGTAAAAGAAAAAGAAAAAAAATGAAATGAGTGGGCTTGGGCCTGACAGAAAAGAAAAGAAAAATAAAATAAAAATAATTGAGAATTTAGTGGGCTTGGGTCCGGGCTGGATAGAAAAGAAAAGAAAAAATTAAAATTAAAATAAAACTATGAAAAAGTGAGAATTTAGTAGGATTGGGCTTGATGGATTAAATGATTGAGGGATTTGAATTGGACTTGGCTTGGATTAATTGGACATAATTGATAAATTAATAATAGTAATAAATTAGATTTTAATTAAAAGAGAAATGCATATTAATATATATGATTGAGCCTAGAAATATAATAAATACATATATTGGGTTTAAAAATAATGCAGTATTATTATATAATTCACTTGATTCCTAAATAGGGTTATTGATTGGCATTAAGAATTTAACTATATTATTGAAATAATTTTAATGATATGAATTGTGGTACAATTGTGCACTAACATTTATCATATTACATGTCATGTGTTTTGATATTACAAGTCATGTGTTTTACATGTCATGTGCTTCAATATTACAAGTCATGTGATTTATTATTATAGATCATGTGTAATAATACTACATGTCATGTACAGTCATGGAAATGCAAGTATGTTATCATGAATTGAAAAACAATAAGTAAACAAATAAATGAAAAATAAAATTTTCATGTGCATTATTCATTATGAACACGGAGACGGGAGAAACTATATGATGGATAAGAGCCTTGCCGTATAAGAATTGATTGTATTGTTAGGGCCGGAATTCTTTTACTGCAGCGGTCTGGGTGATTACTGGATCACCAATTGATATTTACCCAGAGTGGTATGTCCGTTACTGTAATACAGTACGGAACTTGATTGTAATGCCTAGCGGCATGTCATGGTTCAGCGCCATGAATATTGTGGCCGGGTCTCGGGTGTGCACGGGCACTTATACGACAATAGAGAATAGCGCTATTTTATCCATTAATACAGTTTCTTTAATTAAATTGGACGATGACTGAGACCAATAGAATATATGATTAAATAGATAGAGTAGTTATTTTTATGTTTATTTATTTATGTATTTATTTATGTTTGCCTTTATGTTAATTTATATGTTGCCTTCATGTTAATTTGTATGCACACAAACAACACTGACATAAACATGCTCATGCACACTGATATTCATGTACTATGATAGTACACAATTTCTCTTTTTAAATGTGTTACTTGCTGGGTTTAATCCTTTGGGTTTTAAACCCAGATTTGGAACGTGAAGAAGGGGATCTAGCCCCAGTTGAAGACCTGTACTTCGTTGGACAGATCGAGTGATAATAGGCAAGCGAAGTACCCTGGAGAACTTTTATATATTTTATTTATATTTCCTTTTGTCTGGACACTGCTTTTCTCTTGACTCTTTTGTGTTCATATTTAAAGTAGTGTGCCATTTTATGTAATGAACTTTTTGTATAAATAAAATCTTTTCAGTTTTAGACATGTTATTTATTCATCTGATTGTGACAGTAGTTAGGTTATTTCAAGATCCTGTGACTGTTAGGTTGTCTAGTGTAAGTAATAAGTAACGTCCTCCGTTTTGGGAAGCAGCTGAAAAACGGGGGCATTACATTTTCTGTAAACAGGAAACTATTGAAATTGTAATCCTTTATTAAAAAATTTTAATAGAGAATTATTTACAATTTTATGGCGAACAAAAAATTGACGACTCTACTGGAGACACCTATCATCACTGATGATAAGGTTGTAGCTCAATCTGATAATATTCTAGTTGGTAGTATTGTCGAATCATTCATCATTGAGTTCGACCAGGAGAAATATGAAGAATTCCTCTCCTTTGGCTTCAGAAGCCCTACTTCCTTACGGAGATGCTGTAAGATTTCTAACAACTCAGCCTCTAAAGAGGTTTCGAAGATAGGAGTTTAATCATAAGACTCCTCAGACTACTCTGGTCTCAAAGGAGAATCATCTCCTTCTCCAGCACAAGACTCAGGGTTTGTTCAAACCAAGACCCATAAGGATCTCCTCGAGAAGATGGATCAGAATCCCCATAATAACAAGGGGAAACGAATATTTTCTGATTGTCAAGAAAATGACTCAGAAAACAAAATTCTCTCATCCGCACAATGAGAAGAAACTTACAAAGAAGCAGGGCTCGTGCTTTCTGCAGAGCCATGAAGCAACAAGAGCCTGCTGAACCACAGTCGCGAAGACTTATGGTTTAAGTATGGAAACCAAAGAGCGAAGTGGTGGTTCCAGACAATAAAAAGAAAAATCATGATGCAGATGGATTTACTCGTGTTTCTTGCAAAAAATACCGTTCACCCACCAAATTTATTTATAATTACAAATGCGAGATTTACATTTGCGTTCCACAAACCAGGCGAGGACCCCCACCCCACTCTCATGCCTTGAGAGATAAACACGATGTTCAAGATCACATTTTTACAAATAGACGCAAATCACCAATTTGCGTGCCAACAGAAAAGCGCAGTTTTCAAAAACGCGCTTCCAAAGAGAATCAGCCTTTAAAGCTCATGTTCCAGAAGTTCACCCATCCACTACTATGGCTAAAGTAAAATTTACTTCTAGCATTTTCAAAGGGATAGAAACACCCATCCCGAAATATCTTTGGAGGCAATGAAACTTCCATTAGCAAAACAATGAGCACCAATACAAGAGGTCTCAGGGAATTTCTCAATGAAAAGAGAGAAAAATTCCGAATGTTTCATTGTCATTGTTAGCAGTTGATCAATATAGTATTATCTGCTTGCCAATGTATGGCGGCTCATGCTAAACAATCCGTCTTCAACCGACTTGCTATGTCTTCATCTCAACCATAAAAAAAGAGACGATGTAACAAACAGGAATTTTCTGAGCCTGAATATCCCAAAGTATCATCTAATATGATAAGTTTCGGGAAGAAAAAGAATAAGAAAACAAAGAAATTTCCTAGAAAGGATTCCTCTAATTCCGAACATTCTTCATGTTTGACGAATGTATTCAGTGAGATGCGTTATGTTTTTCAGAATATCCTACTCAGGAAAGAAATAACAGCATCATTAGACAACAGACAAATGGATGGAGTCTCTTCTGATAAAGAAGACACACTAAATTTAGTTATGGTTGAGTCTCAGACATTGAACTCATTCTTTAAAGACTCCGTATCTGTGAATATGGCACAAAATATTCCAGAAGAATTCATGAGGGTAATTGATGAACAGGATAAGACCTTCCAACAATAAAAAAATACTATTAATGAAATCAGAGATATGCTTTATGTCTTATTGGACTTGGAGAAGATACGAAGAAATGATAAAGGAGAATCTTCTTCTAAAACTTTATGCAATCTAAGAAATGATAAAAGAAAGAATATAGAAGAATCATCTCACGTTTCTCCTAGGGATGAGAATGAAAATAATGAGGATCGTCATGAAGAAGAAGATAATCGCTCTATACGCTCCCATCATCAAGAAAGAGATCCGAATCAAGAAGAAAATGCAAACACTGCTTGGATGGAGAGTTTTCAAAATCAACTTGATGCTCTCATGCATAAAAATAATTTACAAGAGCTAGGGGTTATAAGACCATATCCGATAGAATGAGAAAGTATACTATTTTCGCAGAATTACAAAGCATTAAAACTCAAATCATTCGATGGTAAAGGGTCGCCAAATTAGATATTTACTATTTTAAATCGCAGACGGGACAATTAACTAGAAATGACCCGATCATTATACGAGTCTTTGTTAGTAGCTTAACAGGTCTAGCATTTGAATAGTTCCGAAAGTTGGAATCGGAAACCATCAATTCATGAAATAACATTGAAAAAGCCTTTCTAACAAGGTTTTATAACGATGATATGGAAGTTTCAATGCCAAAACTCTTGGCCACAAAGCAAAAGAAAGAAGAATCAACTCGAGATTTTATCAAAAGATTTAAAAATAATTCTCTAATATGTCCACATGGGATGCCAGAGAAAATATTGGTAGAAACTTGCCGACATAATCTCTCCACCAAAGTTCTTTCTAGAATGGGGACTGTAAAGTCTTCTACTTGGAAAGATCTTTCGCTACAAGCTGAAGAAATTACACAAAAACTTGAAGAAGAAGAAGAAAAGAAGAGAAACCAAGGCAGAATAATAATTCCAGATCACACCAGTCTTCTCAACCTAAGGAACGTAAGGGCAAAGAGATAATGGCGACTGATGCACCAATTTCTGCAAAGTCTTTTCCAAAGAATCCTTTGCAACCGCAGTTCCCTCAGAAGCAATATTCTTTTAAAGATGAGCATACTAATACTATCTTCAATCTACTTATGACTAAGAATATGTAGAAGCTAAAGAATCCAAGTGACCTGAAGAAATTGGAAAAGTTAATGATCCTAATTTTGTGTATATCATAGGATCATTAATCATCTTTTCCAATCTATTATTAGGATCATTAACTTTTCCAATCATCCTAATATTTGTTGATTAATTTTGTTTGCTAAAGCTATATGCCAATTTGCTATATCCTTAAATATAAGATTTAGGCTCTGGTGGATGCGAAGATCATCAAGTTACGAGAAGATCAAAAGAGAGTAACCACGAATATGGTAACTGTTAGATTTGAAAAAGCTCCAAAATGGATAGAGTCGACTATTCAAGATGAAGTTCAATCCATTCCCAAAGGCACAATGAGGATTGTGAATTATGATCCTCATCAGCAACAAAAGAAAGAATTACATCCTTTCGAAACCTCAAAGGAGAGATAATGTGGGTACATCCAGATCTCTTTGAAGACGAGCAATGAATTTCAAATTCAGTAAAGAAGAAATCAAAAGGGAAGATTTTTACTTCTAATATTGTTACTGTAATTCCTGAGGATGATGCAGAAATTGCTTCTCTATTAGACTCAGAAGATGAAGAAGAGCCAAAAGATTCTTTGGCAGTTAACACAGATCAACCAAAATATTTTGGGACTCGTTCAGGTAAAGAATACTTAAAAAATTATGATCAAGTAGTAGAAGTTCAGTTATCTTTAGAAAAGAATAAATCAAAAGAGCTTAAATTTGACAAAACTCTTAAAAGAAAAGATAAAGAGCCTACAGAAAGTTCTAAAAAATCTTTCAAATTTGATGTATTGGCGCACAATTGGCCAATATTCTTGCAAGTATTACTTTGTATGAGATCCTAAAGCTCTCTAGACAAACTAGAGAAGCTTTAAGAGAAGTTCTGTAAGATTCTGAAGTGTTCTTGCTTCAAATTCCAGAAACATCTAAAGAAGAAGTTTGTACAGTATATCATCAAACTTCTAAAAAGAATCCTTGCATAAGTTTCTCACAAGAATATATGCAAGTAAAAAATAATAAGAATCATCGTCCTTTGTATTACAAAGGATACATAGGGTCATTAGAGATTGACTGAATCCAAGTTGATTCTGAATCCACCCTAAGTGTTATGCCAAGAAGGATGTTGCGATATCTGGGGATCTTGATGAGCAGATTGGCATCAACAAATATTACCATCTTCGGGTTCAATGCTAATGGTTGCAGACCACTTGGCAAAATAAAGTTGAAATGTCAAATTGGAGATTTAAAGACAGAGGTCACATGCTATGTAATAGATGCTGACACGTATTATAATTTTCTACTTAGAAGATTGTGGATTCATATCAACCTCATTGTTCCTTCTACACTTTATCAATGCATGAAATATGTAGACAATGATGGAAGTGTGAAGACTCTGGTGGCAGAAAAGCAACCATTTAAAGGGGTAGAGAACTATTTTACTGACGCATTGTTATACCAAGATATATTTGATGTAGCTAAACAACCTGCTTCAGAAGAATCTGATAGCGGCAATGAAGCTGACACTGAATCAGGATCCAAAAATTCTAAATTCGATAATAAAATCTGGGAAATAGATCCCATTATAATAAGCCTTGAAGGCCTTGATGTAAATGACATCGTCAATTCTGATGGCGAGTGGATAATTAATGAAGATATAGAGTTTGGTTATTTTTCTGGTGTTGATTATGAACCCTCAAGTACTAGTATTGATGTGGTCAGTGATCACCTAGATAAAATATATTCTTTAACTTCATTTCAAGCACCTATTTGATCATCCTTTTACATACAAAGTGATGACGATGAAGATACAAATGAAGTTGTTTTTGAGGTTCCTCCTAAGAATAAAAATCAAAAACCTATGATATTTGGAAAAGCAAATAACAATAATAAAGAAAAATATTTAGAGTCTGAGGAAGAACAGGAAAATCCTGAGTTCTTCCATTATGATGAAAATTCCCATAAGTTAATGAGAAAAATGGGATAAAGAAGGGAGGAAGGTAATTCTTCAAAGGAAAGATGCCCGATTATTACGATAAAACTTGTAGAGGGTTGGGATATGTTACCACTTCTGAAGATCTTTCGGATATGAAATCTGAAGAAAGGCAGCAAACTCATTCGTCAGAATCATCATGTTGGGATTCAGATGTAAGCATTGGTGCTATTTTTCAAGAAGTCTCCATCAATATGGTCTCTGCAGATAAAGAAAAAGACGATGAATTATCACCAATCAAAAATGATCTTTGGGCAAAACACCTCAATATGAAGTGGGACATTCAATTTGAATAAAGAGAACTTCCAACTGAAAATGAAGTGATCCAAATAAATATGGGTGATAAAACTAATCCTAAACCATATTAATAAGTGAAAATTTATCTTTGGAGGAAAAAAAAAGGAATGATCTCTCTCGTTTGAGAGTACATTGATGTTTTTGCCTGGAATTATGAAGATACGCCAGGACTTAATCCAAAAGTCGCGGTTCAAAAATTAAATATTCTACCAGATGTAAAGCCAGTAAAACAACAACAACGAAGGTTTTGTTCTGAAATTATGGAGATAATTGAAGCTGAAATCAAAAAGTTAATTGAATTGTGTTTCATTCGTGAAAAACAACATCCAGACTGGGTCGCGAATATAGTTCCCATAACTAAAAAGAATGAAAAAATCAGGATCTGCATTGATTTCAGAGATTTGAATGAAGCATACCCGAAGGATGAATTTCCTCTACCTATTGTGGATGTCATGATTAACAATACTTGTGCCTATGAAAGGATGTCGTTTATGGATGGATATTCAGGATATAACCAAATTAAGTTGTACTCTAATGATGAGAAGCATACATCTTTCAGAACGTCACTTGGATATACAGTCATGCCATTTGGTTTGAAAAACACTGGTGCTACATATCAACGTGCTATGAACATGATATTCCAAGAACATCTACAAAAGACAGTGGAATGTTATGTAGATGATTTGGCAATTAAAAGAAAGAGCAAGAATGATCATTTTCGTGATTTAAGAACCATGTTCAATCTCATGTGGCAACACTAGCTTAAGATGAATCTTACTAAATCTTTTCTGGGAGTTTCCAATAGAAAATTTCTTGACTTTGTAGTACTTCCCAGGGAATTCATTTTAATCTAGATAAAATTAAAGCAATCCAAGATATGCTGCCACCTAAAAATCTCAAAGAAATGAGAGGATTGCAGGGTAGGTTGTCATACATTCGCAGGTTCATATCAAATTTATCCGGAAAATGTCAACTTTTTACACGGTTGATGAAGAAAAGAGTATCATTTATTTGGGATGATATGTGCCAGAAAGCATTTGAAGAAATCAAGGAATATCTCACCTAACCACCTGTTCTTGTAGCTCCAATCTCAGGAATACCTTTTCTGTTATATGTGAGAGCTATGAATCATTCCTTGGGAGTTTTATTGGCGAAAAAGAATGAGTTAGAGCATGAACAAGCCATTTATTATCTCAGTAGAATGGTAATTGGAGCTAAACATCGATATAATCCAGTGGACAAAAATGTCCAGCTTTAGTGTTTGCAATATAGAAAATGCGACACTATTTAGTAGGACAAACAATTCACATTATATCGAGAGTTAATCCTTTAAAAATATTAATAACCAAGCCTGAGTCATTAAATTCCAGATTATCTAATTGGGCCATTCTTATGTCACAATATGATATGTATTTCATTTCACAAAAATCAATTAAAGACAAACTATAGCTGATTTCTTAGCTGGACACACGATTCCAGCATCTTCAAAACTGTATGAAGATGTCCATGGTGAAGTAGGTGAAGGAAATATAATTCTAAAAAAGGATATTCAACAAGAAATTGCTGAAGTGAATGTTGTTAAAGAAGAAGTATGCAACTTTTCTTTGATGGCGCTTCTAGAATAGGATATCAAGGAAAGATGGTAACATGTGCGGGGGGTTGTTTTTGTTTCTCTCTATAACCATATTATTCCTGGAGCATGCTCATTGATAAGTTCATGCTCTAATAATGTTGCTGAATATAGTGCCTTAATGGTTAGGTTAAAAATAGCCAAACAACTGGGGTAAAATATTTAGAAGCATATGGAGATTCCCAACCTATTATAAACCAAGTTAGAACAGAATATGAAGTGAGAAATAAAGATTTGTTGCCATATTACCAAGCTATAATAAAAATGGCTGATAGCTTTAATGGTTTCTATATTAGTCATGTATCGCGTCACTAGAATGATTATGCATATGCACTAGCTTCCTTGGCTGCTACTTTAGCATTACCTAGAAATGCTAACAAACGTATAACAGTGGGAAGTAAAGAATTGTTTTGCCCAAAGTATGGGCTTGAGGTAGAATTAAATTCAGATAAGAAACAAGAGGCAAATGAAGTATATGCTCTTGAGTCTATAATTGAACTAAGAGACTGGTGATTTCCTTATATGGATTATGTTCTTTATGGAATATTGCTAGAAAATCCTAAAAAAGAAGCAGCAATTCGAAGAAAAACTGTTCGATTCTATTATAATGCTGAACTTCAGACATTATATAGAAAACTCGTGATGGAATTTTACTTCGTTGTCTTTCTAATAAAGAAGCTCAAGAAACACTTGAAGAAGCTCACATCGACATTTGCAGAGCGCATCAATCATGACCAAAACTCTGGGATAAACTCCGAAGAATGGATTGTTACTGGCCCAAAATGATGACGATGCAATCATTTATGCTAAGAAATGTAGAGCCTGTCAGATACATATGGACTTCATACATCAAGCTCCGGAGTATCTCCACCCAACAACTACATCATAGCCATTTGAACAATGGAGAATGGACATTATTGGATCAATCTTTCTGCCTTCAACAAGGGGTCATCGATTTATATTGGTTATAACAGGTTACTTCTCAAAATGGACTGAAGTTGTTGCTTTAACTGATGTAAAATCTTCAGATACGATTAGATTCATCAAACATCATGTTATATACCGTTTTGGAGTATCTAGAAGAATCATTCATGACAACAGGCCTCAGTTTATGAGGCAGTCATTCTCTAGATTTTGCAATAAATATCGAATTGAAAGTGTAGCTTCATCTCCATACTATCCAGCAGGCAATGGTTTGGTAGAGGCTTTCAATAAAACTATTGTAAAGCTTCTTAAAAAATTCGTTTTATCCAACTAACGAGATTGGAATGAAAAGCTTGGAGAATGCCTTTGGCCTTATCGAACTACTATCAGAACTCCTACAAATGCTAAGTTATTTTCTGGGATAAAAGTACAGTAGCCTCAGAAGTTCCAACTTCAGTAACTTCAACAACAACGACATCAATAAGAGCAGTAGTCTTAATAGTTTCATTAGTTCTGACTTCAGTTATTGAAGTAATTCCAGCTGAGACAGTAGCTTCAGTAGCATCATTAGCCATAGCTTCAACTTCAATAGTCGCAGCAGGCTTAATAGACTCAACTTCAGTAACCTTAGCGACTTCAATAGAGTCAGTAATTGCAGCAATTTCAGATGCAATTTCTGGTTGAACTTCAATATCAACTAATGAAGTATTGCCTTCTGGTACATATTCCGAAGTTGGAGTAGAAGGAAACATTTCTAAAGAAAAAAAGAGAAAAATGATTAAATGATGATAAAAGAAATGAAAATGCCTACACTTTGATGAGCACAACGTAGAATATTTCACGTCACAGCGACTTTGTTGTCTGCCACTCACGTACCGTACGATAGTACTTGACTCGTGCTCCCCATTTCTGCCCGGGGAATTTCTTCGTTGTTACTCTACTTAAAGGAAAAGACCAGACGGCCGTCGGAATGTCATGCCCTTCTCCTGGTCTTCCTGTAGCTCGTCGAGCAGGGATAGATGTGAATACCACTCTCTTTTCCAGTCTGACTCTGGTTCTTTCTTCCGTTCTGTTTGATAGCTGCTTATCGCTCGTACTCCTGGCAGCGAAACTCCCCGTCGCGGGTACCGTCAGTAAGACTACTCGAGGTCCTTTGATGGGCATAAAGAAATCGTCTTGGTAGCAAGCAACCACCAAACCCTCCGAACAGAACAAAGTTCCGCTCTGCAACTGGTCTACGACGCGACGACGACGGCGCGAAACTACCAGAGGGAAGAGGAGTTGTCACGATAGAAAAAAAAATGACTATAAGGAACCAACGATTCTCTCTTCTCGGTAGTCCTCACGCCGTCGTCACGCCGTCGTCGCTCCTTTCTCAATGACAGGCCGCTCTTTCATTATCTGCTTTTGTCGGTTTGATGAATACACTCGATCGTCATGTATCTACTGATTGTCTTTTTGCCTCTGCTCGGTAGTTCCGTGGCCGATTTTTTTGGACGTTTTCTCGGATCAGAAGGAACAGCTATAATGACCACCACGTGCGTTTCATTTTCTTTGATCTTCTCAATGATTGCTTTTTATGAAGTCGCACCGGGAGCTAGTGCTTGCTATCTCAGAATAGCTCCATGGATCTCATCGGAAATGTTTGATGCTTCTTGGGGCTTCTTTGGCGACCGTGAAGTCACCGGATGAATTGTCAAGTAGATAGATCATATCCGGACGCTGCAGTTGCTCCGCGGTGATACGGACTCGACTCGTTCCTAGGTATCATAGCATGTCGGGAATTGAGGGGGGACATACTGGACGTAACAACTCCCGTCGGTTGGGGGCTGTGCCACCCTGCCTTTCGATCGATACACAGTTGAGGAGGCCGATCACGAACGCTACAGGTGTGGGAGCGATCCTGGTCAGGGAAGGCTGACCATACGTCATAGGTTATGTGGTTCCCCGCTCAGCTATTTCATAATGTAGTTTATAGCATATGGTAAAGACGTCTGAAAAGTTTTCCTCTGACGGAATTTTCCGATCGACGCATTCGGTAGCATTCCGGCAATCGGGATGGAGATAGGGTCAAGTTTAGAATAGACCTTGAGGTTGGGAACTGGATTCTCCAGGACCATACACCTCTGCTCTCTCTTCTGCGGCTAGAAATGTATACTTACCATAGTCTAATGGTGGAGTAGAAGAGCGAATGACATCACTATCATCATCATCATCACTCATAATTTGAATTACTGGAGGAATAGAGGCAGCAGATTCCTCTTGTACCAATTGAAGTGGTCTTTCTGAAGAAGACACAAAAATAGGAAGAAGCTCAATTGCTGGTGCAGTAGAAGGAACTTCTGTGATAGGATCGTTAGGAAAAGTAGGTCCTTGACTTCGATGCTTTTTAGATGAGCGAGGAATCAAATTCAAATCATCGTCATCTTCTTGTTCCTCCTCAGTAGTTTTGAAGGCTGCACTAAGTATTGTAGCGCCAACCACAGCTAATGCATTTTGTGGAATGATTGGCAGGTCACTGAGACGCTTTAACCTCTTTCATTTGTAAGAGATCTTCTTAGGAGAAGATTTTGATTGAGGAAAGGTTGGAATGGTGGAAGACACAGGTCAATCTATTGAGGCCATTGCAATATTGTCTTCATCCTTGATAAGACTACTTCAATGTCAAATTCTTCGATTTCAGCTACTTAGTGCTACCTGCTTCTTTCTTTGAGCATACCATGCTCTAATGTCTCTCAAACAAGTAAAGCTTGCATCGAATTTATGAGGCATGGAATGGACAGCGGAATTCCATTTGTAAAAGTTGAAGCTCATAGACGAATTTGGAGTCTTGAATGGAAGATTGAACTTGGTTTTTGTACCACCAGACATGAAATGAAACCAAGCTCTGACCCCCTCAAAAAGATTCCCAGTAAAACTCATATTTGTATTTGGATTTTTAATATACAACTGATCATACCCAAACTGTCGAGAAAAGTGACCTGGGTAATAAGGTTCAATATAACAGCAGTTCCCTAAGCGGAGAGCCAAATGCCTGGACAGATATTTATTAACCACCAGAAGCACCTAGAAGACAGAGTTGTGAATTTATCAGCACTAGCTACATCCGCAAATTCTTCTCCATATCCAGCACTTGGAAAATAAGGAAAACACCTGAATAATTCATAATTAGCATGATATCGAAGTGTTTTGCGGACCGTAACCATGTAACCTCATTTCCAATGTGATTTCTTATAATGCTAAACCTTTGGAGAGCTCAAATCTACTTGAGCATCAATTGGACTTATCAATGAAGGATAGTACTGAACTATCCAAGCCATCAAATAAGTATATGGAAGTTCCACCTGCAGATTTGGAGTCTTGACAATCAGTTTTCCTTCATTAACACGGTCGTTGACATTGCAGAATCTGGTAATTTATTTTTTTTAATCCACTTTAGATTTTACAAACCATTGTTGGCGATAAACTGAGTGGACGGCCAAATGCTAACAAGACTACTGGATATACCACTCCGATTGATTGGATTTCTTGTGAGGAATCACACACTTTTTCAACCATAACATCAGGAAACACACCAATAAAGCAGGGTCTGATATGGGTTATAAAGCCTGATAATGAAAACTCTCAAAGGATGTCCCGGCCTTAAAGACATCCTCATCTGATTCAGCAATATATGCATCTATTCTACATTGGACAATCCTCTCTTCAATCTCTTTCTCAAAAATTGTAGAAAGACGTGTTAGGTCAAGATTGTTTTTTGAAAACTTTGTAAAAAAATACTGCAGCCATTTCTTTTGCTTCACATTTCGAGTGTTAGAAATGTGAACACATATATGATAGTAGCAGAGCAATTCCCAATAAATGTCATAAATCATGGGATCCTGAGTTTTCAATAGATGGAGTTCTTCTCCTATGGGGACATATTCTTCATAGGAAATGTCTCCCATTGGTAGTCCTGAAATCTCGTACACTTCATGAAGAGCAAGCCCTAATTCACCTCGGGGTGCAAAGAAAGTGCAAGTATCAAGGCTATACAATTCCAACAAGGAAAAGAAATAAAATCTGCTAGGAGGGATTCCATGTTGAACTGTCCTGATGGCACGATAAAGATTCGTGTACTTCAATTGATCCTCAAAAATTTTTAAGAAAAAATTTACCAAGATCGCCCATTCTCCCTTAGGAGAACAATGGATGAATCCAGCGGGGCGAAAGTCTTGAACTGGGAATTCTCCTTGTGCATCAACAAAGCGATGCAAGAAAGTTTGGGCAATCACTGGAGTCTCACCCATGGGGAGGTCTTGCTTGAAAATTCCTGGAAATAATCCGCAAAAATGTTTTCAAGTTGAACGAGGAAATGCACCTTGTGCATTGAATCCACCAAGTAAAACATCATCTTGTGATTTATTTAAATATCAATCCATGATTCTGGGAATAGAAAGGGATTGGAAGTACAAAATGGATAAGATCTTTCTATGTTAGGAAGAAATAGTTTACAACCGTTAACTTGACGATGCCACTAGTAAACTTCATCATCTAAGCAATCATCAGGGATGGGGACATGATCACTGAAAAAAAAGAGGCTTGTTCAACAAATTCCTATTCTTTCCTTCAAAAGGGGCAGTAGTCATAAATTCCTGCAATGTAGGACGAGTAGGGTTCAAGATTCTACTCTTCCTCTCTCAGCCATCAGATGCTGCACACGCTGAAAAGACTTACCGGGTCTAAATTGTTTCTCGCCATCATATTCTCCTGTATGACCAAAGTAATGATCTTTTGGCCAAGGGTTTAAGGCATAGTTCACTATATGAAGAAAAGAAAGAGTTAAAACAAAATAGTGAAAAAGAATATACTCTTTTAGGGTTAGAGTATAAATTCTAAACATGATATGAAGCAAGTGAATCACCTCCAACTAAAGGCACCTGTCGAACTATTATGGCGCTGGAAGTGGCCCGAGGATTTTGTGAACCATTGTTGGATAGACCAAAGGATGAAGCCTTCTTCGTCATCTTCTTCAAATTATTAAGAAAATTGAAGATAAGAGGATTTTGAAGATGAAAGGTTTTGAAAGTTTGGAGAAAATTTTGAAGTTCAAAATTTTCAGAAAGTTTTAAAAGATATTTTAAATGATGAGTTTGAGATTTTATAGCAGATGATTTGACGGACGAGATTTCTGGCCCGAATCTCGTAAGGATTTCCTCATTAATGAAGCTCAGAAAATGCCTCGATCTCTATGCTAGAAAAGTACTAACTTTCCGGATATACCGCATGAGGCACGAGATCTGCAGCTCTAATACAAAGTCGTGATCTATGCAAATGTGCGAGATCTGAGGCTCTAATACAGAGTCGTGCTCTATGTTAAAGTGTGAGATCCGTGACTTTAATATAGAGCTGTGTTCTATGCAAAAGTACGAGATCCAGTAGGACGAGTAGGGTCATTGTCATTGTTAATACCATCTCTAAAGGATCAGATATGCACAATGATATGATATTTCTTCATCACAGATTTGTTCAATATAATTAATGTCTTGCAATTCATCATTATCCATGTTTGGCTGTTTGCAAACATTAAAACAATTAAGTTTAAGAGACATATTTCCAAATGAAAATTTTATCACACTATTTCTTTGATCTATAACTGCATTAGCCATAGCTAAAAATGGACGTTCGAGGATTACTGGAATACGAAGATGTGAATTCTTTATAGATGCAGTATCGATAACTATAAAATCCACAGGGAAATAAAAGTTTTCAATTTGCTCCAGAATATCTTCCACAACGCCTTTAGAAAGCCTTTCTGACTTGTCAGCTAGTTGTAGCATGACAAGTGTAGGTTTAAGTTCTTCTAGACCTAGGTGCTTGTACACTAAAAATAGTAAAAGATTTACACTAGGCCCCAAATCTAACAAAACTTTCTCTATATTATGTTGCCCTATCACACAAGAAATAGTGGGACATCCAAAATCCTTATAATTAAGAGGCATTTCAGAATGAATTAATGCACTTACCTATTCTGTAATAAATATCTTCTTCTGGATATTGTGACGTCTTTTTATGGTACACAAGTCCTTCAAGAGTTTAGCATACAATGGGACTTGCTTAATTGCCTCTAATAGAGGTATATTATTCTGTATCTGTTTGAAAATCTCCAAAATATCAGTATAAGATGCGTTAATATTTTTACATTTTAATTTTTGAGGAAATGGTACAGGTGGTTTATAATCATTAGAATCAGGTTCTTTAGAATTATCTTCTTTAGATTGTTGTGTCGAATCATTGACCGGTTTCTACTTAGTATTTTGTTTTGAAACGGGCTCATCAAGTACTCTAGCACTTCTCAAATTTATTGCAGTAGTTATCTCAGGTATATCATTATTAATGGAAGAAGTAATAACATTTACATTTTCGGCTTTATCTGAAGAACTGGCCTCCAGTTGAGATAGTAGCTAATCTTTTTCCTTCATTTATCTACGGTGGTGGTTGGTACACCGAAAGTTGATTAGTAAGTTAGACATATTGTTGAGGTGGATTAGTGGGTGGTTTGTTTAGATTATTGAATTGTTAAAGATTCTACTTCCATTGAAGATTTGGTTGATTGCTCCAACCAGGATTATATATTTGTGAACATGGGTTATTTGCTGGTTGGGGAACAGTGTTAAAGGCATTAGTTTATTCATTTAATACTTCTTAAAAGCAAGAAGTGTTGGACATTTTCAAGTCACGCATCCTTGCAATTCACAAACATCACAAATTTTTGAAACTTCTTCTATTGCCTTAAATGTTTCTATTTTCTTTGCAAGCAAATCATTAAATTTCTTAGTGATGGTAATTAATCGTACAACTATATATTTGGTTTCTCCCAATTTAAGAAGTCCACCTGTATTATGAGGTTTATCCTTTAATTGTTGTCTATCCGAAGTATTCTCAGCTTCCTAAGCTTGTGAATTTTTAGCAAGTGAATCAAGATAGTCCTATGCCTCCTCAGCATTCTTATTTAAGAATTCACTATTGCATATAGTTTCGACGAATTGCTTGGTTATAGTGTTTAACTCTTGATAGAAGGTACTTAAAATCCTTCATATTTCAAAATCGTGATGTGGGAATGAGAGAAGCAAATATTTAAATCTATCCCAACACTCGAACAATGGTTCATCTTTTTTTGGTCAAAAGTTTAGAGTTTGTTTTCGCATAAAATTTGTTCGATGTGGAAGAAAGAATTTCTTTGAGAATTCTCTTTGCATCTTATCCTATCCTTCTATTGAATTGGGACATAAAAAATGTAGCCATGTTTTTGTTTTTTTTTTCCTTTAGGGAGAATGGAAATAGCTAAAATTTAAGTTTCTCTGCAATAATATTTTGAAGATTAATGGTAGAGAAAACTTCTTCGAATTCTCGAAGGTGCAAATATGGGCTTTCTGAATCCATCCCATGGAATTTAGGTAAAAACTGGACTACTCTAGATTTAATCTCGAAGTGTCCCATAGTTAATGGAAATGTAATGCATAAAGGTTGGGTTGTAAATAATCTCGTAAAGTCCTTCCATTATCTCCATGATGGCTATGATTATCATTTGTATCTCAAAATATGTTATTATTATTATTATTATTATTGTTATTATTCATGTTGTTATTATTATTATTATTATTATTATTATTAGTGCTCATGGCATGAAGTGTTTGATGGATTGAAAGTGGTTATGGATCTATATACAATCGAATTAGTTTTAACGTTTAAAGTTCTCTTCTAGCTGGACATGCAAATTCATAATCACAAAAATTAATGACGTAGAAACCTAAGCTATACTAAAATGTAACACAATAGTATGATCTCCGACATCAGCATCAAAAACTTGACTGCGATCTAAATCGTACACTCCCAAGTGTAAGTATATAAGGGTAGTAATCCAAGATCTTTCTCTCGAGAATCATTTATTAATTATGTGATAATAGAATAAATTACAGAACTAAAAAGATTGCATTTTTATTAACTAAACTAAAGTTAAAAGATGAAAATTTTATTTATATCAAAATTATTGGTCAGAGAGATATAACTCCCATATAGGATAATTTACTGGATATATTCATGATTTTTTATCTCAGTTGCATAGATTACATTGTCTTCCTACAATCAGAAAATAATTCAATTAATCACAAAATATATAAAATTGTGAACTTGATAATTTGACTAATTTCTCCCAGTTAATCCTATATGAATTTTGAGTTTTTTAAATATGCGATATGAATAAAAAAAATAAACGTTCAAAGTCTAAGCAACTAATATATCGTCAAACTATTAAGCATCAAATACTCAAAATCATATTTAATCCATTAAAAGATAACAAGAATCAAAAATATCAACTCTACATAAAACAATTGAAGTCCATAAGCATATAAGAATATGCATTAGTAAATTACCTAAAATTTGTTATTCCATCTCATCCAACTCAAGAATTTAGCCACTCATACTCATCATAGTTATGAATAAAAAGAATTTTTTTTATTAATTTCTATGAATGAGTACTAAAACTAAATCATGAATTTAAAACTATAAAACTCTATATTATTCTCTCTCAAGCATTGTTACAAAACTTGAAATTCATTGGCTATGTATAGCATTACAAACCCTAATAGGAAATCTATTTACAAGGAAATACTAAATTCTTCTTAAAAAAACTCTAGAAAAAGAATTGTAGCCACTCCCTTCGACAGACCTATCGACAACGCTTCTCGGGCATGGTTTACAGTCGACAGCTATTGACGGCAGGCTAGCGAGTGTCGACAGTCATTCTTGAACATGCACAGTTCTGAATTGATATTTTAGATATGTTTTGATACTTCAATTTCCTTGCATATAAAACCCTGCAAAAATATTCGAAAACACTAGAAAAATATTATAGTAAGGAATTTGATTAATAAAAATAATTTTTCATTATTTTCTTGCATTAATCAACAAAATTGGATTGCACTTGGACAAAATAAACTTAAAATATTACACTTTTTAAGTGTAATCAAGATTGTGCATGGGAATTTTTTCGACGAAGTCAAAATTATGTACTGGGTAGTCCTACAATGCATGTACAAGACAAGGGATAACCTCAAAGTCCGAAATCAATAAAAGCAGTGTAGTTCTACCCACCCTAGCTAATAGCTAAGATATGTTTTGAGTATGGAGTTGTTATGGCTCCATCAAATGTTGTGGCTCGCCATATGAAGCCCATATCCCACACAACAGTCTAAAGGAGTCTTAGTGCACGGCCCAAATTGGTGTTGCAATCAGATTAGGCTGTACACTAAGACAACAACTAAAGTACCATCGGTGACCTAACCAACCCAAGCACAAGAACAAGGTTAATCGGATTGTTAGCACCACTACCAGCACATTTTGAGATAACTCTGTAGAGCTTGCATAAGTCCTTGGATGATTGCCACTTGGATGTCATCACATGCCTGACCCATGTGGAGGAACACCAAGAGCTTCTGGAGAGGCATAATCAGCACATGGAGAAGTGTCACGAACAATATATAAGGTTGGTTACTCACATGTGGCAACACATTACAGAAAAGCAATCCGTCCTATAGTCAAAGACATTGAGCCAGATGAAATATCTTCTGATCACACAAAGGACTCGGATGCAGATAAGGTGTAATTGCCCTAGACTGAAATATATATATATATATATATATATATATATTCTTTGTTTGATTATTTTTTTCAAAAATAAATGTAGTCGTGTATAAGTTTAAAGTAAAATTTTAAAATCATTATTTTAACTATTATTATTTTAATACCATAAAATATTTTCTTATAATTGCTCTAAAATCCATAACCATTCATTCTAAATAATCAAGCAAGCTTCATAAGAGCCCATTATTTTTTAAAAAAATTACTATTATTATTTATTGGGCTCTAGCCCATTTACTTGGCCCAAAACCCAAAAGCATATTTTTATTTAATAAAAATGAAAGTGCTTAATGCCCTGACTTGAATCTAAGACCAAATCCCACATGGATTACTCCAAACCTAATATGACAAGAAAACACCATATCATAAAATAGAATTTCAATTAACTTATACATTCTTTAGTGTATCACTCTTTTCAACTTCCATCAATTTTTTTCCTCCTATGTCTTAATTCCCTCTCATTCAATTTATCATTTGATAACCATAATCACATATGTTAATCCAAAATTCAACTCTTGTCAATACCTTAATTGTATCTCTTTCAATTCGCTACTTTACCACAATTATCACATATTTAATTCTGTTTTTTCAAATTCAATTCTCCATTATAATACACCAATTCATCACTAAAGAATCACATGTATTTTACCATTCAAATACGAAATTTAATTCTAATTAACTCAATTTAATTCCATTAAATTCTCTCCAAATCTCTCTTTCAATCCCTATTTAAACCCCTCTAACTTTCATAGATTTTCCTTAAACATACCTCTTAAAACTCTCCCAATTTTCTTCCATACCCCACTCTCTCACCTCATCCACCGGTCGGAGGCCAGTCGACTGCGAAAGCAAAGCCAACTTCTGCTAGCAATCACCGTAGTCATTAGCACTCGCCACAACCACTAGCAGCCGCCATTGACAACAACCATCGCTGTCACCAACAACCCTGATTGACCAACCAAAGCCCTGACCTGGCCCATCACATCCTTGCATCGTGCTGACACTACACCCCACTACCGGAGCCACCATCTCTCACCAAAACTTCCTCTGTTTCTCCTTTGGAATCTACCTAGGATGACCCCAAATTACACACTGATGGGCCCAAATGTGTGTCCCGAAAATGGATGGGGCATCACCAGTGGGCACTCTTAATACCGGAGTATACGAGACCATTACATCATACAATCACATGCAAGAGATGGAAACATGCATACATGGGATATACCACAGGTTTGAAACTATCTGTCATAACATTATAGACATAAATACAATAATAACCAAAAACACATGCAAGGAAATGATACGCAATATATACATAAAAATTTTGCTTATATAGAGTGAAGTACAGTATCAAAATGAAGCAATATAAATACTGAATATATACAGATGTGTCGGCATATCATAGATAGAATAAGGAAGTATGATACATATGCACATACAAACCAAAATGATATATGCACAAAAAAGATGAAGATCCAACGGGAAGCGAGAATCTCGAGAGGCAGGTCCTCCTCGGGCACATCGGTTAAAACTGTTGGATCTGGAGTGTGATAATTCTAAAGGTTAGGACCCAAATATGAATAAGCTCGTGCATTGCTAAAGAAACTATATAAAAATATTTGTGTTGCATGCTAGTAGGAAACAATGTAAAATATATATGCATATAAATCATGAAGTACATGGTATGTATTATATAACATGATCAAGTAAAGGGGTCCATATTATATCTATTAGTATGGATCTAAATGGTGGGAGTATTCACATGTTCTAGTAGTGTACAATGTGTACCTGGTACCATGGTCCTAAGTAATGGTCTCCACATGAACTGGATGATGAGCCACTAGGCACTCTGAATATCCCGTGTATACTTGAGATTATGGCCCCAAGTATCAGTCACCACACGAACTGAATGATGTGTCGTTAAGCACACAAGAAATGATGGTGCTAGTCCACACATTGTGGATGCACTCTGTAACTCCCATAATTCGTATTTCATTCCATCAATTCTTTTTTCCATACCCACAATATAGATATGCCAAGTATCAAGTTATCAGTGTGTCATATGTAGCAGGGATTTATGTATTAATAGTCATGTATGGATATGAAATGACACACATGGCGATACTCGTAAGTACAAAAGTCATAAAACATGTTCACATGTGTGAGCATCATTTTTTAGCAATAAAAAAAGCAAGTATAGATATTAAATATGAACATGAGTAATTAAACATGTGTAAATGTATATCATATCATAAGTCAAACGGTATATGCATGACAATATTATGTATGCTAAACATACGTTAATAACAGGTATGAACTTCTAGTTCTTGTTTGACTTGATAAAAATGATTTTAGAGTCAAAATTTTGAAACAAAGTTACAGTAATTCAGTTATCATTTTAATGAGTCTTAAATGAATTCAATTGGAATTCCAAAACAAAAGTTATAATTGTTTTACCATGAACCTGCTGCTACTAAATTATGGACCCGTATAGCAGCAATGATGAAAAGTCCAGGGTCTAGCTGAGATAAAAGTGAAATTAGAGCCTAAAATCTAAAGCAAAGTTTTGTATAATTCAATTATCTTTCCAATGAGTTTTAAATGAGTTCAATTAGAGTTTTACAATAAAAGTTATGACCATTTTTCCATATACACGTTGCTGCTAAATTATGGACCTAGTATAACAACAATAATGAAACTTCCCAAAAAAGTTTAACTAGGAAAATAGTTGAATTAGGATTAGCCTTATAAATATGAATTATAAGTTAGTGAATTATATTTCTAACGGCATTTGAATAAGATCAATCTGAGTTAAGATGGAAAAGTTATAGTTGTTCTAAGAGCAACTATTGTGTATGTTTGAATAGTGATACGATATGTACATATATAATATGCACAGTATGACATATATAATAAACTAAAGATAAATGCAAGTTTTGAGCATGAGTTCTCCCGTAAATGGGTTATTAATGTATATAGTATAATAGATGAAGATATTTTGTGCACACATGCATGTGATCATGTTCAATTTTGGCTTAAAGTACGTGCACACTTAGAAATATCTGTATAGACTCTATAATACAATGGTACAATTAAAACATATTATTTAAATAAAATTTCCATTTTTCTTTATTCCACATGAAATTGGTATTGCTTAGGTCATCCTACATCAAGAAATCATAATTTAAATGATAGAAGAGTGTATTTTTGCCTCTTTTTGAGTCCAAATTGAAAACAATCGACATTGACAACAATCGACATTGACGTGGTTACCCTTCAAAAGTTGAAAAATTCCCCAAGAAGCAAATTAGAGATAAAGAAGAGGTGCTGGGAAAGTTGGACTCAAGATGGTGGAGAATATTAGAGCTCATTTGAAAATGTTAAACTCAAGAATAAGGTTTATATGGTCATATAGTGGATTTTCAGTCCTTTTTTAGAGTGACTATTTGGCAAATTTTTAAAGAAATTGGAAAAGAAATTAGGGTTAGAGCTATGAAGAGAATGAAGAGAAGCATGAGAGAAATAAGTTTGATTTTTCAGAATTTTTTAAATTTATTTAAGGGGGTTAAAGAACTGGTAGAAGAGGGGTATAAAGCAATTAAAAAACCTTTAAACTTCATTTTAATTACAAAACTACTATTCAGACAAATTCAATCTAAAAATAGTCAAGGAAGACTATTAGGCTGCTAGATATAAAACAGAGATAAGGAAAAGGGAAAAAAAATTAAATTTAGATTCAAATTAATTATTTTAATCATTATTTCTCCAAAATTGGTTGATCCTAAAAAATTCAAGAAAATTATGAAAAAATCTAAAATAATAAGAGAAGAGATTCCTGCTCTGCATAATTTGAAATGTATTACTAAAAAGTATGATATGACTCATTTTACTTAGTACTTGACAGGATAAGTATTCGAGTTTTCATATTGATACGGATAATACAGAATAACCATTACAAAGATTTATGGATTAGAGTCATTGCAATCTATCCAAAAAAAAAAATCGTCTTCAAAATTTAGATCAAGAATGAAAGATAACAATAAAATAAATAGAGAAGCATTGATGGAAAAACTAATGAGATTAAATAGGCACCTGAATATCATTAAAATAGATATGGATATCTCTTTCAGATGTCATCCTCTCGCACGCAAGTGGACGCGCCCATAGAGCGACTATCTTAAGTTGTAATAACAAGGGGGATTATGCTATTCTTGAGCTCCTTAACCTTCCAATCCACAGTGGCAACTGGCCTCTGCACAAAAGATAGATCAGGCCCAACTCAACCTCAGACACATTTGGGATCAGTTAGTCCTTGCCAACACATTTTTATCAATTGAAGAATATGGAAATCATAGTGGATACCCACTAAAGCTAGGGGAAGTGCGAGTTTA
Organism: Dracaena cambodiana; assembly: GCA_036321105.1. Lineage (NCBI taxonomy): Eukaryota > Viridiplantae > Streptophyta > Magnoliopsida > Asparagales > Asparagaceae > Dracaena > Dracaena cambodiana. The sequence goes on from JAYEPQ010000002.1 coordinate 49,411,741, forward strand.
TATGCCATAGCCCTCACTCTCTCGATAATATCAAACGGCTCAATGTATCGAGGACTAAACTATCCATGTAGGCCAAATCTGATAATCCCCCCAGTCGTTAATACTTTCAGAAAAACACGATCATCACCATGTGATCCCAAACGTTATAACATATTGGTGTTCTACATATAACTATTTGATAAGATTGTCATTAGCATTTGGACAAATCTAATAATCTGCTACAAACTACTAACAATAAAATAATAAGTATATATTGCTCATAAAGTACTAGAACAAAATCAGGATCGAAAACAAAGGATATGATATAGATCAAGATAAGAAAATAAGAAAATGATAAAGGATATCACTTGTATGAATGTCGCAAAATCCTAATGTAATAGGTCAAAAAATAAAAATAATGGCTACTCTAATACCACCCTATCACACACACATGGGCCGAAGTGTCTTTCACTATAATGAGTAGGGTATCACCAGCATGCACTTTCAATACCCAAATGCATGATGCCATTACATCATATAATCACAAATGGAAGTATGCATAGAGAGAATATACCACAGTTTAAAACTATCTGTCAAAACATCATAGGTATAAACATAACAATATCCAAAATCAGATACAGGAAAATGATAAGTAATATATACATGAAAATATTACTCATGTAGAATCAAGTGTGTGTGTGTGTGTGTATGTGTGTATATATATTAACAAAGCAACATAATTATCAATTATATACAAAAATGTCTAGATATCACGGATAAAATTAGGAAGCATGATACATATGCACATACAAGTAAAAATGATATATATACAAAATAGATGAAGATCCAACAATAAGTGGGTTATTGGTGCTCAAACTGCTCTTGGTTGTGAGGATCTTCGAGAAGTGAATCCTCCTCCTTAGACACCATGGTCACAGCTACTGGATCTAGGGTATGATAATTCCAAGAGCCGAAACTGAAATAAGAATATAAATCCAAGCTAATGTAGTGCTATAAAAACAATTTAAAAATGTGTGTGTGGCATGCTAGTAGGAAACTATGTAAAAGATATATGGATGTAAATCATAAAGTACATATCATGCACAATATAATATGATCAAGCAAAGGGGTGCATATTCTATCTATTACTTTGAATCTGAATATTGTGAGTATTTAAATGTTTTAGGAATGCACCGTACATACCCGATACCACGGTCCCAAGTATCAATCTCCACACGAACCAGATGATGTTCCGCTAGGTACCCTGAATATCCCATGCATACCCAGAATTACGATTCTAAATATCGTTCTCCACATGAATTGGATGATGTATTACTAACATAGGAAACGATGGAGCCAGTGTACATATTCCAGATGAGCCCTAACAAGTCAAGAAATGCCCACAATATGTGTTTCATTCTACAGTTCATTTTTCCTATGCCAAAAATATAGTATATGCTAAATATCAAGTTATCAATGTATCATATGTAGTATGGATTCATGTATTAATAGTCATGTGTAAATATGAAATAACACACACGGCTATAATCGCAAGTATGAGTCATAAAACATGTTCACGTGTGTGAGCATCATTTTTGAGGAAGAAAATCATGTATAGGAAACAACATAATTGATTAAATATGTATGAATGTATATTATATTATAAGTCAAGTGGTATATGCATGAACATAATATGTATGACTAAACATGAGTTGGTAATAGGTCTAAAACTTCAAGTTCTTATTTGACTATAATAAAACTGAATGTAGAGCCTAAGTTCTGAAACAAAGTTTTAAGTAATTTAATTATTTCAATGAGTCTTAAATGAGCTCAATTAAGGTTCTAAAATAAAAACGATGGTTATTTTAATATCGACATGTTACTACTTAATATTGACCTGGTATAGCAAGAATAATGAAACTTCCAGTTTTTTTTTTGCTGTGTTAAAAATGAAATTAGAGCCTAAGATGTAAAACAAAGTTTCAGATAATTCAATTATCCTTTCACTGAGTTTTAAATTAGTTCAATTGGAGTTGTAAAACAAAAGTTATTGTCATTTTATCATAGACCTGCTACTACTAAATTATGGACCTGGTACAATAGCAATGATGAAATTTTCAGCTAATATTTTGCTAGGAAAATGACTGAATTAGGATTACATTTCTAACAAAAATTATAGTTTAACTAATTATTATTCTAACAAGATTGATATAAGGTTAATCGGAGTTAAGACGAAAAAGTTACAGCCATTCGAAGAAGGACTACTACGTATATCTTGATAGTGACATAATATGTGCGCATATAACATGCATGGTATGACGCTTGCAATGAACTCAAGATAAACACAATTTTTAAGCATGTATAATCAGCAAATGGATTAATAATGTATTTGGTATCATAGATAAGAAAATTGTATGCACACATGCATGTGATCATACTCAATTATGGCTTAAAGTACATGCACATTTAGAAAATATTGGTATAAACTCTTAGTACAATGGTTCAAATAATTAATACATAATATTTAAGTTCCATTTCCATTTATTCCACATGAAATTGATATATCTTAGGGTATTCCTACATCAAGAAATAGCCAGTACTAAGCTTAGTTGGAGAAATACTCAAGGGAACAAAATAGTTCAATAGTGAAAATTCAAGAGGACAGGAATACTATCATAAGTATGAGATATGCATCAGCTTTCTAATTGCTTTGCATTAAATTAGCCCAATATCCTAAGGATCGATACAAATTCACAGATTGGAACACAATAACCTAAAGTTACAAAACTCTTATTACATACATACATGCAAGAGCTATGTGTATGAGAACTTGCTAGGCTCAAGTTCTAGTGGCACAGACAAAAGTCAATCAAGGACCGAGTAGGGCTCTAGAAATAATTGGCTCCAATTTAGTAGAAAATTATCTAATTTCAGCTACAAGGCAATGGAATGGTGGTTCTGGAGATGAACACCAAAACTAAAACAATGTTGATGCAAGATTAACGGATTAGTTTGTATACTTTCAGTCACAAATTCGAAGACTAATATTTGATTATTATAAGACTAAGAAGAAAATTATAGTTGAAAGCTTTAGGGGAAGAAACAACTAAATTATACCTGAAAAATTTAGCAGGCAACTCCAAAAACAATTATTATTCGACTTCTATAAATCGTCGGAATTAATCTAATGTTCCGTTAATTTTCCATTAAATTTGTAATAATGAAAAGCAATAAAATTTTAAGAAAAAAAAGATACAAAATCTTGGAAGGTGGATATCCAATCATAACCCATCATACTTTTGACACTGTCATGAGAAAGTGGATATCGTCCTCGTGCAGGCAGCCCAATCCTAGTACTAATAGGAACTGTGACGAACTGAGATCTAGTAGCGTATGAACACAAGAATGCTTCAGTTCGCTAAAGAAATTTAAAAAAAAAATTGATGATGAGAAATCAGGAAGAGAGAATATGTTAGTGTTTGTGCCAAAAATTAATGTGGTTTAACTCAAGGCGTGAATGATCATACCTATCAATAAGTTCATAATAAAATTTCTAACTTAATTTCAGTTTTGTAAAACAAAGATGTTATTGAAAATTCACCTTGAAGGTTTGAGTGACAATTAAATTCCAAGTCACATGACTCATGAAATCTATCAACATCTAACTACTAACGACTGTAAAAATCATCATCCAGCCTCAAATATAATCATACTATACTAGATATCGTTCAGATTTAACCATATTTGATACATGCTTTCGATATCTACAGTCTTTTAAACAACTAAGGAACAAAGATACTTATCAAGTTCTTACCTATAACCTTGAGTCCAGCTCTATCAATTTCTTATCAAGTTCTTATCTATACAAAGATACTAACATGAGTCCAGCTTCAACCTTGAATTGTCAACAATCATTTTGGGTGAGTTCCTATCCTAATGTGTAACTCAATAATCTTATAAGATAAAATAGAGCAATGCATATAATTCTTGCACATTTGACAAAGCATATAAATGTCATAATTTCTGACAATATCAAAATTAAACCATATTAATATGTCAATAATAATTTAACCGATAAATCATTGTAACAATACCAATATTCATAAAATAAAGATAACATCAACAATGACAATAAATTATGATGCTGTAACAATATCATTACAACAAAAGTCAATGAATTGATAAATCATTATATCAATTTAGATAATGATTCAATAATCCTGCTTATTTTACCCAAACAGATATGATACTGTAGCAAATAACTTCGATAGTTCCACTTAATCCATAAAAGAAGAATGTGATAACGGTAAATCGCGTAGAATTCTGAAAGCGGAATATACTCCTCTGCCAGCCTTCAACTCCTCCGGTGAACCCTTTAGAATTTGATTGAGTCTAGCCTAAAGTGACTGCTGCCAAGTCTCCAACTCTACCACAAGAGTATGATGGTGCTAAATTTTTTCCTTGATTACCTGGAGTTTGGTAGTTAAGTTCTGAACGTGTTCAATGTCATTGAGGTTGTGAATCATTTGGGCCAAATCCAAGTTGATCACATTTGCCTCTGCTGCTAGATCCTTGCCCGCCAACCTATTCCTCCCATGATTGAACCACTATTTCCTATTTCTGGATGATGGTTGTCTTAGACTTTTGAGACTCCTCCATTAGGTATTGGATCATAGTATCTACTCTTCCAGTGAAAGGTTTGTAGTTGGAGCCATTCTATATATGCCACCAAAAAGTCCCTGACTAGAGCCCACATTGGTGTTGATTCCTCCACACTCTTTAGATTAGTGGCGTTAGACATTGAAGACAAGAGCATATCTATCAAGGAACCTAGCAGGACACAATCATAATTGATGACTGTATTTGCGTAAACTTCCAATGTCTTGCGAATGTGACCTTGACTTTCTAATCAAATCAAGACAAATAGCCTTCATGGTCAAAGAAGTAGAAGCAAGCAAAAAAGTTGATCGTGGTGAGAACATGACTCCAGTCATCAAGCCGTCAAGATCTAAAAATGACCTAGGTGGTGAAACAATAATGGAGGGAGGTGCATTTACCAAAGCGGAAACAGAAGGACCAGCTTCATCCGTGGGGTACCATTGGCGCAAAAGAAGATTCTTCAAGAATCTCTACTGGGCTTGAAGCATTCGGTGGAGGGGTAGTGCCCACGACCACCTCCACACTTTGTTGATGAGCAGTGGATATATCTGATATTAATAGAAAAAATATTAGATTTAAGACCTGCAAACATCATATAAAAGAGGTACAGGCACCTTTGTGAGAGAGGAAAACTTGGGACTAAAAAAGGATAACATACCAAATAAATGTTCGGGATCTAATGCTCACCAAAGTGTAGTGATATTGATTATGAATGAAAGAAGTGAAATGTGAAGTGGTACAAATTCTTAAGAAGCACGGACCTTCATATAATCCACATTGCAGTATAAATAAGACTTTCATATATTAGCTGCAACTTGCAAGTGTAAGGAGAAATACATTTATGTTACATATATGGTCGGTGAGGCAATAGAGCAAATAATTAAGATAGTGAATATCTGAAGCCCTAGCAGTCGTGTACATATCAAGGAGCCCTGAAATAGGCGTGTCACCTCCCTTTGCAGGAACAACCATAGGCGCGGTCTGGTTGTTGTCATCATCATCCTCAACCATGATGACCTTACTCTCGTCTACTGCAACGGTTGAATTCATAGGGATGTCAACCATCAACTCATCTCCATCAATTTGCATTGTGCATCTCAGTTCATTCTGTTATTCTGATGGCACTCTAGAACATGGGATGGATGTAGAGACAACCCATTGGACAAGGGAGGAAGGGATATCTAGAAGTAATTGAGAATCCCCATCAGTTCCCAAATCCTCATGGATAGGCTCTTGAGGTATGGATGTATCTTCCACTCTATCTGCAACAGCCTCTTCTGTCCTTGTGGATGTGGTCTTCGTAACCTGAGGATTAGGAGAATTAGGACAAAGTGATAGAGGATCTAAGACCAAAGATCTATGGCAACTACCACCTTCACCCTTGCAGCAATATTAACACTTACAACCTCTACAATGGCTTCCGATTTGCTAAGTTGAGTGAATGGAATTGCAACTTCCTCCTTGCACTGGTGTTGTTCTGCTTGACGACACAACCATTGTCAAAGAGGTAACTGGCCACGAAATTGGGCTCACTAATTGGACTAACCTCCTTCTCTTCTGACTTGGTAATTTTGGTGCAGCATCCACAAGAGCTGGTAATGCATCTCTAGAGGTTATCGTTGAAGGAGCTTGAACCTAAAAGTCAGTAGCGACAACAATCTTTCTCTTTCGGGCATAAGATGTACCAGTGGCTCTTCATCTGAGTCTTCCCCTACATCTTGGACTCTAATTGGAGCAGCATCAGCTCCTGCTCGTTCAGCTTGATCCTCGTCTCAATCAGAAGGGCTCACTCCCTAAGATTGCCTAAGGCGATACATCTTTGCCAAGTACTTAGCAAAGCCAACAACTTTTGAAGTGCGGTTCTTGGCAGCAATCTGGCTATAATGCTTGTGAATATGAGCTAGCCTCATAGCAAGTGGATCGTACTCCTCCATGGAAGTATTGGTTCCACTATACCATTGACAGAATACCAAGATTGTCAGTAATGTAGGATCTTTGTTTTGGTAAATGGAAGGTGGCATCAATGCATCACATAACAAAGTGTCTCCAGGGTTTCGCCCATGAACTAAGCTACATGAGTGCTTCAACCCCTAGCAAGAATTGTCGACATAGAGTTATTCATAGCCAAATTATCTAGCAAATCGGGTGGGTAGGTAGGAGGTAACTTGCATTTATCATCGCTTCTATACAGCAGATGTGATGAGCGAATGCATTTTAGCCACCAAAATATACCCTCAGGAAGGTCAAATCAACCCATACTCGCATCATAAAAATTATCTCAAACTCAGTACCTCCGATGCTGGGAAAACATCTAAAAAACCTGTTGTCGTTATGGCAGTTGACAGCTCTCCTAATCTCCACCAAGTATTGATGCTCCCCTCGCATCTCCTCATACAAGCATAGTGTAGGGAGAGCTTTGTCATCAGCATCTGCACCGGCTAGTATTATCCCCTCACAGTGGGTAGCAAATCACGCCATCAAATACGTGTAAGACGGTTCAATCCTTGGATTTGGCTTCAGCCTTCCTATAAAGTGTTGGCAAAGTGTCCTCAGCCCTTGCTTGATGCAGCAGACCATGGCTGAGAGAAGTCTAGTGACTATCATATCACCAACCATACTACAAGTTAGAGAGCCATAAGAGTGAGGGATTCCCTTGGCAGGAATGGCATTACGCAACTCTTTAACTGTAATGCTAAGTAACAAACTGGAACCATGCTTGGTGTCAAGTCAACGCATGCCCACTTGTGATAATTCAATAACACAGTGCCAACGTTGAAACCCCCATCATCCTCAGCCAATATTTCATCTCTAACGGCATATTTCACCAACCTTCAATCTCATTGTCAAAGGGCTTTTCATTGACATCTATGACCCACCTCCGAACAAATAATCAACTCATTTCTTCTGCCAAATAGAGTTTCCTTTGGCGTCTGTGAGGTTAGCACAGATGTAGAACAACATCATATAATTAAACTAAAGTATTTTTGACTTTCAGGATGCACAACTCTTCCATTGTAGGAAAATACTCTTCATATGGATAGTCGCCCATGGCAACCCTTATGGAGTCCTATACTCAATTCATCGTTGGGAGTGAAGAAGGTACTAGTGAAAGGGTAGTATAGCTCTTGTATGGCAAAGAACTGAGGAGGGTTATTATTTATCCAATAATGTGTAGTCTTTATAGGCTTGTACAAGCCAAGCTCCTGTAGTTTGGCCTTATACCTATTGAAAATGAATTCCGTAAGAAGAGCCCATCAATCCTTCTTGATGTAGTTCATTCATCCTAGCATGCAGAAGTTCTCAATAAGGTAGTTGTGTTCAGACTTGACTAATTCATTTTGAAGTTCCTAACCATCATAGGAGCTTCTGCCACGGGTATATCTCTAGTGGTTATCCCTAGTAACAACCCGATCACCAATGTGGGAAGGCCATCCTAGATAAGTTCACTTGCAACTCTCAAAAGTTTCCCAATGATGAACGAATCCTACCTTGATGTGAGGTTCTACTCCATCATCTACTCCTTTGTACAAGGTCTGAGATAATGCAGAGTAGTGACACTCCATCACGAGAAGAGCGTATAATATAACTTCATGGTCATAGTATTATGGAGCCACTTCCACAACCAACATATCTTTGGGATTAACTGCATCCCCAAACATACGTTTAGATAGTTTTTTCCCATCTGCACCAACAAATTTAATGTTGGCAATGATTTGGTGGAGCATTTGGACACTATCCTTCTGACTCACGTCAATCCTCTCCACATCCTCTAGCTTCCTTAACAATGAAACTTCGCCCTCAAATTGGAATTCCATCTCACCTCTCATGCCCGATGAAGTCCCAATAGACTGCTGCGTCAAAGATGTTTCTAAAAAATAGATAAGTACAAAGAAAGAGAGAAAAAGAAAAAGAAAATATCAATGTTGTATCGACAATTAAATAAATACTAATATGGAAAGATCATCAATGCGAACAAAGACAAAGATGAAGAGAAAATCCTATCTTCTCTAGTGAAGAATCATCAATAATGATGAGGATGAGAAAACTCATCCACGCCAACGAGGAATTATCATTGACAACAAAGATGAGAAACTCCATCTCTGCTAGCAAAGAATCACCATACCAACATTAATGAAAATCCCTTCATTCAAGGGAATTTAAATCATGACAAAGGTTACTCATAACCATTGTGACAAAGGGCAGTTTTCGATCTAAATGGTTGTTTTTCAAAAGAAAAAGTCACTAAGAGATTGGAAAATAAGAGAGGAAGGGATACAAGGATCCCAACTCCTAAAAAAATTCAATTAAAATTAACTCATTTACTAAGTGAAATTAATGTTGAATTTTAAAAAAAGGTGCTTGACTTACGAGCAGCAGATGGAGGAGGCACTGTAACTGGCACATTAGAAATGACTTTCAAACTATGAGCCACCATTTTGCCCTTTGAAGGTGCTTTAGATGCCATAGATCCGGGAATTTTGTGGTTTGAAGAAGGTAAAAAAAATTCTGTATTATCAAGGAAGCAGAAAGTTCGAAAGAAAAGCAATAGCAAAGAATATCCTCAAGCCCAAAGTAAAACAGAAGCAGAACAAAAACTTTGAATTATTATACCCGCCAAGTAAAAGTCAAGAAGCACAATCATCTTACACAGTGGGTGAGGTGATCATATTAAATGATGAACAGCGTTTGAAATGAAGTGTCGGTTATGGCTCTGACTTGTTGAAAGAAAGAGATAGCTATTATTTCTCATCAAAGAAGGGGCAGTAGAATAGGACACTTTTCCTCAACCAACGGCAGTGATTAGAGTTTTATCATTGAAGTAGGGCCCAGAGAAACAAAAATTCAAAATTTGAAAACCAATTGATATCCCAACAAGATCTGAAAAAATGAAGTTTGAAGTATTTTCAAATTAAAAAAATTCCATTTAACTCAAGAACTTTGAAGAGGGTCTTGTAGGCAGTAAAAAAATTATCAACTACTAGCTAGGCCAACCGAATGTTTCCTGAATTTCGTAGTAATGAATGAAATTCGATTTTAACTAAAATTAGGTAATGCATAAATGTTCTCAAATTTCACTTTTATAAGATTAACATGGTCTAAAGTATCAATTTGCTTACTCATCTATTTTTCATGTGGGCTAACACTAAATAACAAGATTGTAGAAAAAGAGAATTTTTTTGGGAGGGCGGGTGCATTTACCTTTAATAGATAGCAAAGAGATCACCCAAAAGTAGAGCCAAGAATAACAATCTCCTTCCTCTTCTTCTCTTTCTCATTGTATTCTCATTTCCTCTTTTGTTTTTCCTTATTTTTTGGTACGTGATGAGAAATGCAAAAGAGGTGGATATATTGTTGGGCAGTTGGTATTATAGGGTTTGTTGAGTGTGTTGAGATTGTTGTGGATTTTAAAATAAAAGTTAAATTAAGTTTAAATGATAATGCGTAAAAAGTTTTTATCTCTAATATAGATAGGATACCATATATTAATTATGCAACTTAAATAAAATAATAAAGAAATATTTTGTGGGTACAGTGGTTGGGGCAGTACAGATATGATCAGACTAAGTTCGAAATATTAAAGAAATCTTTTGCCAACAAACTTCTTCAAAGTGGATACTTCTATCACGATGATTACGAGTGAAAAGTGTAATATATTTCCTATTTATTCCATGCATTCATAATCCAATTATGATGATTAATATGAGGATTAATAATAAATTATTTTTAATATTCAAACTCTCAATTTTAATATTTTTCTAGTGTTTGAAGATTTTTTTTATAGGGTTCTATATGGAAGAAAATCGAACCAGAATTGTATCCATGTGCATATTAGTCCAGAAATTGAATTTCCAGTTCTAACTGTCGACAGTCACTTAGAAGGCTATCGATAGCAGGCAAATATTAATAACTGTAATTTCTATTCAAGAGGAGCTGTTAAAGTAGATGTCAATAGTTAGTCAGCCAGAAGCTCAGATATTAAGAGATTTAAAGAGAAAAGAATTTCCTTATACATATAATTCTTGTGTTATGATTTTAAAAGGCTATAAATACTCAATGTACTCCAGAATTTTGAAGGGTATTATCAAGATTTTTTTAATTAAAAGAGAGATTTTGGCAGGTTTTAAGATATTAGTTTTTATACTCTCATATTTATTTAATAAAAGAATTTCCTTTCGATTATTTGATGGTTACAAAGAGTATGAGTAGGTAAATTTCTTCATTGGCTGGTTGAGATAACAAACCCTAAATTATGATCTGTATGAGTTTTTTTTTATTATGCTTAATTATTTTATGTGATATTTGATTTTTTGTTCCCTATTATCTTCATTAAGCGTCATATATGTTTTATTGGGGACTTTGATGGTTTATACTTTGACGATATATTCGTTGCTTAGTTTTTGATATATCATAAACTTTTTATGTATGATACATGCTTAGATTTTGAATGATTATATTTGTTATTTATAGATCATGCTTAGGATAATATCAAAATTCATGGATTAACCAAGGAAAATTAACCAATTATCAAATCAAAACGTTATTTTAATTTTTTGCTTCAATGTTTTATTTTCTAGTTATATGAGACCACGTGATCTATATAACTAAGATAAAATAAACATTAACTCATCCAGTAATTTAATCTTGGGGCGTTAAACCAGCTAACTAATATGACTTTCTAGTTTGTTTTACAATCAATTTCTAACTAATTAGTTTTCCATCAATTCATAATCTTTAGTTTCGTAACATATATTTTTTAGTGTTAGAATACAATCACAAAGTATTGTATGCTTGAGAGAACGATCTTAGATTTACTACTTCAGTACTACTTGTCGATCTTCAGCACTTAGGAGTGCACATTTTCTATTGCATCATGTTTTTGACGTTGTTATTGGAGATCTATACTATTGTGTTCTACACTTTAGTGCAGATTATGATTCTTACATTATTAACCATTGTGATTTGAATTTTTATGACCAATTGGAGGAGAATATTTAACAGTAGACTTTTAAGGTCATACTCAAATCCGCAACTGCTTCCAATCCATCAATCACTTCAAAACATGAGCATCAATAAACAAAGCACAATGAATAAAAACAATAATAATAACAGATTTGAAGGTCATAACACAAATGATGATCAAAGTCAACATACAGGCATTGGAAGGTCCCTACGTGATTACTTACAACCAGATTGGACAACCCAATCTTTTTGCATTATTTTTTTTTAAATATAGGGTACTTTGAAATAAAATCTAGGGTCGTACAACTTTTATCTAAGCTCCATGAGATGGATATAGAGAGTCCATATTTACATCTTTATGAATTTGAAGAGGTTAGCATTATTATCAATCTAAAAAATATTAGTGCGGAGAATTAAAGCTTAAGCACTGTCCTTTCTCTCTAAGGGACAAGACTAATATATAGTTACACTCCTTACGCTTGTAGTCAATTGAAAGATGGGAGAGATACAAAAAGAATTCTTAAAGAAATTATGTTCCTCACATTGAACTAATTATTTGTGAAGGCAAATCGCCATCTTTAAAAAGAAAGATGAAACATTATTCGATTATTAGGATAGATTGAATGATTTGCTACTGTTATGCCCACATCATGGCTTTGACATATGGAGGACCATGCACATCTTCTATCAACAACTTGATACTACAACCTATTTGCCATGGAATTGAAAAATCTTTTTTATTGACAGCTTCTCAATTATAATGGCTGCCCATTTACAGAAGATGTGAAAAATCTAGTTTCCTCTTTGTTCAAGGCTGGGTTCTTTAGTAGCCATGGAGGACGATCATGCTCTTTGTTAACACTTTGAACAAGTTCTTCAGTTGGCAGTTCTTGTAAAACTCTTGGATGTAAGGGTTCTAGATCTTTAGCACAAGTGCTCAAAATGGAGATAATCCAACTAGATATCTATGTGTGTGACTGTCTGTACGACATTTTTAGCCCAGCATTTGGCTATTTATAAAGATTTGCGAGACCCTTTGAATTGGTGTAACGGTCCAATTAATGCCTCATTGATTGAGGATTAATTCTTTATCTTTTAAACCGTTGGATTTGTGTTAAATCTCCAGGATTTGTAACTAACGTCTTTAATCCTCCCAGTAGCTCACGTGGCATGCTCAGACCCGCATTTTAGTGTCATTTGAGATAATTTTCACTTCTCAAGGCTTTAAAGCAGAATCGCGACCCTCTGGGGTTCGCGTATTGGTTTTACTTAGTTCCAATTATGAGCTAAGAAGAAGTTAGTTGCAGATCTCTCTATAGTAAATGATCCATATTTGAGTTTTTAGAAACATGTCTTACTTGATAAGACCCGTATTGGGCGTAAATGAGGATAATTTTTATCCCTTAAGAGTTTAGATGAAAACAGAACCCTCTGGAGTTTGCATGAGTTATGTTTAGCTCTATTCATAAGCTAAGAAGTTCACTAAAATAGCGGATCTCTCTTTGATCGATAATCGGCTTTTTAGTTTATTAGTTGGGCCCGCCCTTTTATTGAAAAGGGGCCAACTTTGGCTTTTGTGGGTCACACCATGATCTCACATGTGAGTCGTGGATTAGATCCGCATTTTAATGTCACTGCATGGATCATTCTTTTAAAACGCAACCCTGTGGGACCCACCTAATTCGTGGGATTCTCTTGGTGAAGATCCGCATTTTGGACTATTTTGAAAGATAAAATGAGACTCTTTGAGGGTCGTATTTTAGCCTTTCTTGCTTCCGAGATGCGGATCTCCCTATGACAGATGATCCACATGTTATCTATAATAAGTTCTTCTTTTCTTAACTTTCTTTCTCAAAATTTTCGCCCACAAAACCCCTTCCAAAGTTTTCAAAATCTCGTAATGAAATAATTTGGATAAACTAATAATTAAAAAGTGTGAATTTGTGCTTAAGAAGAAAAACGCAATCCTGTGTTAAAAACACGGGTCAGCGCTTGAGAGGAAAATTGCGACCCTGCATTAAGAATGCGAGTCTACGTTTTATGTGGCATATCTGAAGCTCTGCCACTTTTGATGCCTCTTCTCGTGCAGAGATCAAAGCATCCCATGCGCTCACTAATGGGAAGATCTTTACGAGATTTGGGCTAAAGATCTCGGTCGTCAATTCCTCTCGATTATCAAATTTCTTATATTAAGTTCCATAGTCACTTCTGAAAAGACTTCGAACTCTCAAGTTTTCTTTATCTCCAAGCTTCTCCAAGTTCTTTGTCTTCAGGCACTTTTCAGGATCTTCATCTTCAAGCTTTTCCCAAACTCTTTGTCATTTAACCTTCGGGTTTTTCTACCTCAAGTTTTCTTGGAACTTTTACAAAGAAGATGACGAAGAAGTCTTCAACTTCTGGTCAAACCACTGGTGGCTCTCAAGACCCTCAGGTCGTTTTTGGCCCTTCTTCAGCAATGGTTCGGCAAGAACCTTTAATTGGTGGTGAGCTTCTTGTTTCCCTGTATGATTTATGGATTGAAAGTGCCGTTTTGAAACACGGGTTCATTCCTCATATTTAAAATCATTTTATTTTAATCCCTTATTTTCTTCTAATGCAGTAAACTATGTATGCTTTAAGTCCCCCTTCCAAAAATTATTACTTTGTCCACGTGGGTGGATACGATGGCAAAACTCATTTTAGACTTCATGGGGATTTTCTAGTTTGTGTAATGTCTAGCAGTAAAGAAAAGAAGAACAAAATTTTAGTTGCTACTCATTCTACCTTGAGGGAAATTATAACAAATGCTCCTTTTGAAGGAAAGAACAGGAAATTGCTGAGTAGGCCTTGTTTCTTGTTTGGAGATAAGCTACATATCCCCGATGATTGCTTAGATGATGGGGACTACAAGTGGCTTTGTCAAGTTGGAGATCGTAACTTGTTTCTTTCAAATATGGAAAGATCTTACCCTTTCCTTTATCTTCAATCTATTTCTATTCCTAGGACCATAGATTGATATCTAAATAAAATGCAGGATGGAATTTCGTTAGGTGGATTTAAAGCGCATGGCGCGTTTCCACTTTCTTCTAGGAAGAATGTTTCAAGATTACTTCTAGGGTCATTGAAGAAGGAATACCCTTTAGGCGAGACTCCTTTGGTTGCTTTCACTTTTTACATCGATTTGTTGATGCAAAGGGGGAATTCCTAGTCCAAGACTTTTGTTCAATAGAGTGGATTCATTCTTCTCCGAAGGGCTGGTGGGTGATACTAACCGGTTATTTCTTGAAAACTTTTGAAGAGCATTTGAAAAATATAGGTCTTTATCATGCAATAAGGACAATCCATCATGGAATTCCTCCTAGTCGCTTTCATTTCTTTTGCTTACTTGAATTGTATAATTTTGATACCTGCACCTTTTTCACACCTTGTGGTGAATTAGGGCTCGAACTCCATGAAATGCATGAAGTTTCAGGGTTGCCCATGGGAGAAATTCCCTATGAGGAATATGTTCCTACTGGGAAAGAACTTCATTTGTTGAAGGCTCAATATCCTTGATCTACGAGATTTACTGGGAACTGTTTTGTCATTACCATATGTGTGCTCATATGTCGGGTGTCCAGCACCATGGGGTAAAGCAAAAGAAATAGTTAGAATATCTTCTCCCCAATTTTGAGGCAAATAATTCTAATTTCACTCATCTTCCCATAGTTTCCGAACAGGAGATTGAAGATAGGATTGCCCATTATGGGACAAATGCTTATATTACCTAATCAGATGAAGACATCTTCAATGCTAGGACCTCTTTTGACAGTTTTCATTATCAAGCCTAACATCCTCTGTCGGATCTAGCTTTACTAGTAGGTTTCTTAATGTTGTGGCTAAAGCGTTGTGTGATTCCAACATTGCCACAGGAAGCACTGTCAGCTGTAGTAGTATATCCAGCAGTGCTGCTAGCATACGGCCGTCCCCTTAGCTTACTACCAGTGATGGTTTGCGGTATACAGAGTGGGTTAAGGGTGCTGACTGATAAGTTTTTCAAGGTCAAAGAAGTTCTGTATAAGGATGGAATCACAAGGACCAAAACTCCAAATCCACGGGTAGAGCTTCTCTATATGTATTTGATGGCTTGGATTGTTTGACATTTTCCTTCATTGATGAGCCTAATTCATTCTCAAATAGAACTAAACTCACCAAAAGTTCAACACTATGAGAGATCACAGTGGAAAGGCAGTTATATGGCCGTGATTCGTAGAGAGCTTCAACATCATACCAATTTTCAGTTGTATAAGTGCTTTCCTTATTTTTCAAATGCTGATTATGGTGAAGAATTCATGGACTCGCCTGATGCTAAAAATTTTAATACTCTGTCTCTTGGATGTTTCTGGTGGTTGATAAGCAGTCGTCCTGGGCACTTTGTCCTCCATATAGGGAACACTTGTTATATTGAATTTTATTATCCCAGTCGTTTCTCCCACCAATTTGGATATGACCAATGGTATGTTGGGAATCCAAATGCATCCATCAATTCTGTTGGCAATTTACTTGAAGGAGCCAGAGCTTTGTACCACTTTATATCTGGTGGTATGAATGCTAGATTTAATTTACCCTTGAAAACTCCAAACTTATACATTTTCTTTAGTTTATGTAACTGTTATTCTGCTATCCCCTTAGTTCCTCCCAACTTCGATGTAAATAACACCTGCTTGAGGGATATTAAAGCATGGTTTCCTTAGAAGGTGGCTAGTAGCACAAGAGTTCCGGAAATAGATAATTTTGGATAGAAATATGATAGTGAGGAAGATGACTTGAGAGATGAAAGAGACACCACCACGGTTCCAGTGGATCAACCCATATCTCCAGTCATTCCAATATATGTTCCTCTTATAGCAGAAGGATCATCTTCAGGGTTAGGATCTTCTCCTTAGAAGATTACTTCTAAACGGAAAGGTCAAAAACGGTCCTGTGACCTGCCAATCATCCCAGAAGCTGTTTAACTTAGGCTAGTGCAGCAACCCTAAGTTCAACTTTCAAAGCTACTGAAGAAGAACAAGAAGAAGAAGACGGGTCAAGGCTGCATCCTCATTCATCTAAGAAGTGCCGTAACCAAGGGCCTATTATCAAAATTGTAGAGGGTACTCAAATAGTATCTGAATTTCCAAGTGAAATAATCACAGAGGCTCCTTCCACTATTCCAGTGGCTGAGGCCTTATCTACTACTGAACCTCCTCCTATAGGAGTGCAAGCAGGTTCAGAAGACTCAATTCAAACTGCCCCTAAGGATATTGCAACTCCTGCTCCTCTAATAGTCCAAAGTGGATGATAATGAAGTGCAAGTTGTTGGGTAGATTTGTACATCAGACTCTACAGATTATCAACCCGCAGAGATTGACCAAACTCGTAAATCTTTGCTTTGTGTAATTCAAATTTTGATATATTTTGCCAAATTTATTACTTTAGGGTTTAATCTCATCTTCTGATTTTTAATCATCCAGGCGATGATGAAGATGACGTTGACAGCGATGACGTTCGCTCTTCTACTCCTCCATTAGATCATAGCAGTACACTTTTCTGACAGTGGAAGAGAGAGCCGAGATATACAGACCTGGGGAATCGATCGCTCAACCCAAGTTTATACAGAGAAAAGAAATTTTGATCTTTTCATTTTCCTTTCTTTTATTTAACCATTTTCTCTTCTTTTAGAAGCGCTATCATCTACCCCGACCTCAGAACATGTGCCTGAAATCGAAGCTTCTTCAATTGAAGTTGCAGTTCCAGTTGAGGTTATATCTGAGTACTATCTGATTAGAAGCTTCTTCAGCTGAAGTTGCAGTTCTAGCTGAGGTTATTGCTACTGCTACTATTGGATCTGCCCTGACTACTTCTGTTAAGATTATCAAAACAATTCCTCATATTGAGATCAGTGTCGAAGTCATTCCTCCAATTGAAGCTGCTTCTCCTACTGAAGACGCGACAAGGATTACTTCACTTTTGCAGGAATCACTTCCCCATTTGTCCCCAACTATTGGAGCTACTGAAGTTGCATGTACTTCTATTGTCACTTCTCCAATTGAAGCTACTGCTCCTACTGAGGTTGTTAATGCTTCTTCTAAAGATACAACAAGGATTACTTCACTTTCGCAAAATCTACTTCCACATTTGTCCCCAACTATTGGAGCTACTGAAGCTGCATCTACCACTGTTGTTGCTCTTCTATTATCTACAGTTTCTCCATTTCCACCAATAACAGATGCAGAGATTGATGCCTTTGATGATGAACTGCTTTAGTGTGCCATCAAAGATTTTCTCTCTTTCTTGGATCACTATATCAATGTAATTTTGAAAGGTAAACTCTTTGCTTCTGTTGCGAATTTTTTGAACAATTACATCGGTGGCATAGAAAGTGTTGGTGGAGAGGAGAAGGTAGCTCCATATAGAGTAATAGTGACTCAGCTACAAATTATGCTAAAGCTTTGTTGAAGATTCATAGTGCAGATAATAAAAAATGATTGAGACGACATTTAAGAGGTTACTAGAGGAGCAACTTGAACTTCACAGAGAAGCTCAGGAACAATTAAATGCTCTTCAGGATCATCTTAAGAAAGTCCAATCTGCCAGCAACTGTCTGAGTGAGCAGATAGAGAGTGCTATTGCCTCACCAAAAGGTCAGGATCAAGGAAGTATTGCCAGGGCTTAGGCCTTTATTGAAAGAACCAAAAAGGCTCGTGAAGAGACTGTGAGGACCATCACTGACTTAACTAGGCAGTGTGATGATCTAAATAAAACCCTCTTGATTGCTCAGGCTAAATTAGAAGCTTTCAAATCTGACTCGGCACACAATCTGGCTATTAGTGAAGAAGAATTACGAAGACAGGCTACCATTCAAGCTTATTAAGTGATTCAATCAGAAATGAGAGAGGTTGAAGAAAAGCTTAAAACTCTCTTAACTCAATAGTCTGTATGCTCTGATATTGTAAGGAGTTGTTTGTAAGGAAATTATGAAAATGAATGGAAATGTTTTAGCTGTTGGAAATTTTTTATCATTTATTCAGAGGTAATTATTAACTTGATGAATGGATTTGGTTTTGATGATCAATGGTAACTGTTAACTTGATGCATCATTGACTCTTTTTGTATATTGACCAGAGGTAATCATTTAACTTGACAATATAGAGTCTGTATTCAAATGCTCAAATTGATATTGCCACGAATGGATAACTTTTTTGAACATGATAGAAATAATCATTAACTTTTCTGAATAATTTGTGATCTTCGTTGTTTAGTGAACTATAGTATAACAGCTTTTGGAGTTGGTAGAGGTAATTTTTAACATAGGAAAATTCTGGTGGAAATGAAAATTTTATTTGTCAGAGATAATTTTTAATTTGACAAAATTTGATAGAAAAAAATTTTGTTTTGTCAGAGATAATTTTTAACTTAACAAAATTTCTGGTGGGAATGGAATTTTGTTTGTCAGAGGTAATTTTTAACTTGACAAAATTTTGATGGAAGGAAATTTAGAGACAAAACGCAATTCAGTGAGAATTCGCACTTTTTTTACGCTCCGTACTTTTGACTGTCTTCTTTAGAGTCAAAATGCGACTTTGTGATGATCCGCATTTTTGACTGTTTTTCTCAGAGACAACATGCGTCTTTCTGATGATTCACATTTTTGATTGTTTTTCTTTGGTTTTGAAATGTGGATTTTGGCAGAAAAACTTAGAATCTGTCAGAAGTAAGAGCTTAAATGACAGTTCATAAAATTTTTAGCAAACTCCCAACTATAAACGGATTTGTTTAACCTTTACCAATCGCCATTTGTGTTGGGCTAGCCATACTTTTTTCCTCAGCATGATGTGTTTTTGAGGATTTCATTTGGGTTTAAATACTAAACTTTCCTCTTCTCTAAACCCTAGCAGGTTAGAGCAATTTATGCTTTTTACCCCTAACATGGTGGGGTTGGTGAGAAACTTGTTCTCTTCCCATGGCTTTGACAGTATTGGACAGTTCATGCATTCTACCCCAAACATGGTGGGGTTGTTGAGGACTTTGTTTGAACTTATATGCCAAACTTTCCTCTATCCTTAGTTATAGAGACATAGGATTCATTTAGTACTTCTGTTGGTGTGTGTTTGCAACAAGCTAACATATCTTCACTCATTGTACTTCATTGGGGAAGTTGATGAAGTAGCAGACCACACAATATTAACTGCACCATGTTAAAACTTGGTAGAAATGAACTCCTTGTAGATGAGCTCCAGTTGACTGGTGAACAAATTGGTCCTATTTTGGAGATAATAGTGTCAAGAATTGGATACATTTATTAATCTCCTTGTAGGCTTTGTATGTTCGGCACTTGAGCGGACCGATGACCAAAGTCATAATATTGAATTTTTCTTTTGTTGGCGAAGAATTCAAGTATGTGTATCAAATGATTTGATACTTTTGTATTCTCTTTTCCACGGTACCGGTTGGAGATGTAATTGAGGGTTATTGAAGAAGATATATATCTCAAACCACTCAATTTTTAACTTGATTGCTTCTTACTATTACATAAGCTATTTTTGCCTTTAAAAAGGTTCGGGGTCTTTCTCTTTTGTTGAAAACTAACTTGGCTTTCTATTAAGAGTAATATTTCTTTAGAAATTTCCTATTGATTGGCATCATTATTTTGTCGCCTTTCGGTTTTGCCAACCGATATGCGTCATTTGAATAAACCACATCAATGACAAAAGGTCCTTCCTACTTTGGCTAGAACTTTCATTTATATTTTTGATTAGTTATGATCGGTTTTCTTATTGAAAGGACCAGATCACCTTTCTTAAAAGTTCTATGCTTGACCTTTTTATTAAATATTTTGGAAATTCGCACTTGATAAAGCTCAATGCGTTATTGAGTCTCAAGATGCTTGTCATCATGAGCTTCCAATTTTAGAAGTCTCTACTGATATTTTTCTTCTTGCGTCATTTTGGTTGCTAATGCAACTCGTAAAGAAGGAATTTGGATCTCCAAAGGAAGTACCGCTTCAGATCCATACACCAAAGAAAAAGGCATAGCATTTGTAGGTGTCCTGACAGTAGTTCGGTATGTCCAAAAACATTCTCCAAGCTTTTTGTCCCAATTACGTTGGTTGAATGAAACGAACTTCTTAAGAAGCTTCACAATAGTTTTGTTGAATGCTTCTGCTAAACCACTGGCTGTAGGATAGTATGGAGACGATGCCACACTTTTGATCCGGTATTTGTTGTAAAATCTAGAGAATGACTAACTCACAAACTGAGGTTCGTTATCATAAGCAATTCTTCTAAGCACTCCAAATCGGTAAATGACATGATGTTTAATGAATTTTATCACATTTGATGTCTTCACTTCTGTTAGTGGAACAACTTCAGTCCATTTTGAAAAGTAGTCAGTTATGGCCAATATGAATCGGTGACCTCTTGTTGATGGTGGCGAAATTGACCCAATAATGCCTATTTCTCACTGTTAAAATGGCAATGATGTAGCCATTGGATGGAGATATTCTGGTGCTTGATATATTAAATCTTCATGTATTTGTCATACTCTATATTTTCTAGTATAAGCAACTACATCTATCATCATCTTGGGTCAATAATATCCCATTCTTTGAAGTCTATTCTAGAGTTTTGGTTATGTTTGATGTGCTCCGCAAATGCCGCTATGAGCTTCTTCTAGTGCTTACTGAGCTTCCTTTTTAGAAAGACAACGAAGAAAGATCCCATCATAGGATTTTCTATATAACGTACGAACTTCGGCATTATAATAGAATAGAATAACTTTTCTCCAAAATGTTGTTTTTTTGGGTTCTTCTGGCAAATTCCGTAAAGAACATAATCTATATAAGGAAATCGCCAATCTCTTGGTTCAAGATCATTTTCAAGGGCATGTACTTCATGTATTTCTTGTTTCTTATCCGAAGCTAACTCCATTTTGAGTTCATTCTTCGGACAGAACAATTCTTTGCTTCCCACTGTTTGCGTTTGTTAGCATCTTTAGGCAACGCTAAAGTGGTAGCTAACGAGGCTAGTGAGTCAATATAACTATTCTGATAGTGTGGCATATGATTGATATAGAAGCCATTGAAACTATCAACTATCTTCATGACCATTTTATAATAAGGTAGGAGATCTTCGTTTTTGACTTTGTATTCATCTTTGACTTTATTAAAGATGAGCTCAGAATCTCCATATGCTTCTAAATATTTCACTTCTAGTTGTTTGGTTATTTTCAGGCCAATAATTAAGGCATTGTATTCGGCAACATTATTGGAGCATGACTCCGTCAGAGAGTACGCTCGAGGAGAAACACTCCTGCTACCACTTTTCCTTTAGTTCGCATTCTCGAAACGCCATCAAAGAAAAGTTGCCAGACTTCCTCTGCAGTGGTATTTGCTTCAGCAGTTTCTTGTGGAGTATCACCTTTTGAAATTGTATCTCTGTTGATTACTTCGTCAGTAATGTCTTCATACAATTTTGAAGAAGCTAGAATTAGGTTCTTAGCTAAGAAATCAGCCATGGCCTAACCTTTAATTGACTTTTGTGGGATAAAATGCATGTGTTGTGATAGCAAAATAGCCCTATTGAATAGTCTTGAATTTAATGACTCTGGTTTGGTCATTAATATTCTTAATGGATTAACCCTCGATATAACGTGGATTGTTTGCCCTAATAAATAGTGTCGCTTTTCTGTACTGCAAACACCAAAACTAGGTATTCTTTTTCCACTAGGTTATATCAATGTTCAGCTCCAATTATCATTTAATTAAGGTAGTATATAGCTTGCTTTTGTCCAAACTCGTTCTTTTGGGCTAATAAAGCTCCCAAAGAATGGTCCATGACTCTCACATATAATATGAAAGGTATTCCTGTTAGTGGAGCTATAAGGATGGGTGGCTTCATAAGATAGCCCTTAATCTCCTCAAAAGCTTTTTGACATGCATCATCCCAAATGAATGACACTCCTTTCTTCATCAGCCGTGCATAAGGTTAACATCTCCCGAACAAATTTGTTATGAACCTGCAAATGGGTGCTAGCCTTCCTTACAATCCTCTTAATTCTTTAAGATTTCTAGGTGGTGACATATCTTGAATTTCTTTGATCTTATCAGGATCGCGATGAATTCCTTATGAAGTGACTACAAAGCTAAGAAACTTTCCAATGAAAACTTCCAGAAAAGATTTTGTTGGGTTCATCTTAAATTGGTGCATTCGCATGAGGTCGAACACCATTCTCAAGTCATGAAGATGATTGTCTTTGCCTTAGCTTTTGATCGCTAGGACATCTACACAGCATTCCACCGTCTTCCGAATGGCACATTGGTATGTGGCGCCAGCGTTCTTCAAACCGAAGGGCATAACTATATAACAATACACCACCAGTGGCGTTCTAAAAGACGTATGCTTCTCATGTTAAGGATGCATTTTAATTTGATTGTACCCTGAAAATACATCCATGAAAGACATCCGTTCATAGCCGCAAGTGTTGTCAATCATGACGTCTGTAATGGGCAAAGGAAATTTATCCTTCGGGCATGCTTCATCCAAGTCCTTGAAGTCAATGTAGGCCCTAATCTTCTTATCTGAATGTTGTTCTTCACAAATAAAACCTAATTCAATTAACTTTTGATTTCAACTTTGATGGCTTCCATTATTTTGGGACGAAACTTTCGTTGTTGTTGTTTGATAGGTTATGCATCTGGTCAGATGTTAAACTTGTGCATCGCCACTTTTGGGTCAAGTCCTGGCATGTGTTCATAATTCTAGGCAAAAACATCAATATACTCTTGAATAAGAGAAACATTGCTTGTTTTTCTTTAGAAGATAAATTTCACTGATAAATATGGGTTTGGATTAACTTCATTGCCCATATTTATTTGTATCATCTTATCTTCAGTTGGAGGTTCACGTTGTTCAAACTGAACTTCCCACTTCATGTTGAGGTGCTTCGCCCTGGAATCATTCTTGACCGGCGACAATTTTTCCTCATATTCTTCTTTTTGATATGTGAAGACCATATTGATGGAGACTTCTCGAAAAATGGCTCCAACGCTTACATCTAAATCCTAGCATAATGATTCAAATGAATGAGTTTGTCGAAACCCTTCAGAATTTGTTTCTAAAAGGTTCTCGGGAGTAGTAACATATCTTAACTCCTTACTAGTCTTATTATGGTAATCTGGCATTTTTCCTTTTGGGACGAAGAGTCAAAGCATACTCTTCTTCCTTTTCCAAAATTCAATCCTCTGCCTTTGGTTAGGCTATATCCTATCTTTTTTTTATCATTTTATGGGAGTATTTATCATAATAAAAAAACTCGGGATTTTCCTATTCTTCCTCAGAATCTTAACATTTTTTCTTTATTATTGTTTGCTTTTCCAAATAGTAAATGTTTTTGACCTCTATATTTGGGAGAGACTTCAAAGATCGCTTCACTCACATCTCCATCATCATCACTTTGTATACAAAAGGATGATGGATGGGTGCTTGGAATGATGCTAAGTAGTATTTTGTTTAGTTGATAGTTAACTGCGTCAGTACTAGTACTTGAGCGAGACGAATAAGCAAACTCTATATTTTCATTAATTACCCACTCGCTATTAGGGTTACCGGTGTCATTTACATCAAGGCCTTTAAGGCTTACTACAATGGGTTCAACTTTCTAATTTTCATCATCAGATCTCGAATCTTCAAATCATGTTCAGTATCGGCCTCATTGCCACTATCGATTCCTCTGGAGCAGATTGTTCAGCTGGTTCAAATGTGTCTTGATATAGCAGCGCATCAACAAAGTAGTTTTCAAGCCCTTTAAAGGGTTGCTTTTCTGCCACCAGGTCTTCACATTCCCATCTTTGTCCACATACTTCATACTCTAGTGTAGTGTAGAAGGAACAATGAGGTTGAGGTGAATTCATGGCCTTCCGAGTAATAGGTTGTAAGACATGTCAGCATCTATCATATAGCATGTGACTTCCATCTTTATTTAGATCACCGATCTGGCATTTCAATTTCACTTTGCCCAAGGGTTTACTACCATTAGCATTAAACCCAAAAATGGTCATATTTGTTGATGCCAGTCTGTTGCTTGGGACTCCTAGATACCGCAACACTTTCCTTGACATTAGACTTAGAGCGGATCAGGGTCAATTTGAATTTAGTCAATTTTGGTTGACTCTATATAGCCTTTGTAATACAGAGGTCGATGATGCTTGTTATTCTTCACTTGCAAATCTTCTGGAGAGAAAGTTATGCATAGTATCTTTTTAGAAATCTAGTGGCATATTGCACAGACTTCTTCTTCTTCAGTTGTTAAAGGAATTTAGGCCAGAAATATCACAGAGTCTTGCAGAGCCTCTCTTAAGCTTCCCTTGTTTGCTTCGACAGTCTTAGGAGCCCATACAAAGTGATTCTCACAGGAATATTGGCAAGTTGTGCCAACACATCGAATTGGAAAAGCTTCTTGGAACTTTCAGCCAACTTTTTTCTTTAGTTTTAAGAGCTTTGTCAAATCTAAGGTCTTTCTACTTTCTCTTCTCTGGAGGCCGAGGTTCAACCACTTGATCATAATTCTTCAAGAAGTCTTTCCCTGATTGACTCCTAGAAGGTTTCTGCTGGTCGTCATTGACTGCCAAGGATTCTTTGATCTCCTCTTCTGAAATATAGAGAGGATAAATTCCTACATCATCTTCAGGAACTGTAGTGACTGCATTGAAAGTACGTGCTTTCTCTTTTGATTTCTTCATAGATGAACTTGAACTCCATTGCTCATCTTCGAAGAGGTCTGGATGCACCCACATTATCTCTCCTTTAGAGGTTTCAAAAGGAGATAATACTTTCCTTTGTTGTTGATAAGAATCATAATTTACAACCCTCATTGTACCTTTAGGAATTGGTTGTACTCCATCTTGAATAGTTGATTATATCCATTCTGAAGCCTTTCCAAACTTAAAAGTCACCATGTTTGCTGTCACCTTCTTCTGATCTTCTCATAGCTTGATGACATTAGAATCCACTAGAGCTTGGATCTTATCCTTTAGAATATAAGAATTCTTGACAGGATAATCAACGATCCTATGATACAGTAACTGGGATTGTTAACCTTTCCTGCTTCTTCAGGTTGCTTTGACTATGACAGCTTCAACATATTCTTCGTTATGAGCAGATTGAAAATGGTTGTGGTATGCTCATCTTTGAAAGAATATTGTTTTTGACGAACTCGTGATTGAGGGGGAGTCCTCGAAGGAGGCTTGGTTGGGCTTAGAGCATCTACAACCATCGTCTCTTTCCCTTTTGGTCAAGACAATTGAGCTATTCCAGGATTGTTTCTTTTTTGTCTCCCTCATTTTTTTAGTTTTAAGCCTCTGTGTGATTTCTTCAATCTCTTCAGCTTGTAGTGAGAGATCTTTCCAAGTGGAGGACTTTACGGCCCCCATTCTGGTGAGGATTTTTGTGGAAAGATTATGTCTGCAAGTCTCCACTAAGGTCTTTTCAGGCATCCCATGCGGACACCTTAAAGAATTATTTCTGAATCTCTTGATGAAATCTCGAGTTGACTCTCCTTTCTATTACTTTGTAGTGAGGAGTGTTGGCATTAAGATCTCCATATTATCTTCATAGAACCTTGTTAGGAAATCCTTTCCATATCATTCCATGAATTAATGGTTTCTGGGTCCAATCTCTGGAACCATTTAAATGCTAGACCCGTTAGAATACTAATAAAAACTCATGTGATGATTAGGTCATTCCCAGTCAAATGACCAGTATATGATTTGAAGTAGTAAATGTACTAATTTGGTGCACATTTTCCATTGAAGGACTTGAGTTTCAATAGCTTATAATTTTTTGAGAATAGTATACCTTCCCATTCCATCGGATAAGGCCTTACAACCCCCAGGTCTTACAAGTTGTTCCTATGCATTAGAGCATTGAGTTGATTCTGGAAGGTTTCCAAAAAGGTGCTATTTGGATTAGTTTCATATTCTAAATTCCCAGAATGATGTTCAGAACGATTATCTTCTTCTTCACGATGATCCTCATTGTTATCATTAGTGTTTTCAGGAGGAGTATGAGGTTCATCTTGAGGTCTTTTTCCCTTATCCTTCTTTGAATTGCGGGGACCTTTAGAAAAAGATTCTCCTTTGTCCATCTTTTTCCTCTCGTCGATCAAGAGTCGAAGCATGTCTCTGATCTCATCTATGGTACCTGCTGTTTCTGGATGATCTTATCCTGTTCATCCATCCTTTTCATAAATTCTTCCAGAGTTGCCTGCATCATGTGTGCAAAGGCAGACTTCTGCAGGAATGAGTCCGAAGTCTGAGACTCGGTCACAGCAGAATTCTCTGTTTCCTCTTCTTCAGAGGAGGCTCCAGCCATCTTTCTGTAGTCCAATAGCACTGTCACCCCTTTCTTGAGTCAGGTATTTTGAAAGACACCCCGCATCTCGCTAAATACACTCTTCAAGCCAGAAGAGTGTTCAGAGTCTGATGAGTCCATTCGAGGAAGGTTCTTCGTTTTTTTTCTTCTTCTTTCCCCTGAATTTTATCATATTGTATGATTCGTCTGGGTATTCTGGTTCAGAAAACTCTTGTTTAATGGCGCATCGTCTTCTCTTTGAAGGTTGAGCTGGAGACGGCACTAGTCTATTGAAGACAGATAGTTTTGTAGGAGTCACAATGCAGCAGCAATGGGATAACACTGCATTAATCATCTGTTTACAATTACAGTGAGACTTCTGGGATTTTTCTCGTTTCTTGTTGAGAAATTACCTAATATCTCTTGAATTGGAACTCATTGTCTTGTTATCAGAGGCAACTTCCCCTCCAAATAGTATCTTCAGGATAGAAGTTTCTACTCCCATAAAAATATTAGGAGCAAACTTTACTCTAGCCATGGTGGCTGAAGAATGAACTTCATACGAAGCCAAGACTGAAAGTCCTTGAGCCTTAGAGGCTAGTTCTTTTTTAGAAGCAAGGGTCTGATGGCTGCATTTTTCTGTTGAAATGCGAATTTGAGATCCGTGCCCGACTTCAGGAATGCAACTTTGAGACTTGCGTTTATCTTCTGGGATGTCGCCTTGAGGTTCGCATTTTTCTTTAGGAATGTGACCTTGAGGTCCGCATTTTGCTTCAAAAATGCGACCCTTGAGGTCCACATTTTGGTTCAAAAATGCGAGTGTGGGCCCCATGTTTAGTCTGTGAAATGCAGACCTAAACTCTGCACTTGTGGTCAAAAATGACTTGGTGGGCAACCGGTGTTCCGTATAGGAAAAATGGATGAACCCATCTGCATCTGGATCCAACTTCTGGTTGGGGACCACAACTTCACTCTTTGATCGCTACATGCGAATTGGAGCTTTACGTACTGGTTCCATGACAGTTGGTTCTTTTTTCATGGCTCTGCGAGTTGCACGAGCCTTGCTTCTTCTTATATTCCTTCTCATAGTGCGAGTGAGAAGAACCTTGTCTTCAGTATCATCTCTTTGAAGATCGGAGAATGGTCATTTCTCTTTGTTGTTGTAGGAATTTAGACCATTCCCTTGAGATCTTTCCGGATCTTGAGAGGGAGGTACCTGGAGCCTTGTGCTTCTAGAGGAGACATCTTTCATTTGAGACCGGATTGGTCTGAGGAGTCTTTTGACAGGACCATCATCCATGGAGCCTCATTGGAGACTGAGTTGTTTGAGACCTTGTGGCATTTCCGCGAGGATCCTGGGCTCATGGAGCTAGAGAAGAGGAATTCCTCACATTTCTCCTAGTCGAGCTCGATAACAAGTGACTCGACCATAGTGCCAACTGAAATTTTGTCGGATTGGACTACAACCATATCATCGGAGATGATAGGCATCCCCAGTGGAGTCACAAATCATCTGTTTGTCATGAAAATGAAAAAATCTTTTTTATTGATAACTTTTCAATAGAAGAGATTACAATTATAATGGTTGCTCGTTTATAGAAGATGAGCAAAATCTAATTCTCCCTTTGTTTAAGACTGGGTTTTGTAGTAGCCATGAAGGACGATCCTGCTCTCTGTTGACACTCCGAACAAATTCTTCAGTTGCCAGCTTTTGTAAAGTTCTTGGATGCAAGGGCTCTAGATCTTTAGCACTTGTGCTAAAAAATAGAGATAATCCAATCGGTATCTGTGTGTGTAACTGTCTATACCCCTTTTTCAGCCCAGCTTTCAGCTATTTATAGAGGTTTATAAGACCTTTGAATTGGTGTAACAGTCCAATTAATGGCTTCCTTGATTGATGATTAATTCTCTATCTTTTAACCCGTTGGATTTGTGTTAAATCTCCAGGATTTATAATCGACATCTCTAATCCTCTGGATTTATAACTAATGTGGATCTCAGCTTTTAGATCCACATTTTAACTCCTGGTAGCTCGTGTGGTATGCTCAAACCTGCGTTTGAGAGTCATTGGAGATAATTTTCACTCCTCGAGACTTTAAAGCAGAACCGCAACCCTTTAGGGTTCGCGTATTGGTTTTACTTAGCTCCAATTATAAGCTCAGAAGAAATCTGTCATGGATCTTTTTATAATAAATGATCCGTATTTGAGCTTTCAGCAACATGTTTTGCTTGATAAGACCCATGTTTGAGCATAAATAAGGATAATTTTTATCCTTAAAGAGTTTAGAATGAAAACGCGACCCTCTGGCATTCACATGAGTTATGTTTGTTCTAATCATGAGCTAAAAAGTTAACTAAAATCGCGGTCTCTCTTTGATTGATGATCCATATTTTAGTTTATTAGTTGGGCCCGCCCTTTTCTTGAAAAGTTGTCATCTTTGGTTTTCGTGGGTCACACCACGATCTCGCGCTTGAGCCACAGATTAGATCTGCATTTTAATGCCATAGTAGAGATCATTCTTTTAAAATGTGATCCTGTGGGACCCACCTAATTTGTGGATTTCTCTGGCTGATGATACGCATTTTGGGCTATTTTGGAAGATAAAACGCGACTCTGTGAGGGTCGTGTTTTAGCCTTTCTTGGCTTCCGAGATGTGGATCTCCCTATGATAGTTGATCCACATGTTAGCTATATCATAAGTTCTTTTCTTTTCTTTCTTTCTCAAAATTTTTGCAGACACAACCAGGCAATTTATTGAAACATATGTAATGGTGAGTTTTTAAGCAATAATGTTGAATAAGCATGAGAATATCTTGATTCACTTGTCAATAATTCTCAGGCCTGGGAAGTAGAGGATATTTCGGAACAAACCAAAAATATAACTGTACGATTAAATTGGGAGGTAGTCTTACCAAAAATATTAACGAAGAAATCTCAAAATAGAGGTAGTCTTATTAAATTGGGAGAAACCAAAAATATAACTGTACGATTAATTTAATGAACAAAAATGTGGAAGACTCGATCATAAAGAACTAAGAAATTTTTAAGATGATAGATGAAGTTTCAGAGACTCGTGATATTTATGAACTATAAGGAGATGGAATTCACAACTCTCCCGACTTTTAAAAAAGTATTAAATGAACAAGCTAATGCCTTTAACGCAATTCCTCAAATAGTAAGTAACTCATATTTACCAACTTATAACCCTAGCTAAAAGAATAATCCAAATCTTCAATGAAAGCAAAATCCTCAGCAGCAAAACAATCAACCAGCCAAACCAATAGAAAATTAAGCATTACAACAATACGTCCAACCAACAACCTCAACGTTAGTGTACCAACCTCCACCTAAGCACAATTTGGAGAATAACATTACATAGATACAACAGAGAATGGATCAAATAGTTCAAGCATAGTAGCAGATCATTCAATCACAATAGACTATTGATAGTTAGAATGCGACGACCTACAGCAATATTCGAGCTCAGATAAGCCACGTTAATTTAGCATTACACACTCAAGAAAAATGTAAGCTTCCATCTCTACCAAAGGCTAGTATTTTAGGTAAAATCGAAGATATAAATGCTATTTCTTCTGCATTTTATAAAAATATAAATGAGATATTTGTTGCTATAAGTTTGAGAAGTGGCAAAGTACTTGATGAGCCCATTTCAAAGAATGACAACAACAAAGATAAATAGGGTGATGATTTGGCACAACACGATAATGCAAATCAGACCACTCCAACTTATAAGCTACATGTATCATTCTTTCAACATTTCAAGAATAAAAATATTAATGCATCTTATATTAATATTCTAAAATCTTTAAACAATTGTAGATTATCATTCCTCTGTTGTGGATCAATAAAGCAAGTGGCATCCTACACTTAGTTCTTGAAGGATTTGTGTATGATTAAAAGACTTCACGATTTGGAAAAGAAGATATTCTTGAAGGGGCAGGTAAGTGTTTTATTTCGCTCTGAGATACCTCTTAAATACAAAAATCCTAGATGTCCAAATATTTCATGTGTAATTGGTCAGTACCATATTGAAAAGCTCTATTATAAACTTGGGTGCTAGTGTAAATTGTTAGAATGCTCAGTTCACAAATAACTAAGTTTAGGGGGAATTAAGCCAACATCAGTCACACTACAATTAGTTGACAGATCTGAAAAGACATCCTAAAGGCATAATTGAATAGTATTGTTGTAAATAGAAAACTTTTATTTTCTTGTGGATTTTACAGTTGTTGATACTACATTAGTAAATAATACTCGTCTTCAAATCTAATTATCCTCGGGCGTCCATTATTAGGAACCAGTAGCACAATTATTAATTGGAGGAATAGTGCAGTCAAATTATCATTTGGAAATATGACCTTTGACTTAATATTTTTAATGTCTGCAAACAACCGAATATTAACTCTAATGAAGAATACATTAACTCAATCGAAGAAATCCGTGAAATAAGGGACACCATACCTTTATGCATCTCCTATATGTTGGAGGTTATGTTAACAATGCATGATGTTTTTCTTGAAAGACTTAATTTCAATGATGTCGTTCAAATATTGAAATGCATGAATGATGTTCATTATTCATATGTGGCAGGATGGATACCAAAGAAGGAAGTATTTGAAAAGTAATCTCCGCAAAAGAAAAAATTAATTCCTTCAAATATTGAGGCCCCAATACTTGAGCTCAAACCTTTACCTAAGGATCTCAAATATGCATTTTTGGAACCTGATGAAACTTTTTTGGTAGTATCTCAGCTCATCTTGGTAAGAATTTGGAAGAGCATTTGATATCGATACTTTGCGAGTACATGGGGGCTTTATGTTTGAACAAGGCAAATATCAAAGGTACGGATTCCCTTATTTGTATATCGTATCACTTTGGAAGATGGTGCCTAGCCAATTAAACAAATGCAATGAAGGCTTAACTCTACTATGGAAAAGTGGTTAAGGCTGAAGTACTAAAATTTCTTAATGTTGGTATTATCTATCCAGTAACAAATAGTAAGTGGGTAAGTCCAACCCAAGTTGTTCTCAAGAAAAGTGGGGGTAACAGTTAAAAAAATGAGGATGGAGAGATAATACCCACTCATAGTGCTATGAACTGGCATTTGTAAATTGATTACAGGAGATTGAACTATGTAATGAGAAAAAACCATTTTCCATTATCTTTTTTAGACCAAGTGCTCGAAAGAGTCGCGAGTTATAAATTTTTTAGATGGATATTCTAGCTATTAATCAAATCAAAATTGTTTTAGAGGATCTTGAGAAAACAACTTTCATTTTCCTTCTGACACATTTGCTTTTTGAAGAATGTCATTTGGATTATGTAATGCACCTACAACTTTTCATAGATGTATAATAAGTATCTTTAGTAATATGGTAAAAGATTATTGTGAGGTATTCATAGATGACTTCTCTATATTTGATAACAATTTCGAAGTATGCTTGACTCATTTGGGAGCTATAATTGACTGTTGTCAAGAAAAGAATTTGCTCCTCAATTGGGAAAATGCCACTTTATGGTTAAAAGAGTATTGTACTTGGCCATCTAGTTTCATCTAAAGGAATGGAAGTAGACATAATGAAAGTCGAGTACATTTCTAAAATACTAATATCCAAAACCGTGAAGGATATATGCTCATTCTACAATAGGCATCTATTGATGGTTTATTAAGAATTTTAATAATATTGTAAGACCTCTTTCTCACATTCTTTCGCAAAATCTACAATTTGAATAGATGCAGGCATGCCAAATAGCATTCGATACACTCAAAGAGATGCTCATCACATCACCAATTTTGCAACTTCTTGATTGATCGCCACCATTTGAGATTATGTATAATGCAAGTGATTGTGCAATTGGAGAAGCTCTGAGGCAAAGAGGAGATAAGAAGCCCTATGTGTTGTACTACGCTAGCAAGACTCTCAATAACATGCAAACAAATTACATAATAATAGAGAAGGGCTTCTAATTGTGGTTTTTTCTCTTGGTAAATTTCGATCACATATTTTGGGCTCATAAGCTATTGTTTTTATAGATCATTCGGCACTCAAATATCTTCTATCAAAGAAATATGCAAAACCAAAGCTTATTTGATGGATATTACTGCTTCAAGAATTTGAACTTGAAATTAGAAACAAAAAAGTAGTAGAAAATATTGACCATCTTTCTCATCTAACCTTTGATAATGATAAGCTACCTATTAGGGATTCAATCTCAGATGAGCAGCTATTTTCTGTTAAGACTACTCCATTGTACATTGATATAATAAATTTTTCTATTGAAGGTGAGATTCTACAACAAAAGCGCTCATGATAAATGAAAACTTTTACATGGGGTACGACATTTCTTTTACGAGAACTCCTACATGTTTATTAAATATTGCTCAGACCAGTCGTTAAGTATTGTATACCTAATGATGAGATTTAGAGCATCATATCTTTTAGTCATGCAGAAGTTTGTGGTGTATATTTTTTGTCTAAAAAGACGGTGGCCAAAATTCTCTAATGTGGATTTCATTGGCTCACGATGTTTAGAAATACACATGAATATTGCAAATGTTGCGAGTCATATCATAAATTAGGTGCGTTGACCATGGGGAATGATTTGCCTTTAACACCTATTCTTACAATTGAAGTATTTGATTGTTGGGCATTGAATTCATGGGCCCTTCCCTATTTTTAACTGATAAGTTTATATCCTCGCATTAGTAGATTATGTCTCTAAATGGGTGGAAGCCGCAACATATTGAAATAATGATCACAAACTGTAATCGAATTTCTCAAGGCAAGATTTGGATTTCCTAAAGCCATAATAAGCAGTGGGGTTGCCATTTCTATAATCGAGCTTTTGAGAATTTGATGAAAAAGTACCACATCATGCATAAAATCTCTACATCACATCCCGCACAATCAAATAGACAAGTAGAACTTGCTAACAGGGAAGTAAAATAAATCTTTGAGAAAATGGTGAATCAGTCTCACAAAATTTGGTCATTTCGACTTATCAATACTCTGTGGGCTTACCGTATAGCTTACAAAACACCCTTGGAAATGTCTCCATATAGAATAGTTTACGAAAAAGCTTGTCACCTCCCAGTTGAAATTGAACACAAAGCGTATTGGGAAATCAAGATATTTAACTTGGACAGCAAGCCTATTACAAAAACTTCAGCTTAATGAGTTAGATGAGTTGAGGCATGATGCATATGTAAAAATGTGCATTTTTAAGAAGAAGATGAAAATATAGCATTACGACTTATTCCCCGGGAAATTGCATTCAAGATGGGCATATGACCATCCATTGCAAAAATCGTCTATCCATAGGGCGCAATTAATATTGAAAATCTAAACAATGGTCACGTATTTAAAGTGAATGGAAAACGACTTAAACATTTGGTTTTCCAAAGCACATGTAGGAATCCCACGACTTGGCGGATCTCACGTCATCTCTATAACATAGGCTTAAAGATGCACTATTTTTGTAGTTTGATATATCATGAGCCGAAAATCGAGATAATATCTTAACTCTCCCTTCCTATTTTTGCTTGTTCTTAACATATTTACTTGATACATCAATTTATTGAGGACAATGTATATTTTATTTGGGGGATATTTATGAAAGTAATCTAGGAATTTTTTGGACCATGACATTTGTAGTGCCCCTAATTCCTAAGCACTTGCATTGGTTTATTACGTATCATCTATATCAGTCCGAAACTCAAATACTGATAATAGCAAATACTTAGTAAATTTAGTTATATTTTTCAATATAGTCTTCAATTTCATATTCTGCAGAGGGAGGACCTTTTTTCACATTATTTTGGATTTTTTATATTTTTCTTGAATTATTGTGGATTGGCCGATTTTTGGGCATATCTGATTAAAATAATCAAATTAAATCAAAGATTCCAATTTTAACCTCCTCCCAACTTAAAATTTATCTTCAGCAACCTAACAATCATTCTTGACCAATTTTGGATTGAATTGGACTCAGTGACAACTTTGTAATTAAGATGAAGTTTAAGGGTTTTTAACATAACAAAGTAACCATCTTCGAACAGTAGTTTAACCCCACAAATAAATTTAGATAAAATATAAAAAAATCAAACTTCTTCCTCTAATTTTCCTCTTCATTTTTTCTTTAGACTTCCAATCCTAGTTTGTCCTCGAATCCCCTCAAATAAATCGCTAAATAATCAGCTCGATATTGGGCTGAAAATTTATTAATCAGTTACATAAACCTATTATTGAGTTTAACCTCTCCAAATGTGTTTTAATCTTGTCCATCAATGTAGGAAAACTTTATCTAGTATATACCCTTATTTCTTAAAATGATTCTTGAAAAATTTCTCTCTTTTGAAGGGTAATCGCATCAACATCAATTCCTTTCTAATTTGGGTTCAACAAGAGTTAAGAATACGCTCTCAAATCCTTTAAATTTGTGATTTCTTGATGTAATTTCCTCTCTTATGATACCAGAGGTATTATTATTCCAATTTCAAGATTATATGTGTTCAAACTTGTATATATCTAGAGTTTTATTGCATGTATCATGCATGTTACATGTCCATATACCGTATCACTGTCCAGACGTACACAGTAGTCCATTTTAGGATAGCAATAATTTTTTACATTTTAACTCAGATTGACCTCATTCAAGTACTATTAAAAAGATAATTCCATAAGTATAATTCTTCAAGCTACAATAGATTCAAATTTAGTCATTTTCCTAACAAAAATAACTTGGAAATTTAGCTATCGCTGCTATACTAGGTCTGTAGCTCAACAGAGTAAGTCTATGGTAAAATAGTCATAACTTTTAGTTTAGAACTCCAATTGAGCTTATTTAAATATCATTAGAATGCTAACTAAATTATCTGCAACATTTCTGAATCTTAGATTCTAATTTAATTTTTATCCTAGCCAAATCAAACTTGGAAATTTTGATTATTACTATACAGTCAGTTGCAGCAGGTCAATAGTAAAACAATCATAACTTTTATACAAGAGTTCCAATTAAACATATTAAAAAATAATTAGAAAAATAATTAAATTTTCTATAATTGTACCTAATTTTATCCTCAAATTCTATTTTATTCTTAGTCACACAAGACCTAGAGTCTGACTATCCATTAAATAACAGCAATTTAGATACACATGTTATGTTCATGCATATATCTCTTGACTTGTGATATGATACACATGCACTAATCTTAAATCACCCTTGTTATATCACTTGTATATGATGAGTTCCGACCTGTCATAACTCATTTTTGGATATATATGTTATGTTTGTGTATATAATACTTGATTTAAAATATGATATACATTCACACATGTTTATTTACGTATGTTATTAATTATACATGTTATTCTTACTTGAAAATAATACCTCCTGTAGGTGGATATATTCTGTTACTCTTGTACCTTCCAATATTACTCATGTACTTGTCAGTATTATCATGCATGTCGTTTCATATTCACATGGCTACTAATACATGTACTCTTATTACATATGACACTTTAATGTATTGATACTTAACATTCACTACCTTGTGGTATGAGAAAAATGAATAGTGGAATGAAACATGTATTGTGGGAGTTTTTAGTTCTATCTGATTCTGTCTGGGATGCATTCGCTGAACTACGTATTGGTACTATCGGTTTTAAGTTTGCTTAGTGACACTATCCAGCTCGTGTAGAGATCGATATCTGAGATCATGATCATGGGTATGATTGGGATATCTAGTATGCTTAGAGAAAGCCATCTGACCTGTATGAAGACCGGTATCTGAGACTGTGGTATTAGATATGCATGGTACACTCCTAAACACATGAAAACCATACAGTTCCAAACTAATATGATAGAAACTGCATCCATTTACCTGATCATGTTACTTTATGCATACATTGTACTTCATGATTCATAAGCACGATCATGTTATATTAAATGTACAATGCACGTCATGATTCAAGTTATATTATGCATACCGTGCATGTCATGATTCATATTATATTTTGCATATTTCATGATTCATACGCTTACATCTTTAATATTATTTCCTATTAGCTTTCCACACACACACACTTTGTTATATGGTTCCTATAGAATTGCACAAGTTTGGATTTATATTCATGTTTGAGTTCTGACCCCTGGATTATCACACTTTAATTTCAGTAGTCGTGCTCATAGTGCCTAAGAAAGAGAACCGTCTCTTGAGAATCCCTACTTCTAGGAGTAGACAGAGCATCAATAGCATGCCTCTCATAGAATCTTCATCCTTCTTATGTATATATCATTTTGGCTTGTATATAATATGTATCTTGCATCCTAATTCTGTCTGTGGTATCCAGACACTCTTGTATATATTCAGTACGTATGTTGTTTTATTCTGATACTGTACTTAATCCTACGTGAGCAATATTTTTGTGTTCATATTGCTACTATTCCAGTATACATATTTCTGGATATTACTATATTTATGCCTATGATGTTGTGGCAAATAGATTTAGACTTATGGTATATAACTCGTATTTGCAGCCTTTCATATCTTTTACCTGTGATTGTATGAAAAAAATGACCTCATACACTCCGGTATTGAGAGTGCCTACCGGTGACACTCTATCCATTATTGGGACACACATTCGTGCCCACCAGTGTTAATGGGGTATTATAGAGTTGTATCAGAGCAGCCATTATTTTTATCATATGATCCATGACTTTAGAATTCTGCCACAGTCATGCAATCAATATCCATTAATATTTCATTTTTCTTTGTCTTGTTCTATATTCTAATCTTTGTTTTCGATTTTGAGTCTACTCGTATCTTTTTATTTCCAGAGAAATGACGGCCCGTTATCAAGAGGGGACAACTGTTAAGCGCAAGGAGGCTTCTTAGGGGGAGTGTGATCAGATGAGAGAACTTATGCATGCCATAATGGAGCAAAATACATTGCTCAGGGTAGGACATAAGGCAGCACGAGATGATCAGGCAGCAACCCAGAGGACAACAACTATAGTGGCTGAAAGGATATCTGGATAACTAGTACAAGATAGAGCAAACAATATTACAGACTTTCAAAGGCTTCGTCCAACATCTTTCTTTGGGACTAGATCTCTACTGGGGGCAAAAGAATGGTTAACTAACATGGAGAACCTTTGAAAGTAGCTCGTATACCACCAGAGAGCCAGGTCAATATTATAAAGATCCAGCTCATAGATTTTTCTAGGACTTCATGGACGTCTGAGGAGGCCTGAATAGAGAGGTCAATGCATGGCATGTTTTCTCTGATGGGTTTTATGTGAGGTTCTTTCCACTGACAGCAAAGGATGATATAGAATGGAGGTTTATGGAGCTAAGGCTGGACGGTGAGATGGTTGATGCATATGCTATCGAGTTTTTGAGACTCAGCAAATTTGCTCCAACCCTAGTGGCTAAGGAGAGAGACATAGATTCCAGCATGGCTTGAGTTTGAAGATATAGGAGCACATGGCAATGACAGTTATGGAAACTTATGCAAAAGTCCTCAAAGCCAGCCAATGTCAAGAATGGCTCACTGGGTGGAGGAATGAAGAGTTGGGGACGTAGAAGCATCCGACAGGCCAGATATTAGGGGCATCGAGCAGTAGAGTCCCTCCTACTAAGCACCAGATGACTCCTTCAATAGTTAGGCTAGCAATGATTTATGGATATTGTCAGTTGCCTGGGCACACTAAGAGTACATGCAGGAGAGCACTTGGGTCGTGTTTAAGATGTGGCACTGTAGATCATTAGGCAGGGGCATGTCTGAAAATGAGGTTTTTTGAAGGTCAGGGATAAGCAATGCAAGCTCAGAGGCCTTCGCAGCTACCACAATATTAGTAGAGAATTATGCTACTTCAATAGCAAGAGCAAAGACTAGCTATAAGATCTACTGGACCAATACTGAGGAGGCCATTGGCACCACAACAGCAAGCCTTTTGTGGAGCTTAGGCACAGGGAGCTCCAAGGTACAGACCGAATTAAGCTTATACCTTGACAGCAGAGGTGTTCTGTACATATGAGGAAGCTATGACTGCTACTATTTTAATTGGTTATATATCTACACATTTATTATTTGACTCTGGTGCATCACACTGTTTCATTTTTTCTATATTTATCATCTAGCATACCGTACTATATATTACCTTAGACTCAGGGCTGAACATTAACATTGGAAATGGGATAGTTGTATCTAGTAAACTATATAGACATTGCCTATTAGTGGTAGATAACAGAGAATTCCATGCTTACCTATTTGTCTTGGATCATTATGGTTTTGATGTGATCTTAGACATGAATTGGCTGAGTGCCTCTCATGAAGTGATTGATTATCATAAGAAAGTCATAGTATTTCAAATCGTTAATCAGCCAAAATTTGAGTTTCTTTGTGGTAGTGGGATCTTAGGACTCTTAGTGGCTAAGGCAAGACTATTAGGTGGAGCTCTCTCTACTCTAGATGAGAGGGAGAGGCAAATCCCTATAATATCTTATTTCATAGTTGTGTTCTCTAAGAAATATAGCTTACATCCAAAGATGAGTGTGGAGTTATCATAGATTTGATTCCTGGGGCTGCACCTATTTCTAGAACCCCATACCAAGTTGGGTGGAATTAGAAGAGATAGTTTAACTAGAAGGGAAGAAAGAAAAAAGAAAAGGCACAACTATTGGTTACAATTTGTGCCTAGTAGACCAGGAATATTTGAACGAGACTTGTTTCAATTTCTACTTAGACTTTTGATTCTAAACTTAAAACTTGAGATCATAAACATAGGCCATATTGCATCCTTAGTGCCAATCTCCAAGCAAGTGTGATTCTGAAAATTGGAATAATTGGGACCTAGCCTATCCTTTGAGCGAGGCCAATAACTAGCGGATCGGAGCGTTAAAGAGTTCAAGAACCGGAAGCACTAATGGAAAAATAACCCCCCTTATTCTTGTCTTCTGGGATAATAGTTCTCCGGGTGAGTGGCATCGAAGCGAGATAATGACATTCGGTAGATATATTTATTTCTATTCTAATGATATCCGGGTGTTTGTTTAAATTTATTATTAAATATCTACTTCTCCATTTATCTTATTGTTATCTTTTATTTTTTATTTAAATTTTGAAAAAAAAAATTGCTAGTTGGGTTGACTTTAATGCCTCTAATTCCTAAGCACTTGTATTAGTTTATTTTGTATCATCTGTATTAGTCCGGAACCCAGATACTGATATGGGCATGTACTTAGTAAAATTAGTTATATCTTTCAATTAAGTCCTCAATTTCAAATTCTGAAGAGCAAGGATCTATTATCTTATTATTGTGGATTTTTCCAACATTTTAAAATTATTCAAGACCGGCTGATTTACGGATAAATATCCAATTAAAATAATCAAATTAAATTAAGAATTCTAATTTTAATCTCCTACCAACTTCATATTTATTTCCAATAGCCTAGCAGCTATCTTTGACCAATTTCGGATTGAATTGGATCCAATGGCAACTTTATAATTAAGATAAAGTTTAAGGTTTTTTAAATATGGCAGAGTAACCACCTTCTAGTAGTAAAAACCCCCTAAACAAACTCAGATAAAATCTGAAAAATCAAACTTCTTCCTCTAGTGTTTTACTCTTTTCTCTTTAGACTTTCAACCCCAGTTCCTTCTTAGATCCCATCAAAGAAGTCGCCAAATAACCAGCTATATATTGGGATAAAAATCCATTAATTGGCTACATGAACCTTATTCTTGAATTTAACCTCTCCAATTGAGCTCTAATCTTCTCCATCAATAAGGAAAAATATTTTCCAGCACTTGTCCGTATTCTTTAGAGTGATTCTTGGAATTATAATCATATCAATGTCAGTTCTTTTCTGATTTGGGTTCAACAAGAGATAAGAATACACTCTCAAATCTTTTAAACATATGATTTCTTGATGTAATTTTCTCTCATATGATACCAAATATTAATATTAATCTAATTTAAATATTATACATGCCCAAACTTGTTTATATTTTGAGTTTCATTGCATATGTCACACCATGCATTTTACATGTGCACATACCATATCATTGCCCAGACATATGCGGTAGTCTTTCTTAAAACTGCCATAATTTTTATATCTTAAATCTGATTAACCTTATTCTAGTATGATTAGAAAAATAATTCAATAAACTATAATTCTTCAAACAATGGATTCTAATTTAGCTATTTTCCTAACCAAAAAAATTGGAAGTTCAATTGTGCCTACTGCACCAAGTTTGTAGCTCAACAGTGTAAGTCCATGGTAAACTGGCCATAGTTATTGCTCTAGAACTCCAATTGAAGTTATTCAAGTTTTATTATAAATATAATTGAATTATGTACAACTATTCTAATCAAACATGAAAGTTTCCCTTACTATTGTATCACATCAATAGTAGCATGTCCATAGTAAAATAATCATAACTTTTGTTCTAGAGCTCTAATTAAACTCATTTCAAATTCATTAGAAATATAATTGAATTTTCTATAACTGTACCAAATTTTATCCTCAAAATCTATTTAAATCCTAGTCAAGTGAGACCTGGAAATCTGATTGTCCACTGAATCACCGCAATGTAGGCACATATGTTATGTTTGTTCATATACCTGTTGACTTATGATATGATATATATATATATATATATATATATATATATATATATATATATATATATATGTACACATATTAAATCATCTTTATTATCACTTATATATGGTGAGTTCGGACCTGTCATAACTCATTTTTCGGCATACATGCCATGTTTGTACATGTGACACTTGATTTAAGATATGATATACATTCACACATGTTTATTTACATATGTTGTTACCTGTATATGTTAGTCTTCCTTGGAAATGATAGCTCACATATATGGACATATTCTGTAATTTTCGTGCTTGCTAGTATTGCAATAAGTATCGTTTCATATTCACATGGCTATTGATACATGCATCCTTATTACATATGACACATTTACACATTGATTTTAGCATTTACTACATTGTAGGTATGGAAGAAATGAATGGTTGGATGAAATACATATTGTGTGAGTTTTTAGTTCTGTCTGATTCTATTTGTGATGCATCCACTGATCTTTGTATTGGCATTCTTTGTTCTAAGTTTGTTTAGCAGCAGCCATCTGGCTCGTGTAGAGACTGATATCTTAGATCGTGATCCAGGTTACGCACAAGATATCAACGATACTTAGTGGCAGCCATCCAGCTCATATGGAGAATGGTATTTTAGGCCGTGATATCTGGTATGCACGATACACTCCTAAAGCACGTGAAAATCGTACCATTCAGTTCCAAAATAATATGATAAAATGTGCATCCATTTACTTGATCATGTTACATTATGCATACACTGTACTTCATGATTCATATGCATGATCATATTATATTAAATGTACCATGTACTTCATGATTCATATTATATTATGCATACCATATAGATCGTGATTCATGTGATATTTTGTATACTTCAAGATTCATATGCATAAATATATCATATTATTTCCTACTAGCATGCCATAACACACTCTTATATAGTTCCTATAAAATTGCAAGAGTTTGGATTTTGTATTCTTGTTTGCGTTCTGACCTCTTAAATTGTCACACTCCATGTCTAGCAACTGTGCCCATGGTGCCTTAGGACGAGGATCCACCTCTTGAGGATTCCTACTTCCAGGAGCAAGCCGAGTGCCAGTAGCTCGCCTCTCATATGATCTTTAACCCTTTTGTTTATATATCATTTTGGCTTATATGTGTATATGTACTTTACTTCCTAGTTCTGTCTGTGGTATCCGGAGAATCTTATATATATTCAGTACTTATGTTACTCTATTTTGATACTGTATTTGACCCTACGTGAGTAAATTTTTTGTGTACATATTACTTATTATTCTAATATACTTGTTTATGGATATATCTATATTCATACCTGTGATGAATCAAACCTATAATATATCTCATATTTTCACACTTCCATATTTTCCTGTAATTGTATGAAAAAAACAATCTCGTGCACTCCGATATTGAGGGTTCCCTCTAATGACACCCTATCCATTATTGGAACACCTCAGGCCCACTAGTGTGACTTGGGGCGTTACAGAGTTGTATTAGGACAGCCATTATTTTTATCATTTGATCCATGACTTTAGAATTCTGTCACATTCATGCAAGGAATATATATTAACATTTTCTTTCTCCTTATCTTGTTTTATATCCTAATCATTGTTTTCAATCTTGATTCCGTCCTTACCCTTTTTTTTCAAAAGAAATGACTCCACTTCATCAAGAGAGGACAACTCCTTAGCGCGAGAAGGCTCCTCAGGGGAGTGTGATTAGATGAGGGAACTTATGCATGCCATGATGGAGCAGAATGCTTAAGGCAGGACTTGAAGCAGCACGGGAGGAGTCAGAAGTAGCCCAAAGGAGAGCAAGTGTAGTGGCTAAAAGGATGTCTGCACCACTAGTACATGATAGAACAGTCAAGATTGCAAACTTTCTGAGACTTCATCCGATATCTTTCTCTGGGACTAGAAGTCTGCCAGGGTTGAAAGAATGTCTAACTAATATGGAGAATCTTTTAGAGGTGGCTCGTATACCACCGAAGAGCCATGTTAATATTGTGAAGATCTAGCTCACAGATCTTTTCAGGACTTGGTGGAAGTCTAAGGAGGCTTGATTAGAGAGGTCAATTGCACGAAAGGTTTTCTCGAATGGATTTTATGCGAGGTTCTTTCCACTGATAGTTCAGGATGATATAGAGCGGAGGTTTATAGAGCTAAGGCAAGAAGGTGAGATGGTTGATGCATATGCGATCGAGTTTTTGAGACTCAGCAGATTTGCTCCAGCCCTCATGGCTGAGGAGAGAGACAGGACACATAGATTCCAGCATGGCTTGAGTTTGAAAATATAGGAGTACATGGAAATGACAGTTACGGCGACTTATGCAAAAGTCCTCAGACACAGTCAATGTCAGAAACGAATCACTGGGAGGAGAAATGAAGAATTGGGGACGTAGAAGCATTCGACAGGCTAGATGTTAGGGATATCGAGCAGTAGAGTTCCTCCTGCTAAGTGCCAGATGA
Source organism: Dracaena cambodiana (assembly GCA_036321105.1). Classification (NCBI taxonomy): domain Eukaryota; kingdom Viridiplantae; phylum Streptophyta; class Magnoliopsida; order Asparagales; family Asparagaceae; genus Dracaena; species Dracaena cambodiana. The sequence goes on from JAYEPQ010000002.1 coordinate 49,455,825, forward strand.
TTCCTTCAATAGTTAGCCTAGCAATGATTTATGGATATTGCCAGTTGCCTGGGCACACCAAGAGTACATGCAAGAGAGCTCTTGGGTCGTGTTTCAGATGCGGCGCTGTAGATCATCAGGCGGGGGCATGTCCGGAAATGAGGCTTTCCGGGGGTCAGAGATAAGCAGTGCAAGCTTAATGGCCTCCGCAGCCATCGCAATATCAACAAAGAATTACGCCACCTCAAAGCCATTGTCAAAGCCACTGTCGACACCCCAACCCTGTATAGCAAGATACAAAGCAGTCCATGAGGCATTGTCGAAACCATTATCGAATCAGCTATCAACAATGATTGACAACAACCCACAAGTATAGAAGGACATAAGCACTTAATTTTATCAAACCAAACCCTAGCCTTCCCTTTCAATAGCAGCTCTAGGAAAATCATCCCTTTTGACCACCAAATTCAACAACACAATTTCTTTCAAATTTTTAATGAATCACTAAGCAAATAAGTCTTCTTCTCTTCGATTTTCATGGATTATTTTCCACAAAAAGTAAATTCTTGTCTCAAAAACTTAGATCGAAGAATTATGTAAAGTAATTAGAGTAGATTGAGTAAGGAAACTAACTTCTTAGTGAATTAGAGTTAGTTTGGTTTATTTGTAAGAATTTTTGACGTATTCTTACCAATTATTTCTGTAAAAATCATAACTTGACAAAATTGGAAAAAAATTGTAACTTTTAGCATAAAAATTCATGGATTGCCAAATAATATGCCATACAACAATTTCATCCTTTAAAAAATAGATCAAATCTACAAATTGATATGTAAAACTAATTTGTGTGGATAATTTGTACTAATGATATCTTAAAAATAATTTTAAAATCCAATTAGAAACAAGAAAAATATATTTTGCTAAGAGATGTATTTCTTAATGATTTTCTAGATGGGTCCACAAAGAGTTTCATATAAGAGGGCAAGAGGCCGCCCAAAAGAGACATCAACCTCAAATTCCAAGGCTAGCAAACAAGAAGCATGAAAAATTTGAGCAATTCAAGCTCTAATCTGAAGGAGAGATGGATTATTCAAAGATTTATGACAACCTCTCATTCAAATATTTCATGCAAAAGGTTGGTTTGGAGAATTATACAACCACGAGCATTTATCAGCGTACAATGAGTTCGTTTGGGAGCTCTATGTGCACCTAGAGCCGCCATTGGGAGATCGACCAACATACACAATAGTGAGGTGGTAAGTGGTGCCATTTAACAAGCAGGAGATATTGTTTCAATTTCGGATATCCCAAAAAAGAACGACCATTCTCTGATAGAGTCAACGATACTCCAATAGGTTCCCCAGCCTTCAGAAAGCTATACACGAATCTCAGTAATCAGGCCTTCAACACTAGCTCTGTGAAAACTAGATTGTTAAGAAAGGAGCTAGTGCTAGTATTTCTTTTTTAACAAATATAACATTGCACCATCATCAGCCACAATAGAGCTATATGCAAGGGATGTGGTGCTGATGAATATGATTTTGCAGAGGCACCTATTCGATGTCGCCTCAATCATGTATACCTCCATATCCATTGCATGAGATAGCCCAGAAAGTACATTCAACATCCAAGAGTGGCAAAACCAGTCTTGATTTTACTGTCTCAGATTATGAAGATCTGTTAGAATCATGGGATTGATTTATCGTCAACTGACACAGTGCCTCATTGCATGGAGCCCTAACTAACACAACTACAGGGAGGATTATGAGTTCAAGACCAGAACGACTGTTGTTGCCTAACTCCTAAGAATAATTCGTTGCCCAACTAGTAGGAGCGGCAAAGGCAATGCACAGAACCTATTAAGAAGGGCAAGATCAAGGAAGAGAAGGATCATTATCTCAGGCAGTCCAACCATCTGAGATAACACTCACAAGCTTACATGAGACGATCACAAACATGTTTAGAGCCTCCAGTATAATTTTGTCCACCATTGAGACCCAGCAGACGCACCTCGAGTAATGTCAAGAATGCAACCTCAGACTCCTTATCAGGATGTACCAGTATATAGCTAGAGAGGACACTATCATCACTGATGAGGAGGGATAATAAGGGCAAGCAGTGGGAACATGACTTCCTGCTTATGTCAAAAATGCGGCAACCAACCACAATAGAGAAGGACAATAGTATTAATGTCATACACTATTTATCGAGTGTAATAAGAGGACTGATAAAGCCAGATATTTTCTAAAGATATCCTTTTTATTTATGTATTACTATATTATTTATATGCTCATATTATAGATGCACTGAGTACATTGCATAATTTAAATTGGTGAGGGGGATGGGTAGAAGCACTACTACAAAAAATTTTATTTTATCATATGTACTAAAATTTAACCAAAATACATAAAATTTAAAAGGTATTTTGAAATATTTTCATTTCTTGAAATAAAAAAACAAGATTAGAAGCATTTCATATTTAACACTTGTAGTTTGATGTTTTGAAATTGATACTCATATGATAGTATTTCTTAGTTATTTTTGAAAAAAAAATAAATATGACAATAAGATATATTGATAACTAAGATTAGAAATGAGTATGCACTATACACTTACACGATTAGTCATGAAAAGTTGATAACAATAAGGGAATTCAAAAGGAAATACTATCATCTATAAAAAAAAAAGTGAGCCTGATATTAAGGCAATAATCTTCGATATATAATAATAATAATAAGATAAAAGCAAGTAAATGTTATGTAGTTGGGTTTGTACGCTTTGGTAAGCATGCGGGTTCACACGAACAATGCTTATAGACTTTAATCGCAAAGATAAGCTTAGTAATTGGGCATTTATATCTTGAAAAGAATGAGTTTTCACATGAATGGTGAGTGTTTATAAGTCAAAAATAGAAAAGTAGATATGGAAAGGGTTCATGTGAGTGTGATTGGTGTTTGAAACTTTACTAGTTCATATACATGATTACAAGAGTGCATATGATAGAATAATCATGAGTTAGGCATATTTACGATAATTTAAGTGATCATGATAGAATAATAGAGTATTGGACTAAAGGTGAGATTTTAAGATTGATATATTTTATATATCTACATGCATATTTTTAATTAAGCTTGATATAGACAGAAATGGAAACAAAATATATTTTTCTTAGTTTTTTATTTCTTTATTTTACACTTATCTTTATCTTTTTATTTATTTTTTCCTTACATCTACACTTCTTGATGTTTGTGAGTAACGTCGTTGGATCTCACGAGACAACACTCGTCCACTAGGGTAACTAAGGAATTTAAAGGTTTGTTGTACATACTAAGTGCAATCTTGATTCCTACGAAAGTGAGTTAGAATTTAGTTTTTTTTTCTATAGCTAGAATAATATCTTTAGGATATTTTGAATTTTATTTAGTTTGCTAGAGACTAGCAAAACTTAAGTTGGAGGACGTGATTACGAGTGAAAAGTATAGTATTTTCTATTTATTTTATATATGCATAATCCAATTTTGATGATTAATATAAGGTATTAATGATAGATTATTTTTGTTATTCAAACTCTCTATTTTAAGATTATTCTATTATTTTATGATCTTTTTTTTATAGGGTTTTAAATGGAAGGAAATTGAATGAGAATCATATCTATGTGCCCAGAAGTTGAATTTCCAAGTCAGACTATCGACAGTCACCTAAAAATGCCGTCGATAGTGGGCAAATCTGAATGATTGTAGTTTTAACCTGAGAGGAGCTATTGAAACTGCTGTCAACAGCAAGTATGATGGAAGCACAAATATAAAGAGTTTTAAAGAGAAAAGAATTTCTTTATAAATAGAATTCTTATACTCAATGTACTCCAAAATTTTGAAGAGGATTATCAAGATTTTTTTTTTAGATGAAAGAAGAGATTTTTGAGCGTTTTTGAGATTTAGTTTTTGTACTTCATAGTTATTTAATAAAAAAATACTTTTCGATTATTTGATTGCTATGAAGAGTATGAGTGGCTAAATTTTTTTATTAGTGTGGATGGGGTAGCAAACCCTAAAATATATATGGTATAATTTTTAGTTTTTATTGTGCTTAATTGTTTTGTATGATATTTGAAATTTGGTTCCTTATTATCTTATTAGACGCCAGATATGATTTTTTAGACTTTGATAGTTTATAGTTTGACGATATATTCGTTACTTAGTTTTTGATATATATAATAGACTCTTTTGGATATGGTATATGCTTAGACTTTAAACGATTATTTTTGTTATTCATAGATCATATTTAGGATTATCTCAAAAATTCATATAGGATTAACCGAGGAAAATTAACCAATTATCAAAATCATAACGTTATTCAATTTTATGCCTCAATGATTTATTTTCTAATTGTATGAAGCCACACGATCTATATAACTGAAATAAAATAAATATTAAATCATCCAGCAATTAAATATTGGAAACATTAATGCATTTCGTTAAAACAAATCTCTAGTTTATTTTACAATCAATTTCTAGTTAATTATTTTTCAATCGAGTCATAATCTTTAGATTCGTAATCTATATTTCTCAATCACAAAGAATCTTATTCTCAATAGAATGATTTTGGGTTTACTGTCCGAGTACTACTTATCGATCTCCTGCACTCGTGAGTGCGCATTTTAGGTCGCATCATAAGACTCCCAAATTCTGTCAAGACTCACCCCACCTACCATAGAGTGCTAGCAATGCTAGAAAGAATACAAGGAGCAAATTCACCGTAGAAGAGTGACAGTCTATTTGGGAGGTTTAGTTTGAAGGAGGGTTTGATCTTTTCATGGCCACTCTAAAATCCTGTCTAGTTTGAGCGAAAGCATGAAGAAAATTTGATGGAAAAGAACCAAAAAAAAAGGAAAGTAAGGCTGTGTTTGGATTGAGGGAAAATGAAGGAAAAGAAAAAAAAAAAAAAAAAAAGGAAAGGGAAAGAGAAAAGGAAAGAAAAGAATATGGAAATTGGTTTCCTTTTTTTTATGTTTGGTTAGAAAGAAAATGAAGAAGAAAACCTCAAGAAAACTCTAAAAGAAAGCAGTTTCTTATATTTGGTTGCTCAATAGAAAATTAAGAGGAAAATATAATTATAATTAAACTATAGAAAATTTTAATATTAATTTATATATTATTGATAAAATTTTTAATTTTTAAATAATTAAGCATATAATAACCAAAGGGTCCAAACTTCACAAAAGTTAAAAATATCTTGGAACTAAAATTACAAGAAAATTTCTGCAGAAAGTTCTCTTTTTTTTCTTTTTCTCTCAACTTTCATTTTCTTTCATTTTCTCCCGGATCTGAGTAAGAAAAGGAAAAAGAAAAAAAATCCAATACATTTACTCTTTCTTCCCTTTTTTATTTTTTCTCTAATTTCCCTCTAACCAAACAGTGGAAAGAAACTTTCTTTTCTTTTCTTTTCCTTCATTTTCCCTCAATCTAAGCATAGCCTAAGAGAAGATGAGGCTTAAAATTCTCTTATTCTCTCTTCCCTAACTGCAAGAATATGGAAGTAAATGGTAGTTATTATCACATGGAATAAAGGTAGGAAAGTGGAATGACATGAGAATAAAAAATTTCTATATTATTAGTCTTATTATATTTTCATTTTAGTTTCTCTTTTAAGCAAAGAAAATTCTTTTTTTTTTTTTCAGTTCTTTTCTCTCTCTTTCCTTTTCTATTTCTTTTTCTTTTATTCAATTTCTGTCAAACCAAGCCAAACATAGTGTAGCATGTGAGGAAGGAGAATAAAACCACTAGAGAGAGTAGTAATCCACCACGTAAATGAGCTAGGTCTTTTCACGTCATTTTCTATCAAACCAAGCCAAACATAGTGTAGCATTGTGTAGCATGGGATTTTCATTATTGTACAAACATGAGCTATTTAGGCATAGTCGCCTTTTGGGAGGAAAGCTAGAGAAACTAGTATGTCCTGTACTCCCTACAATATTTTGAAACACTCACTGCAGTTGACCACCAGGTTAAATACAAACAATTTACGCTATCAAAGATTGGATATTCGTAGTTCACTCTTCCTTTGCTAGCATCTTCTTGTTCTGAACTGCCTTGCTTGGTGGGAAGTGCAACCTTACATAAAGAGGCCTTGGCACTCTACTTTCTCGATCAAATCCTCTCACACATACAAATCCTACAAAAACATATATATCCTGTTGTATCGATAAAAGCTGGAATAAAATATAATAGTATCTAATACGAAATTGAGCACAATTGTGAGATAAGATTATAGAAGTATCTATAAAATCAAAACTCTGTTATTCATTAAGGTCGAATTTTCTGTGTCCAACACATCAATATGAAATTTCTGATTGATACTATATACTCTCATCACTCACTATTCATATCTCTTTCTACTCTCTTCTAGCTTAAGTAAATGTTTCTATGAAATTGTTTTTTCTCAATTTCTTCTAGCTTATGAAAATGTTTCTACAAAATTGCTTTTTACCCCTTACCTCTAGATAATGTTGGACTCGGCAGAGGGAGACACTATATATATATATATATATAGAGAGAGAGAGAGAGAGAGAGAGAGAGAGAATAATACATTATACTTGTTCTAAGAGATGCAAAAAAAAATGGATGACAAATGGTCCAGTCCCACAAAGGTCTCAGTCAGGCAAAGAGCACAGAAAGTTGCGTTAGTGATTGCGACTGATTTAGATTACTGCTTTAACTAAATCAGTAATCTAATCATTTAAAAAAATAAAAAAAAAAAGGGATGAGAACCGGTCTAATCCCACTCAGACATTGTGCACAGCCAGTAACTTCTGTAATTGAATTTAGATTACTATTTGGTTCCAGCTATATTCTTATTGTACCATTTTCCCCTCCTTTTTCATTTTCTTCAAAATTGTATAATCCTCGTAAAATGTACAAATACATCCACTGTGCACTCACTTACATTTAGTAGCTAGTGCAGGAAGCATATTGTAGCGTTAAGGCTCCGGAACATGGTAGTAGCATGTGGTAGGGTGAAAGTAGTATAGCACGCAAAATTATTAGTGCCTTGTTCTCGAGCTAGCACCTATGCTATTAATGTAGGTAGATATCTACAAAACAATACAAGCAAACAACACAAATCCCTCTCATGGGTTTGTGATTTTTTAACACTTCAAATCCATAGATATCTACAATTTATTATTTTGCACATTTATCTCAATTTAACTTACTTTACCCAATTCAAAATACATCCACATTTGTTTATATAATTTTTCCTTCATGAGAAATTTCATTTTATGCATGATATTTATTAGATAGTCATCAATGTTAAAATTGATTTTATTTATGTGAACCTAAAAGTCAACAAAAGCCATGATTAATTAAAATTTGATTTGATTAGATTTAATTTTTGTTTTGAATTTTTGAAATCTTTCCTAACAAACCAGATCATCTCTAATAATTTCTACATAATTATTTGGACCTACTAAAAAAATTCAATTCATTAGATTATTTAATTCTTTTCATGTATTGTTGGTATGCTGAAAATTTAATTGTCTATATCATTAATTCATATTTGGCCCGCATAAAAGTCAATAAAAAAAAATTAACTATACTAGATTTCTAACATGTGGTAAATTGAAATTGAAATTAAAATTGATATTTATCAATTAATGACCTAGCTATTAAAATCCAATATAATTAGTCAACCCCTCCCTGAATCACCATATAAAAGAGGGGGGAGAGAGAGAGAGAGAGAGAGAGAGAGAGAGAGATTTAGAAGAGAAAAAAAAAGGAGATAAATGAGAGAAGGAAGAAGAGGAAGAATGGAAGGAATACTTGGAAATTAATTATCTCAAATTTAAGAAAAAATAAGTGCTCTCTGATGCAGGAAGACTAGAGTCGTCATAAGTGCTCTCTGATGCAGGAAGACTAGTCGTCATAAGTGCTCTCTGATGCAGGATGAAGTGGATTAGGATTAGCGATTTGAGAATTTAAGGTTTTGATGGATTAGGAAAGAACAAAAGGAGTTCGGGAATCCACCCAGACGAATCCACGTCCACACTCTCAATGAATTAAAGAGGAGAAATTTTTTTGGAATACGTGAATCCATGTAGGTTTCTAAAGTTCCAAATTTTTATTCATCTCCAAAATACTTTACACAAAACTTATTTATAGGAAAACTCTAACAATAAAGAAAAAAAACAAAATCCTAACAGAATCCTAACAAAATCAAATAAAATTCTAACAGATTTGATTTTCAAAATCAAATGAAATCAGACAAAATTCTATCATATCGGATTTTATCTCCATCAATTCTCTCAGTTTTAAAACATTCATCCCGACGAATGCGGAGATAATAAATGTTAAACACGTTCGAGTTGATTGGATCTACATCCTTCTACAAAGCATTCCAATTCGGCCATCGTGGCTGTTGAGGAATTGTAACTTGTGCATCATATCAAAACTAAGGCTGTGGAAATGGAACTGATTTCTGCAACAAATTTGCTAAAATAGAAGATGAATCTGACAAGTCACCTTCTAAATTAGGTCTGTTTTTACAACAAATCAAATATTGCTTTTAGTTTGCCATAGTTGTCTAAATTATATCACTTTGTATCATGTCATTCATATATTCTGTTTAAAGTATGTGTGGTAGCACCATTAGTGGTAGTAAAAAAACTGAAGAACAATGCATATTTGCAATTTCAAAAGATGACTTTGAAATCGTATGTGTTATCTCGCTTCAGACTTAAAATTGCTGTAATTCTACTGATTTGTAAATACTATCGATAAATACAAATTGTCAATGAAGTTTCTTATGACGCTTTAGCTGGAGAATTTTCTAAAGAAACTACAGGTTTTGAAGGTGTTAATATGAGAGTATGAGGTACTTCTATTAACATCATCACATGAATATGATCATCAGTTGCATCCATAGGCGGCTGAAATTTCGCAGTTGGCTCTATTGAAAGATATTCAGAAATCTGAACTTTTAAGTTTTCAACTTTTACAAACAGTAAGGAAGTTCTATTTAGCACTGATAGTAACTCATCATGAACTTCTATATCTAGTTTAGACTGCAAAATAAATTCACCATCAAAAATAGAAATTGCTGTCATTGTTAACCATTTAACTTTTTTCATCCCCTCGCTCACTGTACTTTCGAAGATATAGTTGTTCGAGTTTTTTGTCGAGCCTAGCAAGTCTTGGGTCGTATATTTGAACCTCATCAATCACATATTGAAGTTTTGCGTCTCCTCTTGAGAAAGATTTATTAGTAACTATTTTAGATTAGACGATATAAACTGATGAGATGATGATAACAAATTTGGAAAGCGGTGTTGAGCATATACTAATTACGAAGTAGACGTTGCAAGATATCACAATACAAACATAGTTTATGATGTTTACTCCAGATATAAGCTTCTTCACCCAACTCCCAACTTATGTCGAACGTAAAAACATTTCCGTACTGGAGTCGGATCTAAATATTAGAAGAAATCTTGCAGATAATTCAAATCATTATAATCTTGTCGATCATTATAACTGTAAAAAACGGGTATTGTAGCATATATACCATGCTCAACTCATGATATTTTAGAATTAGTATTGATTTCATAACCATAGAACCCCATATATAATCAATTCAAAATTAAAAATTTTAGCTCAAAACGTTGAGGAAATACCCAAGCATTTTAGTGGCTGAGAACCGACTCAGATTCGAACTTCAAATGGGTTTCGAATCACAATAATACCCTTAACGGGCCTGTTGCTCTTAATGGGTATATTGTAGTAATAACGGATCTAATTTGCTTCAGTAAAGATATTGCTGGTTGGGGACCCATTGTTGATTTCTGTGGTTGTTGACTAGGTCAGATTGGGATATGTTGTTGACCAAACCCACACCAAGATGAAGTTTGGAGATCCTTTGAGACAAATGCAGCACAAATCTTGGGTGGTGAGGTGGAGGCGCTACTGCAGCAAGTGGGAAGGCTGACGATGAATTCTGCTAGTGTGGTTGAGGAGGCAGATTTGTGTATATCTGGTGGAGATTTATGGGGATCCGATGGAGATTTGTGGGGATCTGGTGAAGATTTGTGGGGATCTATTGAAGATTAGGTGAAGATTTGTGGAGATTTGTGAGAGATCTGGTGGAGATTTGTAAAAGATCTGGTGGAGATTTGTAGAAGATCTGGTGGAGATTTGTAGTGGGTTGTTGGAGCGATGAAGAAGAAGAAGAGGAAGGGGAAAGATCGGGGTTTTCCGATTTGATTTTGTTCTTCCCCTTCTTTTTTATCTGAACAGATCTCCCTCTTTTTTTTCCTTCATTTTCTAATCTGAACAAATCTGTTCTTTTATTTTTTTTTTTTTCCTCTCATAAAAAGATAAAGAAAAGTAAAAACTAAAATAAAATCAAACTGAAGATGAAGACGGAAGGAAGAAGATAGAGATGGAAATGGATAAGGAGAGTAATTTTAGGCTATGATACCAATTTGACACAAAACGGGAGCGGATTAGGATTAGGGATTTGGACATTTAGGGTTTTTGATGGATTTGTAAAAGAACAAAGAGTGTTAGGGAATCCATTTAGGTGAATCCATGCCCACTCTCAATGAATGCATGAGGAGAGATTTTTTTTTTTTTAGAATACACGAATCCATACAGATTTCTCAAATTTCAATTTTTTATTCATCATTTTTAGAATACTTCATACAAAACTTATTTATAGGAAAACTCTAATGATTAAGAAAAAAACAAAATCCTAACAGAATCATATCAAAATCAAATAAAATCCTATCAAATTTGATTTTCAAAATCAAATGAAATCAGACAAAGTCCTATCATACCAGATTCGATCTCCATTACTCTCTCCATATGCAAGACCATGAAAACCGACCTAACGTATCAATATAGCACTATAATTTTTCTTGTATAGTCTAGGTTTAATCTCCATATTTCTTTACTCCTCACCCTCTCATTATCTCAGCACATGCTAAGCATTGACTACAGAGAAAGCCACTATGATCCTCGAGAAGATAGAACTCAACTTAGAAACAAGCTCCAACAAAATAGTAAGAGGTAAAAATGGAAGGTCGCCATCTCTTAGCAAAATGAGGGCACACTTACTGAAAACTGTAGTAACATTTCCAATATGACAGAAAAAAAAAAAAAATCAAAATGCAGAGACAAATCAGTTTAAATAGGTTATGCAAAGAACAAAATTTTAATGCATAGACTTCACTGTCTCTTTATCACAGACATTGTCTTAAAAAATGTCCCTATAAAGGTATTGTTAACTGCAATATATGATATGTTATAGAATACCGGAAAGAAGTGCAATTCTTTATTTTTATGGGTTTATAAGTAAAAGCTATATTAAGCCATCACATACCTCTCCAGAAGCATTGTTGTATGTCTTCCCTTGTTAAACCTACACGGTTAGTAATTTCATGTCAACATCTACTAAAATCATACTCCTTTCTACTCACAAATTTAATATATGAAATTCGATATGTTCCAACCTCTGAATATTGTAGATACAGAGGTACCAAAAAATACAGTCCGTCTGGGCAAGTTCCATATCCAGTCTCTGGGGACGTCAATGGGCACATGGCTGGAGCTATGATCCGCAAATACCTATAAAAAGGAATATTCCCACTTTTTCCACAGCTCATTGTAGCACAACACACGACCAACAATTACCAAAAGATAAACCACTTACCTCATTAACTTGGAAATAAGTGCCATTTAGTGGAAAGCTTCCTCTCATTGCTGTTCTGCATGGAATCTGTTCATGTCAATGTAAACAAATTAGGATAACAATTCCATTCTTTAACTTACATACTAATTAAGACAAGTTTGCTACCTTTGTGTCAACAAACAAGTTAAGAGAATATCTATTTTTCCTAGTGCCATATGATGCTCCTAAAACTAAAACGCAAGTAAAGCTAATTTCAAGTTGCACGCCACACTTTAAAATGTCTAATTCATATTTTATTTCCTTTTGAAAGCTGTCAAATGGCATTGTCGTGTACTGTTATTTCTCAAATTGATACAAGACATGAACCTCAGGAAACTAACTTGAGCTTTTGGAACCACATCCTACCATTAAGATATATCCCAAATCCTATTGAAACCAAACTTCAAAAAATGTCTTAAAATGCAATTTCCACGTGCATGTTTTTCTTGGCCATTAATCCAAGTATGGAGCTAAACATGTCTTCTTTATCAAAAGAAAGGAGAGAGAAAAACAATGAATTTCTAGGCAACCTACCCCATCACTATGCTAATAATATGATGATCCTCTAATACGCATTCTTAAACATCTCACTTTACAAGGGTCGTCTGAAAGCCCTTAGCCAATTAATTTGCTTAAAATAGTACAAGTAACTGAGTTCCTTTATGGGGTTAGGCAGCCCTCGAGAGAGGACCTAATGAAACCTTCATCACTCAACAACATCAGGAAGACACAAATACACAACACTTCATCTTGAAGAAGATGTTCATTGTCGTACAAGAGATCATAAAGTCATAGAACCTTCAGATTATAAACTAAAGTCATAGAACCTTCAGGTTATAAACTTTAGTATATGGATAGAGATAGAAATCGTAATGAGCTAGGTATAATCATAAATCAACAATTATTTGGGGATGTAATAGAGGTTAGTAATAGAATTTTATTAGTTAAACTTATTTTAAATAGAGAGATTCTTAATATCATTAGTGCCTATGCACTACAAATAAGAATTGATGAATCTAGTAAACATAAATTTTGAAAGGATCAAAATAAGATAGTACAAGTAATACCACTAAAAAAAAACTATTTATTGGTGGTGATCTCAATGGACATGTAGGAAGTAGTTATAAGGGGTTTGATAGTGCACATGGAGAATTTGGTTCTGAAAAAAAAAGAAACATATAACTCAATTCTACATTTTGCTTTGTCTTATGAGTTAAATTTTAGTGAATTATATAAAAAGAGTTTCTCACTTGATTACTTTTAAAAGTGAATCGAGTACAAACCAAATAAATTTCTTTTTAATTAGGAGAGTAGATAAAAGTAGTTGCATCGATTGTAATGTAGTGGCAGGTGAGAATATAGTAACCAAACATAAACTCTTAAATTTAGATATTCGAATTAGAAAGAGACTTTGAAAGATTAATCGTAAGTTAGATCCTAAAATTAAATAATAGTGATTAGAAAGTAATCAAAAACATTTTGTAGGCAGAGTAGTACAAGAAGCAGATTGGAAAGAGCATGACTATCCTGATGTAATATGGCACAAAATGGCTAGCTGCATTAAGCGGGTAGCTAAGGGACGATGCTCCACCGTATAAGAATACATCATGGTGGAATAAAGAGCTAAAAATGTAGAGATTTGAAGAACAACAATGATGGAACAAACTTTGAGAGGTATAAACTAGCTAATAAGGAGGTTAAGAAAGTTGTTTGGAATACCAAAACTAAATTATAAACAATATACGAGAAGTTGGACAATAAAGAGATAGAAAATGATATATATAAAATTGCTCGAATAAAAGAAGTGTAAAGACTTATTTACTGTAAAGTGTATTAATGATGAGAATCAGAAGGTTCTAAATTGAGACGAAAAGAATAAAGAAAAATGAAAAGATTATTTTGATGAATTATATAATAGTAGTTTTACTCAAAATTTAGAAGACCTTACTATTCATTGTAACTATTCATTGTAAGTATATAAATCATAGCTTTAGAATCTAAATAAAAGAGACTTTAAAGAAGATGAAAAGGATGAAATTAAGAAAAACTGTTAGACTAGATGAGATTTCTACAGAGGTATGAAGATACTTAGAAGAGATGGATGTGAAGTGGCTGACAGATTATTTTAACAAGATTTGGCAAATTAAGAAAATGCCAAATAAATGGAGGAAGAACACACTAATATCTCTGTATAATAATAAGGATGATATTCAGAGTTGTTTTAACTATTATGGAATAAAACTCATGTGTCACACTATGAAACTTTAGAAAAGGGTAATTGAAAATAAATTAAAATAGACTGTTAAAATAATGGAGAACCAATTTGGATTCATGCCGAAGCAATTGATGCCAAAAACTATTCATTTACTTCATCAACTTATACAATGATTCCGAGAGAGAAATAGAGATTTGCATATAATATTTATTGACCTAGATAAAACCTATGATAGGTGCCACGATAAGTGTTTTGGTGGATATTGATGAAGAGTCTCCATTAAGTATTAATGGCAAATATCAAAATATGTGGTGGTCTAACAAGTAATTTTTCTATCACGATTAATTTGCATCAAGGATCTTCATTGAGCCCGTTCTTATTTGCTATAGTGATAGATGAGCTTACTAGAGCCAATCAGAATGAGATATCTTAGTGTATGCTATTTACTGATAATATTGCCTTAGTTGATGAGACAAGAGTAGGGTGAGTGCCAAGGTAGAATTATACAGGCACACATTAGAATTTAGAGATTTTAGATTAAGTAGGTTTAAAACAGAATATATGGCATGTAAATTTAGTAAATGCTGTAACACTGGATGGGCAAAAAATATAAATAAATAGTCAGATTAGATATTTGGATTCTATTATTCAGAATGATAGAGAGATCGATAGTGATGTCAACTATAGGATACAAACTGACTGGCTGAAATGGAGTGCAATGAGAGTTTTATGCGACCATAACATTCCGGAAGAAAATTTTTTGTAGGACTGCAATTATGGCAGCTTTATTATATGGCACGGAATAGTAGCCTATAAAGAAATATCATTCACAGAAAATAAGTATAACAGAGATGTGCATGCTTCGTTAGATATGTGGCAACACTAGGAGAGATAAAGTAAGAAATAAAGATATTCGTGCTTAGATGTAGCTCCCATCAATGAGAAGAGAAAATCGCTTATAGTGTTTGGTTATGTTCAACGTAGATCTACAAATGCACTGTATGACAAGGGGAGCTTATCAACGTAAAAAAAGTTAAAAGAGCGAAGAAAAAAAGACAGGAAAAAAATATAGATGGAAATGATACAAAAAGATATGGACTCTAAAGATTTAAATGAGGAGATATTACTTGATAGGAATGAATAGAAAAGGATTATCAACGTCATCAATCTAGCATGATTCTCTTTTGGTTCATATAGCCTAGCCTAAGTACTTGAGATAAAAGGGTTAGTTGTTTTTTTTGTCTCGCAAAATTCACTCTCTTTTTATTTGGTTTTTGCTTCATCTATTGCACGGGCGCGGGGATTGGGGGTGAGGGAAGATGGGACATGGAAAGTAGCATTTGGCCCTTGTCCCCTCTCAAGCCTATGCGAGGGGGGGATCAAGGCTCTCTCTCCCCCTTAATTAGTCACGACATCAGAGAGATCCATAACTCTTTTAAAGTTTTTACCACAACGAAACATTCAATAACTATCTTATAAGAACATGAATCAGTTGCAATCAGATACACAGATCAATATGCAGAAATCCTAAGCACTCGAATAAAATGTGTGACAATATGATGAAAATAATACAAATTTGTTACATGCAGGAAACTATGATTCCAAATTATGCAATAAAATATAACACAGAAAATTATGTGGCAAATTATAGGTAATGATAAATAAATCCAAATCCGAACAAATAACAAGAATATAATACAAAATTAATAGACTGGGTAGTAGATGCAATTAGGAGTTTCCTCAATGTCATAGATGAGATTGTTGATGAGATTAATAGACTGCCTTGATATGCCCTTACTCGCCTCCACAAAATAAAAAAAATACACGTCCAAAAAATTCAAAATAAATATATGACAAAATTTCTAAAAAAGAAACAAGGGTCATGGTAAATTTTAAAAAATAAATAAAATTTTCATGGTCACAAACTTGATATATTAAATCTTTACATTGAATTTGTGAATATGTAAAAAGGGAAATAAATTTAAAAAATTATTGCATCACAACAGTATAAGTACGTCGCAACTAAATTAGCACCTACTCATCTATTTTCAATCATATATAACTATTTCCTAAATAAAGAAAATATAGCTTAAATCTTACATTGCAAAATCAACTTTTAGGTCCTCCAACGTGCTCCCTGCGATATATACAGTATCCAATCCTTGTTGCCTCTTCTTCATCATCTACTAATCTCTAGAACACATAAGTGCTTACACTTGTTGCCTCTTCTTCATCATCTACTAATCTCTAGAACACATAAGTGCTTACACCTTCTCAACATTCAAACTAGACCAATGATAGTAATTATTTGACCTCCTATGCTGAAGGCATATTCAGAAGCAACAGTTGAAAATAAAATGGTGAGTAGATCTCAGGTCATTTGGCCAACAACTGGAAACATTGGGTGCACTAAACTATTTCACGAAACTAAAATATCAAAATCATCTTCATTACTAGGGACTTCAACTAATGGAGCAGCTAAATGTCTATCAAGTTCAAAAGTTTCCCTTCCCGAAAACGATCCCAATCTACTACCTTGCCAATAATAGAATTAATTAAAGAGGTTTTAGACATAAAACTCTTACCTTTGCTGGGATTAGAATGCTATTGAGGCTGTAGTTGTCTACTTCCATACATGGTGTTCTACTCTTCAAATAAGAATCTAAGATATTGATATAAATCAGGCTTGGCTTGTATGATTTCACTACATGGTTTAGGATATAAAAGTTCAAGATAATTATAAATCTCTTTTTCATTCATACAGGGGAATTAGCATATCGAAACAGAAAATAATTAGATTAGATAAAAAGTATTTATCAAATTTCGCTTGCATTTTGACTATCATGGGACCAAAATTAATATAATCAACACGTACTAAAACTAATTTGAATTTGATGAATCCGTGAAGGAGCTTGTATAATCGTGGGATAATAACAACCTGATAAGATTATAGTGGAAACATTAAAAACTAGAACATTTTGTAAAGCTATTATTAATTCCCATTCATAATTTTAATTCCTTCTAAAGCACGATTGGGATTAAGGCCATTAAAAGAGCAACAAATGAATCCAAAACATACTTACATCGTGTAGCGGCATGTAACATTAAATATACTGAGTTCCACCTACATTCAACATCTTCGAGCATTTTTTGGCCGTATATTAAATCTCTTATTAAGTTTTTTGCATAGCCAAATTACTTCTGCGGAATTACCAATAAATGCACAAAGATATCTAACCTTTGAAGTGATAATATTCCTAATATTAGAAATAATTAATTGCACAATTAAATTAATTATGTAACACATGCACCTAACATTAAAAAATTCATACACTGCAAAGTCATAACGGAAGGAAGCATGCAAAAATTCCATAGCAACATTGTTATTGCTAATATTATCTAAAGTCTTGAAGTTTTATTGACGCAATTTATTAAAAATTATTTCTGCAGGATTTTAACCTATATGAATATTATCAAAAGAAAAAAAATGAAATCACTCATTTTTTGCATTTGCCAAGCTTCATCAATCTAAAGAGTAGTTATGTAAAAAAAAAAGACGATTTCCTACCTCTAGAAAACCAAATATCAAAAGAGCTACTTTAGAATCAAGATTTTTAAAATAAAAAAATAAATTTTCTATTTCAGTAGCATAGTGGTACATTACATCACATTGGCAAGTTTAACGAGAAAACGGTTGAAAAGCAGGAGTAAAACCCTCTCTAATTACTTCTATATAGTGTAGATTTTCTACTATGGTGAAAAGATCAATTTCCGAAACTGCATATCTAACTATAATCTTACATGCACATGTTCTATCATATGAAAAGAAGATGAAGTACTGGTCATCAAAGATTGCGAGTATAAATTGGCGGATGTCGAGTTGCCTATAAGACTTCTTATGGCACATCAAGTGGGTTGTCTCGGCCGAATGGTGTGCATTTAGCAGTTAGGCGCATACTAAATACTTTGTTTTGATGTTGAGAATGTTGCCGCATTATCCTTAACCTTGATGTATTCGAATAAGCTCAATATTTTGGAACGAGGCCTCTTCAATGGAGGAATAGTTGGAGAAGCAATCAGAGAGCTACAAGCAACTTCAGGAGAGGTAAGACCAGTAGGTGCAACCTCCTCCTCAATGTCAATAGAGTAGAATGATGAAGCCATTCCAAATGGAAAAATCTTTAAAAAAAATATTGTGGAAAGATTTAGAGAGTAGAGAGTACTCTAGTTTTTTTAGCTTGAGAGAGTGATTAGAAAGAATGAGTTTTTTATGTAGGGAATTTGAAAATGAGGTGCACCTCTTTGTAAATGCATCCCCATGGCCAAATGACAAAAATATCCCCTAATATGGTCATTTATTGCTATTGGGGGTATTTTGGTAAAAAAAACTCCCAAATCTAGCCAAAATGTCCCAACTAGCCATTAGGGGGTTGCTGGACACGAACTAAGCCCAACCTTGGCCCAGATTTTTCAGACCATTTAGGCACAGCCCTAGCCCCAGCCAGGCCAACCCGACCAGGGCTTTGCCGATGGGGGTGCAAGTCCAGCCTGGGTCAGGACCAAGCCTGGTCAACGAGCCATTGATTGTGTGCTAAGCTTTGGCTAGGGTAGGCCCGAGCCGGGCATCGGGCCTGGTTTTTTTGGACAAGTCTAAATGATTTGATCCTCTTATTTCTCAAACTAAGAGATTCATAAATCGGGATCCTAATGCATAAATACAAATGGTCCAATGGAAGTCATTGTAACAACCTAATTTCATCATAATTTACATTCTTGATATTAGATTAATCCCAAAATGAATGTGTTGTGTTTGTCTCATTTTTCTATATTTTTGTGAGTTTCTTAAAATTTTTAAGATAGTCACTTAAAATAATATTATTTTAATCACCGGTGGGTCATACACATATTTTTACTAGTCTCTCTTCTTTTGACTTGTAAAAATAAAATTTGACTTTATTTGCGTTAGTTTAAATTGAAATTATAGGTTTAAACAACTTTAATAACATATTATTATTAGTCATTTATCATATTTCTATTTTGTTTTTATTCACCCATACCTCCTTCACTATGCTTGTCTTTTGGCCAAGCATGACAAACCATTATGTTACCCCCATATCTCTCTTTTGTCTATATCTTTTTCTTCCCTTCTTTTCATTTATTTTCTCTTCTTTATTTTTCATTTCTCTCTTCCGTTTATTTTATTTTTTTTTACTCCAACTCAAAAGAAGAAAAAGAAAAGAGAAGAAGAATAAGAAAAGAAGAGAAGAAGAAAAGGAGAAGTTCTTTCGCCTCAAAATATACTTATCTTCCTACCCATCAAAGCAAGGCAAGTAAAATCACATCCACTCATGTTTTATTTCTAACTCTAATTGTTTATGGTTAATTTAGAATCTTGATTTGTTAAAACTTAAAAAAATAATATCTCTATACAAAAATCTCTATGATTATTCTAGAAAAATAAAAATATGATTTTTACACTTTACTCTATATTTATGTATCGAATTTATCATTCAATTTATAATCTCTCATTCTTAAACTACAAGTTGTAAAGTTAAAGTATATGCTTTTTTTTTAAAATTATAAAAATGCTACCTTTATGAATATTCATCATATTTGGATATACATTTCAATTTTCCATATAAGTTCTTCATATATAATGCAATGATTTTAAATCACTTTCCACTTGCCATTAGACATAGGTGTGTGTCTATATATATATATATATGTGTGTGTGTGTGTATTCATAATCATATTTTAAAGAGAAGATTTCAAATAAGTTTATACATTAAATTGTTAGAATATTTATTTTATACGAGATATTATGTTAGGTCATAATTTTTTTATGCTAATCCATGTTTACTTGAAAAATATATATACATTAGTAAGATTTAATAAATTTGTTACTTTCCATACTATGAAATCATGCTAGAATTTAGAAAATCAATATGTTGTAATTATGTATATTTGTATTTATGTGTAATTTACATACATGATCATTTTCATAACATTCTTTCTAACATTTTATACTCCATCATACTTGCCTTAACATATACATACTAGTCACTTGTACAACATACATGAAAATATGTCGGATTTCCCTTATTAGTACATACACATGTCTTGATAATACCATGAATCCTGACTTACGTATTAACTTGATTTTGACACTCCATCATACTTGCCTTGACATATACATACTAATTACTTGTACAAGATACATGAAAATATATTGGATTTTCCTTTTTAGTACATACACATGTCTTGATAGTGCCATGCATCCTGACTTACCTGTTAACTTGATTTTGACATGGACCATATCTTGCTTGTTACCAGACATGTATATGTATTAATCTTGACATGATTGGTTCATCATATTCTGGATTGATTTTCATGTAATATAACTTGAAACCTTGGGTTATGCGAGAACTAAAGGGTGGACAAATATTGTATCGTAAAAACTTTAGGATAGGTTGCGCAACCGAAATAGGAGTCCATCCGCAGAGGCATCCGGATGGTACTGAACCATCATCTCTTGTTTAGTCCATATTGATGGGACGACCGAATACTCAGTATCGGTATCAGCTTGAGTGCTTAGCGGCACGGCTGGTTCAGCGCTAGCATCTTGGCCGGGCCCCGGGTATGCACGGGTACTATCACGATACGAGTCGATTTCTTCACCATTTAATTCAAAAGATAAAATAAAATATGATATTAAGTTGGACTTGATATGCATGTACATCATTCCTTAATATTATTATTTGATCATTACTGTTTCCCATACATGTGCATATGATTTTTACATCAATTCATATTTTACTTGTTAGTGCATATTGCATGCTCTCTACGATACAGGTCTATTTCTTCACCATTTAGTTCAAGATAAAATAAAATATGATATTAAGTTAGACTTGATATGCATGTACAGCCCTGCTTAATTTTGTTACTTGATTATTATTGTTTTCCATACATGTGCATATGATTTACATTAATTCATATTATATTTTACTTGTTAGTGCATATTGCATGCTCTCTACGATACAGATCTATTTCTTCACCAATTAGTTCAAGATAAAATAAAATATGATATTAAGTTAGACTTGATATGCATGTATATCCATGTTTGATATTGTTACTTGATCATTACTGTTTCTCATACATGTGCATATACTTTTTATATCAATTCATATTTTACTTGTTAATGCATATTGCATGCTCCCTACCATACGAGTTTATTTCTTCACCATTCAGTTAAAAATATAAAATAAAATATAATACTAAATTAAACTTGATATGAATGTATATCCATGCTTGATATTCTTACTTAATCATTACTCTTTCGCATACATGTGAACATGCTTTTTATATCAATTCATATTTTACTTATTAGTGCATATTGCACATTCCCTACGATAAGAGTCTATTTTTTACCATTCAGTTCAAAATATAAACTAAAATAAGATATTAATTTAGACTTGATATGCATGTACATTCTTACTTGATATTATTATTTGATCATTTAATATTTTTCACACATGCGCATACTTTCATATTCACACTCATACCTAATATATTTGTTTATATTACACGCTCTGTACTAATTATTGTTTTACTTGTCGGGTTTGACCCTGAGCTCTCCCACACGCTCAGGTACTGAACATGTGAGCGATAATTCGCCATTGCACGATCCGTACTTTCTAGAGCAGGCCAAGTAGCAGTAGATTTATAGGCCTCCGCTTTTGTATTTTTGGTTTGGTATATATCACCCCTTTGGAACTTTTTTTCTAACTTTTGTATCAGTATTGTACTTGTTGCTTCTTATCTTAGATATGTATATCTTTTCTTTTATATGGCAGTAGACTAACTTCCAAGTTCCTGGTTGATGACTAGTATTCAGTTCCATTCATTTCTTCTTTTACATACTTATAGGCCTCGTGCATGTCGACTCACACGTGCCCGCCGGTAACGCACTCCGTTTCCGTATCCCTCCGGAAAATGGGGCGTTAGAGAGTGGTATCAGAGCTCTAGGTTAATTTAGGATGTTTTTAGGACTACTGCCATATATAAACATGTCCAATTTTTTTTTTGATCTGAAATCTTATCTTGATTCTATTAGTAGTTTATTTTCTATCTTCCCTTGTTTTTTTTATCCATACCATATCTATCTTTTGATTTTTTATGCACCTAGCCTTATACTTCTGCAGTTCGAGTCCTATTGAGTTGACGTGGTAATTATAGAGTTTTATTCTCACTCGACAACAACTATAGTCATTTATTAGAACTATACCAAGCGGATTTATGAGATACTCCATAGTTGATTTTCGATCAAAATTATTACTTTCGCTATTATGAGTCTTACCTATTGGCGTGACAATAATTAATCTGCAGGCAATTATTGCAGTTATTCGCAAGGACCTTAATAAGTGAGACTCATGATATTTTTTCCATCATATATCTTGGATTATTTATCCCACTAGTTTAGATAGTATGACAAATTAGTCAGTTTTCAGCTATATTCTGATTAGAACTATTTTCTCAATAACCAGATTCATATCAATTGATTGATATCTTATTATTCCAATCAGTTAAAAATTAAATTTCGATTACGAAATTTTTTTATAAGGAGGGTAGAATGTAACAATTTAATTTCATCACAACTTACATTCTTGATATCAGTTTAATCCCAAAATGAATATATTGTGGTTGTCTCATTTTTCTATATTTTTGTGATTTTCTTAAAATTTTTAAGATAGTCACTTAAAATAATATTATTTTAATCAACGGTGAATGCTACACTTATTTTTACTAGTCTCTCTTATTTTGACTTATAAAAATGAAGTTTGACTTTATTTTGGTTAGTTTAATTTGAAATTATAGGTTTAAACAACTTTAATAACATATTATTATTAGTCATTTGTCATATTTTTCTATTTTGTTTTTATTCACCCATACCTCCTTAACCATGCTTGTCCTTTCACCAAGCATGACAAATCATCATATTACCCCCATATCTCTCTTTTGTCTATATCTTTTTCTTCCCTTCCTTTAATTTATTCTCTCCTTTATTTTTTCATTCCTCTCTTCCTTTTATTTTTTTTTACTCTAACTCAAGAAAAGAAGAAGAAAGAGAACAAGAATAAGAGAAGAAGAAAATGTGAAGAAGTTTTTTAGCCTCAAAATAGGCTTATCTTCCTACCCATCAAGGCAATGCAAGTAAAATCACATCCACTCATGTTTTATTTCTAACTCTAATTATTTATGATTAACTTAGAATCATGATTTGTTAAAACTTAAAAAGAAAATATCTCTATAAAAAAATCTCTATGATTATTCTAGGAAAATAAAAATATGATTTTTACACTTTACTCTATATTTATGTATTGAATTTATCATTTTATTTATAATCTCTCATTCTTAAACTACAAATTGTAAAGTTAAACTATATGTTTTTTTTAAAATTATAAAAATGCCACCTTTATGAATATTCATCATATCTGGATATACATTTGAATTTTCCATATAACTTCTTCATATATAATGCAATGATTTTAAATCACTTCCCACTTGCCATTAGACATAGGTGTGTGTCTGTGTATATATATATATATATTCATAATCATATTGTAAAGAGAAGATTTTAAAGAAGTTTATACATTAAATTGTTAGAATATTTCTTTTATACGAAATATTATGTTAGGTCATAATTCTTTTTATACTAATCCATGTTTACTTAAAAAATATATACATTAGTAAGATTTAATAAATTTACTACTTTCCATACTATGAAATCATGCTAGAATTTAGAAAATTAATATATTGTAAAGTAATCGTTATAAAAGTGTTAGGCTATTTAATTTCCATCTTTGAAATTTAGTACCCATTTATCTAATGTGTTTATATGCATAATTGTATATACATGATTCACATACATGATCATCATAAGTATTTTTACATCTTAATACTCACATACGTGTTTATATATAATTATGTATAATTGTATTTATGTGTAATTTACATACATGATCATTTTCATAACATTCATTCTAACATTCTATACTACATCATGCTTACCTTGACATATACATACTAGTCACTTGTACAATATACATGGAAATATGCCGGATTTCCCTTATTAGTACATACACATGTCTTGATAATGCTATGAATCCTGACTTGCTTATTAACTTGATTTTGACACTCTATTATACTTGCCTTGACATATACATACTAATTACTTATACAAGATACATGAAAATATGCTGGATTTTCTTTATTAGTACACACATGTCTTGATAGTACCATGGATCCTGACTTGCCTGTTAACTTGATTTTGACATGGACCACATCTTGCTTGTTACTAGATATGTATATGTATTAACCTTAACATGATTGGTTCATCATATTCTGGATTGATTTTCATGTAATATAACTTGAAATCTTGGGTTATGGGAGAACTAAAAGGTGGACAAATATTGTATAGCAAAAGGTTTAGGATAGGTTGCGCAACCGAAATATGAGCCCATCCGCAGGGGCGTCCGGTTGGTACTGAGCCATTATCTCTTGTTTAGTCCATGTTGATGGGATGACCGAATACTCAGTATCGGTATCTACTTGAGTGCTTAGCGGCACGTCTGGTTCAGCGCCAGCATCTTGGCCGGGTCCCGAGTATGCACGGGTACTTTCACGATACGAGTCTATTTCTTCACCATTTAGTTCAAAAGAAAAAATAAAATATGATATTAAGTTAGACTTGATATGCATGTATATCTCTGCCTAATATTGTTACTTGATCATTACTGTTTAGCATACCCGTGCATATATTTTTTACATCAATTCATAATTTACTTGTTAGTGCATATTGCATTCGATTCATGTTTTACTTATTAGTGCATACTGCATGCTCTCTACCATACGAGTCTATTTATTCACCATTCAGTTCAAAATATAAAATAAAATATAATATTAAGTTAAACTTGATATGCATTTATATTACTGCTTGATATTGTTACTTAATCATTACTCTTTCCTATACATGTGCACATTCTTTTTAAATCAATTCATATTTTACTTGTTAGTGCATATTGCACATGTAACAACCTAATTTCATCATAACTTACATTCTTGATATCAGATTAATCCAAAAATGAATGTGTTGTGTTTGTCTCAATTTTCTATATTTTTTTGAATTTCTTAAAATTTTTAAGATAGTCATTTAAAATAATATTATTTTAATCACCGGTGGATCCTACACATATTTTTACTAGTCTCTCTACTTTGGACTTGTAAAGATGAAGTTTGATTTTTTATGAGTTAATTTAATTTGAAATTATAACCTTATACAACTCTAATAACCTATTATTAGTAGTCATTTGTCATATTCCTATTTTGTTTTTATTCACCCATACTTCCTTCACTATGCTTGTCCTTTGGCCAAGCATGACAAACCATCATGTTACTCCAAATCTCTCATTTATTTATATCTTTTTCTTCCCCTCCTTTCATTTGTTTTCTCTCCTTTATTTTTCATTCATCTCTTCCTTTTATTTTTTTTACTCCAACTCAAGAGAAGAAGAAGAAAAGACAAGAGATGAGAAGAAAAAGAATAAAAAGAGAAGTTTTTTAGCCTCAAAATAGTCTTAGCTTCTTTAACCTATCAATGCAAGTAAAATCACAACCCTTCTCATGTTTTATTTCTAATTCTAATTGTTTATGGTTAACTTAGAATCTTGATTTGTTAAAACTTAAAAACATAATATCTCTATACAAAAATCTCTATGATTATTCTAGAAAAATAAAAATATGATTTTTTTTATACTTTACCTTATGTTTATATATCGAATTTATCATTTCATTTATAATCTCTAATTATTAAACTACAAGTTGTAAAGTTAAACTATATGCTTTATTTTTAAATTATAAAAATACTACCTTTATGAATATTCATCATGTTTGGATATACATTTGAATTTTCCATATAAGTTCTTTATATATAATGCAATGATTTTTAAATCATTTTCCACTTGCCATTAGAGCATAGGTATATATATATATATATATACATGTCTAAGATTTAACAAATTTGCTACTTTCCATACTATGAAATCATACTAGAATTTAGAAAATCAATATGTTGTTAAACTAATTATTATAAAAGTGTTAAGCCTATTTAATTTCTATCCTTACAAATTTAGTACCCACTTGCCTAATGTGTTTATATGCATAATTGTCTTGCGTGGTTTACATACATGATCATAATTTGCATAACACATTTTAATATTTTATGACTATCATGCTTGCCTTAACATATACATAGTAGTAACTTGTATAACATACATGAAATTATGTGTTTATATGCATAATTGTATATGCATGATTCACATATATGATCATCCTAGATATCTTTACATCTTAATACTCACATACATATTTATATATATACTTGTATTTATATGTAGTTTACATACATGATTATTTTCATAACATTCATTCTAACATTCTATACTCCATCATACTTGCATTGACACATACATACTAGTTACTTGTACAACATATACGAAATTATATCGGATTTTCCTTATTAGTACATACACGTCTTGATAGTATCATGGATCTTGACTTGCCTGTTAACTTGATTTTGACATTCCATTATATTTTACTTCGACATATACATACTAATTATTTGTACAAAATACATGAAAATATTCCGGATTTTCCTTATTAGTATATACACATGTCTTGATGGTGCCATGGATCCTAACTTGCCTGTTAACTTGATTTTGACATAGACCACATCTTACTTGTTACTAGACATGTATATGTATTAATCTTGACATGATTAGTTTATCATATTCCGGATTGATTTGCATGTAATATAACTTGAAATCTTGGATTATAGGAGAACTAAAGGGTGGACAAATATTGTATCGTGAAAGGTTTAGTTTAGTATAGGTTGCGCAACCGAAATAGGGGCCCATCCGCGAGAGCGCCCGGATGGTACTGAGTCATCATCTCTTGTTTAGTCCATATTGATGGGACGACCGATTACTCAGGTAATCGGTATCTGCTTGAGTGCTTAGCGGCACGGCTGGTTCAGCACTAGCATCTTGGCCGGGTCCCGGGTATGCACAGGTAGTTTCACGATACGAGTCATTTCTTCACCACTTAGTTCAAAATATAAAATAAAATATGATATTAACCTAGACTTGATATGTATTAGTCTCCGTACTTGATATCGATCACATACGATACAGATCTATTTCTTCACCACTTAGTTCAAAACATAAAATAAAATATGATGTTAACCTAGACTTGATATGTATTAGTCTCCGTACTTGATATCGATCACATACAATACAGATCTATTTCTTCACTAATTAGTTCACCATGCACGTGCATATGCTTTTTATATAAATTCATATTTTACTTGTTAGTACATATTGCATGCTCCCTACCATACAAGTCTAGTTTCACCATTAGTCTCCATACTTGATAGCATGTACATTCTTTCTTGATATCATTACTTAATCATTTAATATTTTCCACATATGCGTATACTTTCATATCCACACTCATATCTAACATATTTGTTTATATTACACGCTCCGTACTTCTTATTATTTTACTTGGCGGGTTTGACCCTGAGCTCCCTCACACGCTCAGGTACTGAAGATATGAGCGAGAATCCGCCACTGCATGATCCGTACTTTCTAGAGCAGACCGAGCAGCAATAGATTTATAGGCCTCCGCTTTTGTATTTTTGGTTTGGTATGTATCACCCCTTTGAGACTTTATTTCTAACTTTTGTATCAATATTGTACTTGTTGCTACTTATCTTAGACATATATATCTTCTCTTTTATATGGCAGTAGACTAACTTCCAAGATCCTGGTTGATAACTAGTATTCAATTCCATTCATTTCTTCTTTTACATATTTATAGGCCTCGTGCACGTCAACTTACACGTGCCCGCCGGTAACGCACTCCGTTTTCGTATCCCTCCGGAAAATGGGGTGTTACAGAGTGGTATCAGAGCTCTAGGTTAATTTAGGATGTCTTTAAGACTACTGCCATATATAAATATGTCCAAATTTTTCTTTGATCTGAAATTTTATCTTGGTCATATTATTAGTTAATTTTCTATCTTGCCTTCTTCTTTTATCCATACCATATATATCTTTTGATTTTCTATGTACCTAGTCTTGTACTTCTGCTGTTCGAGTCCTATTGAGTTGACATGGTAATTATAGATGTTTATTCTCAGTCGACAACAATTACAGTCATTCATTAGAATATAGCAAGCGGATTTATGAGATACTCCATAATTGATTTTCGACTAAAATCATATGCTTTCGCTATAATGAGTCTTATCTATTGGCGTGGCAATAATTGATTTGCAGGCAATTATTGCAGCTATTCGCAAGGATCTTAATAAGTGAGACTTATGATATTTTTTCCATCATATATCTTTGATTATTTATCCCACTAGTTTAGATAATATGACAAGTTAGTTTTCAATTATATTCTGATTGGAACTATTTTCTCAATAACCAAATTCTTATCAATTGATTGATATCTTATTACTCCAATCAGTAAAAAAAAATTAAATTAAATTTCGAAGACGAAATTTTTTTGTAAGGAGGGTAGGATGTAACCTAATTTCATCATAACTTATATTCTTGATATCAGATTAATCCCAAAATGAATGTGTTATGTTTGTCTCATTTTTCTATATTTTTTTTATTTTCTTAAAATTTTTAAGATAGTCATTTAAAATAATATTATTTTAATCACCGGTGGGTACTACACATATTTTTACTAGTCTCTCTACTTTGGACTTGTAAAGATGAAGTTTGACTTTTTTTAGGTTAATTTAATTTAAAATTATAACCTTAAACAACTCTAATAACCTATTATTAGTAGTCATTTGTCATATTCCTATTTTATTTTTATTCACCCATATCTCCTTCACCATACTTGTCCTTTGGCCAAGCATGACAAACCATCATGTTACCCCATATCTCTCCTTTATTTATATCTTTTTCTTCCCCTCCTTTCATTTGTTTTCTCTCCTTTATTTTTCATTCATCTCTTCCTTTTATTTTTTCTACTCCAACTCAAGAGAAGAAGAAGAAAAGAGAAGAAAATAGGAAAAAAAGAATAAAAAGAGAAGTTCTTTAGCCTCAAGATAGGCTTACCTTCTTTAACCTATCAAGGCAAGTAAAATCACATCCCTTCTCATGTTTTATTTCTAATTCTAATTGTTTATGGTTAACTTAGAATCTTGATTTGTTAAAACTTAAAAACATAATATCTCTATACAAAAATCTCTATGATTATTCTAGAAAAATAAAAATATGATTTTTTTTTATACTTTACCCTATGTTTATATATCGAATTTATCATTTTATTTATAATCTCTCATTCTTAAACTACAAGTTGTAAAATTAAACTATATGCTTTATTTTTAAATTATAAAAATACTACCTTTATGAATATTCATCATGTTTGGATATACATTTGAATTTTCCATATAAGTTTTTTATATATAATGCAATGATTTTTAAATCATTTTCCACTTGCCATTAGAGATTAGATATATATATATATACATTTCTAAGATTTAACAAATTTGCTACTTTCCATACTATGAAATCATACTAGAATTTAGAAAATCAATATGTTGTTAAACTAATTATTATAAAAGTGTTAAGCCTATTTAATTTCTATCCTTACAAATTTAGTACCCACTTGCCTAATGTGTTTATATGTATAATTGTATTGCGTAGTTTACATACATGATCATTATTTGCATAACACATTTTAATATTTAATGACTATCATGCTTGCCTTAACATATATATAGTAGTAACTTGTACAACATACATGAAATTATATATATGTTTATATGCATAATTGTATATGCATGATTCACATATATGATCATCCTAGATATTTTTACATCTTAATACTCACATACGTATTTATATGTATACTTGTATTTATATGTAGTTTACATACATGATCATTTTCATAACATTCATTCTAACATTCTATACTCCATCATATTTGCATTGACACATACATACTAGTTACTTGTACAACATATACGAAATTATACCGGATTTTCCTTATTAGTACATACACGTCTTGATAGTGCCATGATTCTTGACTTGCCTGTTGACTTGATTTTGACATTCCATTATATTTACTTCGACATATACATACTAATTACTTATACAAGATATATAAAAATATTCCGGATTTTCCTTATTAGTATATACACATGTCTTGATGGTGCCATGGATCCTAACTTGCCTGTTAACTTGATTTTGACATGGATCACATCTTGCTTGTTACTAGACATGTATATGTATTAATCTTGACATGATTAGTTTATCATATTCCGGATTGATTTGCATGTAATATAACTTGAAATCTTGGGTTATGGGAGAATTAAAGGATGGACAAATATTGTATCGTGAAAGGTTTAGTTTAGCATAGGTTGCGCAACCGAAATAGGGGCCCATCCGCGGGGGTGTCCGGATGGTACTGAGCCATCATCTCTTGTTTAGTCCATGTTGATGGGACGACCGATTACTCAGTAATCGGTATCTGCTTGAGAGCTTAGCAGCATGGCTGGTTCAGCGCCAGCATCTTGGCCGAATCCCGGGTATGCATGGGTACTTTCACGATACGAGTTATTTCTTCACCACTTAATTCAAAATATGAAATAAAATATGATATTAACCTAGACTTGATATGTATTAGCCTCCGTACTTGATATCGATCACATACGATACAGATCTATTTCTTCACCACTTAGTTCAAAACATAAAATAAAATATGATATTAACCTAGACTTGATATGTATTAGTCTCCGTACTTGATATCGATCACATACGATACAGATCTATTTCTTCACCAATTAGTTCACCTTGCACGTGCATATATTTTTTATATAAATTCATATTTTACTTGTTAGTACATATTGCATGCTCTCTACCATACAAGTCTAGTTATTCACCATTAGTCTCCTTACTTGATAGCATGTACATTCTTTCTTGATATCATTACTTGATCATTTAATATTTTCCACACATGTGCATACTTTCATATCCACACTCATATCTAACCTATTTGTTTATATTATACGCTCCGTACTTCTTATTATTTTACTTGTCGGGTTTGACCCTAAACTCCCCTACACGCTCAGGTACTGAAGATGTGAGCGAGAATCCGCCACTGCATGATCCGTACTTTCTAGAGCAGACCGAGCAGCAATAGATTTATAGGCCTCCGCTTTTATATTTTTGGTTTGGTATGTATCACCCTTTTGTGACTTTATTTCTAACTTTTGTATCAGTATTGTACTTATTGCTCCTTATCTTAGACATGTATATCTTCTCTTTTATATGGCAGTAGGCTAACTTCCAAGATCCTGGTTGATGACTAGTATTCAATTCCATTCATTTCTTATTTTGCATATTTATAGGCCTCGTGCACGTCAACTTACACGTGCCCGCCGGTAACGCACTCCGTTTTCGTATCCCTCCGGAAAATGGGGCGTTACAGCACACTCCCTACGATAAGAGTCTATTTCTTCACCATTCAGTTCAAAATATAAACTAAAATAAGATATTAATTTAGACTTGATATGCATGTACATTCTTACTTGATATCATTAATTGATTATTTAATATTTTCCACACATGCGCATACTTTCATATCCACACTCATACCTATTTGTTTATATTACACGCTCCGTACTTTTTATTGTTTTACTTGTCGGGTTTGACCCTAAGCTCCCCCACACGCTCAGATACTAAAGATGTGAGCGAGAATCTGCCATTGCACGATCCGTACTTTCTAGAGCAGGCCAAGCAGCAGTAGATTTATAGGCCTCCGCTTTTGTATTTCTGGTTTGGTATGTATCACCCCTTTAAAACTTTATTTCCAACTTTTGTATCAGTATTGTATTTGTTGCTTCTTATCTTAGACATGTATATCTTCTCTTTTATATGGCAGTAGACTAACTTCCAAGATCCTGGTTGATAACTAGTATTCAGTTCTATTTATTTCTTCTTTTACATAGTTATAGGCCTCGTACACGTCGACTTACACGTGCCCGTCGGTAACGTACTCTGTTTCTGTATCCCTCCGAGAAATGGGACGTTACAGTCATCCACGCCACTGATCCAAATATCATTGGTATCCTCCATTAGTTGTTGACATGATCTCATGATCCAGAATACCTCATTATGTTTT
Organism: Dracaena cambodiana; assembly: GCA_036321105.1. NCBI lineage: Eukaryota > Viridiplantae > Streptophyta > Magnoliopsida > Asparagales > Asparagaceae > Dracaena > Dracaena cambodiana. The sequence continues at coordinate 49,488,001 of JAYEPQ010000002.1, forward strand.
CCTTGGTAGACTTGGTAGTGATAAACGAATCGGAAAAAGGCCATTGTTCTGAAGAAGTTGAGAAAGATCGAGAATAACAGCTAGGCACTCAGATGGAGCGAATACAGAGTCAGACCTCGATGTTGAAAACTGAATTGAGGTAAAGATATTGGGGAATCTCAAGTTCATAATCATTAAAACCAAATTTATTCAGAACACCTTCGGACCGACTCGTTAACCATAAAACTTCCTCAAAGTTTGTGGACTGAACCTCTTTGGTCATATTTTATCATTAACTCATCTCCAACTATAAATTCTAACAATCGTTTGTACAAATCTTCTGCAAATTTATAATTATCATTTCCAACTACTATTTTGTCGATGAATATGATCATGCAAATCATGCAAATATTATGCAAAATACTTGGCTAAGGCACTAGACCAGTCACCTATGGAAAGATGAAGGAGATCTATAGGTTTCCTAGGGTTGCAGCTATCTCGAAAGGACACAAACTTGTAGACCTATTGACCGAACTTCTATATGCAAATTCTGCCACAGGTAAAATAGTATCCTATATAGTCAAATGCTCACCCACTAGACAACCAAGACTTCAACTTACTATCACAGTTTGACTATCAGTATGCGGATGATATGCTGTAGAAAACTTAAGGGCAGTACCTATTTTCTTCCAGAGCTATCCAAATTTGACGTAAATCGATTTTTTGATAGAAACAATCAACTTAGGAAGACATGTAATGGACAACCTTTGCACAAAGCATACGTGCAACACATGCGGCTCTGCAGTTTTGCTACAAAGAATTAAATGTGACATCTTAGACACCTATCCACTACAATCAAGATCAAATCTTGCCTCCTAAGTGTATGAGGGAGTCCTAAAATCCATTATGAGATGCTACCAAGGAACAAAGGATATGATTAAATGTATAAAGTCTTGCGTTCTGCTTCCTACTATTGATAACCTACTATTGATAACCTGACAAACTCAATAATGTGATCTCTCACAACCTCACGCTTGACACTAAGCCAATAAAACATATCCTCTACCAGGATGATAGTCTTATCATGACTAAAGTGTCCAACAATCCTTTCTGCATGTATCTCCCAATCAAGTAATTACACAAAGGTAAATATTGGAAATAATAAATAGGTGCACCGAAATAAGAAATCATTAGCAATGGTGAATCCCTCAATAGTGGTAGTGGATCCTTAGTCAACAAAGTGTAGATATCACTAAAGTCCTGACAAGATGCATACTTCTATATGATACACTCGAAATCAAACACCTTTGCACTCATCTTATGTGAAGTGCAAAGTTTTCTACTTAAAACATCAAGAGCTTTATTATCCACATCAAAAGAGTACTTGAGTATGAAAGTGTACTTCTAAATAAACAAGCCACTTGATGTGTCAATGTTCTACTCTCTTCTCTGAATTGATAAAATTATAGGGCTCGATGGTCCAAGTGAAGAGTAAACACTTTGGATAGCAACTAGTAATACCAATGATACAAATTACAAACTTGGCATTACTGCATAAAATTGCGATCCCAGATAGCATAACACTGTTTCGCCTCATTCAACTTTACGCTACAGAAAAGTGATAAAATAATTCTCTTGGCTTAACACACTACCTATACCTATGCACTTTCAGGAAATCAAGAAGACAAAGGACGGGGCAGTAATCAACTTCTTAATTTTCTTGAATATCATAGTTGCATATCTAATCCAATTGAACTCCCCTTTTTTACGACAATTAGAGCCACAATGATCTACACCTCACCAAATCTCCTATAGAATGTGGCTAGGCTATGTAAACTCCGGACTTCATGGGTCATCTACAAGTAAGCTATTCTCTAATGGCAATAACTTTGTTAAGATCTAGAACTAATCTATCTTTAGATACGATGAATCCTACAAAGTGAACAGTGGATAAAAACACACATTTCTTCAATGGGAAACTTCTTGCGGAGACTCTAAAACCTGTGTCAAATAAGAAAGATGCTCTTTCAGGATTCAATTAAAGACGAGAATGTTATCAAAGTAGACGACAACAAATCAACCTACAAAAGGATTCATATCAAGGTCATGAGTCTCATAAACGCTCTAGGCACATTAGACAAACCAAAGGACATGAACAACCACTCATAAAACTCATCCCTAATCTTAAAGGTAGACTTCCACTTGTCATCCCCACGAATACGGATCTTATAATACCTAGTATGAAAATCTATCTTCGAGAAGATACGAGATTCAGCCATTATATCCAGTAAATCAACTTTAGGAATGGAAAAAATATGCTCAATAATAATCTTATTGATGGCATGACTATCCACGCACATTCTTCAGTTCCCATCCTTAGACATGAGTAATGTAGGAACAACACATGGACTCAAACTCTCTTTAATAAAACCTTTCCACAATAATTCTCTCTCATGTATATAGGTTATTAGATTTATGAGCTAACCAATTAGCTCATATTTGTTTTTCACAAACAAAAGAGAATCCTATATTACTTACTAGGTGATATTTCTAGACCAAAATATCAGGTGATATCTCCCCTTTAAGTAGTCATATTGATCCATTTCGGTCCAAAACAATACAGTATAAAAAGATACATATTGTACCAGTTTGTGGCAGAAATCTGAACATTGTCGAATTTACCAATATATCGGTAGATATTTAAAGCACTAAATCAAGCTTCGAAGCAGACCCAACTTCATTCTTCCATCGTGGAAAACGAGGTGGGCAATTAGCGCATTGCTGGCTAGTGAGCTTTGACAAGATCAAGCAGTATCGACGACAGTTGGCTAATCATTGTTATCACAATGTCTGCAAGGCCAATAGGTGGCCCCGACAAATGGAGAATAGGTAGAGGAGACGATGACTTTTAGAGCAGGTCAAAAACGGGGGGTCAGCAATGGCACGGGGAACTTCAGGCAGCAGTGATTGAAACGGAGGGCAACATCGACGGTAGCGGTGGCCAATGCGGAGTTACGACTGTTGGGAACTTCAAATGGGAATCGGTAGTAGAGCAATTGAATGAGAACTTGATGCTAGTGGTGGAATCGGGTTGTCGAATTGATAACCTAGACAAAGACATTTTTCTGTTTCTTAGATAAATTCTCGTTTTTTCTCTTTTATTTTTTTGCCTTTAACTGAAAGTCAAAAGAGAAGGAGATAAAAGAAAAAAGGATTGAAGATGGAGAAAGGTCTAGGATTTGTTGCAGAGAAAAATTAATAGTTTAATTCTAATACCAATTTGACGCGGCACATAAGTGAATTAGAGTTTGATAATGAAGAAATAATGGTTTAATGGTGGAAATTAGGAGTTTAGAGGAGAACAAAAGGGTTCAGGCCTCACAGTTTAATGGTGGAAATTAGGAGTTTAGAGAAGAACAAAAGGGTTCAAGCCTCAGTACTTAAGAGAATCCATGTCGACTCTCCACAAATCTACAAAGAAAATTTTCAAAGAAAATATAAACATGCTAGGGTTTTTCAAAAGTTAATATTATACCATACTTATTTATATAAAACTACGTGCATAAGATGTACAAATAAACCAAAATCTAATAATTAAAAAGATCATAATCTAATCTACTTAAATCTCTAATCAAATCCAATTATATCTCTAATCAAATTCTATCTTGGCCTTTAATTGTCTCCATCAATAGCCCTCCCTTCAAAAACACAAAATAAAACCTTCGAACCAAGATGACCATAAAATAAGATTCTTCTCTAGATCAGCCACATGCCAACAAGCTTTTATAGTCCTTGCTACATATCAAGCATCTTGGTTTGAATAGAATCAATTCCAAATGTCCTATCAGTTACGATTGGTAGACACGAACACAAGGGTCGTGCTCCGACACAGACACATGATGCTGGAAATAGCAATTGTCCAAAACGTGAACACACAGATACCCTTATATATATGGGACTAGCAAGAATGGACACGGACACAGATTTGGAAACGGATATAGATGCGAACACGGGTTATAGCATATAAGAAAAATAAGGACATACATACGGAAAGGGCATGAAAAAAAAAAATATAAATATGAGTATATATTTTCTATTATTGACATAATAACTTTACTAATAATTGAAAACAAAAGCATTGACAATGTATAGATTTGTGTATATTCATTTCTTTATAAAGAACAAGCATCACCATCAACTATGCATCTTTCTTCCTCCCCATCTATATGCAAATAGATAAAAAGAAAAGTAGTGATGATAGCAAGTTATGGATCAGCATAGAGTGTGAACATAAAAACTATTTCTTCAGCTACAGAAACTGAATAAGACTCATGTCCATGAAAAAACATTTAATTATAACTTCATAAAACTAACTAAATATAGATAGATTTTACCAATTTAGCAATATTTATTTTTAATTTTCTCAGACTATTTCACTCTATTTTCCAGACACATCTACAAGAAGAAAGGACACAACAATAACATAGTATTCATTCCATTATTTATTGGACACACCAAGTGGTGTATCCGGCAAGGTTTTTAGCATGTTTGTGGTGTGTTTGCATCAAAACATGTCGACACGAACATATCTTCAGCAAACGTGTCTTACTTTAAATAATGCAACATCTCTAGTAAACTACATGAGCTAGTGATTAAAAAAAATAATAAACCCCTTATTCTTGTTTAATTTTTTTCCATCATGATCTTCATCTTCTTAGCTTCTTTAGGATCAAATATTATAGATTTTATTTGCCCTCTCATCAAATAGACATAGTATGTTGTATCCACCAAAAACAGTTAATTTTATGGACTTAATGAAAACAAAATAAAAACTAAAATCCACGACATTGGGTATGAGAAAACTTTAGGAGGTTGAGATCATAATCCAAAAAAAAAAAATTTGCAATAAAATATATGAGAGTAAAAACGGAATGCAGCGTAAATAACTTACATGAGCTGTCAGCTAATTTCAATTATTTTCTATATATATTCTGTCAAAGTACATGACATTTGATTCCTAAATATCCACATGATTACGCATCATCCATAGAAGGAACAAATTTGAATAATCTACTAACTAATTAGTCTTGGTCAAAGGAGACGCAACAAACTCAATCTTATATATAACTTTCATGTTTGAATTTTGTTGAACATTTGTAAGTGTTGACCACAGAAAGCCACACATCAGGTGTCCAAGTGCGCCAAAAACAACAATTTCATTCGAAGAAGTGTCCTATATAACATATCTTATCAGAATTCACACCTATACTCATCTATGAAGTACATATACTTCAAAATGAGTATCGTATATTTATCGGAAACATATAGGTCATTGTTGCTTGCATAGCAGTAGCCAATAGTATTAGACACACCAAAATCTTGTTAGATTTTAAGAATCCAAAGATTTGCACATTGAAGCCATGTTCGCTTTCAAAAACTCATATCAATTGAGTGTCGGATTCACGTCCGCTTTCAAAGTATCACTAAGATCTCATGTTCAAGACTTTTAGAGTCATATATTGCCTAAAATGACATAAAAACTTCTAATATAAAAAAATACTAAGTTAATTAGCTCAAATGTCTTACAAAGGTAGAGCCTTCAAATATTTTATTCAAGGTACTAACTCATTGAATTAAATTTTAATTTTTTTTCCCTTAAAAGTTACATGAATAGAATCAATGTTTTAAAACAATTACATTTTTTTTGCTTCTACTTCGAAGAAAACATGTTTTAACCATTTCGAGTTTTGACGCTATTATATATATCATATGCATAAATACATGCATATTTATGTCCACCATGTCTCCTTGTCCAACCTTTTTAGGGTTTGTTGTGTCCAAGGATACATGTTAGGGTGCACGACAAAAAGAACCATAATACAATGGTGTACATGAAGAGTAATTCAGACAAGTGCATTAGCAACAATAAACACATTCCTTTTTTGGGTTATTGGTATAGATTGAAGTCAAAATTTCGCTCCACATGCTCTGCGATTTAGTAAATGTACTCTGATCTAGGAGCAATACCAAAGTGTTTGAAAGAAGGGTTGCCCTGAATTAGCCTTGCCTCTGGGCTAAATCAGCCTATGTTAGATGGAGCTATCGTTCCCCTGCAAGAGTCAAATATGAGACGTCATACACCTTTAAAAAAGAGATTCTTTTGAGTCTCTTGTACTCATTAGGCCTAACATTAAATGGACAGGTATTTACCTCCTCAATTAACAATTCATTTGTGGACTCTATTTGTCACCTGAATTTTCGTACTTGAAACAAACTGAACAAAATATTTGTTAGGCTATTTTCTATTGTTCCCTCGAATCATGGAGTAAGATATTGATTTCACAATAAGATCAATTATGCTCATTGCATAATGGGCTCGTTAAAGCATTGGCACACATGTCAACGAGGTACCCTATTTAACTGAGCTATAGCCCTTGTCATAGGTATCTTAATATATTGAAAATTGTGATGTATAATAAATAATATATAGGACCCCATATTATAGCTCTCTAATCCGTTTCCTCTCGGCGGATTGGTATTGCTTATAAATAATATTCCACATATAAGCCCGAAGATGATGGGTCCTTTTTTTAATGATAAACAACCTGCTTAACTGAGTGGTTAGAGTATTGTTGTCATATGACATGAGTTACTAGTTCAAATTTAATAGTAGGTAAAGCTTGTTACACACCAAAAACCATGATATCTAATAAGTTTCTCTACCTATCTCTTTTCATTGCATCGTCTAGATTTCATTGTGTTCAATCAAAATATCATTTAAATTGTGATGTATAATAAAGAACTTCGTTTATTATGTTATTAAGTCACAGCCTCTACTCGTGGCCTAACTCGTATGAGAGATAGAATAGCCTCAATTACTTGTCTTTTAAACTAAGCCCTACTCAAGTTAGCTTCAACTATTTAACGAGCTTGTTGAGCTTCTTGAGAATCAATGTCAGTACTCATCTCTACATCATTTCCTAAAATAGTGATCTCATTATTACTTATTCTAGCGAAACCACCTATCAGAGCCACCATTAATCATTGGCCGTTTCGACGTATTCTCAAAAGACACATAACCACAGTTGTGGCAATCGTGGTGTAGATCAGTAATATGCCAATTTGGCCACTATAATATAAGATTCACATAATGATTGTTTCAGTACCTATGGGCCAGTTTCCACTACATAGCACGGGGTACAATATACATTTGTCATTTTTGTGCACGTTAGTAGTTCCTCTACCAGATAGATGAACCGGTTCACTATTTGATCCAGAGATAAAGGCTGTTGGTTGAAATACTGGTTGTTGTTCGTGCCTTCAACCATATCCACATTAACATTACAGAGAACAGTTTTGTGAAGTAATGAACCAACCTTCTTCATTCTCGTTATAGGTTCTTTAATATGAGTGAACAAATAAATGAGGTTACCTTGGCCAAAACAAATTTGGTTCCATAGGCTGACTTGCTGTAAAAATCCCAGTGCGTTTGGTTACCAGTATGGTACATGCTCCTCCATGACTAACAGGGTAGCTCAATCAACACAATCCCATTTACATTATCAGACAATGACAATAATATACTAATGCTCTTAAGATTCTTCCTCTTTTCCATCTTCTTCAAATTACTATACTTGGCATGACTCTTATGATGACCATAATTCAAGGTTTCAACTATCAACTGATGTATCGCAAATATTTGATTTTGAGCTATCTGAAATGATATAGGCCAAATAAAATCATCAGGATATTTGCTGATAATTCTGATATCAGCATGAGATGTACAATATTGTCAATTATATGGTATGATAAACCATCTACTGGTGTAAAGATTGATAATCATTTTGACTCCTGAGGTTCTACACAATTACACCTTTCCGCAATGGCTTTTCCTGGACTTCCAATGTTCACCAGTAGATTTTGTTATTTCCTGAATCCTTCTTAGATCAATAATTCCTACCACCTTCGCTGAAAATTCTTCCACTAGGGCCCTTGGCTTGACCATCAGGATGTACCTGAGACCTTCACTTGTAACTTACATGATAGTAGTGCAGACTTGAAGTGTCCTCGAGATCATTTTCAAATGGTAGGGGGGAAGGGCACAACATGACAAGGGGTTGAACTTCTAAATCAAAAATTTAGAATATTTACCAAATGATACAATATTATCTTAAGAATTTGCTAGTTTATCTCAACTTTTTGCTCAAAATTAGAACAAGAGCAACACCGACAGTATTGCTAACGAAACCCACTATTTTTACAACAGTATTGTTAATGAAATGCAGTAGTTTTTTTTCACCTGCTTATGTTTTTCATTTTAGGCTAGTACAGCTCATTTAAATTTGCAAGATACTATAAATAAGTCTTTAACTACTAACCAGAATAGTTCCTCTGACTGTCCGAGCTTGAGCCTCTCGTGCACTGTTGCATGCAAAGCATGTCTTCCCATCACATAATATAGCTGAGTCTTGTGGTCTGTGACATGATTGTGGTGGTTCAATAGATTGAGAAGTTTCACCTAGAATTTCCGCAGAAAGAGTCAGTCAAGGATATTCACCAGTATGAACATAACAACAATCATTCTACAGCATAATGAGTTGTTTGGTTTGTAAGGTCTATCAAAACAACTTTGGTTTGAAAGGTCTATCAAAACAAGCTCAACAAGTGGGGCTTTTATGAGACAATACTTGATTTTTTTTTTTTTTTTTTTTTTTTTTTTTTTTATAAAACCTGAATTCTAAATAGTAAAAATAAACTATATGACACAGTAGCATTTTTCCATATTGTATGAAATTAACTTTTAACATGAAAAATAACTGGCTGCACTTGCCTGCAGTCCATATTGCAAGGAGGTAGGGACACGGGTCGCCTGGTACCCTTTGGTCCATCTGTAAAAGTCGCAAAGAAATTATACAAGACGTTATTATTATCCCATAACATTCGTAAGACAAACGACTGATGTACACTTGCAAAAACGGCTTACCCCTTTCAGGAGAGGGTGTAAATCCGGAAGTTCGTAGCTGCAAACAGGGATGAGATATAATTAGCTCTGAAAAATATAGTATCTACCACTTGATTAATGCAGTTCATACTAGGTATCCAGTATTGATATTTCTTTCCACCTTTGTGAAGAACTACTTTTAATTTCAAAACTTCTGTATATCATAAGGAATTTATAATGCATGGGAACATGGATACATACACTTGATGCTCTGTCCGAAGGCGGTTCACATTCTTCAGCTTGGGCATGGGAAGGGAAGCAGTATCTGCAGATGTTGTAACTAAAGCATTTGATATAACTCCATCTTGCATCTCTACTTGGTTTTCTAGCATATAGTTCTCTAAGTTCTTTACGAACTCTTCAGAATTGAGCTTTATAGTAGGAATTTCTTCAGGTTCTTCATAAAAAGCATCTTCTATATCTCTCTCTAAAGTTTGAGTGCATTCCTGTCCTGGAGTAGCTGACTCTTTGATGATGGGCTCGCAGTCATTACTGATACTTCCATTTGCAAGTTGCCTACCCTCGAGTTGGGAGAGGGATATCGACATGATGTCTCGACTTCTTTCCTTCTCAAAGGTGGATGAAGTTCTTGAGGATACTAATCTGCTCTCTTCCGGTGCTGGAAGTGAAAGCCGAGCGCTGAAGTTAAGAATGTGACCATTATTTATTCTTTCTTGCATGATATATGGCATTAATACAATGTGCAAAATTTTCTCTTCATATGATATGAATTAAAACAATGCATTAGTTTCAACTTTGATATGCAAGGTGCAACTTAGGTGTGTATAAACTTCTCTTTACAAACTGCAAAACTAATCATGGATTGATACATAGCATGTTTTTTTGCTTGTGCTAGAGACTGAAGTAGAAATGCAATATACAACATAATTCAGGATAATCAAAGTTAGGGTTAGGATTAGAGATTAATTGGAAAATTAGATGGATGGATAATTTTCCATCTCATATACTTCTATTAATACATATAAACTTTTACACATAAATTCTCTTTATAATTTCTTATTACGAAACACTACCTCAAATTGGAGGGTAGATATCGCACATGCTCAGCTTGTTTCAAATGAACTGTATTCGAAATCTTCCAAGTGATTTAACCAAAAAAAAGGTAAATTGATTGACAAAAGGCATGCTTTGGCTCAATAATACCATCACCAAACTTTCTCCATACCACATGACAATTTACTTCAACGTACTTCGTCCTCTTACTGAACACAAGATTTTGTACAATTTAAATAATTAACCGATTATCACAATATATCCACATTGGTGTCTTGGGTTTTGCAAGGCACAAAACCCATCTAAATCAAAGTATCTTGTATCTATATAAGCTCACATATAAGATCAGCATAGCCCTATAATCTAATTCTCTATGATTTGATTCTGCACATAATCTAGAACATGTTGCTTTTTACTCTTACACAAAATAAGATTTCCACCAACAAAAACACAATATCCTATAGTAAACCTCTTGTCAATTGGACAACCTACACAATCCACATATGAGAAAACAGTTATACAGTTATGACTGCAATCTGAATAAGAAAGTCCACTTCCAAAATCACTCTTTCAGATATATTAATATCTTGACCACACCACATCATCCTAATGACTGGTTCGAGGGGCTAACAAGAACTTACTCACAATATTAACTAGCATATGTAATATTTGGTGGAGTCATTGTCAAATAGTTTAGCTTTCAACCTTATCTTCTACATATCCTTTGGTCCTCCAAGAGCTCCCAGATCAGGCAACAACTTCAAGTTTGAATATATTGGCATTTCTGCAGTTTTACACCTGAACATACTTGCTTTTGACAACATATATTTCCGTTGAGAAGGCAAGGTCCCTTCTTAGATTAGCAACATTCCTCTCCAAAAATACCATAATGGCCCCATATCATTGGTCTGGAACTTCAACAGTATATGTGACTTCAAATCACCTATCCCTCTGACATCATCTCCTGTAATCCTATCATCCACATAAATAACTACAAGAATACGACTTCCCTTATGGATGCAAGAGAAAACTGAGTAATTCTTCTCAAAGCAAACTCCTGAATAAAGGAACCAAACCTCTTAAGACTGTAGGAGACCGCCATAAAATGATTATCGCAAATGACAAACTTTGCCATACTCTCCTTGAGTAATAAAACTAAGTAGTTGCTCCATAACAAACTTCCTCATCAAGAATGTCATCGAGAAATTCATTTTTAAACATTTAACTAGTGTACGGTCAAGTGGTTTATAGCAGTAAGTGAAATAAGCAACCAAGCTAAAGTCATTTTTGTTATTAGTGAGAACGCGCCCAAATAATCAGCACCATATGTTTAGTAGTATACCATGCCACCAATTGAGCACTGATGCGTTTAGTTTGACAATATATTCCCATCGACATCCAACTGTCTTCTTCCTATGTATCGTTATTCTCTAAGGCATGTATCTCATCATTCATCTTACATCACTGGTTAGTAGCCTATATTTGACACAATGTTGAAAATAATGCGTTACGGAATGCGTTATAACGTGTTACAGAACGCGTTAAACGCGTTTCGTAACGGAGCGCAGACCCGGCGCTCTGTAGTAGTAAAAAACACAGATTTGCGTAACGGTGCGTTATTTGAAATAACGTGCGTTACATAACGTAACGTTATAATGCAAAATAACGCACGTTATTTCCTAGGGCTATTTTGGGTATAATTACTCGTAACCTAACCCTAAAATTCTCCCCCTTTCCTTTCGTGACTGAACCTCGCTCATTTCTCTGCTTCCCTCCCCCGAAAAATCGCTCGTTCCTCCGATCGCCATCTCTCTCCATCGCCGATCATCTCCATCCTCGCCCCTCTCCATCGTCGATCATCTCCATCCTCGCCCGATTCCGACCCTCTCCATCGCCGGCCATCTCCATCCTCGCCCGATTCCGACCCTCTCCATCGCCGGCCATCTCCATCCTCGCCAGCCATCTCCATCCTCGTCGATTCCAATCCTATCCATCGCCGACCTTAACCGATTCCAGTCCAAAACCGACCCTCTCCATCGTCGACTCTCTCCATCTCCATCGCCGACTCCGTTACCAACCCTCTCCATTACCGACCCTCTCCATCGCTAACTCCGGCGAGTAATTCCGGCGAACTTCGACAGGTAAAGATTTAAACCTAATTTTTTTTTCTGTTCATTGTAATGCTTACTTGATGTTGTTAGGAACTTAGGAATTCAAAGTTTTAATTTTTTTTATTAATACATTAAATCCTAATTTTTTTTCCATTGGCTAAAATTTTTTAACTATTCGTTTGGGATTTTGGGATTCAATTAAGTTTCTGTTATTTCGGGATTTTGGGATTCAATTAAGTTTCTGTTAGTTCGGAATTTTGGGATTCAATTAAGTTTCTGTTATTTTGGGATTCAATTAAATTTCTGTTATTTCAGGATTTTGGGATTCAATTAAGTTTCTGTTATTTTGGGATTTTGATGAAATATGATGTGCATGCAGTTATAATTCTTCTTCTTGATGTTAATTTGATTACTTTAGGTGTTAATTCTTTTTTGTGTTAATTTGAACTGTATGCTAAGTAATGAAATGAAATATGAACTGTATGCTAATTCTTCTTGGTGTTAATTTGAACTGTAAGCTAAGTAATGAAATATGATGTGCATACAATAATTGAAAAGAACAGCATGCTAAGATGAACAATATACAGTAATGAAATGAAAATATGAACAACATAGTGTTAATTCTTCTCTTTGTGTTGTCTTTTCCCATGGACTTTAGGTAAATATTATTTGATTAAAAAGTTAAATAGGATAATATCGGTGAAGTGGCTAGATTTCTCTTTGTGTTGTCTTTTTCCATGCACTGTTGCAAAATATAAAACAGTACATTCATGATACTGTTGAAATTGAAATAGAAGTCATAAAAATAATTAGATATATCTTTTTTTGTTATTGTTGAAACTGAAAGTTTTTTTTATGACTCATGATTTCTAAAAAATCAAAGAATCATGTCTAAACATATGGATTCGGCAAGAGAACGGGGGATTCATAAAGATGGTGAACCAAGCAATTATTTTTATTACAAATTTTGCAATCACCACATCACTGCTGGAATTACAAGATTGAAACATCATTTGGCTGGTACAAGAAATGGTATTAAAGTTTGTGAGCGAGTTCCAGCAAAATATGAAGAAAGTATGTCAAGAGATGCTACAGGTTACAGAGATAGAGAAAAAGAAGAAGTTAGCATTGACCCGTGAAATTGGGAGAATGGGTGAACCACAGGCTGAGGTGTTAGCCAAGAACTTGAAAGTGCCGCAGGAAGCAACTCCCAGCCTTGGACTTTAGGTGCAATAGACAAATTTATTAATGTAGAAGCCTGTCAATCAAAACTTGAAACTTCTTTAAAGGAGGCAAGAGAGGATTGCTTGGCAGATGCATATTTGCTAATGGATTATCATTTAATATATTGAATAGTCCATATTGGAAGGAAATGATAAAAACATTTAGTAACTTCAGATTTGGTTTGAAACAACCGTCCTCTTATGAAATAAGGACACGAGTTCTTAAAACCGAAGTTGAGGATATTGATAAAATTAAGGAGAAACACGTATTGGCTTGGGAGAAATACGGATGTACAGTGATGTCAGATAGATGGTCTGATAGGAAGAGCAGAAGCTTAAGTAATTTTCTTGTAAATTCACCGGGGGGCAGTTTCTTTTATAAGTCCATTGACGCATCAGATCAGTTCAAGACTGGAACTTATTTGTGGGAGTGTATTGATAAGCTGGTTAAGAAGATTGGAGAAAAGAATGTTGTTCAAATGATTACTGACAACCATGCCTCTTATGTGAATGCTAGTACAAAACTTATGGAATCAAGAAAATGTTTATATTGGACTCCTTGTGCAGCTTATTGTATTGATTTGATGCTTGAAGATATAGGCAAGATGAAAATTTACAAGGAGATACTTGACACGGCAAAAGATATAATACAATTTATTTACAATTATTGTTGGGTTCTCAGTTTGATGCGGACATATACAGGGGAAAGAACTTCTAAGACCTGTCATCACTCGATTTGCTACCTCATTCTCAACTTTGCAAAGGTTGTATAAATTAAGGCAACCTATAAGAAAAATGTTTGCATCTGATGAATTTACTAAGAGTGTCTATGCCAAAAAACCGAATGCAATTAAGGCCAAGAAAGCAGTGTTGTCTAGCCGAAACTTCTGGGGTCGTATTCTGTTTTGGTTCAGCACCACTCTTCCACTTGTCTATGTATTACGAGAGGTAGATTCGGATGTTAGGCCTTCTATGCCTTTTCTTTATGAAATGCTTGATATCTGCAAAGAGAAAATTGCTGATGTTTGTGATGGCAATAAGAGGAAGTACATGCTTTATTGGAATATGATAGATAAGAGATGGACAGATATGTTACATAGGCCTCTCCATGCAGCAGCATATTTTCTTAATCCAAGATATTTCTATAGCAATACCTTTTCCAATATTCTAGAGGTGAGCAGAGGCCTTCATGAATATATGCAATGTATGATACCTGATCTTAATGAGTATGCACAAGATAATGTCGAGTTGGATTACTATAAATAGAAACTTGGAGAGTTTGGATTCCCACTAGCTCAAATGACTATGAATGTCCGTAGTCCAGGTATAATTTTATTTATTTCTATGATTCAATATTTAGCTATATCATTAATTTTTAAATTTTTTAACTCCAAAATTATTTTAGCTCTTGGTGGGAAAGATTTGGAAAAAATGTTCCTACACTTCAAAAGTTTGCAATTCGAATTCTCTCTCTTACTACTAGTGTTTTTTGATGTGAATGCAATTGGAGCACTTTTGAGTAAGTATGAAAATTTAAAACTAAAAAATTTATGATTGATGTTTTATTTCATTGACATTTTTTTGAATTTACTTATACAAATTTACATTTCATAAATTTACTGAAGGTTCATTCAAAAAAAAGATGTCGCTTGGAGCAAGATCGTCTACACTCTTGTTTATGTCATGTATAATATTAAATTTAGAGAGAGGATCTATATGGAGAAAACGAATGAATTTGGATCCAATTCTTATATATGAAGCGACTCCTGATGATGAATGGCTTGTAGAGAGTGAAAAACCGTGTCTTGCCAATGATCTTGGATTGTTTGATGACTGAAATAAGAATATTGTTGATACAGGAACAAGGGATTTTCTAGATGTCACCGCGATTAATAACAATCAAAATGTTATAGCCTCTACAGAAAAGGCTGACAAGGAAGATGAGAATGAAACTATAAGAAAAAAACGGAGGGTCAATACTTCATGTAAGTAATTAAAATTTGGGTTTTTAATTCTTGATTAAGTGTCTAACCTGTGGCTTTAAGTATCATATAACCTTATTAATTTGTGAATTTATTTTGTAGCATCTTCTTTGGACAAAAGAAAATCAATTGATGATGTGGTGGATGAGATGATATCGATCCTGGAGATGCTAATTATATTTTGGACGAGAATGATCTAGTTGTAGTAGAGTAGAAGATGGCATGAGGACTTAATTTGTATATATTGGAGGAGAATGTTTTGTATAACTTAAATACTTAATTTGTAATTTTGTATGTTATGAAGTTATTGATATATTAACTATTAAGACTTGAGAGTTTTAAGACTTTTATGTATTGTGATGTGAACTATGAATTTTAAACATAGTTTAAAAAATTGTTGTATATTTGCTACAAATTTTAAAAATTTTCTGTCTTTAAATTGATTTTACAGTATTTTATATGATTTTTTGGATTTATTTACTTATTTATGATCATTATTAAATATATTTTGATATTTATTTTAATTAAATAAATTGTAAATTGTGTAACCTACATTATGCGTTACGTTATTTGTTACTTAACATAACAAAAAAAAATGTTACGTTAACATTATCGTTATTTTAAACATTGATTTGACATGGCACCTGAAACATAATTACTTCATCCGACTAGTTCCCAGTTCGAGTCCCACGCGGTTGTTCAATCCATTGTAGGTCAAGCCAAAGAAGTTCCTAGACTTTGGGAATAGAATGTGAATCAACAAAGGAAAGAAAAAAGCACAGTAAAATGTGGAAAGAATGGGCATAAGACAAGAAGTTATGCCAGAGATCTAAAGTGCCAACTTCAATTTCGTTTATGATAAGCAATAGGAACATCCAGATAAAAGTGAGAACCAATATCAACATTAGGAGAAGAAATATCAACATTCCCACCTGATATCATGTCAGTGATCAAAAATACAAGGACAACTAGCATATCGACAGTGGATTTGATACATCTTGTATACACCTGTCCATATTTATAATGCATATAGAAGAAGACGACAAGTTTTCTAAAAAGAACATAAAATTGTCTTCTGGCTCTAATGATATCCTCTTGGATAATGCTTTCTCAATGTATGTTGTGGACTCAGAAAAGGTAATATTAGCAGAGATCACAAACTTATGCAAACTAGAATAGTAATATTTGTCCTTTTTGACCTCTACAATACCAAAAAATACATATTTAAAAGATGTAGGATCTAGTTTGAATCGATTTTTACAAGGATAATAAACAAAACATACACAACCAAACATTTGAGAAGGTAAGAAAACAGGTCATATTTGGAGAAACGAAAAGAATATGGTAACTGACCATCAAGAACTGGAGAATGCATGTGGTTAATCAATAGCAAGTTAAAAGAATTGTATCCCTCCAGAAGTGTCGAGGAACATTCATATCAATTAATAAAGTTCATTCATCTCAACTAAGTAATGATTATTACTTTAATTCTCATTTTGTTGCAGAGTGTAAAACAATAGGTTTTGTAAATAATTCTAGTATTGGACATGAAATGCATAAAAAATGAACTAAAAATTCTTCCGCATTCAGGCCCAAAGTATAAATAGAAACACCAAACTGATTTTTAATTTAATTACAAGAAGTTTGAAAAATAGCAAACCTTAGACAATTTTTTATTCAATATAACTATGTTATATGAGAAAAGTCATCCACGAAGATAATAAAATACTTAAAACCAAGTGTTGAATAACGTACAAGGCCACCAAATATCAAAGTGAACAAGTTTAAATGGGGAATCTACCTTCTTATTGCTCTCAATAGATAAGGACAAGATGCCGTTTATCCATTTGACATGACACATTTATGGGATGACACTCGACTGAACTCTAAAACTAATTTCTTTAAAACATGTACAATGAGATGATCCTACCGACGATGTACATCTCACAAAGCAGTAGAGTTGACACATGCAATCAAATTGGCACCAGTCTCCTCAATATTCACTTCTTGTGCCAATCGTCCTTCACATCCCAATCTCTTGAAATACACAATGACCAAAGAAAGAACTTCAATAAACAACTCAAGAATCATGTAAGCTTCCTGATAGATAATATATTAAATACAAACTTGGGAATGTAAAAGACGATTGACAATAGTAAAGAAACAGTAATCTAAGTAGTGCCAATTGTCGACACAAGAGAATACCATTTGCTAAATTATTGTAGAGAGCAATAAAGACAGAAACAACTCATGTAGATTATCTTTATTTTCCATTAAATGCATAGATACACCAGTGTCAATAATCCAGATATTAAGAGCTCAAGAAGTAAAACACTTTGTAGAGTTAACAGATTGTGCCAAGGTAACAATGGATGAAAATTGTGTGATTTGTGTAGCTTGAAATTTCATAAAGATCTTGTATTTTCCAAACTCTTCATCAGATATAAGTACATGTCTGAACCTAAAGGAACATGTTCCTCTAATGCATGGGCCACAATGGCAAACTGAACAACTTAGGAGCTCTTGCCCTATATACAATTTTGGACACTTATTTCTCATGTCTGACCTCCTCGAAGCTATATAAGTCTTCTTATCGTACCAATTCTCTATTCCTCCATTTCCTCTATGACCAAAATCCTTTCTTCTTCGACCAATACAGTCGTCTCGACCAAACACTCATCTACCACTAAAAAACAATCTTACCCAAAATCCCTAGTGTTACCACTGAACAACCTCTGTAGCCAACATCTCTGCTACCACCAAACCAACCTCCTCCCCGCCACCACCAGGACCTATAAATTGCTCAGCTGAACGGCAAGAGCTGACCATTTATGTAGCTTGTTCCTAGTAAGGTTTTGGGATTCCTTGTGGAAGTTGTTGGGTGGAAATTGATGTCTCTCGTAGAGAATCAATGATAGAACTATCAATCACCTATGGACATGCAGGAGTGTACCATAATGGCAAACTCTTTAGGAAAGTGAATGCTGCTATCTGGTTCCATTGCTCCTGCATCTTCTTCACATTATGTGAGATGAAAAATAACAACTCCTAATAAAACCTATTGAAGTCTACAAAATGTTGAGATAAGATTTTGTTATTCTTTTCGCTCTGGAACATCTGTCCAATAACATCAAAACCTCTAGTAATATTATTCTTCCCTAAATACAATTCAAAATAGTTCTACTATCGACGTATGCATCAGAATGGCTTGTATCTTCTACTCCATAATGTTCAAACAACTGACCAAAAGAGCAACATCCTCTATCTTCCACTCATTCATCTTAAAACTAGGAGGATCCGTGTACAAATTTCTCTCCTTTCCATGGCCAATTAATTTAATTTCAACAATCTTTCTCCACTGTAAATAGTTATCTCCACTATAGATAGTAATCACCTTTGATTACGCTGTACCCATCGAATTTGCCATACTAACAAAGCACCAAAACACTAACCACCCACTATAACTAAATTTGGATCCTCCCAACGCAAAACATAGCTCTCTAAACACAACATACTACTGTAATCAAACTACATATCAAACCCTCCATAAAACAATACCAATAAGACAATGAAAATGAAAACTGCTTTGAATGAGGAAATGAGTGCTTTAATAAAAATCGTACATGGGAGATTGTTGATCATCCAAAAGACAAGAAACTTGTAGGATGTAAGTGGGTATATACAATCAAGTTTAAACCGGATGGGCCTTTGGAAAGGTACAAGGCTAGATTAGTAACCAAGGGGTACACTCAAACGCAAGGAGTAGATTATCAAGAGACTTTTGCTCCGATAGCTAAAATAAACACAGTCCGTATTCTTCTATCTTTGACTGCCAATTTCAATTGGTGTTTGCAACAATTTGATGTTAAAAATGTTTTTTTACATGGTGATCTTGAAGAAGAGGTATATATGGGACCCACACCAGATTTCGAGAAATATTTCAAAAATAATCAAGTGTGCAGAATAAGAAAAGCACTTTCCAGGCTTGAGCAATCAACACGGGCTTGGTTTGGAAAATTTACTTGAGTAATGCTTGGTATTGGCTACAAGCAAAATGAGGGGGATCATACTCTTTTCTTCAAACACTTGGCTGTAGGAGAACTCAGAGTCTGATTGTGTATGTCGATGATATCATTGTGATAGGTGATGATGATGAGGAAATTCCAAAGCATAAGGCTAAACTTGCAAAAGAATTTGAGATTAAAGAGATTGGGAAGCTCAAATAATTTTAGGGATTGAAGTGGTTTAGTCTAAAGAAGGTATCTTTGTTTCCTAACAAAAGCACATCCTTGATCTCCTACGAGAAACGGAATGATGGGATGCAAGCCCATTGATACGCAAATTGAACAAAATCATCAGTTGAGTGAAGCACGAGACAATGAAGCTGTTGATAGAGGAAGGTATCGGAAGTTTGTGGGAAAACTAATCTCCCCCTCACACACGTCCAATATTGCATATGTTGTGAGTGTGATAAGTCAATTCATACATGACCTCAAGAACGCTCATCTACAAGCTATGTATAGAGTGATCCAATACCTGAAAGCTACTTCCTAGAGGAATAATGTTTAGAAAAGGAACAAAAATAATAGTAGAAGCCTACACAGATGCAAAATATGCTAGCTCACTCACAGATAGATGCTCAATGACAAGTTATTGTACTTTATTTAGAGGAAACTTAGTGACCTGGAAGAGCAAGAAATACACAGTAGTGTCTTATGGATAAAGAAAATCTTAGAAGATCTGCAGGTTAAATGGCATAGACCTATGAAGTTGTATTGTGATAACCAGTCTGCTAGAAGCATCGGCTACAATCCGGTTCAACATGATAGAACAAAACATGTTGAGGAGGATCAACATTTCATCAAGGAAAATATTGAAAGTGAATTGATCTGCACTCCTTATATTCCTACGAATAGACAGATGACAGACATGCTCACAAAAGAATTGGACAGCTCAATTTTTTGAGATTTTACTAGCAAAGCTGGAAATGAAAAAACATTTATTCTCCAGCTTGAGTGGGAGTGTTGGATAGTCTTGGATTTTTTTTTACTTTCTAGAAGATTTTATATGACTATAAATAGCTAAATTATATCTCGGATTCTTTGACTTTATAGAAGATTGTATATGGCTATAAATAGCTAATTACTTTAGACTGATTTATTTTGACTTTCTAATTTAGGCTAATTGTAATATTCCTAATTTATTTAGTCAATGACTAATTATTAGAAATTACTTGTTTCCTAAAATAGGACAATGACCTTATATTATATTAATGTATTCAGTTTATGATCAATATGAAGAAGATTTTCAGTTTTTTGTTCAGATCACATTCTCTGTCAGTATATGAATCCTATACTAATGCTATCAACTATTCAAAGCGGGATGCATGGGATGTATGAACTTCTTATCCTAGTTATATATATACATATATATAGATATATATATACATATATATAGATATATATATATATATATATATATATATATATATATATATATATTGAAAAAAGATTCTGCATATATGAAATAAGGTGATGCATGCAGTTCATGTTTACTGTATATAACACTGGATGAATCTATAATACTTTGGATATATACCTAGCAAAAGCACTTGCAAAGTGTTTGCATTCTCCTCTCATTGGACATGCATTACAATTAGGCTTGGTTTTTGTGCAAAAGACCTGCATGAAACCCAGATATGTGAATTAATAATCTGAAGATTTACAGGCCTTTTTGCCAGCCATTAGGAAGCCTATGATCACACCTTGCCAAAAGTAATCATTTGATAATGCAACTCATACCTGCACAAAAGAGCAAATGTTTTGGAATGAAGTGGTTCAGTAATATGGAATTAGCCAAGTAGAGGGAAACTGGAGGTTCACTGTATAAACTGGTGTCTTGCAAACTCGAATCATTCAAAAACTCGTAAAATTTCTCAAAAGTGGGTTTCTAGCACTTACAACGTTTGTTGATCAAGAGTGCATAGCCGAGGCCATAAGTATTTCTGGACATGCTCAATCATAGGGTACCTTTCAAATAAGGAAATATTTGAGTTGAGTACTATCCAAGATTTATTACCTATTAAAAATTTGTTACGAACATAAAGAAGGAAATCAAGTATACTAAAGATGCTTACAACTCTAAGAGATGCAACTGAAGGGACTCTGGCAGGGGCTGAAGTGGAACCCACCCAAGCCTTACGCTAACACGACCAACATTGGTGTCAACCTTGGTTATCAACAAAGCAAGAGAGAAATACGACACTAAGTTTTTAAAACTTATATATATAAACTGGTTTTAAATTGAGTAATATTCTAAAGAAACTTCTATTTCAAGAAAACCACGTACAAAAAGAAAAAAAAAAAAAAAAAAAATTAACTTACAGGGAAAGCTCGATGGTGAAGAGTTAACAGGCGAACACACTCTACACTTTTAAGCCCTAACCCATGTATGCTTAAGAGGTACTCCCTGGAAGCACAAAACTAATAGTAGTTTTTAGCACTTAATTTACCTTGCCATATATCAATTGAAACTTAGAAAATAGAAATATTCAACACTTAAGTTTCCAAAGCCATAAGTAACATGCACTAATCCATGTATGCTTTAGAGGTCCCCTAGAAGCATAAAATTAGTTGTAATTTAGACACAAAACTCAAGTTTCCACTGCCATAAATAACTCACTACTCCATGAATTGAAGTCCGTCTGAGTCATGCTTTTTAGGTAATATCCTCCTCCCGAGGGACCGTAATATATACTCTAGAGGTCCAAGAGATTGAAGTATTCATTACCATGTCATATCACAAATTTTAATCAAATGTGGTCTGCATGGACTATATTATTAGTTCATTACAATATTACATGCCCTCACACCCATTTATACACACAAAATATGCACTATTTCTTAAAGAAGAAAAGAGCAAATGTAATCTTAGCCTTACTTTGCTTTGTCTGGTGGAACATTCCTCAACCATTCGAGATCAATGCTGCCATGATCTTTAACTAAACGGTTTAGGAAATCCTGCAGGAAAAAAAGAAGTCAGACTATAAGTACACTAAGCTAGCTGTTAGGCACAAGTGTTAATGGTCATTTGCATATATTTGATTAATGTGCAAAGTATCATGCAAGACAACAAACGAAATTGACAACATGCTGATGTTGTAACTTCCAGAGCATTTTTTATATGGATACAACTAGAATCAACCAATGAAATATATTAGAAAGTTATAGATCTCTGAATTATCTTCTAAATAGTACTAAGAATAGCTCAATCGAAATTCAAACGCAAAAGACATCTTCAATTTACTGGAGTGTTTTAGTGTTGAAATTAGTAGGCTGAATGCCTATAGATGGCTCCTAAAGGCCCATCGAAGGGTCAATTGTACATCAAAAACTGCAATTTGCAAATACCCTTTACCAGAGGGTTCGAAACGGCCATCGAAGGAGGTCCATCAATGGCTCCCTAGGCCTATCAATGGATCAACTGCATAACAGATCAGCAAAAGTTTAGATGCAGATTTTGACTCGTGAGTTGGCAATTTGATTCCCTTTTTAGTTAGAGTTTATTCGGAACAATCCTAAACTTGGAAAAGATACTTGGATGACTTCGATTAGGATTAGATTTACTTTAATGCCCAATACTATTCCTCCTATTACTTGTATGGTTAAGATTTATTGATGAGTCTAATCTCAACTATAAAAGGATGATAAAACCCTAAATTTGATGATGTCTTATGGAAGAAGATTTCGAATGACTTGAAAAGAAATTATTGGAGAAAACTGAAGGTGCCCTATGGAGATTCTTGAAGATTCTTGAAGAAAAAAGGAGCCTTCAGAGATCCTTTTCAAGCCTATTCTTCATCATCTATAGCATTGACTCAATTCTACATCAATCTTTATCTTTGTGGAGTACTATATCATTTTTCCATGATCTTCATCATCCTAGTGCTTGTATAGTTAAGATTTACGGGGGAGTTTAATCTCAACTATAAAAGAAGGGTAAAACCCTAGATTTGAGGTGGTTTTATGAAAGAAGATTTCAGATGAATTAAAGATAACTTTTTGGAGAAAATTGAAGGTTTCCTACAGAGATTCTTGAAAGAAAAAGGAATCTTCGGAAATCTTTTTCAAGCATATTGTTCATTAGCTACAACATTTGTTGAGGCTTACTTCTCCATCAATCTTCATCTTTGGAGATTGCTACAATCTGGACTCCATCATTATCATCATCTTCTAAAATCTTCCTGATATTTTTGAAGGCAGCATATGAAAGAGTTGCAAGTATTTTTTCTGATTTTATGCTTAATTGATATCGAGTCCTGTGAGTCTTCAAACTCTGCTTTTATAATCTTTTCATTAGTTCAGCATGCTCAAACCGGAGTTGATGGATTGATTGCAGTCCTGTAACTATTATTGTAGCAACAATCTGCAAGGTACAAATTAAAACCTGAAGAATCTATAGTGGTTATGGAAGATTGATTGATCGCAGATGCAGCCTAATTTGAGTATTGTAATCGTGTTGTCAACATTTCCATTTATACAGTATGCTCGAAGGATAGTGATGGACAGAAATAAAAAACTAACAGCAATCGCAAGATTCACGCCAACAATGAGGGTCACTAGTCCCGAGTGTTCAGGCAATAACTCTAACGTTGAATGACAATTCTGATTCAACATGATTCCAACTATAGGTAGCATGTATATGCTAACTACATATTAATAATCATAACTAGCTACTACGAAGCATGGACATTACATGGGATGCAGATACGACATGAACCGAATATGGAGACACGATAAATCCTAAGAAAGTAGGATATGGAAATATGACAACATAAATATGCGTGTAGTTATGAATGTGATATACATAATGTGTATCAAAACTCACAACCATTAAGACATCTTTTACAAAATAGAAAAAAAAATCTAAATAATTAAATTTTCTAATTAAGTAACTATATCAAAGAAAGAATCTGGATTCAATTCAATTGATCAATTCCTTGAATAAGATATTTGAAGTATCTATCTTACAAGATATTTGGAATATATTAGCGTAGTATCACTTTTATGTTAAAAAAAATTTGTCTTTTTACAAATTTAAGACTCCAAAGTGTGCAACACACGATCTCTATGACTTTCCATACGTGGATACGGTCCTGACATGCAATCTATATAACTTTTTGAAAGCGAACATGGTTTCGACATGCAAGTTTTTAGGTTAGTAAAATCTGACAAGGTTTTAGTGCATCCAATACATATCGGCAAGTGTCGTGTAAGTGTCGGTATCCGATATGTATCCAATAAGGATAAGAAATTTATTTTGAAGTTTCCATGCATCATTGACTAACTATCTGTATACCTTAATTCTTTGCGCGAGCATGTTGTTCATTCCTCGTTCCCGAATGGTCTTGGAGATTTCATTTACGTCTGTGTTCCTCACTTGCTCCCAGTCCAATGAGTCCATTGTGTCACTGTCTCTCTCATTCTTAGCTCCATTGGCAAAGGCCTCTTCATGCAAGCCCTCCCAATTAAACATCCGTTTAGTCTCAAAATTTACCTTATTTTCCCTTGATACACCTCTTTGTCTTTGCAGTTGCTCATTTTCGAAACTTTCTACTTCATTTTTCACGTTAAATTTGAAATCAACACATGAGCTTGGATACTCTGTTTGCTTTCCACAATGCTCTGTTTCAGTCAGGATCTCAACTTCCTCGTGTGTGTTTTCTGCTGAGAAGTTATCCTCTTTTTTTGGCAATTGCTCATCATATATTAGTGAGGACTCATGGGAAATGTTTTCAAGAAAGCTGCTAACTACATATGCTTCTTCTTCTTCTTTGTAAGCCTCTGTAGAACCCGGAGCAATCATCTCGGGTACTGACCTCACTTGACATGTGATTGTCTCACCTGAGGTTGGAATGCTTCCATCTCTTTGTTCTTTTGATGGGACCATCCTTTCTACATTTGCTTTCGTATTGTTGCCTCTTGACTTATGAGGGAATGTTGCTGCTAAGGACATGAAGGCAGAACTGTGAAAAAAAAAAAAAAAAAAAACACTAAAAGTAGTGAGTAAACTAAAAACTAATAACTAGACATGACTGAGCAGTAATCAGTTCTTTTGGTTGTTTACCAAACTTAGAAACTAAAATCTCACCTTGATAGATGGTCTGAAACATTCTGCGTAAGAAATGCACCTACCACTGAGTCCACGATGGATCCATTCCACTTTGAGAAGCGTCTATCCCCTACAAATCAAAGTGACTTTAGTGGGGCGATGGTGGCATACTTTCCAATTGGATTCCTGTTAAATCAGAAACTAACATATATGCATGCAAGAGTACAAGATTCCAGTTACCTTGTTATTTTGTCCTGTTACCTTGATATTTGATTGCATTTGACAAGTATCAGCTTATGAAGCATCTATAGAAATTTGCAAAAATATTTAAGGCTTACGAGTATTGATAATCTTAATTGAACCCTTGAATTTGCTACCCATTAGTGCCAGCACACTGGTTCAGTGTACATGAAACAACATTAGATGATCTTCATCTAATATAGGGTATATAGCAAGTAATATTAAGGGAATGCCACTCTTGCTCCTTGAAGTATTGTATACGTTCAAGATGAGCGCAATTCAAAGGAATACCATTCTTGCTACTTGGATTATTGTGCACGCTCGAGATGACTGCAATTCCTTAAAGAAAAAAATAATCATCTTTTCCCCTCATATAAACTCTTCCTAGACCAGAAGAACTAGGAGGGCTCCCTATTTGCATGGGCGTGAATGATGTGACCACTAAGGTAAATGGAGCCTCTATCCAACTACTGATATATAGGTTTCATAGAAAAACCACCCTCATATAGTTTCCTTCATTGTAAAGGTAATTATTGTAAATGGTATGAATAACATCTAACTACAACATTATGTAGAAAAACCTTAACGACAATTTTATCATCACACCTTGATTCACAAATATGGATCGACGGGATATTTTTTAGTACTTCATGTGTGGTGTCATGGATGTAGAAGACTTGCAAATAAAGAGATCAACGTGTAAGATTTTTCTTCTTGTTATTTATCTAAGCTATCTTTTTATTATATCTTTTGTGACTGCCGGCCCAAAATTACGTTCAAACCGGAGGCTACAAAGGAAGATTAAGAACAGAGGTTAGAAGAAGAGAATATAGAAGAAAGAAGAGAAAAAAAAGAAGATAACAAAAGAAAGAGAAAAAGGAAGAGAAAACAAAAGTGAGTTGAGCGCTAATAACAATTAACTCCTTCCAAAGGCAATGTGCTGCCTGTTTGATAGGATGACATGGAAAACCGTTAGTGAACATCACCAAAACCATAGTTGATCAGTACCAGACCCTTGCATTGATAATTGTGATTTTGATAGCTAAGGTGTTGGCTTCTTGATGGGGATCCTTTTATGATAATTTAATTTATGTCTATTGGTTTCGGGACTTTTAGTTTTTATGCCTCTTTGTTTTCCATATTGTGCATGTTGTTTTCATTAAAATAATTATATATGAGCTCATGGAAGAATAGGAAATGATGATTATGAAAATAGTTTCTTTTGAAACTTCTAGCTTCTAGCACATGATGTGCTATTCAAGATCTTTCTCGAGTGGTTCATATGAGACTGGGTGAGTGATTCACCTACGTGTGAGGCCCAAATCTATACTGAATTCATTTCTATTTGTACTCTTTCCAAAAACCCACCAAAAAGTCCAATCACCCTTTCATCATGCTTCATGTTAATCCTTTTACAATAATTTAATTTGTTACTCTAGATTTTATGACTTTCAATTGGTTTGCACGTGTTGTCCATGTTGTTTTAATTTTAAATAATTAATATATCATTTGATGGTGGAATGGAGAATGATAATTATGAAAACAGTTTCCTTTGAAACTCAACATATGATCGGCTAACAAATCTTTCCTCGAGTGTTTCATGTAAGAATGTATAAGTGATTCACCTGAATATGAAACTCAAATCTATTTTGTTTCCATGTTATATTTGTGTTCTTCCCAAATGCCTACCATAAATCTCGATTTGCCTTCCGTCCTATGTAAAAATTTTGGAATTAGAGCTAAAGAATTCTATATCCATCACCTTCTTCTCCATCTTCTTCATCTTCTTTTTTTGTTCGTGTTTTGAATTTTTAATTTTGAAAAAGAAGAAAAAGAAAAAACAGCAAAAAAAAGAAACACAAAAAGGTGAAACTAAAAAAGGAAAAAAATTCAAAAAAGCAAGAGGAAAAACAAAAAAATAGAAAAAATATCAAAAACACCAAGTTGTCAATGACCTTCAACCAACTCAGCTTCAACAACATCATCATCATCATTTATCACCATCATCTTAATCTTTAGCCTGATTTCGTCCTAAGCATCATCAATTCAACAACATAACCAAGGGTTGCTTCAGATTCCTCAAGAGTTGACCATCCATAATTTTGCTAACACTTCCCAATCTAGCGCTTGATCTTCCTCTAACATAGCCAGACGTTATTGATCCTTCACAACACTTTATCAAACCTCGCTAACATCGATGACTTCCTCCTAAGCCTTCCTCAAGCTCGCCTGAGCACTCCGGTCTTCGTCTAACATTCACCGCCATCTCCCAAGCCCCCCGTCGTCATTGCTCGTCGTCAACAAAATCTATTGAAATTCAAGCTGAGAACAACTTCTGCAATGTTGAAGCCATCCTTCTGACTCCCTCTCTGGTTGGCAAAAGTAGCAGCACTACTAGAGCTTCCCAACTCCTCAATCAATATCTAACCTCCTTCAAGAGGCTCCGCCAACCCCACCTGGGTTCCCCAATGATCCCCAGCAACTACAACTTTGTTGCATCATCCTGATTGCCAGCTCTTTGATTTGGAATCTAATTTTATCCCAATCCCTTCGGATCGATTGGATCTTCCCCTCAACATCGCCAACTCATTTAGCTACCCAATCATCTCCCCTGTCTCCACGCCTTCATCACTCTCCAAAGCTCATTGAATCGCTGAATCGATTAGCAATTTCAGCAGCCCAACGATCAAAGAAGGGTTGTTTCTAGGGATGGTAATCGACGCATCCATAGGTCAATTTTTAGCCCGCTCTACACAAAATTTTAAATTAAAAATAAAAATTTTATATAGAGCCAAAAAATTGGCCCGTGGACATGTTCATTATCATCCCTAGTTGTTTCAGAACCAACTCGTCAGATCCAAAATGAACTCAAGTTTCATATGCTTCGGGATTTCTACATGAGACCCAAATTTGGTTTTAGAAAGCAAACCCAACACATTCTCTCTCACTTGAACGCAATTCCTCAGGAACCGGGACTACAAGAAACTAGACCGACTTGCTAGCATTTTCCAGGCCCATTAAGAGATTTGAATTGTTTCAAGCCATTTCAAACCTAATTCAAGCCTGATTCAAGCCAAATTCAAGCCATTGCAATTCTGAACTATTTTTTGCTACTTTCATGGGATTTTCAACTCCAAACTTCACTCAAAGATTTCAAAGACTATGAGGATTTTGTGTTAAGAGTTCAAATTCTCTATTTCCTCAAGGTAAATTCTAATTCCACAAATTATCTAGTTTATTAATTTTTGCATTTTATCCTTGTTTTTATTACGGACTTGGATATGTTCATCATTATCTATATTTGCCAACTGATTTATTTGTATGTTATATTCCATTGCATATTAGGAATTACATTTTCCTACATATAACAAGACTCAACCATTAGAGTACCTTCTCTTGTTCATTAGTTAATCATTTAGTCTTGTTGTATAAAACTTTTGTAATTCATCCATATTTGACTAATTACAATTGCATTTATATATAGCTAGTTTATTGTATGCTCCTCCTTAGTGGCAAGAACTCTAGGAAAGTTATGGAAACCAACAAAATACTAATATAACGACCTACATCCATAGAGCATATTTTTTTCTGAAATATAATAATATTTTAATTATTGTGATAATATTATGTTTATGATAGTACTTTGAACGATTTAGTTTTTAAAAGAGTAAAAATTATAAATTATTTTAAAATGGTCTTTTTATCTAAATTCCATCTATTTCAATTTCTAGAATTAATCCTATTTTTATCTAAAGCCCAATTACATTAATATTTTGGAATAAAAATAAATAAAGTGACTTTGAAAGGATTTGATCCCTTGAACTCTCATTCCTACGCATCTAACCAAGTCACAAACTCAAACCATTAAGCAATGTTAGGTTGTTAGATTGACCATCAACTTACCCTTCGAACCTAAATTTGACTGTTCATCTTCTTCAGCTCTCAACTCCAAAATCTTCACTTTTCCATGAATTCAACTATGAAACCCCTATTCAATCTCCCTTTTACTTCAAAAAATTAATCGCTAAATTAATCTTTCAAATCCTAAACCCCAATTTGAATTCTTTTTAAACCTAATGGTTTTCAATTCACAAATATGTAATGCCCACTCCACTTTGAATTTGTAATGATTTATTTAAAATAAAAATTTTATTGGAAAAAGGATTTTGCTAAAAAAATTTGTTCTAACTAAGTCAAATTTTAATCATGATTCAAACCCTTGACCCTTAGTATTTTATCATATCCTAAAAAAATAACTTATTATCTTATCTTGATTATGACTATCTTGTTATTTTAACTCAATTTGAATTTTCTTATAATTCTATCTTAACTTGAATTCTTAACTTGAATTCTCAATCTTATCTTACTACCTTAATCAACTTCAATTCAGATTCTCTATCTAATATGATATTACCTCTCACCTTATTTAATTTGAATTTGAATTTGAATTCATATTCTTCATTTTCTCTCGATCAACCTAAATTCTATCCATGAAAATCACCTCCAATCCCATCAAAATCCAAACTCAAATCCTTAATCATAATCTAAATTGGAATTCAAAACAAACTCCAACTAAAATTCTAAATCACATCCAAGACCTAAAATATTTAAACCCAATTTTGCTTTTTAAAAAAATCAAATTCCAATTACTCTCTCACTCTCTCTTCCTTTCCCCTTTCTTTCCCTCCTACCCTGCACGTTGCACCACCACCGTGCAGCCTCCATCATGCGTCACCTCACCAGATTATCACCAGTAAGTCTTAACCTCCTCCTCTCATTGGGTTCTCTTTTAAGTGCCAAGAGGTAGAAGATAAACCATTTTATGCTTCTTATTTGGGTTAAGTTATGCTGATGAATCATGTGCTTAGAAATTCACAACCCATTGTCCATATGACAATTTATTAACCAATAGATTGTTAACCCAAACTCGCAACTCGTTTGATTTAAACTTAATTTAAAACTCAATAAGATAAGATCCAGAATCATTTAGGTTATTCAGACACGTTAAAATTTAAACCAGGTTTTTATTATGTTTAAATATCTGGAAAAAATATGTAAAATAACTAAAAAACATGTTTTCGTCAAATTAACTTAATGTTATAATTTTTGACATGTAGATTGTTGGTTGATTGTCTTTTGAGTAAAAAGACTAGCGATAAGTGCAAGGTAATCCATAATTCACTTAAACATGCTATTTTGTATATTACTATTTTCAGATGTTTTGGAATTGAAATTATATTTTTAAAAAGTACTGATTGTGATTGAGATCATATAAGTTAGTACTTAGGCATAGATAATTGTTTAAAGATTATTTATATCATGTTATGTGATAAAGTAAAGTTAATTATATAATTAAAAGATATGAATTGATGGAAAAACAATCAAGTTGAAAAGATAAACAGAAAGCTGAGATCGTTAAACATAATGTTTATCAAATTAGTTAGCTAATGAGACATATTAGTCAACTAATCAAATGTAAATTAAGTAAATAAAAGTATTTTCAATTTGATCCTTATTATACCCTATTAAAACGAAAATAATGAAACGAGGGGAATTTAAAGAACATCATTAATTACTGAAATGATTAATGACAATAGAATTGATATGAAACACAAACATAAACATAGCTGAATAATATTGGCATTACCACCGATATTGAAACTATATTGATACTAAAGATGTTACTGATATTGTCACTGTAACTATATTGTTAACGTTAATTGTCTCTAAAAGAATTGAATTGGTAATAAAAAAAAACATGGGATTTTGGAAGAAACGAAATGGAGGAAAGAAACTGTATTTCGAATATAAATCCCTACCGACCATTAAGTGTTACAACCATTTCTCTCGAGTTACAGAATATATTTATGACTCTACCATTTGACTACTGCATTTCCCAGGGTCATGGAAATGCATTGGAAATATTGGTCTAGTATTTCCTAGAGTTTCCAAATACTATAATGTAAGAGATTGAATAAATTAAAAGAGATAAACCAAACTGCATGACATTAAGAATTAGATATGACATTAAAATCCATAAAATTGCTTATGTGATATTATTGAGTCTTAATAGAACATCTTGTTATATTACTATTATATCATCGATTGCATTACTAGCGATCCTAGGTGTGCATGCTGAGACCCGGAGATTGAACTACTGGAGCTGACTTATATCTGAAGCATTTGAAAAAAGTTGAAGGCTATTGCTTAATTTCAAACTTGTATTTATTATTTTATATTGTTTCCGCTTTTGAAATGTTACTTTTATCTTTAGTTATTTCCTTGTCTATATCTCTGTCATATCTATTGTAATCTAAATTTGTTCATTTAATAAAAGTTCTATTTTTTAGATATGTTTAATTGTGACAAATGATAAATATTATACTAAGGCTTAATGTATTTTTGCGAACATGTTGTCAAGCAACTTAGCAATCTAGTGTTGTATATAGTGGGACATCACCAAATCCATTTTTCCCAAATCTTAACTCAAATCTCTCCTACTCCCCCTCACACCTCGCCAGAATGTTGTCACCCACTGTTGAAGGAGCCCCGCATATCGAGCTGCTACCCATTGCCGGTAATCTCTCCACCTTCTTCTTTGGGTTTCTTCTCCACTGAATTTGAGGCAAGAGACAACTCTTATGGGATAGTTACTAGTTTGTCTTATTCAATCCAAGGACTTGTGAACCCACAACCCAAAATCCTAATAACTTAAAATCTATACCATATTCATCTTATAAGCCCAATAAGATTAATACAGACCCGTTTGGTTCATTTCAGACCAGTTAAACCTATTTAACCTTAAAATTGATTCTTGAGTGCATTACAAATGCTGTAAAAATCCTAAAATCACCTAAATTTATGTTAAGCTATTATTAAAATTTGTATAATAATTTCTTATGTAGATAACATTTTTGTGATTGTTGGTTAATCAAAAACATAAAAGGAATCAGGCTGGGTTCCTTCTTAGACTCACTAAACATGCTAATTTCGATAAATATATTATTTCAATTACACTATTTGTTTTGCATAAATAAACTTGTTTATTTTGAATAAATTCAAGTTTTATTAATTCCATAATTATTGTTATCAAAATTATATTATTCTTGTTATGTGCTTATTATTAAAATTGTTAAATCACATAATATAGTTAGAATTGAGAACTATCAATTAGATATTATTTGGTAGAATCACATTGAAAATATATTTTTGAAAAATATTGTTTGTGATATCATCTGGTGTCTGCATAGACAATAGTTTATTGGTAAATGCCAAAAGAATAAGTGGTTTTTAATTAAGGAACGTGCATAAATGAAAAATGTCCCACTACATCACTTTTACCTGGCTGATTAATCTCTATGATGTCCCAAATCAACAAACTCTAAAATTAGCTATATCTTGTGTTATGGCCCACTCTTGATATACGGTATATGAGAACATACAACAGGTACCGGCAACATATTCATCTGAATATGCTAAAATCTCTAGTAGAATATCAATAATTTGTCACAATAATATTCAATAATAACAGTGAAAAAAAAATTTAACAAAAAAATTTGACTTTTCATAGATTAGAACAGAGTTTGGATAAAATTGAAAGAATAACAGAATAAAATTAAACTACATAATGTAACTATAATGCTTTGTTGGGCTTCAACCAGCTATTCAAAGCACACCAGATTTTGTGTCAGCTTCGGCGTATCCATCGATAAGTCTGGACATATGCACAGCCAGGTCGTCAGGTTATGACAAAAACAATATACATAAAAAGAATATATGTAGTAAACCAATAACACTTATATCTAACACAATAATAAATAAGTCTTAGAAAATATTAAGTTAATATGTAACAACATTAATGATTATAAATTAAATCTAATATCATTTAGTATAGTCAATATTATAACAAGAGTATATTTAACATGTCATGTATCAAAAATCTAACTGATAGAATACCACTGTTTCGATTGTTTTCTGTGCAGACCCAGAAAATAGTCATATAAATTGTCCAGTGCTGAATCGAATCTGAAGTCAGGCAAACAGGAATAATCAGGCATATCTAGCAAATCACCACGAACCCATAGTGTGTAAAATAGGCAGTTGTACAACTTAACAAGTTTACAGCCAAAACAGAGTATATTTTTATCATTCCATTTCTCTCCTAGTCTAGTATTATTTAAATATAGTTCATGTCAGATCAATTCTAATTCTCATAGTTTGTATATAAATCATATTATGTACAATATTTCGAATCTATTTTATTGACTGTTAACGACATAATCTAAAAGTTCATTCAATTTATACTGCATTGAATAAATTATAACTGACTAAATCAAAAAATTTCTGATCTGAAACATCTAGAGATATCGGTCATATAAGTATGAATGCTGAGAGGATTTCCGGGCTACGACGTTCCTTAATTATATAACCAGCATACAATACAATTTGCCTAAACACCGATACAAAATGATATCGCAAACAGTATTTTTCTACGACTATAACTTTTATGTGATTTATCAAATATTGTATATAATGATTATTCTAAAATCTAACTATACTATTTCACAAATTTAACAACAAGTGCATAAAAAATGACAAAATTTCGATAACCAAAACAATAATAAGTAGTTAATGAGTTCATATAAAATAACAAATCATTATAGAAATAGATAGTTAAATAAAATAGCATGAGTAGTGAGTCGAAAAATGAACTTACCTCGATTCTTGAATCTCTTCTCCACCAATTAGCAATCATGCGAAGTAGTCTACATATAGAATTATAATATAATTATTAAAGTTTATTTAACATCAATTTAGGTGAGTTTTAGGGGATTTTCTAATATGTTTAGGAATTATAATAAATCTAAAAGCACTCAAAAATTGATTTTAGAGTTACTTTATCTTAACGGGTCTGAAATTAAGTAACGGATCTTGATCCATCTTATTAGGTTTATAACATGGTGGATGTTGTTTTTAAATTAATAGAGTTATTGGATAGTTGGTAAGCTAGTCTTAGAATCTAATAAAATAATTTAACCCAATAAGAAAAAGAAAGATAATCTCTTATACGTTTGATAAAAGATGAGAAGCCAAAAATGTGGAAAGAAAAGGAAGAAGATACTCCTCTCCAGCGAAGCTCCAGCGATGAGAGTGGCGGTTTCGATGGCAACGGCGAAAACTACGGCGGCGACATCAACCTCGGCGAGATGAGAGAGAGAATCTTAAAGGGAGAATTCCATGGTTGGAATGGGTTGGATTTTGATTTAAGAGTTTATATAGAATTCAATTGGGAGGTTTTAGAATATGAAGTGTTTTTTATTTAATATAGGAAGTTTAATTTTAGAATTAAAGATGAGAGTTTCATTGTTGAATTAATAGAGAAAATGAAAATTTTGGAGGTTGGAGAAGATGAAAGATTTGCGAGATATAAAAAAATGAAAAGTTAGAGAAAATGAAAGGTTATGTTTATTATTTTTTTCATTTATTTATTTATTTAATTATTTATGGTTAAAGAAAATAAAGGGTTATTATATTGTGATCTAATCAATAAAGTATAAATTGAACACGCTTATCAAACAGAACTATATAGTTAACAAACTAATCAAACTGAATCAAAGTATTGTACTAGATATGAACCATACATGAGCTACATGAACAAATGACCCCAAATAGTAAGACAAGTTGAAACTGCATGCATGCTAAATCAAGTTGAAACTTGATGGGCCTAACCCAAACCCATATGACCCCAAATAGTAAGACATTAAGTTGAGATCAATTTGTAAAAAAAAATGCCAAGTATTTGATGGAGCTTCTCAACCTAAGTCATGCTAAATAGCTAACCCTAATTTTAGAATGTCAAAATATCATTTGCGAGTAGCAATAAAAACTTTTAACTAGTAGTTGATGGGTTTTTGACAAGCAGCAATAATAGTAGATCCATGACTTTTGGCAAGTAGTATAGTAAGCTTTTAACAAGCATTAGCCAATAGATTTTTAACAAGTAATAGTAGTAATAGTTTGACTTGATAACATGTTACATCAAGATAAATCTTCTTTGAATTCAGTAGGAAAGATTTCTATAGTTGGTAACTTACCTGATAACGGGAGTAGAGAATATCTCCGCAGTTGGCAAGCCACCAAATAATGGGTTCAGTCTGTTGTTGTGGTAGTAAGCAAGTGCGATTTTTAACAAGTAATAGTAGTAAATTTGACTCCATAACATGTTACATCAAGATAAATCTTCTTTGAATTCAGTAGGAAAAATCTCTGTAGTTGGTAACTTACTCGATAACGGGAGCAGATAATATCTCCACAGTTAGCAACCCACCAAATAATGGGTTTAGTCTGTTGTTGTGGTGGTAGGCAAGTGCAGCAGCAGCGGCCGAACAGCGGCAGATGCAATAGCAGAGGCAACAATAGATGGTGCGGTGGCAACTGCGAAAAGGGTGAACTGCAGGGCACGCACGCTAGTAGCCTAGCACCGACGAGGTGGTTTGCTGATGTTTCCTAAAAACTAAATTGCTCAAATACCATATGAGAATAGTAATCCATTTTATTTATGAATAGCAGTGGTTTATATAGGGTTACAAAGTGGATACTAACTAGATCCATAATCTAAACAACCTAACAGCCACATAATAGACTAACAACCACATAACAACCTAATAGGTCAAACATACTAACCAACCAACACATTTCAACATAAACTTGACCCTGATATGTGAGGACACTAACTTCTTCATTAAGTTCGTTCTATGTAAGAGGTTGTTCCCATCACAATGAGATACTTTCAACCTTTGTTGAGGCTGATTTGCAATTGATATGGATCTAATTTCTCAGTATAAAATTACTTTGAATCAGGAAATATCTATAGAATAAGATTTAGTTGTTCCCGCAAAATATTTTGCACGATTCAGAATTTGTTTATTTATTCGTTTATTTAATTACTTAGGCCATAGCCATAAATAGAAGATAATTAAAAATCATATTAAAACCAAATGGAGATAATTAAAAATCATATTAAAACCAGTTCCCAAGTGATATGGTTCCGATGGATGAACCAGATATGGACAGTTCCAATGAGATTTCATTCTTGAACAAAAATCCATTTTTGGATTTATTTCATCTATTTCATGACTGGAAAAAAGAGGGATACATGTTACACCACAATTTTTAATTTCTTTTATATCCCTACTTAGTGCTATGCATGGATGTCACGAAATCAATAATGAATCTGCAAATGGATCATGGAAGATCCGAACTAAATGCATGTGTGTGCATATGGACACGCCACTATGCCAGGCCCATAATCTATGAGAATCAATCAGTTGGCCCAAAAACCAGATTTCTAGCACGTGCTTGGACGTGCAACTTATTTTATTCCTTCTCACGTGCATCAAATCTTTAAGGATATAAAAGAAATTATGTTTCAACATAGGTACTTAGAGAGATTTATAATTTGTTGTGTGAAATAGAGAGCTCAGGTGTTCCCTATTTAGTATAAGTAAAAGAAAGATTTTTGCACCGGAAATTTGTGGGCACCGGAAATTCCCTATTTAGTAAAAGAGAGATTTTTGCACCGGAATTCTGTGGGCATCGGAAATTCCCTATTTAGTAAAAGAGAGATTTTTGCACCGGAATTCCCTATTTAGTATAAGGTAGTACTGCCCCTCCTTTGTTTATGTGAATGTAAATAGATTCAAACTAGAAATTGGAATATCTACAAAATCAAACTTAGAGAAATTGGCGAACATACCTTGAATAACATGCATGCAAGCAACGAATGCATCTGTAAGTCTCCGAAAAACATGCCTTTCTTCTTCCCACCACTTTTCTTTATCCATATCTACTCCATTAGCCTTATCACTATTTCCCCCCATCAGAAGATTCCATACCCTGTTTGTCTCTGAATCGAGGTCAACCTTGGCTCGAGGAAGTTGTTTCTTGATGGTATCAAATGTACGCCCATAGGGAATTAGACCATTACTTGCTTCAGCTGTAGCTTTTATATGCTCCCCTTCTATTTTCATATGTTTCATTTCGTCAAGAAGAACCTCCGTAGGATCTATGTATGGTACAACTGCTTGAGGAACAAAAGGTTGTCCTAGAAAACCAAATCTGTTTGAAGCAACCTCACATTCTTGTTCCATGTCAAACATGGAACTGATGACACGAACATGTCTTTTCTTTGTACGCTTTTTAGTTGTTACTTGAAAATGAGCGTCTGCAAATAATTCATCCATGCATGTTTGGGGTTCATATTTGTTGTTTTCTAACGCAACATAAGATCCTTCCATTCTTTCAGGAGACCACAGTAGATGACTGCAATCCTCTGCACCAGAAATAGGGGTTGGCTTACGGGCTCGAGTATGTAACTTCGATCTCTTCCTCGTCACTCTCTGAGTTAGAGGAAATGCTAGTATAAGTTCTGACTGCTGCAATCTGTTAAAGGTTGCTGACCATTGTGAATCTGCAATGGTAAAACATCTTGAAAGTTTAGGCAGATATGCCCTGTTGCATCTCCATGCTTGCCCCCTCTTTGTCCTCCTCCTCTTGCATACCACAGGCAAATAGAGAAGTAGGCTGCTTGTTTCTTGACACAAGCTAGTTTTACTGGTCCCATTGTAGCCATGCACAAAATGTATACCTCTCGGAGACTCTTTTGCTGCGTAATATTTATCAATTTGATCGTGCACCCTACTTGTTCCAGTTTTCTTAGCATCATCTCTTGTGACAATATCTGAATGACTGCCAGACTCAAACAGCTCTTGATCACTTTGAATAATTATATCATTCTCTACTATATTGCTATCAGAACCTCCCTCAAGTTTCCTTACAACTTCTGTTCCAGAAAGTTGAGCTGATGGGGTTGGATTTTCGTCTAACACTTGATTTGAGGAACGATTCAGATCAAATGTAATTTCTGGTCGAAACCTGGTCATTACAGCATTCTGTCCTTGGGAGAACTCTCTACTGCCTACAGGCATACTACTATCATAAGTCTCCCCATCTGCAACTTTGACATCACTAACAGCTGACAAATGGCATCCATCAACAGTTTCACCTTCCACACTAAAATCCAAATGCTGCCTGACTGATTTAGATGCATTAATATCAAGCTGATTAACAGATTTTACTGCAGTTGAACTGCATAGGCCCATAGTTTCTCCAAGTCTACCTGATAAACTCTCCGAAGAATTTAGAGCTTTCCTTTTCCGCACATACGTCTTCATAGGAATCAGTTGAACTTTGTTTTCCTCAGTTATACATGTCGAGGACCCTGCAGAATTTGAAGATTTCTTCTTTCGCACATAAGTCCTCTTGGGTATCAGCCTTACTTTATTTTCTGCAACTTTAGGAGTTTCTGGGCTAGGAGATTTTATTGGTTTACCTCCTTGGATGACCTTCGGCCTATGCTTTTTTCTCATTTCAGTCTTTTTTCTTGGTGTTTTGTTTAAGTCTATTCCTCGTGTTTCATCATTATCTGCTTCATCCCTTGTACTTTCCAGGTATCGAGGAGATACTCCCTCAAATGATGATTTTGCATGTTGGAAAGGGACTTTTCTAGTCATGCAATTCTCCTGTATGTTTTCATCAGCTAACCTCTCACCAGGCAACTTGGTAATTTCATGAAGCTGACAGTTTTGTGATGTCTTACCCGTCCCCGGCGTAAGGGGAGCCACTGGATTAGATCCCTTGTCCAGAGTCATGGGACCTAATGGAGAGGTAATGATCAAATTTGTTGAACTGCTTGCTGTTTTTCCTGAGAAGGGAGAAAGTAAAGCAACCGGAACATCCAACACTCGATTCGAGCCCTTGTCCGGAGTTTTGGGGACTAATGGAGAGGTGACGACCTGAATTGCTGAACTTCTTGCTGCTCTTTGTTGAACTGCTTGCTCTTTCATTAAGTATGCCGGTGAAAATCCTGAAGAAGACAAAAGTAGAAGCCTGGATCATGTTTCACATTTGACCATTTCCAATCTGTTTTCTGACAGTGGTGATGCATGTAGCAACAGTACCAGAAAATCAGTTTCCAACAATATAAACCCAAATTAATGTATTATTTTAAACAGAAAGAGGCAGATCAATAACATTTCAGTGAAAATTCTCAAGAAAGACCGAAAGCTGAATTAATATTTCGGTTTCTACCATTTTGGAATGGACTCCAAAGATAATGAATTGACATGAAACAATGCATATGAAACCAAGATTGAAAACAGATGATTTAACCTCAAATAATGGCAAAATCTTAACATTAAGCAGAAAAAGAAACCCAATAAATCAAGCCTAAAATCTGTTTCAGACGATTTAACCCCAAACTGATGGCAAAATCTTAACATTGAAGAGGATAAAAGGCCAATTTCAATTACCAGTGCCATCCATTCCATCAGCATCAAATGAAAATCCTGAAAAGAATAAAAGCATGGACTATGGTTATATCTCAGTTTCAAAACACTGGAAACAATGTGCAAGAAACAAATCCTAGAAATTTGTTTTGGAAGATTTAACACCAAAATGACAGCAAAATCTGAATAGTAGGCAAAACAATAAAAAGGCCAACATCAATTACTAATGACAATGAAATCCGTTCCACCATTATCAAGTGAAAATCCTGAAAAGGAAAATGCAAAGACTATGGAGTACGTTTCCACTTCGACCATTTTAGATCAAGTACCAAAGAGTGCACCAGAAATAATGCCTCCTCAAAAAAAGTTTGATAATTTAACACCATGATGGCAAAAACTTAACAGTAAAAGGGGGGGGGAAGCCAATGTCAATTATTATTTCCAGTGTGACCATTCCACAGGAATCAGGTGATAATCCTGAAAAGAAGAAAAGAATGTACTAAGTTTTGGTTTTGACTGTTTCGGATTGGTTTTCGAAGAGTGTACTGAAGACAACGCTTAAGAAATACTAATCAATTTAGGAAAATTTAACACCATGAGGGCAAAACCTTCAACAGTAATGAAGAAGGCCAATGTAAATAACTAGTGCCAAGGCCATCCCATTTACTAGATTTCGTTTCATAATCAAGGAGTGCATCGGAACCATGCCTAAGAAACAAATACTGGTTTCATAATCAGAATGCATCGGAAACAATGCCTAAGAAACAAATTCTAGAAAACAGCAACGCCTAACAAACAAATCCTAAAAAACAGTTTATGACCATTTAACACCATATGGAAAAATCACATCAATAAGGAGAACTAAAGAAAAGCCAATCCCACCCACTCCACAAGAATCAGGTGAGAAATCTGAAAAAGTAGAAAAGTGCTTACTACATTTCGGTTTCCAAAGCGGGTTTCAAAGATTGTACTAGAAACAATGTGATGGAGATCAGATTTGATTTAATAGAGATTAAATAGAGATTAGATTTGATTCTATTAGGATTTTGTTGGGATTTTGGATCCTATTAGAATATTTGATTTGAATTTTGATTTCAATAGGATATTTGATTAGGATTTTGGATTTTATTAGGATTTTGTTTGTTAGGATTTTTCTATAAATAAGCTCTGTATGAAGTATTCTATAGATAATTAATAATGAATAATAAATGAAAAGTTTGAAAAAACTTCTTGTGTGGATTTCATTTGAGCAAATCTTTACTTTACTCGTACATTCGTGGAGAGTAGACGTGTATTCTCAAACCCTATAAGTTCTTTCATGTTCTTCCATAGTTCTCCAAAAAAAACCATAATTCTCAAATCCTAACCCTTTTCCTTCCATCCTGTGTCACAATGCCTAAGAAACAAATTATAAAAATTGGCTTCGAACGATACGCCATGAGGAAATCCTAGCAGTAAGGAAAAATTAAAATAAAAAATAAAAAGCTAACCGTTTCATTCCGCATAATTTAGGCAAAAAGAGTCCTGAAAATAAGAAAAGTATGTAATTGCCTTTTGGTTGCAACCGTTTCGGGTCGTGTTTTGAAGAGTGCACTGGAAACAATGCCTAATAAACAAATCCTAAAAGTCAGTTTAAGATGATCGATTTAAAACCAAAACGTTGGCAAAATCCTAAAATTAAACAGTAACAAAGGTCAATTTTAGTGCCATTCGACAGGAATCACGCTGTAATCTTGAAGAAGACAGGAGCAAAAGATGATGGATTTACTCAAACCCTAAATCAAAGAACTGGGGGGGGCGGGGGGGGGGGGGGGGGTGGGTGGCGAGAGAGAGAGAGAGAGAGAGAGAGAGAGAAGAAATGGGGAAAGAGGGGAAGAGCTCACTTGTGCGCCTGACCTCCAACCCTGCACGCTGAATACGGAGCTTCAGTTCACATCCCCGCCTCCATCCCTCCACGCTGAACGTCGACCTCAAGTTCAATTTTCATCGCCGCCTCATCTTTTGACAATTTCGTCCAACCAAAGTAGAATAAAATCGATTTTTAATGTGCCTGAGTGAGGTGGGTAGAGAGGGGGAAGAACAAGGGTTAAGTAACAGAAGGAAGGTGAACAGATTGGGGGCGTCCGATCGGTGGAGGGTTACTTTTATTACTTTCTCTGTCAATTTTGCTCTCTCTCTCTCTCATCCCCTGCCTCCAGAGAGAACCTTGAGTGTTTTCTTTCTCGCAGTTTGTCAGCAGTTCTCTTTTCCATTTTCTCTCTCAGAAAAGACACGTGCATGATCACCTAAAAGGGTAGGATATAAAATTTCACACGTGTCCTAAAAAATACTCAATTTTTAAATAAGTAATTACGAGTTTACTTAGTACCAATATTTGTTTGTAATTGAGCAGGAGAACATCATTAATTCTAATCCATCTTGTGAGAATTTATTTCACAGAAGTAGTAATCCTTCCAATTTGGACTAATTTATCCCACATTTCCCAATATTAGCGATCACTCATTTTGAAGTTGGATATTACTTGCATATTTTTTGTCACCATTATTTATTTTTAAACAAAATCATTATCCTTAGATGATTTTTTTAATCCTAATTTTTTAATCGGCAAAAAAACATATAGTTACTTAAATGACTAAAATCGTATTAATTATATTGTCAGACAAGCACAATACTAATATCCAATTAGGTTTGTCAAGTCAAATTTAGCATCAACCAATATAATTGGGTTCATGACAGATCTCAAGTTAAGTAGCCTCTCATATCGTGAAATATAGACGAATAACATACGGAAAGATTGATATATAATTGTAACACCTCACTATTTGACGTATGGATAATTGAGTCATTCGCCGACAAAAGGTAACACAATTAGCCTCATTATATTAAATTAAAGTCAATCATAGTGAAAACATAACAATAATAATAATAATTCTGAAAAAACAAACTAACTTTATTTTTAAAAAAATGGACTTAACCGCATAAAACTAGCAAGAATAAAATAAAAATCTATTGTCTTTGTCAAAAAATAATGAAATATGTTCTAAACATCTGTTACATTTCAAACTAATTGAAGTAGGCCAATATAAAAAAATAATTCCAATACTAAATCACTCTTTCAAATCTACCTACTCTTTGAAGTAGACCAAATCCTACATCTTCTCTAGTCAGCCTATGTAATACCCCAATTTTTTCGTTACCTGTATTTGCTATGGTGGATCGATAGGGTTAGAAATCCTAACTTGACCCTATCGATTACTAGTTTTTATTTGACCAATCTGTCTCAAAATCTAAAATTCGAAATGAATTTTCGACTTTGAGATCATTCATTTTCTATTTTTCTAGAATTTTGGAGAGTTTCTTATAATTTTCTAAGAGAATACAAATCCATCATATTTAGGTGCCCGTTCCTGTGCTTGCAACTTGAAATTTATGACTCCAAATGATATTTTATTTAGAGGTTATTGTTTTTTTGAATATGTGTGCTTT
Organism: Dracaena cambodiana; assembly: GCA_036321105.1. Classification (NCBI taxonomy): domain Eukaryota; kingdom Viridiplantae; phylum Streptophyta; class Magnoliopsida; order Asparagales; family Asparagaceae; genus Dracaena; species Dracaena cambodiana. The sequence continues at coordinate 49,531,492 of JAYEPQ010000002.1, forward strand.
TTAGAGAATTTCTTTGAATTTTCTAGGAGAGTCCCAAAACTGACAAGATACTTGATTTTTTTTTTTTTTTATTTTGTGGATACATGTTTAACAATTCGTAGCTTGTAACTGTAACTGATAATTATTTTGAGTGATGCATCTTTGACCTTCTTAAGTCCCTCTACTTTCTATATTTTTCTGGAAAATTTTCGGACTCTCTACCAAAAATGGACACCGACCCATTAAAGTAATAATATTTATCTAAGTGAACTCCACCTGCCTCCACTCACTCTTATTCTTTTCTTCTTGTAGTAAATATATCCTCTTGGAACTCACATGTCTTAGAACTTCCTCATATAATTAATTTGTTTTTTATGATTACCAAAATAAGGAAATTAGGAAATATAAATGTTCTTTTTTTAATCCCTCTTCATTTTACTTGCTGAAATTTTATCTCTCACACTATTTACTGCTGAAGGATGAAAGAACTCAGCGGCAATAGCTTATAAGAGTACAGGGTATTCTTGAGCATGTACAACTTTTTCTCCTTTATCTTGCTTGTTGGTTATGCCATTCTGTAGGTTTTCTTAGGATATTTTTAAAAACAGAGGCTGTTTTGGGATCTATTTAGGATTTATTGCTTGATGCAAGAATTATGCAACTAGAAATTATGGAGAACCACAATCCAACAGTCAAGAAAAGCTAGATAACGGTTCAATCATGAACAATAGTGATGAAAAATTCTATGAGAAATTATAATATGGTTCGATTGATTTCCTGGTGCCAATTGAGTAATCAATATTATTTGTTGGTGAAAACAATATGATTTAAATTTAAGCATTTTTTATCCAAATTGATTTTGGTATAATTCTTTTTCATGATCGTATTGTATTTATAAGTTGTAGGCTAGATGCAATAATTTATGTGAAAATGTTATGGTTTGAATCCAAGGGAAAGTTGCTACCTAGTGATCAAACTCGCTTGGTCGCAGTTTGACGGATAAAACTATAAACTGAGAGAGAAAATGAAGAATAGATTAGTATTTTGAGGTATAAATAAACTGTATAATAGCCATCCTTTTATAGGTGAAGATGACAAATATAAAAGGTAAAAAAACAAAAGAATATACAAATTGATATTAATTACATAAAATCCTCATTCATATATTCTACCTAATTAGAGAGATTAATCAAATATACTAAGTTAGGAAGATATTATGAGATCCTCTAACAAGTGAGAGAATTTATTAAATATTAGAGGATTTATCATATATCATGAGATATGCTAATATTCTTCTATCAAACTTAAGATGGTTTGGAAGACACCATCTTTAGTTTGGAAACGAGATCATGATGACGACCAGGTGATGGGCCTTGATAAAGATATCAGCGAGCTGATCAGTCGACGAAACCGAGAGCAGACGAAAAATGCATGCTTTGTAAGTGATGACGCACAAAATGGCAATCGATCTCAATGTGCTTAGTGTGCTCATGAAAATATCATTTGTGAGCAATCTAAATAGCACTATGATTGTCCTAATAAATATGAGTACTAGACTCCTAAGACATGCTCATATTATGGAGAAGCCAACGAATCCAAAGAAACTCATAAGTAGTGTTAACAAGAGCACGATATTCAGCTTCGGTACTAGAGCAAGAAACAATAGTCTGCTTCTTACTCCGCCATGAAATAAGAGACTTACCCAGTAAAAAAAAGAAATCCAGTAGTGGATCGTCGATTGGTAGGGTCACTTGCCTAATCCGTAGAGTAAACATATAATTGCAATGATGAACGAGATGAAAATAGAGTCCATGGAAAAAGGTACCCTTTACATAGTGCAGGATGCGAAGAAGTGTAGTATATGAATAGAGCATGGAGCAGGCATAAACTAGCTAACAAGATGCACGGCATAGCCAATATCTAGCCGAGTAACAGTAAGGTAGATGAGACTCCCAACAAGTTGTCGATAGAGGGTAGCATCGGAAAGGAGATCACCGTCAGTAGCACGAAGTTTAACGTTATACTCAAGAGGGTTATCAGTAATCTTACAATCAATCAACCCAGAATGAGAAAAGAAGATCAGCGAAATATTTGCTCTGAGTTAAATAGTAACCATTAGATGTAGAAGTAACTTCCAAGCCCAAAAAATAATGAATAGAGCCAAGATCTTTCATCTCAAAATGTTGACATAAAAATTGCTTAAGCTCAAGAATACCAGAAGAATCATTACCAGTAATAATCATATCATCAACATAAAGGAGCAAAATATTGATACCAATATCAGTATGACGAGTAAACAAAGCAGAGTCATATGGGCTAGAGGCAAAACCAAGTTAGCCAATAGTGAAACTAAACTTGGCAAACCAAGCACGCGGAGCTTGTTTGAGCCCATACAAGGCACGCTTAAGGCGACAAACCTTACCAGGAAAATGAAGATACCCTTGAGGGGGTGCATATAGACCTTCTTAGCTAGATCACCATTCAGGAATGCATTCTTCATATACATCTGAAACAAAGGCCATTGGCGAGCAGAGACCACAGGTAGGAGAGAACGGACAGATGTAATGTGAGCAACTGGAGCATATGTCTCCTCATAGTCAATATCATACTCCTGAGTATAACCCTTAGCCACAAGACGAGCTTATACCGCACTGGAGACCCATCAAAATCGGTTTTAATCTTGCAGACCCATTTGTTGCCAATAATAGTCTTACCAGGAGACTGATCAATCAAATCCCATGTATGAGTCTTGTGAAGAGCATCCAATTCTTCGGATATAGTTTGCAGCCAAAGAGGGTTACGCGAGGCTTATGATTAACAAGAGTATAAAAACAATTATAATCAGTGAAACGAGTAGGGAGAGCCCTTACCCTAGAGGAACGATGAATATTCAAATTGGTTGATGACTCAAGGGTATCAGACGTAGTGGATGGGCCAACAAATGAAGTAGGCTAAGAAGAGTCAGATGCAATAATAGGGTTAACAGACGATCCAGAAGTATCAGAAACTAATAATAAGTAACTGCCTGATGAGCTTTCAGTATGTGCATCAGAAGAAGAGTCTAGGAAAAGATCAAATGCAGAGTTAGTGAAAATAGGGCTAGCGAAAGAAGGTCTAGAGGAGATGTAGGAGATACTGGTGAAAGTTTTATGTTTCCAAAACTGAACATGGCGGGAGATACAAAGAAGTTTGGTAATAGGATAATAACATCGACAACCCTTATGTTCAATGCCATAACCAAGAAAAAATATAGATGCGAACGTGGCTCAAGTTTAGTACGCTCATGAGACGAGAGTAAGACAAAACAAGCATAGCCAAAAAATTTCAAAAGAAAGTAGTCGGGTATTTTTCCGTAGAGGGGCTCATCTGGAGAGTGATTTCAGAGAGTAGGAGATGGGACCCTATTAATTGTGTAAACGACTGTAAGAGCAGCTTCACCCCCAAAAAGATTTAGGAAGCAAGACAGAAATAAGCAAAGAGCGGATACTATCAAGGATGTGACGATGTTTACGCTTAGCACGACCATTCTGTTTGAAGTGTAAGGGGATGAACGATGAGGTAAAGTGCCTTCTTGTGTGAGTTCGGCAAGAAAGGAAGCAGATGTGTACTCCATGGCATTATCAGAACGAAAGACTATAATGGTCTGATCAAACTGAGTTTGCATCATCTACTTAAATTCACGAAAAATGCTAAGTAACTCAGAACGATCATGTAAGAGATGAAGTCAGGTGTATCGTGAATAATCATTAACAAATATAGCAAAATAACGAGATACTCCATTAGTAGAAATAGGAGAAAGACCCCAATTATCTGAATGAATTAGATCAAAAGATGTAGAAGACAAAGAAAAACTTTCATTATAAGGTAAAGCTGTCTATTTTCCCAACTGACATGAAAAACAATCAAATGATTCAAAGTCGACTTTTCCTAAATAACCACTTAATACTAAATATTGAACACGTGGTAAGGAAGTATGATCAAGGCGAGAATGTCAAATACTCGAGGAGACAGATGCTGCAATGTGTTGAGTAGAACCAGAACTTGGAAAATGCGAGGAAAACTCAAAAAGGCAACCAACTTTATACTCGGTCCCAATTAACTGGTCCGTCTGTTGATCCTTCACATCACACCCTTTATTAGAAAAAGTTAAAATAAGGCCAAGTTCAATAAGTTGTCCAACAGAGAGAAGATTTAAAACTAAATCAGGGACAACATATGTATCAGGCACAGAGAGAGTAGAAGTAAAGATAGGATAGTATGACTAATAGACATATGCAAATCATTAGTATTATAAATGATAGGAGAAAGTTCTAGAGATTTTTTATTAGATATGAGAGAAGAATCAGGAGTCATGTGATTGCAACAAGTAGTGTTAAAAAGCCAAGGAGATAATTTACCTGAGGAGACTGAGAAGGCAGTAAAAATACGGGACATAACTTGATTGACAATAGCTTCAAGGTCAGCTGCAGAGAGAGAGGAAGTAGATAGATTGTCCGAAGAAGATAAACTGGTAGAAGCAACAACAACAATTTTGGGTATTTGAGCTTTTAAAGCATCTCATGTCTCTTTAGCCTTTCTCTTAAAACAATCAGAGATGTGATGGTCCTCTTCCTTACAATAATAACAACGACCATTGAAGCGGCATGGTTTAACGAAAACGCAGGAGGAGCTAAGATGGAGGAGTTTGGAGTTGTATTAGCCATGATCAAGTCAGTAGAATAAACACGACGAGTCTTCTGTCGTGTCTTCTCTGAAATAAGCTCTGTGAGAGCAGTCTTGGAAATCAAAGATACTTTCAAGATGTTGCTCCCTTGGCGCTGTTGCATTCTCTAATGATGCCATCACTCTACCTCTCAATGCCTTAACCTATTGCTATTAAGCTTCAGTTGTCCTATTAAGCATACCCAACATCTCATTGGCATCAACTATGTTAGAGTTCGACTTGGAATTGGATTCGGTTCTGTTTGCACGATGAGTTATTTTTCCGTGAAAATAGGGTGAGGTAAGTTTTAATTAGATTAGTAGTAATAATAATGATGAAATTAACTCCACCAGTGCTGTGCTTAAAGATTTATCCTTTCACTGTATATCCCAAGCTATGATAACGGAGGGTTGTGGAGATCGGTGACTGCCAGTGTAAAATATTGTCACATATTATAATATGAGCCAAAACATGAATTTCATTGGGGTGTTCTCTACTGAGTGACGCGCTATATTAGAGTCCTTTTGTTGTAAAAAATGTGTGAGGGTTGTTAAGTCGTCGCCTAGAAGTGACCCCCACGTCGGTGTCCGGATGTGATATCAAATGTAAGAGGGTTCCCACACCTTAACGAACGGGTGAGGGTAAAAAAGTTAGCTAATGAATATAGAATTCAGTTGGTATCATGGAACGTAGGTTCCCTTACAGGTAGATTAGCAGAGTTAGTTGATGTTATGATTAGGAGTGTTAATATTTTATGTATGCAGGAAACTAGTAGATAGGTGAGAGAGCTAAAGTCATATAGCCTTGGGATTATAAACTTTGGTATATGGATAGAGATATAAATCGTAATAGGGTAGGTGTGATCATAAATAAATAATTAATTGGGGATGTAGATGTTAGGATGAAGGGTGATAGAATTTTATTAGCTAAACTTATTTTAGATAGAGAGATAATTAATATTATTAGTGTCTATGCACCACAAGTAGAACTTTATGAATCTAGTAAACATCAATTTTGGAAAGATATAGATGAAATAATACAAGGAGTATCTGCTATAGAAAAACTATTTATTGGTGGTAACCTCAATGGGCATGTCGGAACTAGTCGTAATGGGTTTGATAGTGTACATGGAGGAGATAGTGTACATGGAGAATTTGGTTTTGGAGAAAAAATAAACCAGGTAACTTAATTCTAGATTTTGCTTCGTCTTATTATTTGATTTTATTAAATACTTAGTTTAAAAAAAGAGTTTCTTACTTGATTATTTTTAAAAGTAGATCGAGTGCGAGACCAATAGATTTTTTTTTAAGTAGGAGGGTTGATAGATGTAGTTGCATCGATTGTAAGGTAATACTATGTGAGAGTGTAGTTACCCAAGATAGATTCTTAGTTTTAGATATTCAGATTAAAAAGAGACTTAGAAAGATTAAGTATAAATTAGATCCTAAGATTAAGTGGTGGCGATTAGAAAGTAATCAAAATTTTTTGTAGATAGAGTAGTTCAGAAAGCAGATTGGAGAAACCATAATGATTCTGATATAATATTGAACAAAATTACTAGCTGCATTAAGAGAGTAAAGATATATTTGGTGAGTTAAGGGGCAGTGCTCCACCACGTAAGGACACATCATGGTGAAATGAAGAGATAAAAAATGCTATTAAGATCAAGCGATACCTTTACAGAGATTTAAAGAGCAATGACGAAACAAGTTTTGATCTAACAAGCAAGTGGACAATAATGCAGCCATGCCCCCTAATCCCACTCCTACTATCTTGCAGGCTATACCATTTCTTCAACCCCTTTCTCCACGACCATCTTCATTACCTCCATCATCGTCACATGATCATTTGGAAGAACCTGTTCCTAAGCCGAAAGCACCATATCTCAATCGGCTTAGGAAGCCTTCACTGCAAGTAGAAAAAATTCTTGAAATATTTCAGCAGGTGAATGTTAATATTCCACTCCTTGACATTATACAACAGGTTCCTACTTATACTAAGTTTCTCAAGAATTTGTGTACTAAGAAACGAGCAAGAAACGTTCCTGAGAAAGTTTTTCTTGCTGCAAATATATCACAAATCCTCTCCAACTCCTTACATATTAAGTACAAAGATCCAGGTTTCCCTACAATCTCATGCACTATTGGAAACACTACATTTGATAGGGCGTTGCTTGATTTAGGGGCAAGTGTCAACTTGCTTGCTTACCGTGTTTATGAGCAACTAGGATTAGGAAAACTTCAACCTACCAAGGTCACATTACAGTTAGCTGATCGTTCGTTCAAGGGACCACTTGGTATGGTTGAAAATGTGCTCATTAAGGTCGGCGAGTTTATCTTTACTGTAGACTTTATTGTTTTAAAACTGAGCCGATCTCCAATCCACGGAATCAAATTCCCGTTATCTTGGGTAAACCATTCCTTGCAACATCAAATGCATTAATTGATTGCAGGAGTGGCCTCATGAAATTATCGTTTGGGAATATGACTGTGGTATTGAACATATTTAATATAGATGAGCACATAACGAGCTCTCTCATTGAGGTTAACATGATTCACAGTTTGCACTCTCATTTGACCTCTTGCACTGATGATGAACTCTCATTTAAGCAAAATTTTAAAGATGAGCTCATATTATTAGATGAATTGGCACATACTGATTCTATGTATGATAATACTTCTGCAAGTGTGCCATCGAATTATGAGCAAACTTTTAAGAATTTGTTCACAGAGGAGCTTCCATTACTTTGTGAGTTAGAAGAGCTAATACCACATTCACTTGATCATATTGCACTCTTCTCACCTCATGATATTTCTACATGTATTCTTGTTACTAACGATAATTGGCAGGTTTATAATAAAGAATTCTTTAACCCAATTATTAATGCTTACATGTGGACAAAGAAAAAGCGAGAATGACATAAGAAGCAGACAGGTAATTTCGTGACTCGTAGGAGGATGATGAAATATAATAATGCACCCATTTCACGTTTAAAACGCACACACTATGAAAGTGGGAAGCGATCGAGAGGTTGTAACTGCTTTCCATGCGTTAACAGGGTAACGATATTGAGATCGTAACTTTTTACAACTCTCATTATTTGTATTTGTATAATAGTTTTTTTATTTATATTACCACCCTTTCTGTATGAGGGCATACATGAGTTTAGGTGTGGGGGAGTGGGTTAGTTTATTTTCTTCGTATTTTTTTAGGATTTTTAGTTCTTTTTAGAATCTTTATTTTATTTTTAGATTTTTGGGTTTCTTTATTTTACACTTTGGGTAGTTTTTAGGGTAACTAACTAAAAAACTAATTAAAATTAAAAATTAACAACAAATTTATGTTTTTTAATCATTAGATTAACCTAATTACAGATAAAGGAACAAATTTAGATTTGAAATTGGATAGGAGAGTAGATTGGATAATACACTTTGAATTTTATGAAAAAAAGATTAAAATCCGAAAAATAAATATCGCTAACAATAGTTTTGAGGCAAGTATACATCTATTTTTTCACTTCATAATAGTTTATTAAGTTAAGGATAAATATGATAATGATTGAGTAAGTCTTCTCTTTCTAAACAAGAAAAAAAAAGAAAAAAGTGAGAATAAAATAAAGGGGTGAGCCTGGTATTAAGGCAATAGTCTAGAGAGTGATAAAATAATGGGATGAGCCTAGTATTAAGGCAGTAGCCTCAAGAGTGAAAAAAGAGTATGATCCAAGTAATCGGGTACTTTGCGCCTAACTAAGCTTGAATATTCGCATGAAAAGTGAAATATTCTAAAAATAAAAAAAAGAAAAAAGTATGAACCAAGTAATCGGGTATGTTGCGCCTAAGCAAGCGTGAATATTCGCATGAAAGGTGAAATATTCTTTAAAAAAAAGAGAAAAAAAGAAAAAAAGAAAAAATGTTAAGAGAGAGAGAAGATGAATCATGAGTTAGAGTTGGAGTCCAACGCTGAAATAAACTATCACATGTGCACGTACTTGTATGAGCCAATGGATTATCTATTAGTGGGTATTGAAAGATAGATTTAAATTTTTGATTAAAATGATAAGTGTATCTGATATGACGCTCGATTTGAAAATTGATAATCTAAATGCGTTCTTGAGTTTGTATATTAGTGAGATTAATTGTTGAAAATATCATAAATTTTTTTTTTCTTTCTTTTGTATAAAATTTTTATTTTTCTTAATTTTTGGTTATCCTTATTTTTCTTTTCTTTATTCCTTTATCTATTTTCTTCTTGAATTTTGTGGGTATATTCGCTATAAACCCTCATGAGACAACACTCGTCCACTAGGGTAGCCAAGGGATTTAAAGGCTTATTGCACGTGCTAAGTGCAATCACAATTCCTGCGAAAGTGAGTTAGGATTTTTATTTTTCTTTTTAGGTTTAGATTTTCCTCGAGAATTAGCAAAAGATAAGTGTGGGGGTGTAATGAGTGCCATATATTGCATATTTATAGCCTTCATATTACCTATTTTTGTATATAAATAATGCTACTCGGGTATTTTTAGTGTGTTTTAAGGAATTTTATTCGTACAAGGAGATGACATGAAATCAGAGTTGGAGTAGGAAATCCAAATTCGAAATGTTTCTAAAGTTGGCAAGACTACGAGACTACGATACTACAGAGACTGAAAATTGAATACAGTCAGAAATATTAAACTTACAAGATAAGAATTTCACGTGGAAAAAATTTCAAGAATTTTTCATATATTTTAGCCGCCAATTGGCGGTTTTCCCGTTAAATGGCGACCCAAAGTGGGTCCCAATATCTGAATTTTCTCTTATGGCTTCGTTATAATCTTGTAGTTCACAATTATATTAGAATTGGGTTTGGATTTTCGAAGCCTATATATTGGCCGTATCCATGTATTCTAAAAAAGCGGTAAGTTTTATACTCGTTTTAAATTAATAAAATTAGGGTTTTGCTGAAAGGGTAGCGGCCACAATACCGTGCTTCAGAGGTAAGCCATTGTTTTGAGATCTTTATTTGCTTTCTAGATAGAGTTAATTGCTTTCTAGTTTAGATTTTATTGCTTTCTAGATTAGGGTTAACCATGTTCATGAATAAAAATTTAATTTTGCTTATTAAAAATATGAGTGGCTAATTAGTTTAGCTCTAGAATGTAGATGAAGTTAGGATCCACGATGCAATTGCTCTCTAATATTTTTCTTCGTAAATAAAATAAATAAAGACATGTTTTTTCTATAAAAAGATTAAAATACAAAAATTCGAAGATTAAGACTTTGATAGGTTATACTTGAATTAGATTTCTTGATAGCTTATGCTTAGTTAAGGTTTGGGGTTGTTGATTTTATCTTTTTCAATGAATTATCTAAAAATTTAGTTTATTTTTATGAAAAGTAGTATTTTTGATGAGTTATGTTTGCATATTACTTGATAGTTCATACTTAGGGCACTTTAAATAAAGATTAAACTAAAAAGATTAAATTTTTATGATAGAAGAAGATAATAGAAATAAGAATATGGTTTGAAATTAGTGGACTCTAGATCCTAGGCTATTTAGATAGTAACAAATCCAATCTAGAAACTCATAGTTAGTCCGTTAGACTAACTAAGGAAAGAGTAAGGAACGCAAAAATACCGTAGATCCCTGTGAGATGATCTGTACAGCACTACCGATACTGTGCGCTTGCAGTAAATATCACATCACGCATGCACTTTACAAATAGGATAATGAACCCATTGTCATGACACTCTAAAATATCCTACCCACTATTTCTTTCATCACCAGATTAAGTCTACACTTAGGATCACTTTTACGTTATGCATCATCCTATAGATGAATTCTATACAGTACTATCAACGGACTAATCCCCTAGATATATATAGTCCAACATATGGCTTTCCTATGCGTTTTAAACACTAAAAAGAGTATTCCCTCTGAAGCCTTAGTCAAATCGACAACTATAATAACTGGTAATATATTGTACTCACCCAAGAAACCGCAAATTGTGATGACTCGTAAGTATGATCATCTAAAACTCAGGTTGAAATTCTATCAATGGGCACAAGTGAGTACTTAGTTCACTAGTCATTTCCTCCAGAGGAAGTTTCCATCGTGTGAAAGGCGCATAGTTCGATGATTCATTGAGCTCATTGAGAATAAACTCTCATCAACTTAAATACCATATTCAACAAAGAATTCATCATCAGGGCGCTCATTTGATAAATCTTAGATAGTATTGACATCTTGGGGCTCATCAAGTGGATCAGTCATTTGGCACCAGAGATTTTTGATATTAAATTCAAGCATTATGTTTCTAAAAGGAAAGCCTTATTAATCCACTCCGGCAAATGATAACAACGTTAGAAGTGGCTAGGAATGGTCGACCTATGATTACATGTAGTGCCGTGCATTCCCCAAAGGTTGAATTTCCAAGATTATCAAATTGACTGGATAAATAAACTCCGCCATTCTTAATCAATACTTCCTCGATCTCTCCCATAGACTTCATGACAAACTTATCGACTAGTTTAAATGTAATTTATGTGGGTCTCAACTCGCCCAATCCTAGGTGCTATTATATTGAATATGATTGCAAGTTTACATTCACTCATAGATCTAGCTAGGACCTCCCAATCAGTGTACTTCTGATGGTATGAGAGATAGTAGGACTTCAGGTGTATTTATACTTCATAGATATAGAATGGAAATAAATACTAGAGATTTTATCAACTGAAAAGACCTTTTTTAGAACTCTGGTTTATTTAACAACCAATTTCTAGTTAATTAGGTTTCAATCAAGTCATAATTTTAGTTTTGTTAGCAATATTTCTTTGTGTCAGAATATAATAAAAAGTATTATATACTAGAGAGAATGATCTTAGATTTACTGCTTGTGTACTGCTTGTTGATCTCCAACGCTTGGGAATACACGTTTCTGGTTGCATCACCTATCAATCTTGTTAAAATATCTGATAAAACGTATGCAAAAAACAACATGGCAAAAGAATAATCGCACATCATTCACTAATTACAGAGGTGGAAGATTTATGATCAGGTCCACTATGACTTTGCCAACCTCGATGCCATGCTTCGAGAGGATATGTCCTAACATAGTTCATTTCTTAACATGAAATAACATTTCTCCCAATTGAATGTCAAATTTTTTTCATTATCGCGTTTGAAAACTAGATCTAAATAGTGTATACACTAATCACGTGAATCTCCAAAGATGAAGAAGTGAACCATAAACATATCTAAAACTTGTTCAATGCTATCTGAGAAAATAAATACCATACACCTTTCGAACGTGATAGGTGCATTGTATAGGCCAAAGGGCATGCATTGATATGCAAAGATACCGAAAGTACATGTGAACATGGTCATCTCTTAATTCTCATGAGCAATGGGTATTTGGTTGCAATCGGAATGCCAATTAAAGTAACAATCGAACTCATGACGGTCCAACTGCTCAAGCAGCTAATCGATAACGGGCAAGGAAAAGTGTTTTTTCTAGTGGAAACTTTAGCCTCTTATATTGCAAACTCGCCATCCTACTTGCACATGGGTAAACTTATTTCCGTCGTTCTTAATCACAATATTTTCAGATTTCTTAGGTACTACTACTTGAACTGAACTCACCCATGAACTTTAGAGATAGGATAATGAACCCATTGTCATGGCACTTTAAAATATCCTGCCCCACTACTTCTTTCATCACCAGATTAAGCTTACACTGAGGATCTCTTTTACATTGTGCATCATCCTATAGAAGAATTCTATACAACACTATAAACAGACTAATCCCCCAGATATATATAGTCCAACATATGGTTTTCCTATGCGTTTTAAACACTAAAAGAGAGTGCTATTGTGATGACTCGGAAGGATCATCATCTCAAACTTAGGCTGAAACTCTATCAATGGGCACAAGTGAACACTTAATTCACTAGTCATTGGCTCCAATGGAAGCTTCCATCATGTGAAAGGCACATAGTTAGATGATTCATTGAGTTCATTCAGAATAAGGTCTCATCAACTTAACTACCATATTCAACAAAGAATTCATCGTCAGTAAGCTCACTGGATAAATCCTAGATAGCATTGACATATGGGGGCTCATCACGTTGATCAGTTGGTTGGTACCACAGTTTTGATATATGGCTGTTTTTGATAAAGGTATTATCTTTACATAATGATATGTTTTATTTAGAGTCATCATATTTATTTTTAATTCTTTTGAATCTGAAAAATCTGAGTTATTATCTTCTGAACTTGTGTATATAGATTCTACTTCATAGATAGTAGATGTGTCACTAGATAATTCTTCAATAGTTCCTAAATGAATATCATAAGATTCTAAATCCGGTAATAAAATTGTTTTAATATTTAATGGGCATTAATAGGCAAAATGGCCTTCTTTATCACATTTAAAACATTTACAGCCTTTTTTAAATTTTGATTTATTTTTAATAAATTTTCTTTTCCTGAATTTAGTCGATTTTTTATATCATTGTTTATATTCAAGTTTCCATTTCTTTCTTGATACTTTATATCTTTTTGTTTTATATTTTTGTATGATGATTTTTCTTTTTTGGTTTATAAGGTTTATTATATCCATAAAGAAATTTAAGAGTCCTGTGGAATGTGTTGATGTTGGATTAGATCCCATATAATGATGTAATCTTAAATTATTATATTTTTTCTCTACCATCGTATCCCAAGGGATTGGTAATTTTGAAAAAAATACTGTAATCCAAAATATTATTTTTCTCTATAGAATTTAATTTAAATATATAACTAATATATTCATTTATAAATTCTTCTACATAACAAATATTGCATAATTTCATTTTTATTAAAATATTCTCATCATTACTTTCTGCAGATAAATCTTCTCCAGTTAAATCTGCATATAATAATTTACAAATACTATGTAAAGCGTCTTTTCTTGAAGAATAATTATTTAAACATGCTATTTGGACTGGATGTAATTTTTCATATTGGGTTAACCACCTTAAAGCTATTTCTTGCCAATAACCACATGCATGTAACACAAAATCTTTATTTGTAACTGAGTCGGGTATTAAAGATATTGACCCTACCATTAATTGACTCCAATTTGTTATATAATCTCTTAGATCTCTGGCTGGTATATTATCTATATTAAAAATTAAATTTGGTGTTACGTTAGGATATCTTTTACTTTGTTTAAAAATATATGAATTTATATAAGCTTCATTTGTATCTCTATGATATATGTTTTCATCTGTTTGTTTGGGATTTGGTTGATTTATGACCCGAGGATTTACTATAGATGAAGATTCCCCTTGTTCCATATTAACAAAATAAAACTCAGAATTATTTTCCTCAGTCGAGGACTCCTCGTTAGAGGGTATGTTGAGCTCCTCTTCATCAGAGGGTAATTCAATATTGTAGATACCAAAAAAAAAAAAAAAAAAAAAAAAAAAAAAAATGAAATTTGCTAAGTGGGCACACCCGCGGGTTGCACCCGCAGGTTGCAACCCGCCGCGGGAGCACCCGCGGGAACCCCCGCGGGTTGCCACCCGCGGGGGTTCCGCGGGATGCAACCCGCGGGTGCGCCCGCGGGTTGCCACCCGCCGGAGGATTCCCGCGGGTGCCAACCCGCGGGTTGTTTTCCATTGTTTTATTATTTTCCGTTGTTTTATTTCTATTTTTGATACTGATATCCCGTGATCCGCTTTTTCAGGAGGAATCGAGCCGGATTTCAAGTCTCTTTGGTCTATAAAATGCAGAAATTTAACCGGAGAGGGGACTTTTGGATTCTTGGACTTTGGGAAGATTTCGGGCGAGCTCGGAAAATTGAGAAGCGGAGCAGAGCCATTGCTTCCAGTCGGACGGTCAACGGAGGCATCAACGAGACTCCATCGCCACCCGAACCCACGAAAAAAAAGGAATAAATTAATATTCCTGTTCTTGTAATTCCTCGGAATTTTTGTAATCTCAAATCTTCGTTGTAATCAAATAATTTTGCAATGGAATCAAAGATTCAATTTTCGGGCAAACAAAAACTGGCGACCACAGTGGGAGCCCCTCTGTTTACCACAGGGAATCTGGAGGCGCAGTCCGACCGGGTGCCGATTGGCTCAATAGTTGAGATGCTGGTCATAGAAGTTGACCAGCAAAAATATGAGGAATTTCTTTCTTCCTCTGATTCGGAGCCTAGGCGTCATCGCCGGGTGACGATGAAAAAAGGTGAGGCGTCATCGCCCACCGGAAAGGCGTCATCGCCTATGAGAATTTATGAGGCGTCATCGCCCGTTCGAACTGACAGGACGTCATCGTCTGTCAAGAACACGGCGTTATCGCCCATTCCAAAGTCAAGCCAAAAGTTAAACCAGTCCCTGACTCGCTCTCAGAAGAGAAACCTGAGGCGTAAGGCCCAGTGGGCCCGCCTCAACAGTGCCTCTGGAAAATTGCGGTTAGAAAATCCAGATCAGGAAACATCAGAGAAGAAAAATTTCAAAAATAAAAATCCGCAGGCAGAAGTTCGGGTTGCACCGCACGGGGGCAACCCCGAGGTTGCAACTGCGGGTGGAAACCCGCGGTTCCAACCGCGGGTTGCACCCCGCGGGGGCAACCCCGCGGTTGCAACCGCGGTTCCAACCGCGGGTTGCACCCTGCGGGTGCAACCCCGCGGTTGCAACCGTTGGTGCAAACCCGCGGTTCCAACCGCGGGTTGCACACCGCAAGTTGCAACCCGTGGGTTGCACTCCGCAGAAAAAATCAAGGGTTGGTTCTGGTGTCTATTCGGGCACACGCGCAGTGAGCACACAGCGCACATCTAACTTTTTGGTTACTCTCTCAGGTGTACCATCCCGTTCCTCTACAAACAAATATAAGGATGTGCTCATGAACTCACCTGAGGATAGGTGTTCAAATTTCTCTTCGGATGAACATATTCATGATAGAATTCTCCAAATCCCGAAGAACAAGTCAGATGCGTACGAGGCCCGTACAACTGCGCAGGCCAGCACACACTCCAGAAGAATCCGCAGAAGGGTTGGAGAACAATCTAATGCTGGAAAAGAGCTCAGCCCTGAAATATTACAAACTCTCCAGTATTATGAACCAAATTTGAGACGCAAAATACGTCAATATGCAAATAGAGAGGAGAAGATACCTCAAGACTTGAGAGAATTCCTCAATTGGAAGAAGAACTCTGCACAGAATACTCCTCAATGCCAATGTGAACAGTTAATCTCAACTGTTCTATCAAACTGCGAGTGCCATCCGAGACGATCCGTTTTTGAGCGGATCACCGAACCTAAAAGAATACGGACGGTGAAAAAGGCATACTCTGGGACCGATCTACCTGCTGCCTCATCAAATATGGTTAATAAAGGCAAAAAGGTGGTCGGAAACAACCCTTCGGATAAGGAAATCACTCCAGGATCAAAAGTAGTTTCTATCGAACCAGAGGGCGCGCTTCTAGAAGAAGTCTCTGAAAGGCTTGAGAGACAAGAAAAACGTCTCGAACAGCAAGAAGAGACCATAGAAAAAATGAAACAACTTTTGATTGAGTTGCTGGCTCAAACTAGAAAGAACCAATCATCGCCATCCATTTCTAGTCGGCAGAAAGGAAAACGGCCTGTCCAAATAAATGAAGACAGCGAAGACGAAGATGAAGAAGTGCCTCCTCATTCAAGAGAGGAAGAGGAAGTGAAAGTTATTATCAATCCTCAAGCAGAGAAAATAGAGAAGATGGAGAACCAATTACAAGCTCTTCTTCATCGTAAAAAACTACAAGAGGTGGGGGTAGTTCGTCCATATCCCATAGAATGGGAGACCGTATCATATCCTGCAAAATATAAACCGTTGAATCTTCAATCATTCGACGGTAAAAGTTCGCCACAGCAACACATCTTCTATTTCCTCTCACAGACAGGACATCTCATGGGGAATGATCCAACTATGACTAGGATATTTGCGAGCACTTTACGGGGGCTCGCATTTACCTGGTTTATGCAACTTCCCCAGGAAACAATTAAATCTTGGGCTGATGTAGAACGTGAGTTCCTAGCCCGATTCTTTGAAGATGATACAGAAGTCTCCATATTATCTTTGCTAGCAGCGAAGCAAGAAGAAGGCGAAACGGTCAAAACTTATGTCGCGCGGTTCCGAGAACTTTCCGTTCGATGCCCACATGGCATGACGCAGGATACGCTTGTGGAAACCTGCAGACATAACTTGTTGACCGATATCTTAGACAAGATGGGTTCGGTCGAATCCAAGTCATGGAAGGATCTGCTTAAGCAGGGCGAATAGGCCGAAGAAATACTTCGACATCTCGAAATGCAACAGTCTGCAACCGGAGACGGTGCAAACGAATCTCCATTCCATTTTTTCCGTTCAAAAGGGAAAGACATAACAGCAATGGCGGTAGAAAGTACACCGAAGCAGAAACCATGGCCGACTACAAGCAACACAGCAAAGTCACCAAGGCTTCAAAAACAGTATTCGTTCAAGGATGAACATACTGTTACTATGTTCAATCTGCTCACCAAACGCAAGATGCTTAAATTGCCGGAGAGCAAGAGACCTGAAGAAGTAGGGAAAACTAACGATCCGAATTACTGCCTGTACCATCGGATTGTAGGTCACCCCACAAAAAATTATTTTATCTTAAAAGATAAAATTCAAGCATTGATTGATGCTGGAGCAGTTCAGCTCAAAGCTGAACAAAAAAGGAGTTAGAGCTAACTCAGACACATTTAATGTGTGAGGTCTAAAGTACCACTTGGGCTCACAACAATTCCCAAAAAATGGGCTCAAGGCGGTTAATTTAAACCCCCATATATATATATATATATATATATATATATATATATATATATATATATATATATATATAAAGAAGAAAAAAGAAAAAACATCAAAAAAAAAAAAATGAATCACCCAACGCCGACAAGGCTACGGGAAGAGAATAAATTTCTCGCCAACCCCATCATACTGGGGGTAATAAGTATGAACCACCCAACGCCGACAAGGCTATGGGGAGAGAATAAATTTCTCGCCAACCCCATCATACTGGGGGTAATAAGTATGAACCACCCAACGCCGACAAGGCTACGGGGAGAGAATAAATTTCTCGCCAACCCCACCATACTAGGGGTAAAAAGTATGAATTGCCCAACGCCGCTAAAGCTACGGGAAGAGAATAAATTTCTCGCCAACCCCACCATACTTGGGGTAAGAAGTATGAACTACCCAATGCCGACAAGGCTACGGGAAGAGAATAAATTTCTCACCAACCCCACCATACTGGGGGTAATAAATATGAATTACCCAACGCCTACAAGGCTACGGGAAGAGAATAAAATTCTCGCCAACCCCACCATGCTGGGGGTAAAAGGCATGAATCACCCTAAGCTGCTAAGGCAAAGGGAAGAGGAAAAGTTTGGCATTTAAGCCCAAACGAAATCCTTGACAACTCACCATGCTGAGGGGAATAGCATGGCTAGCCCGACTCAAACGGTAGTTGGTAAAGGCAAATCAAACCCGTTGATAGCTGGGGGTTTGCTAAAAATCCTGATCAGATAAATCTCCTGTCATGTTAAGATTTCACCTCTGACAGCAAAACTTTTCTTGTCATTTTGCTCCAACAGAGCAAGCGACACTCCAAAATATTTGTCAAGTTAAAATCATACCTCTGACACCATAATTCAAAATTAAATGAGATAAGATCCGATTAAATCCCTTCCCTGTCACGTTAAGATTTCACCTCTGACAGGAAAGAAAATTCACACTTCATCAAGTCCAACATTACAACCTCTGACGAACTTGCTTTTAATATCGTTAAGTTAAAAATCACCTCTAACGAAAATCATCTCACTATCAAGTTAACAGTTAGCTCTGATAGTCCGATTCCAAAACTAAATACGTTAACCGTCACCTCTGTTTAGTCAGCTTGTCCCTATTACGACCAGATCCTCTGAATAGGTTAAGCTCCAAGACACGTTTAATGTCACCTCTGTCTTTTCCTGATTCGTCATACTAGATGTCACTGAACGGTTAGGATTAAAATAAGCACGTTAATATTATACCTCTGCTTGACCTAAAATAAGCATGTTAACATCATGCCTCTGCTTATCCTCTAATGAGTACGTTAAAATCATAACTCTGCTTGTCATTGAATAAATGAATATGTTAACAATTATCTCTATCGACCAAATCTTTTAAAAGGTCTATAACCAAAATTAAAAAATCCAAAGTATTTCGAAATTCAGTACGGTTCAATACAGAACTTCGAAAACTTTGGAGGGGGTTATGCAGATACCAAAAAAAAAAAAAAAAAATCGAAATTTGCTAAGTGGGCACACCCGCGGGTTGCACCCACAGGTTGCGACCCGCGGGTGCTGTTGCGACCCGCGGGAGCACCCGCGGGATGCAACCCGCGGGAGCCCCCGCGGGTTGCCACCCGCGGAAGGATTCCCGCGGGGGCGATCCAGCGGGTTGCCACCCGCGGGAGCGATCCCGCGGGTGCCAACCCGCGGGTTGTTTTCTGTTGTTTTATTGTTTTCCGTTATTTTATTTCCATTTTTGATACTGATATCCCGTGATTCGCTTTTCCAGGAGGAATCGAGCCGGATTTCAAGTCTCTTCGGTCTATAAAATGCAGAAATTTATCCGGAGAGGGGACTTTTGGATTCTTGGACTTTGGGAAGATTTCGGGCGAGCTCGGGAAATTAAGAAGCGGAGCAGAGCCATCTCTTCCAGTCGGACGGTCAACGGAGGCATCAACGAGACTCCATCGCCACCCGAACCCACGAAAAAAAGGGAATAAATTAATATTCCCGTTCTTGTAATTCTTTGGAATTTTTGTAATCTCAAATCTTCGTTGTAATCAAATAATTTTGCAATGGAATCAAAGATTCAATTTTCGGGCGAACAAATATATGTAGTGTCCACCTCTTGTTCAGAGGGTAAATCATCAGTAAGATATTCCTCTTGTTCAGAGGGTGAATTAATAGCAGAAAAATATTGAATAGATGAAGAGTATTTTTCATAATAATCATATAAATCTGTAGAAGCAATTGTACCTGCTATTTCTTTCTGTTGTAAAAGTTTATATTGTAAATAATTTTGATAATCTATGTTTTGTGGATCAATATGAGATAAATTTTTTGAAGAAAATTTTATCATACGAACAGAACCAAATCTTTCTTTCGAAAAAAAAGAAGGAAAATAAGAGTTAAGATTTAAGGCATTTAATTTTTGTGAAAGATTAAAAAGTTGATCACTGATATAATTTAACATGCTATTTTGTTGTTCTAAAGTACCATTATTCGGAAGATGAATACAATGTTCATGTAAATTTAAATTATAAGGACAGTTATAGTTTTCTGGTAACACTAAAGATCGAGACATACTTTTTTTGTGTTATTTCTAGATATGTTATGTTTCTTTTTTTGTTAATTTTCTAGATATTAGTATCCGTTTGACCCTTTTCTCTCCGGCACATATTACCTCTAAGAGTGGTTTCATCTTAGAGTTAGACTACAAGAACTCTCAGTTCACCACAAGTCTATAACATAGCTTCAGAGAGAGAGAGCACAGCCATGGTTCGTTTCCTACATCATGGCATAAGATACTTATATCTAGAAGTGTTAACAAAATTAGAAAAATAACATGTCTAACTACTTTAGCCAGACATAAAAGAGAAATAAAAACTTACAGTAGAGGAGAAGAAACTATCAACTGGCTCTGATACCAAACTTGCGCAACTATTCACAAAAGCTTATTCACACTCTATTCACAGAAAAAACTAAAACTAAACAGTAAGAAGAACGCAAAACAAACTCAAGAGGACTCAAGAGATTACTAAAAAGAGAAGTACTTGTGCAGTTGAGAAAAATCTTTAACTTGAGCCCAAAATATCAACCAATTAATATGAAAGTTTTATGAGA
Organism: Dracaena cambodiana; assembly: GCA_036321105.1. Taxonomy (NCBI): domain Eukaryota; kingdom Viridiplantae; phylum Streptophyta; class Magnoliopsida; order Asparagales; family Asparagaceae; genus Dracaena; species Dracaena cambodiana. Next base: position 49,552,104 of record JAYEPQ010000002.1, read on the forward strand.
GTGTAAAAATATACTACTAAACCATAAAATAAAATTTTATAGTGATCCGTGATGATTTGATAAAATATCTACTCAATATAGTACGTAACTCATGCACATGACTTATACCAGTGCAGTTGAGAAAAATATTTAGTTTGAGGCAAAAATGTTTACCAATTAATGTGAAAGTTTTATGAGAGTGTAAAAACATACTACTAAAACTTAAAACAAAAAGTTTATAGTAATGCATGATGATTTGATATAATATCCACTCAATATAGTACACAGCTAACACATAGGACTTATACCACTATAGTGGAGATAAATCATTAATTTAAGATCAAAATCTCAATTAATTAATTTAAAATTTGTATGTGAGTGTCAAAATATACTCCTGAAAGAGAGTACAAATTTTATTATGATCTAATGTGTTTTGATATAATTTCTATTTAATATAGTACACAGTTTATACACCGAACTAATGCTGATATAGCTGAGAAAAATGTTTAGTGTGGGGTCAAAGTATCAAGAAATTAATGTGAAATTATTATAAGAGTGTTAAAACATACTCTTAAAATAGAATACAAAATTTTAAGTGATCAATGATGATTTGATGCAATTTATGCTCAATATATTACACAGCTCACGCATCGGACGAATACTGGTGCAGCAAAGAAAATTCTTTATTTTGATCTTAAAATCTCAAGAAATTAATATGAATTTTTTATGAGATTACAAAACATATTACTAAAACTGAATATAAGATTATTAAGTGATTCATATTGATTTGATATAATATCTACTCAATAAGTACACAATTCATGCTGAAGACTAATACTGGTGCAATAGAGGAAAGTCTTTTGTTTGAGATCAAAATATGAAGAAATTAATGTGAAATATCTATGAGAATGTCAAGATATACTCATAAAATAGAATACAAAATTTTCTAGTGATCTAAGGTGGTCTTATATAATTTCTACTAAATATAGTGCATAGCTCATTCTCAAGACTGATACAGATGCAACCAAGAAAAATCATTAGTTTGAAGTCGAAATATCAAATAATTAATTTGAATTTTTTATCAGAGTATAAAAACATATCTTTAAAGAAAGCAGAAAATCTTATATAATATCTACTCATTATAGCTCATAAACTGTACTAATACCAGTGCAGCTGAGAAAAATATCTAGTTTAAGATCAAAATCTTTACCAATTAGTGTGAAATTATTATAAGAGTCAATATATACTCTAAAATAGAATAAATTTTTTAATAGTAATCCATAATGGTTTGATACAATTTCTACCAATATAGTATACATTCTCGTACCGAACTTATACCAGTGAAACTAAGATAAATATTTAGTTTGAGGTTGAAATATTAAGAAATTAATGTGAAATTTTTATGGTAGTGTCAAAACATACTCCTAAATGAGTATACAAGATTTTATAATGATCTATAATAATTTGATATAATATCTACCCAATGTAGTACACAACTCACGTACCAGACTTATACCGATGCAGCTGAGAAAAATAATTAGTCCGAGGCCAAAAATTTCAACCAATTAATGTGAAATTCTTAAAAGAGAGTCAAAATATACTCTTAAAATATACTGCAAAATTTTATAGTGATTCATAATGATTTGGTACAATTTCTACTCAATATATTGTACAACTCATCACTGAAGTAATACCGGTGTAGTTGAGAAAAATATTTAGTTTGAGTTCAAATCTTAAGCAATTAATGTGAAATTATTATGATAGTGTCATAACATATTCCTAAAATTTAATACAACATTTTATATTGATCTTTGGTGATTTGTTAAAATTTTTATTCAATATAGTACATAGCTCACACATCCGACTAATACAGATTCAGCTAAGAAAAATCATTAGTTTGAAGTTGAAATGTAAAACAATTATTTTAAAATTTTTATGAGATTATAACAACATATCTTAAAATATAATACAAAATCTTATATAATTTCTACTCATTATAGTACGCAGCTCATGCATCGTACTAATATCTATTCAACTGAGAACAATATTTAATTTGAGTTCAAAATTTTTGCTAATTAATGTAAAATTATTATGAGAGTGTCAATATATACTCCTAAAATAGAATATAGGATTTTATAGTGATTCATGATAGTTTGATGTAATTTCTATCAATAGAGTACACAGCTCATGCATCAGACATATACTGATGCAGTTGAGATAAATTTTAGCTTGAGATTGAAATATTAAGCAATTAATATGAAATTTTTATGATAATATCAAAACATACTCCTAAATGAGTATACAAAATTTTATAATAATTCATGATAATTTGTTACAATATCTACTTAATATAATACACAACTCACATACCTAATTTATACCAATGCAGTTGAGAAAAATATTTAGTCTGAGGCCAAAATGTCAACTAATTATTATAAAATTATTAAAAAAAAGTAAAAAAATACTCCTAAAATAGAATACAAAATTTTATACTAATACATAATGATTTGATATAATTTCTACTCAATATTTGTATAACTCATGCACCAGACTAATATCATGCAGTTGAGAAAAATCTATTATTTGAGGTCAAAATCTTAGGTAATTAATGGAAAATTTTTATGAGAGCATTAAAACATATTCCTAAAATAGAATACATAATTTATATTGATCCATAATGATTTGATATAATTTCTACTTAATTTAGAACACAGCTTACGCACCGAACCTATACCAGTGCAGCAGTGAAAAATCTTTTATTTGAGTTTGAAATACCAAGGAATTAATGTGAAATAATTATGAGAGTGTTAAAAATACTCCTAAATTAGAATACATAATTTTATATTAATTTTATGATGATTTGATACTATTTCTACTCAATTTAGTATGTAACTCATGCACCTGACTTATACTGGAACAGCTGAATTAAATCTTTAGTTTGAGGTTAAAAGGACAAGCGATTAATTTGAAATTTTTATGAGAGTGTTAAAATATATTCCTGAAAGAGAATACAAAATTTTATTGTGATTCATGATGATATAATACAATTTCTACTCAATATGGTATATAGTTTATGCATAGGACTGATACCGGTACAGCTAAGATGAATCTTTAATTTTAGGTCAATATGTAAATAAATTAATGTGATATTTTTTAGTATAAAAATTTACTTATAAAATAGAATACAAAATTTTATAGTGATTCATAGTATTCTCATACAATTCGACATAGTATAGAATACAGCTCACACACCAGACTTTTAATGTTGTATATAAGAAAAATCTTCATTTTGAGCTTGAAATGTCAAGAAACTAATGTAAAAATTTATGAAAAATATCAAACCATACTTTTAAATTAGAAAACAAAATCTTATAGTGATTTATGGTGATTTGATACAATTCTACTCAATATAATACATAACTCACACAATGGACTTTTATTGTCACAACTGAGAAAAAGTTTAGTTTGAGGTCAAAATATAAATCAGTTAATATGAAATATTTATGAGAGTACCAAACATAATCTTAAAATAGAATATAAGATTTTAGATTTACCCATGATGTTATAATTTCTATTTAATATAGTATAAAACTCATGCACTGGATTAATATCATTGTAGCTGAGAAAAAATTTTAGTTTGAGGTCAAAATCTCAACCAATTAATATGAAATTTTGATGAGAGTGTTTAAATATACTCTTGAAACAAAATTGTTTTTAGTGATTTATGATGATTTGATACAATTTCTACTCAATATGGTACACAGTTCATACCGAACTATTATCAGAGCAGCTATAAAAATGTTTAGTTTGAAGTCAAAATATTAAGAAATTAATGTAAAATTTTTATGATATATCAAAACATATTTTTAAAATTGAATACAAAATTTTATAGTGATTTGATAAAATTTCTACTCTTTATAATACGCAGAGTATACACCAAAGTAATACTGGTGCAATTAAAAAAAAATTTAGTTTGAAGTTGAAATGTCAATAAATTAATGTAAAGTTTTTATTAAAGTATCAAAATATAATCATAAAGTAGAATGCCAAATTTTATGGTGATTTATTTTGATTTGGCACAATTTGTACTAAATATATTACATAGTTCACGCACTTGGCATATATCGGTACAGCGGAGAAAAATTTTTAGCTCTAGGAAGAAATGCTAAACAAATATCGTGAGACATTTATTAGGATGCCAAAACATAGTCCTAAAATAAAATACCAATTTTTTGGTGATATATGAAGATTTTATATAAATTCTTACTCAATATAATATACAGCTCCCACACTGGATTTATATTGGTATAGCTAAGAAAATATTTTGTTTGAGCCAAAATCTTAGCCAATTATGTGAAAGTTTTATGATAGAGTCAAAATATACTCGTAAAATATAATACAAAATTGTTTAGCAATCAATGTTGATTTAATATAGTTTCTACTCCATATAGTATACAACTCACGCACCAGACTAATGTCGGTGCAATAGTTAAATTTTTTTTAATTTGAGATTAAAATCTCAATCAATTAATGTAAAATTTTATAAGAGTTTCAAAATGCACTTTTGAAATGGAATACAAAATTTTGTAGTGATTTATAGTGATTTGTTACAATTTATAGTCAATATAATACATAGCTCATGCACCAAACTCATACCTAGAATTTTTTTTTAGTTTGAGATCAAAATCTCATCCAATTATTATGAAACTATTCTAAGATTATAAAAACATACTTTTAAAGCAAAATATAGAATTTTATAGTGATCCACAATGATTTGATACAATTTTTACTCAATATATTATACAACTAATTGATAACTATGCAATTGGGAATAATTTTTAGTTTGAGGTATAAATCTCAAGAAATTAATGTAAAATTGTTATGAGTAAAAACATACTCCTAAAATATAATATATAAAGTGATCCATGATGATTTGATACAATTTCTGCATAATATTGTGTACAGCTCACATACCAAACTAATACTAGTGTAGCTGAGAAAAATCTTTTGTTTGAGCTCGAAATATTCAGAAATTAATGTGAAATGTTTTTGATAGTGTCAAAATATACTTCTAAAATAGAATAAATTTTTTATAGTAATCTATGGTGATTTTGTATAATTTTTATACAATATAATACACAGGTCATGCACCGGATTAATACCAATGTAGCTGAGCAAAATCTTTAGTTTGAGCTTGAAATATAAAGTAATTAATATGAAATTTTTATAAGTACTACTAAAGTATAATACAAAATTTTATAGTGATACATGATAATTTGATACAATATCTACTCAATATACTACGCAACTCACGCATCCAACTACCACGCGTATAGCTGAGAAAAATCTTTAGTTTGACGTCAAAATCTCAACTAATTAATATGAAACTTTTATGAGAGTGTCGAAACATACTCATAAAAGAAAATACAAAATTGTATTGTGATCCATAGTAGTTCGATACAATATCTACACAAAATAGTATACAACTTACGCACTGGAATGATACCAATGCATCTAAGAAAAATTTTTAGTTGAGATCAAAATCTCATTCAATTAATATTAAATTTTTATTAGAGTGCCAAAACATACCTCTAAAATAGAATACAAAATTATAGGGATCAATAGTAATTTGATTCAATTTCTACTCGATATAGTATAAAGCTCACGTACCAGACTAATACAGGTACAGCTGAGAAAAATTCTTTAATTTGAGGCCAAAAATTTGATAAATTAATTTGAAATTGAGTGTAAAAGTATACTCCTTTAATTTTTATAGTGATCCATGGTAGTTTTATGTAATTTTTACTTAATAGAGTACATGGCTCACTAATATGCTGATGCAGCTGAGACAAGTTTTTAGTTTGATATCGAAATATGAAGCAATTAATATAAAATTTTTATGAGAGTGTAAAAATATACTCATAAAATAGAATACAAAATTTTATAACGACAAACAAAGCTGGTTGGTAGAGGTGCATAGTAATATATGCCGAGATGATTGGGTTAGGATCATGGGATGACTCGTCTGACTGATAGACATAGCCAGATTGGTAGAGGAGCATAGTCACAAATGTCAAGATGATCATGTTAGGATCAATGGGGTGATTCGTCTGGATGACAGACAGAGCTGGTTGGTATAGGTGCATAGTTACACATGCCGAGATGATCAGGTTAGGATTATGGGGGGACTCATCTAGCTGACAGATAGAGCTGGTTGGCAGAGGTGCATAGTCATACATACTGAGATGATCAAGTTAGGACATGGGGTGACTCGTCTGGATAACAGACAGAGCCGATTGGTAGAGACGCATAGTTACACATGCCGAGATGATCGGTTAGGACCAGGGGGTAACGCATCTGGCTGATAGACAAAGCCGGGTTGGCAGAGGCACATAGTCACACATGACAAGATGATCGAGTTAGAATCACTAAAGAGCTTGTTCATTGTAGTGTGTGAGATGATTTAGTGTTCGTTGCCATAGATAAAAGCATAATATGACAAGTTTGATTGTATGAAATTATATGGGTGAGATGATTCAAATTTCGCTGTCAGAGGTAAAAGATTAACGTGAGAGGTCCACGCAATTTTTAGAAAATCGCTAGCTATCAATGGATTTGGTGTGCTTTTACCAATCGTCGTTTGCATTGGGCTAGCCATGCTATTCCTCTTAGCATAATGAGTTTGTCGAGGGTTTTATTGGGCTTAAATGCCAAATTTCCCTCTTCACTTTACCTTTTGGGCATTAGGTTATTAATGTTCATGTTTCTACCCTCAATATGATAGAACTGGTAGAGGATTTTAGTCTCCTATTGCCCCTTGCCACAAAGGCATTGGGTTGTTCGCACATTACTTTCTATCATAATAGGTTGGTGAGGATTTTGTTTGGACTTACATGCCAAATGTTTCCTCTTCCATTTACCTCTGGGGCTTTTAGTAGTTGATTTCATACTTTTACCCTAAGTATGATAGGGATGGCGAGAATTTTGATTTCCTCTTCTCTTTGCTTTATCAGCGTTGAGCAGTTCATACTTTTACCTCAACATGATGAGTTGTCGAGGATTTAATTTCCTGTTCCCTTTCCCTTTGTCGCTATGGGTTACTCATGTTTTTTACCTCAACATGATGAGTTGTCGAGGGTTTGATTTCCTTTTCCTTTTTCCTTTGCAGCTATGGGTTGTGATGTATCCTTATAATTAAATCAGGATGTTGTGACAGATTTATCATGGGTTTTTTAGCAAATCCCCAGCTATCAACGGATTTGGTATGTCTTTATCAATCGTCGTTTGCATTGAATTAGTCATACTATTCTCTTCAGCATGATGAGTTATCGAGGAATTTGCTTAGGCTTATAGGTCAAACATTTTCTCTTCCCATTGCCTTTGATCTCTGGGTCATTGATATTCATACTCTTACTCCCAGTATGTTACGATTGATGAGAATTTCAATTTTGTATAGTGGCCATTGGGTGATGTTGGACTACTATATGTAGTATTTCTTAAAGAATTTGTCATTGATTGGCAATATCATTCTGTCACGATTCTGGTTGATTAGAAAGTAAGCTCTATTCTAGTAGATCGTCTCTACTACAAATGACTCTCTCCATTTGGATTCAAATTTACCATTGGTCTTATGGGTTATGATCAACAATCATTTAACTAGATTGAATTCTTTGAAAGTCCTTTATTTGACTTTTTGTTGAATGACTTTGAGATCTGTGCTTGATGTAATTAGATTTATTATTGTGCTTTCAAGCATTTCTCATATAGCACTTCCAACTCTCGAGATCACTGTCTATGCTTTTCTTCAATTATCATTCATGTAGCTAGTGCAACTTGCAGAGCGGAATTTGGATTTCTAGTGGAAAGACAACCTCGCAATCATACAACAAGGAGAATGGTGTAGTTTTAGTCGGAGTGCAGATTGTGATTCGGTAAGCGTACAGGCACTCTCTAAACTTTGTCTCAGTCATGCTAACTTGAAGAGATGAACTTTTGGAGGAGCTTTGTGATGGTCTTATTGAAGGCATCAGTCAGACTATTAGTTGCCGAATTATGGAGTTTTGAGATGACATCCTGGATTCTAAACTTGATGCAGAATCGTGCAAAGCCTTGGCTAGTAAATTTGGGCCTATTATCATGGATAATCCACAGGGGTGCTAGGGTATGTCGAAGCTGTAGATCACATGGTGCTTGATGAATTTAACTATATCAGTCATTTTGACTTCTCTCTTGGGGTGAGTTCAATCCATTTGGAGAAGTAATTAGTTATTGCCAATTATGAACTTATGTTTTTTGGATGAGGGTGGAGTGATCGGCTCGATATTATCCATACCCAAGTTTTAAATGGATAGCTTGGAGTGGAAGTATTCAGATACGCGAGTGGTTGGTAAAATTGGCGTGCACCTGGCAAGCATGGCAATGCTTTGCATACGCCATTGCATCCATGATCATTTTCGGCTAGAAATAATAGAGTCTTCTTATGCGGTCCCAAAATTTTGGCCCTGGATGGTGGGTCTCATAAGTCCTACCATGGGTTTCTTTAAGCACTTCTTGAGCTTCTCTCTTTGAGAGGCAGTGAAGTAGAATACCATCATTTGATTTGTAGTGTAGAGTTTTTTGATTTGTAGTGTAGAGTTTTTAGCATTGTATCATAATAAAGTTTAGTTGCTTTCTTCTTTATTGAAGTTGTTGTTTTAGATCTTCTGGAAGTATGTCATATAGCATAATTTATGCATGAAAATTGCCAGTCCAAGGGCTCAAGACTCAATCCAACCTAGTGCACTTCTTCTGCCTTCAATACTATTTTGGTGCTATTCTTGTGTCGTGGCATATGGTCGATGTAGATATTTTTGAATTTATTGGCCAATTTGATTGCTGCTTGATGGTAGGGTATGTGAATTTCATGCTTAACCTCATACTCTCCATTCATGTTGTTGACGATAAGTTTTGAATCGTCATACGCCTTAAGACGTTTCACCCCTAGCTATTGAGCTTTGAAGGCTGATTATGAGCTCATTGTACTATGCCACGTTATTTGTACATGGCTAATTGACTAAGTACTCTCGAAGGATCACATGTTTATGGGGAGATATCAATACTACCCCCACTCCTAGCGTAGCTTTTCTTACTGCACAATTGAAGAGCAATTGCCGAGCTTGTTCTTTGGGACCATATTAAATTTTAGCAAACTCTATCTTTGAAGTATTACGAGTTTTAATATATCCCAACCCCTGTGAGAAGTAAGAGTTATAATATATCACCACCCTCTATGAGAAGTAGGAGTTGTATCCCCATCCCTTGCGAGAAGGAGTTGTAATATGTCCCAACCCCCTACGTGTTCTTAGATATATGTTGCTAATGATAACTTTTGTATTTTTTCAAGATTTTAGATAAGCTGCAACTAGATATATGAAACTAATGTAGATTTGGATCTTTTCACTTTCTTCGTGTGTTGGGAAAATGTTAATAGCCCTTGCAGAATTTGCTATTCTTGAATCATGTTGCACGCATAAGTGTCTTTAATGGTGCCAGGTGAGGCTATGTCTGAGCCGTGCGTTCTGTGCAATATCTACTTTGCATTCACATTGCAAACTTAGCCTCGTGTTCTAGATGCGAGCGTAGTGTTGTGGCTGGATGACTTTACATGGGTTTAGCCTTGCTTTATACACAGACATAGTCTCACATCTGAATAACTTTACTCCAGTTTGGCCTTGCATTTTACACGGTCACAGCTTGGCGTAATCTCACATTGTACGCGGGGTTTAGCCTCATGTTCTAAATGATGTGCGCTGGCTGTGGGATTCATACAAAATCAATGGACCACATAGTTGTTCAGGAATGAATGTGTAAGGCTGCTGCTTAGCCTCACATCTAGTACGCTTGGCCTTAGCAATGTGTTTCAAGTGTTTTATGTGGGGCTATGCATTAACCTCGTATTTTAAGACTTCTATGGAGGCTGAGCATTAGCCTTGCATTCTGGTTTATCTTCGCACTCTAGATTAGGCTTGTGTGTCATGTTAGTCTCGTGCATTAGGTTAGCCTTGTGCACCGAGGGTTTTATGCTAGGTTGCAAACTAGCCTTGTGTTCTAAATCTCTTCTAGTAACGAAAACCACATGGGCTGCCAGATAGCCTCGCATCTTCCTGTTCTTACGCAAGTGTTATCCTTGCATTTCTTCCAATAACGAAAACCACATGGGCTGCCAGATTGCCTCGCATCTTCCTGTTCTTACGCAAGTGTTATCCTTACAGTTCAACTGTTTTATGTGGGGTTGCAGATTAGCCTCACATTTTAGAGCTTCTATGCAGAGCTGACACTTATCTTCGCATTTCTATTAACTTTTGTACTCTTAATGAGCTCTGTATGCTGGCATAGCCTCGTGCACTAGGTTATCAATGCATGCTGGCTTAGCCTTGCACACTAAGCTAGCTCTGCATTCTTGTTGCAGGCTTAGCCTTGATTTTGCACGGGCCTATCCTTGTATCTAGATGACTTTATGTGGGCTCGACATTGCATTGTATACAGGGTTTAGCATTGCATTTTGGTTGCGGGCTTAGCCCTATTTTTCTTCGCTACGGGCTAAGTCTCACGTTTTAAGCTGACATAACCTCATGTTTTATGCTAACATAGCCACGCGATCTAAATGACCTTATGCTGGCTTTGCCTCGCATTTTATGCGAGGTTTAGCCTCGCACTCTAGATGTGAGTCCCACCCCCTGTGTGGGTCTCATTTGACTATTCAGGGAGTCCATCATAGGTAACAAATTACTTCAATTTTCATAGTAGAGTAGGCAGGACTGATGGTTAGCCTAGCATTCAGTATCTCCAGTATCTTTAACGCTGGTTTTACCCTTGTGTTTCAAGTATTTTATGCAGGGTTGTGCGTTAGCCACACGTTTTGAGATTTCTACATGAGGCCTAGAATTAACCTTGCATTTTGGTTCATCCTCGTGCTCAGGTTTAGCTTTTCGTGTTGGCATAACCTTGCGCGCTGGTTTAGCCTCATACACTGAGTTAAACTTGCACACTGGCTTAGCCTCGTCCACTGGATTAACCTTGCGCGCTAAATTAGTCTCTTGTGCTGTATTAGTCTTGTGCAGTGAGTTAGACTTACGCACTGACTTAGCCTCACGTTTAGCTGTGGGCATAGCCTTGCATCTTGATGACTTTATGCAGGATTTGAGAGTTCTTCTCCTCCAACTTGAGGGGCTCATTAGTCTAGTAGATGACTCTAGTCTCCTTAGACACCATCCACCTATTAACATGATCTATGGTTGCATTGATTGCTCCATCTCGAATGGCCTTAGCTAAAACAATTTCTGCATCTACCATAGGATCCTTCAAATCCAACCTCAAATTTCTAGCAACATCAACCAACGAAATACGAGAGTAGGAAATGCTGATATATCTAAGCCTAGTTCTAATCACATTATTCCAAAACCTCATGATCAGATTATGAGTCACATTCGAACTAAAGGTTAGGAGAACTTATCTATAACTGATCTAAAGAGCTCAAGATCCCCAATCTTCACAATATTTGTTAGCTCAAAGTAGGGCGTCAATGCTGTCTTAATGTTTTTCTACATGAGATCAGTTTGCTCAGTAATCTCGAGTGATTACAGACAACTTATTGCACTGAATTCAAAAGTATCAGTCTAGAACTAGTACCTTCCTTGTAGTCTTGCTGGAATCTCTCCTTTGCATCACTATACTCTAATTGAATGGTCCTGATCTTTCCTAGAAAGAATAAGTTGAAACCCTGTTGTAATGGAGCTTATGAAAAACTTGGCTGAGGTCCACTAGCCAGCCTATCAGTATCTCCCATAAGACCGGTTGTTGTGGAAGATGTTTCCATTGTGCCATCTTTGGCAGTGGGGTTGCTTCCAAAACATTGACCTACATCTACAAAGATGGTGTATGAAACTGTGGGCTAACTTCCCCAAGGCATTAGGTAGCATAAGACCACCTGTTGGCTCATCAAATTTGACATTTGGCCTGATGGTGGTCGTTGTATTAGAATGATGATCAAAACTAGGACCTCTAAATGCAAGACCACTCCTTACTTCTGGCCTGAGCCCCTGAGGATCAGCAAACCGAACAATCAATGGTTGATCACATCCCCTCACGATGTAAGTTCCATGCAAGGCATTTATAACTAGAGATGGTGATAATTTTCCAATCCGGGATTGACACACTGACAACATCTTCATTTTCCTTCTTCAGTCTACCTATAACACGACCTGTGGCATTATGCTGCTAGAAGGCATGACTGAGCTCCTGCCTTGCCATATGCAACAGTTGTACCAATGCAAAATTTGATAGTATCAGAGTATCCCACTCATTCTAAAACATTCCCAGCAACCCAGGAATACTTGCAGCTTTTAAGGATGTTGGCTTCACAACCTTGCTGGTCTTGATGGGCAAGATATCATCCATTATGAGCTCAGCCTCCGATGGCAGCATATCCACCAGCGCAATGGAGTGGCAGTGCAATGCCACCGACACGTTGGGCTTCAGCATCTCCCAGTTTATCATACTAAGGATCCTCACATAATGATTCGATCTGGTGATTGATTTGTTGATGCCATTGTTCTAATCAACCATACCATCTCCATGAACTGCTCAATCACCAGCCTAATTGGATCCGCTTGATCTCCTCTTGCGCCCGTAGGAGCTTTTGCTTGCGGTTTTTGAACTTGTCTTTGACGTACTCCTCTTGAATGTCGATGAACTCGATTTGGGCTGGCTAATTTGAGTAGGGAGTAGAGTTCATTCTTGGGGGAGGAGAATGACAATAATGTTGATGCATTTGACACAGACATACAAATGCAGACGGTGGTTTTGGTGCTACTGTCAAGCCCTGATATGATGCCCTTAACGGGTGATGATGATGTCTTTGTGGCCTCAAATGACCATATTTGCTATTTCTACACCCTTTCATATTCCACAAAGTATGAGCTAAACTAATTTGGTATGTCATAGTTCTTGTTCCAACTTCTAAATTGGCATGGCTGGCTCAACTATCTTCGATGGATTTGCATCAAACATGAGAACAGAGTGGTGGGAAATAAGGGCTCGGCCACTCTATCTTTAGATGGTGGGATGACAAACACCTTTATGATCACAAGCAAATGGAATTGCATGAACCACGGCGGCTGCATACTCATCAAGGTTATACCTGAAGGACATATCTGAGTCAACGATGAGATCCATCATAGATGCCAAGGCCACCTCCAATGTCAACCACACACACGAACCTGCTCAAGCTCATAATAGATTTGAGCCACCTCACCGACTTCATTGGATAAGGGACCAGTGGATTACATTTTAAATCCAATTTCTTCCTTCCATCTGCAACTCCTGCAGCTTTGACATTTTCTCTAGCCAAGATTCTCTAGCACATGGGAAAAGCAATGCACCACTGCTGAACATGGTCTATTTTTCCTCACCTCTCTCTCTCTCTCCACTTTTCTTCTTCTTTTTTTTTTTTCTTTTGGTTTGTTTTTTTTTTGTTTTTTAATTGGCCAAAGTCTGATGTGATGATCTTAATTTCTATGACAATAGTCTGATGGCATTAGTAACTTGAACTCTAGCTTAGGTTGCTAGACAACCTTATTGTGTATAGATCTCGCTTCCTGGTCAAAAGGGAGCCAAGACTCCTCAAATTTTATCTTGGGGGAGCAGCGTAGCTTTAGTGTCAACTTGGTTGAGCTTCTAGTTTGGCTATTCATAAGCAAGGATTGTGTTGGTAGAAATTTTCTTTTATTGTGGATCATCGTAGAAATTTTCTTTTATTGTGGATCATCTTTTATAAAGAAATATCCGCATATATAAGCTACAAAATGAGACGTGGCTTTCACAAAACTGTGCTTTATTTTCCATAAAAGATGAGATGCATTTTTAATTCGTGAATGAAGCTGAAATGTGAATCTCTTTTTCTAGTTCATATACTTAAATCTCTTTCTCTAAATTTGCAGACCTAATAAAGAGTGGGCCCTACAAGGTCTCATCATCATGCCCAACCATATTATGCAAGAAGCTAACATGCTATCACAACAAAGCCATGAATCTAAAATTGAGATTCGTATTCTAGTTATAATCCAAAAGAACCACGAATCTAAACTTTGAAATTTGCATTCTAGTTGTAATCACACTAAAGCTATGAATCTAAAGTCTGAGATTCACATTCCAGTTGTAGTCCGAAGGAACTACGAATCTAAAGTTTGAAATCTGCATTCCAGCTATAATCCCATCAAAGCTGTGAGTCTAAAGTTTGAGATTCGCATTCCAGTAATAGTCTGAAAGAACTGTGAATCTAAAATTTGAGATTCGCATTCTGATTACAGTTTAAAGAAAATACGAATCTAAAGATTGAGATCACATTTTGCTTTTCAGTTATGATCCAGAGAATTAAAGATGTCGGTTATAAATTCTGAAGACTTAATACAAATCCACCGACCAAAAGGCGAAAAATTAATTCTGAGATCGTAGAAGCTAACGGTTAAACAGTTACATCAATTCAAAAGTCTCCAAATCTCTATAAATAGTAGAAGTTTAAGTAGATAAAGACATCGAGAGATCATTATTAAAAAAAGCTTTTTTTGCTTAAGTGTTGGTGTTATCAAAAACTCAAAATCTTCGTCAACTAAAAATTTTATACAGAGTGTCAATGAAGAGCAGGATCATCCTCCATAGCTACTCTAGAGTTCAGTTTTAAATAAATAGGGAATTAAATTTTTCTCATTTTCTGTAATACCCCAAAAATTAAGTTATTTGTATTGCTCTTTTGAGACCAGTCGTGCTGAATAAGTCCACCGAAGTCAATTTTAGACACCGAAATAACTTTCGATTAACGTAACTTTAAATCCATAAACCCAAATGACATTCGGTCTTCGCGATTATTAGTTTTGTAATATTTAGGATTTTTGGAGATTTTTCTTACGAGGCCGAAAAATACTTCCAAAATAGTTAATTTAATAATATTAAAATCATCCTTCTAATTACTTTAGAATTTCGGTTCATTTATTCCGGACATTGAAACATTAAATGGATAATTTTGTAGTGTTCCTCTCATTGAATACTATGCCCTACATTAATTTGGTAATATTCAGAGAACGTTATACGGAACCGAAATTACTAAATTATTAAATAAATAAATAAAATAATAATTAAAAAAAAGAGAGAAGAAGAGCTGGCTGTCCTCCCAACTCCCAAGCCACCGCGTGGTAGTGGCCGTATGAAAACCAATTGAAAAAAAAGAAAGAAAAAATAAGTTGAAAGATAAAAACCCACGCTTCCCTAATCTCTCTCTCCATCACTTTCTATTCACTCTCTCCCTCGCTCCTTACTATCTCTCATTTTCTCTGCCTGCATCAAAGAACCGAAGGAAAAAAAAAGGGAAAATAAAAGTAAAAAGAGCAGAAAGAGAAAGGAAAGAAACGGTGTTCAACAAATCGAAGGAGATTAAAGGAAATCCGATGTAAGTAACACACTTTGCATCTTCTATTAATTTTTTTTCTTTTAATTATAAAATTTTTCTTTTTGATTGTATTGTTTAAAAAGAATTAAATGTTGGCTATTTTGTCAAAATTAAGTTTCGGTTTGGAGTAGAAAATTTATTTTGGATATGAGAATACTCACATTTATAATTGTGTACATTACAATAAAATTTGCAAATAGGTAAATAAATAAAAATAAAAATAAAAGAAAATGGGAAAAGAAGAGAAAAGAAGAAAAAGAAGAGGAGGAAGAAGCAGCAGGTGAAATTATATGGGCTAGGCCGAGAGAAATTAGAAAGAAAAATAAAAGAAAAAGCAAAAAAAAGGGAACTGGGCCTGGCCCAGCCCAAAAGGAAAAAAAGAAAAGAGAAAAAAGGGTAACTGGGCCTGGCCCAGTGTAGGAGAAAATAAAGGGAAAAAAAAGAAGAAGATGGGCTTGGATTTAACTTGGCTAAAGAAAAAAAATATAGAAAAAAATAATAGCACTGGGCTGGCCAGCCCAGCCTAGTAAAAGAAAAAGAAAAAAAATGAAATGAGTGGGCTTGGGCCTGACAGAAAAGAAAAGAAAAATAAAATAAAAATAATTGAGAATTTAGTGGGCTTGGGTCCGGGCTGGATAGAAAAGAAAAGAAAAAATTAAAATTAAAATAAAACTATGAAAAAGTGAGAATTTAGTAGGATTGGGCTTGATGGATTAAATGATTGAGGGATTTGAATTGGACTTGGCTTGGATTAATTGGACATAATTGATAAATTAATAATAGTAATAAATTAGATTTTAATTAAAAGAGAAATGCATATTAATATATATGATTGAGCCTAGAAATATAATAAATACATATATTGGGTTTAAAAATAATGCAGTATTATTATATAATTCACTTGATTCCTAAATAGGGTTATTGATTGGCATTAAGAATTTAACTATATTATTGAAATAATTTTAATGATATGAATTGTGGTACAATTGTGCACTAACATTTATCATATTACATGTCATGTGTTTTGATATTACAAGTCATGTGTTTTACATGTCATGTGCTTCAATATTACAAGTCATGTGATTTATTATTATAGATCATGTGTAATAATACTACATGTCATGTACAGTCATGGAAATGCAAGTATGTTATCATGAATTGAAAAACAATAAGTAAACAAATAAATGAAAAATAAAATTTTCATGTGCATTATTCATTATGAACACGGAGACGGGAGAAACTATATGATGGATAAGAGCCTTGCCGTATAAGAATTAATTGTATTGTTAGGGCCGGAATTCTTTTACTGCAGCGGTCTGGGTGATTACTGGATCACCAATTGATATTTACCCAGAGTGGTATGTCCGTTACTGTAATACAGTACGGAACTTGATTGTAATGCCTAGCGGCATGTCATGGTTCAGCGCCATGAATATTGTGGCCGGGTCTCGGGTGTGCACGGGCACTTATACGACAATGGAGAATAGCGCTATTTTATCCATTAATACAGTTTCTTTAATTAAATTGGACGATGACTGAGACCAATAGAATATATGATTAAATAGATAGAGTAGTTATTTTTATGTTTATTTATTTATGTATTTATTTATGTTTGCCTTTATGTTAATTTATATGTTGCCTTCATGTTAATTTGTATGCACACAAACAACACTGACATAAACATGCTCATGCACACTGATATTCATGTACTATGATAGTACACAATTTCTCTTTTTAAATGTGTTACTTGCTGGGTTTAATCCTTTGGGTTTTAAACCCAGATTTGGAACGTGAAGAAGGGGATCTAGCCCCAGTTGAAGACCTGTACTTTGTTGGACAGATCGAGTGATAATAGGCAAGCGAAGTACCCTGGAGAACTTTTATATATTTTATTTATATTTCCTTTTGTCTGGACACTGCTTTTCTCTTGACTCTTTTGTGTTCATATTTAAAGTAGTGTGCCATTTTATGTAATGAACTTTTTGTATAAATAAAATCTTTTCAGTTTTAGACATGTTATTTATCATCTGATTGTGACAGTAGTTAGGTTATTTCAAGATCCTGTGACTGTTAGGTTGTCTAGTGTAAGTAATAAGTAACGTCCTCCGTTTTGGGAAGCAGCTGAAAAACGGGGGCATTACATTTTCTGTAAACAGGAAACTATTGAAATTGTAATCCTTTATTAAAAAATTTTAATAGAGAATTATTTACAATTTTATGGCGAACAAAAAATTGACGACTCTACTGGAGACACCTATCATCACTGATGATAAGGTTGTAGCTCAATCTGATAATATTCTAGTTGGTAGTATTGACGAATCATTCATCATTGAGTTCGACCAGGAGAAATATGAAGAATTCCTCTCCTTTGGCTTCAGAAGCCCTACTTCCTTACGGAGATGCTGTAAGATTTCTAACAACTCAGCCTCTAAAGAGGTTTCGAAGATAGGAGTTTAATCATAAGACTCCTCAGACTACTCTGGTCTCAAAGGAGAATCATCTCCTTCTCCAGCACAAGACTCAGGGTTTGTTCAAACCAAGACCCATAAGGATCTCCTCGAGAAGATGGATCAGAATCCCCATAATAACAAGGGGAAACGAATATTTTCTGATTGTCAAGAAAATGACTCAGAAAACAAAATTCTCTCATCCGCACAATGAGAAGAAACTTACAAAGAAGCAGGGCTCGTGCTTTCTGCAGAGCCATGAAGCAACAAGAGCCTGCTGAACCACAGTCGCGAAGACTTATGGTTTAAGTATGGAAACCAAAGAGCGAAGTGGTGGTTCCAGACAATAAAAAGAAAAATCATGATGCAGATGGATTTACTCGTGTTTCTTGCAAAAAATACCGTTCACCCACCAAATTTATTTATAATTACAAATGCGAGATTTACATTTGCGTTCCACAAACCAGGCGAGGACCCCCACCCCACTCTCATGCCTTGAGAGATAAACACGATGTTCAAGATCACATTTTTACAAATAGACGCAAATCACCAATTTGCGTGCCAACAGAAAAGCGCAGTTTTCAAAAACGCGCTTCCAAAGAGAATCAGCCTTTAAAGCTCATGTTCCAGAAGTTCACCCATCCACTACTATGGCTAAAGTAAAATTTACTTCTAGCATTTTCAAAGGGATAGAAACACCCATCCCGAAATATCTTTGGAGGCAAAGAAACTTCCATTAGCAAAACAATGAGCACCAATACAAGAGGTCTCAGGGAATTTCTCAATGAAAAGAGAGAAAAATTCCGAATGTTTCATTGTCATTGTTAGCAGTTGATCAATATAGTATTATCTGCTTGCCAATGTATGGCGGCTCATGCTAAACAATCCGTCTTCAACCGACTTGCTATGTCTTCATCTCAACCATAAAAAAAGAGACGATGTAACAAACAGGAATTTTCTGAGCCTGAATATCCCAAAGTATCATCTAATATGATAAGTTTCGGGAAGAAAAAGAATAAGAAAACAAAGAAATTTCCTAGAAAGGATTCCTCTAATTCCGAACATTCTTCATGTTTGACGAATGTATTCAGTGAGATGCGTTATGTTTTTCAGAATATCCTACTCAGGAAAGAAATAACAGCATCATTAGACAACAGACAAATGGATGGAGTCTCTTCTGATAAAGAAGACACACTAAATTTAGTTATGGTTGAGTCTCAGACATTGAACTCATTCTTTAAAGACTCCGTATCTGTGAATATGGCACAAAATATTCCAGAAGAATTCATGAGGGTAATTGATGAACAGGATAAGACCTTCCAACAATAAAAAAATACTATTAATGAAATCAGAGATATGCTTTATGTCTTATTGGACTTGGAGAAGATACGAAGAAATGATAAAGGAGAATCTTCTTCTAAAACTTTATGCAATCTAAGAAATGATAAAAGAAAGAATATAGAAGAATCATCTCACGTTTCTCCTAGGGATGAGAATGAAAATAATGAGGATCGTCATGAAGAAGAAGATAATCGCTCTATACGCTCCCATCATCAAGAAAGAGATCCGAATCAAGAAGAAAATGCAAACACTGCTTGGATGGAGAGTTTTCAAAATCAACTTGATGCTCTCATGCATAAAAATAATTTACAAGAGCTAGGGGTTATAAGACCATATCCGATAGAATGAGAAAGTATACTATTTTCGCAGAATTACAAAGCATTAAAACTCAAATCATTCGATGGTAAAGGGTCGCCAAATTAGATATTTACTATTTTAAATCGCAGACGGGACAATTAACTAGAAATGACCCGATCATTATACGAGTCTTTGTTAGTAGCTTAACAGGTCTAGCATTTGAATAGTTCCGAAAGTTGGAATCGGAAACCATCAATTCATGAAATAACATTGAAAAAGCCTTTCTAACAAGGTTTTATAACGATGATATGGAAGTTTCAATGCCAAAACTCTTGGCCACAAAGCAAAAGAAAGAAGAATCAACTCGAGATTTTATCAAAAGATTTAAAAATAATTCTCTAATATGTCCACATGGGATGCCAGAGAAAATATTGGTAGAAACTTGCCGACATAATCTCTCCACCAAAGTTCTTTCTAGAATGGGGACTGTAAAGTCTTCTACTTGGAAAGATCTTTCGCTACAAGCTGAAGAAATTACACAAAAACTTGAAGAAGAAGAAGAAAAGAAGAGAAACCAAGGCAGAATAATAATTCCAGATCACACCAGTCTTCTCAACCTAAGGAACGTAAGGGCAAAGAGACAATGGCGACTGATGCACCAATTTCTGCAAAGTCTTTTCCAAAGAATCCTTTGCAACCGCAGTTCCCTCAGAAGCAATATTCTTTTAAAGATGAGCATACTAATACTATCTTCAATCTACTTATGACTAAGAATATGTAGAAGCTAAAGAATCCAAGTGACCTGAAGAAATTGGAAAAGTTAATGATCCTAATTTTGTGTATATCATAGGATCATTAATCATCTTTTCCAATCTATTATTAGGATCATTAACTTTTCCAATCATCCTAATATTTGTTGATTAATTTTGTTTGCTAAAGCTATATGCCAATTTGCTATATCCTTAAATATAAGATTTAGGCTCTGGTGGATGCTAAGATCATCAAGTTACGAGAAGATCAAAAGAGAGTAACCACGAATATGGTAACTGTTAGATTTGAAAAAGCTCCAAAATGGATAGAGTCGACTATTCAAGACGAAGTTCAATCCATTCCCAAAGGCACAATGAGGATTGTGAATTATGATCCTCATCAGCAACAAAAGAAAGAATTACATCCTTTCGAAACCTCAAAGGAGAGATAATGTGGGTACATCCAGATCTCTTTGAAGACGAGCAATGAATTTCAAATTCAGTAAAGAAGAAATCAAAAGGGAAGATTTTTACTTCTAATATTGTTACTGTAATTCCTGAGGATGATGCAGAAATTGCTTCTCTATTAGACTCAGAAGATGAAGAAGAGCCAAAAGATTCTTTGGCAGTTAACACAGATCAACCAAAATATTTTGGGACTCGTTCAGGTAAAGAATACTTAAAAAATTATGATCAAGTAGTAGAAGTTCAGTTATCTTTAGAAAAGAATAAATCAAAAGAGCTTAAATTTGACAAAACTCTTAAAAGAAAAGATAAAGAGCCTACAGAAAGTTCTAAAAAATCTTTCAAATTTGATGTATTGGCGCACAATTGGCCAATATTCTTGCAAGTATTACTTTGTATGAGATCCTAAAGCTCTCTAGACAAACTAGAGAAGCTTTAAGAGAAGTTCTGTAAGATTCTGAAGTGTTCTTGCTTCAAATTCCAGAAACATCTAAAGAAGAAGTTTGTACAGTATATCATCAAACTTCTAAAAAGAATCCTTGCATAAGTTTCTCACAAGAATATATGCAAGTAAAAAATAATAAGAATCATCGTCCTTTGTATTACAAAGGATACATAGGGTCATTAGAGATTGACTGAATCCAAGTTGATTCTGAATCCACCCTAAGTGTTATGCCAAGAAGGATGTTGCGATATCTGGGGATCTTGATGAGCAGATTGGCATCAACAAATATTACCATCTTCGGGTTCAATGCTAATGGTTGCAGACCACTTGGCAAAATAAAGTTGAAATGTCAAATTGGAGATTTAAAGACAGAGGTCACATGCTATGTAATAGATGCTGACACGTATTATAATTTTCTACTTAGAAGATTGTGGATTCATATCAACCTCATTGTTCCTTCTACACTTTATCAATGCATGAAATATGTAGACAATGATGGAAGTGTGAAGACTCTGGTGGCAGAAAAGCAACCATTTAAAGGGGTAGAGAACTATTTTACTGACGCATTGTTATACCAAGATATATTTGATGTAGCTAAACAACCTGCTTCAGAAGAATCTGATAGCGGCAATGAAGCTGACACTGAATCAGGATCCAAAAATTCTAAATTCGATAATAAAATCTGGGAAATAGATCCCATTATAATAAGCCTTGAAGGCCTTGATGTAAATGACATCGTCAATTCTGATGGCGAGTGGATAATTAATGAAGATATAGAGTTTGGTTATTTTTCTGGTGTTGATTATGAACCCTCAAGTACTAGTATTGATGTGGTCAGTGATCACCTAGATAAAATATATTCTTTAACTTCATTTCAAGCACCTATTTGATCATCCTTTTACATACAAAGTGATGACGATGAAGATACAAATGAAGTTGTTTTTGAGGTTCCTCCTAAGAATAAAAATCAAAAACCTATGATATTTGGAAAAGCAAATAACAATAATAAAGAAAAATATTTAGAGTCTGAGGAAGAACAGGAAAATCCTGAGTTCTTCCATTATGATGAAAATTCCCATAAGTTAATGAGGAAAATGGGATAAAGAAGGGAGGAAGGTAATTCTTCAAAGGAAAGATGCCCGATTATTACGATAAAACTTGTAGAGGGTTGGGATATGTTACCACTTCTGAAGATCTTTCGGATATGAAATCTGAAGAAAGGCAGCAAACTCATTCGTCAGAATCATCATGTTGGGATTCAGATGTAAGCATTGGTGCTATTTTTCAAGAAGTCTCCATCAATATGGTCTCTGCAGATAAAGAAAAAGACGATGAATTATCACCAATCAAAAATGATCTTTGGGCAAAACACCTCAATATGAAGTGGGACATTCAATTTGAATAAAGAGAACTTCCAACTGAAAATGAAGTGATCCAAATAAATATGGGTGATAAAACTAATCCTAAACCATATTAATAAGTGAAAATTTATCTTTGGAGGAAAAAAAAAGGAATGATCTCTCTCGTTTGAGAGTACATTGATGTTTTTGCCTGGAATTATGAAGATACGCCAGGACTTAATCCAAAAGTCGCGGTTCAAAAATTAAATATTCTACCAGATGTAAAGCCAGTAAAACAACAACAACGAAGGTTTTGTTCTGAAATTATGGAGATAATTGAAGCTGAAATCAAAAAGTTAATTGAATTGGGTTTCATTCGTGAAAAACAACATCCAGACTGGGTCGCGAATATAGTTCCCATAACTAAAAAGAATGAAAAAATCAGGATCTGCATTGATTTCAGAGATTTGAATGAAGCATACCCGAAGGATGAATTTCCTCTACCTATTGTGGATGTCATGATTAACAATACTTGTGCCTATGAAAGGATGTCGTTTATGGATGGATATTCAGGATATAACCAAATTAAGTTGTACTCTAATGATGAGAAGCATACATCTTTCAGAACGTCACTTGGATATACAGTCATGCCATTTGGTTTGAAAAACACTGGTGCTACATATCAACGTGCTATGAACATGATATTCCAAGAACATCTACAAAAGACAGTGGAATGTTATGTAGATGATTTGGCAATTAAAAGAAAGAGCAAGAATGATCATTTTCGTGATTTAAGAACCATGTTCAATCTCATGTGGCAACACTAGCTTAAGATGAATCTTACTAAATCTTTTCTGGGAGTTTCCAATAGAAAATTTCTTGACTTTGTAGTTACTTCCCAGGGAATTCATTTTAATCTAGATAAAATTAAAGCAATCCAAGATATGCTGCCACCTAAAAATCTCAAAGAAATGAGAGGATTGCAGGGTAGGTTGTCATACATTCGCAGGTTCATATCAAATTTATCCGGAAAATGTCAACTTTTTACACGGTTGATGAAGAAAAGAGTATCATTTATTTGGGATGATATGTGCCAGAAAGCATTTGAAGAAATCAAGGAATATCTCACCTAACCACCTGTTCTTGTAGCTCCAATCTCAGGAATACCTTTTCTGTTATATGTGAGAGCTATGAATCATTCCTTGGGAGTTTTATTGGCGAAAAAGAATGAGTTAGAGCATGAACAAGCCATTTATTATCTCAGTAGAATGGTAATTGGAGCTAAACATCGATATAATCCAGTGGACAAAAATGTCCAGCTTTAGTGTTTGCAATATAGAAAATGCGACACTATTTAGTAGGACAAACAATTCACATTATATCGAGAGTTAATCCTTTAAAAATATTAATAACCAAGCCTGAGTCATTAAATTCTAGATTATCTAATTGGGCCATTCTTATGTCACAATATGATATGTATTTCATTTCACAAAAATCAATTAAAGACAAACTATAGCTGATTTCTTAGCTGGACACACGATTCCAGCATCTTCAAAACTGTATGAAGATGTCCATGGTGAAGTAGGTGAAGGAAATATAATTCTAAAAAAGGATATTCAACAAGAAATTGCTGAAGTGAATGTTGTTAAAGAAGAAGTATGCAACTTTTCTTTGATGGCGCTTCTAGAATAGGATATCAAGGAAAGATGGTAACATGTGTGGGGGGTTGTTTTTGTTTCTCTCTATAACCATATTATTCCTGGAGCATGCTCATTGATAAGTTTATGCTCTAATAATGTTGCTGAATATAGTGCCTTAATGGTTAGGTTAAAAATAGCCAAACAACTGGGGTAAAATATTTAGAAGCATATGGAGATTCCCAACCTATTATAAACCAAGTTAGAACAGAATATGAAGTGAGAAATAAAGATTTGTTGCCATATTACCAAGCTATAATAAAAATGGCTGATAGCTTTAATGGTTTCTATATTAGTCATGTATCGCGTCACTAGAATGATTATGCATATGCACTAGCTTCCTTGGCTGCTACTTTAGCATTACCTAGAAATGCTAACAAACGTATAACAGTGGGAAGTAAAGAATTGTTTTGCCCAAAGTATGGGCTTGAGGTAGAATTAAATTCAGATAAGAAACAAGAGGCAAATGAAGTATATGCTCTTGAGTCTATAATTGAACTAAGAGACTGGTGATTTCCTTATATGGATTATGTTCTTTATGGAATATTGCTAGAAAATCCTAAAAAAGAAGCAGCAATTCGAAGAAAAACTGTTCGATTCTATTATAATGCTGAACTTCAGACATTATATAGAAAACTCGTGATGGAATTTTACTTCGTTGTCTTTCTAATAAAGAAGCTCAAGAAACACTTGAAGAAGCTCACATCGACATTTGCAGAGCGCATCAATCATGACCAAAACTCTGGGATAAACTCCGAAGAATGGATTGTTACTGGCCCAAAATGATGACGATGCAATCATTTATGCTAAGAAATGTAGAGCCTGTCAGATACATATGGACTTCATACATCAAGCTCCGGAGTATCTCCACCCAACAACTACATCATAGCCATTTGAACAATGGAGAATGGACATTATTGGATCAATCTTTCTGCCTTCAACAAGGGGTCATCGATTTATATTGGTTATAACAGGTTACTTCTCAAAATGGACTGAAGTTGTTGCTTTAACTGATGTAAAATCTTCAGATACGATTAGATTCATCAAACATCATGTTATATACCGTTTTGGAGTATCTAGAAGAATCATTCATGACAACAGGCCTCAGTTTATGAGGCAGTCATTCTCTAGATTTTGCAATAAATATCGAATTGAAAGTGTAGCTTCATCTCCATACTATCCAGCAGGCAATGGTTTGGTAGAGGCTTTCAATAAAACTATTGTAAAGCTTCTTAAAAAATTCGTTTTATCCAACTAACGAGATTGGAATGAAAAGCTTGGAGAATGCCTTTGGCCTTATCGAACTACTATCAGAACTCCTACAAATGCTAAGTTATTTTCTGGGATAAAAGTACAGTAGCCTCAGAAGTTCCAACTTCAGTAACTTCAACAACAACGACATCAATAAGAGCAGTAGTCTTAATAGTTTCATTAGTTCTGACTTCAGTTATTGAAGTAATTCCAGCTGAGACAGTAGCTTCAGTAGCATCAGTAGCCATAGCTTCAACTTCAATAGTCGCAGCAGGCTTAATAGACTCAACTTCAGTAACCTTAGCGACTTCAATAGAGTCAGTAATTGCAGCAATTTCAGATGCAATTTCTGGTTGAACTTCAATATCAACTAATGAAGTATTGCCTTCTGGTACATATTCCGAAGTTGGAGTAGAAGGAAACATTTCTAAAGAAAAAAAGAGAAAAATGATTAAATGATGATAAAAGAAATGAAAATGCCTACACTTTGATGAGCACAACGTAGAATATTTCACGTCACAGCGACTTTGTTGTCTGCCACTCACGTACCGTACGATAGTACTTGACTCGTGCTCCCCATTTCTGCCCCGGGAATTTCTTCGTTGTTACTCTACTTAAAGGAAAAGACCAGACGGCCGTCGGAATGTCATGCCCTTCTCCTGGTCTTCCTGTAGCTCGTCGAGCAGGGATAGATGTGAATACCACTCTCTTTTCCAGTCTGACTCTGGTTCTTTCTTCCGTTCTGTTTGATAGCTGCTTATCGCTCGTACTCCTGGCAGCGAAACTCCCCGTCGCGGGTACCGTCAGTAAGACTACTCGAGGTCCTTTGATGGGCATAAAGAAATCGTCTTGGTAGCAAGCAACCACCAAACCCTCCGAACAGAACAAAGTTCCGCTCTGCAACTGGTCTACGACGCGACGACGACGGCGCGAAACTACCAGAGGGAAGAGGAGTTGTCACGATAGAAAAAAAAATGACTATAAGGAACCAACGATTCTCTCTTCTCGGTAGTCCTCACGCCGTCGTCACGCCGTCGTCGCTCCTTTCTCAATGACAGGCCGCTCTTTCATTATCTGCTTTTGTCGGTTTGATGAATACACTCGATCGTCATGTATCTACTGATTGTCTTTTTGCCTCTGCTCGGTAGTTCCGTGGCCGATTTTTTTGGACGTTTTCTCGGATCGGAAGGAACAACTATAATGACCACCACGTGCGTTTCATTTTCTTTGATCTTCTCAATGATTGCTTTTTATGAAGTCGCACCGGGAGCTAGTGCTTGCTATCTCAGAATAGCTCCATGGATCTCATCGGAAATGTTTGATGCTTCTTGGGGCTTCTTTGGCGACCGTGAAGTCACCGGATGAATTGTCAAGTAGATAGATCATATCCGGACGCTGCAGTTGCTCCGCGGTGATACGGACTCGACTCGTTCCTAGGTATCATAGCATGTCGGGAATTGAGGGGGGACATACTGGACGTAACAACTCCCGTCGGTTGGGGGCTGTGCCACCCTGCCTTTCGATCGATACACAGTTGAGGAGGCCGATCACGAACGCTACAGGTGTGGGAGCGATCCTGGTCAGGGAAGGCTGACCATACGTCATAGGTTATGTGGTTCCCCGCTCAGCTATTTCATAATGTAGTTTATAGCATATGGTAAAGACGTCTGAAAAGTTTTCCTCTGACGGAATTTTCCGATCGACGCATTCGGTAGCATTCCGGCAATCGGGATGGAGATAGGGTCAAGTTTAGAATAGACCTTGAGGTTGGGAACTGGATTCTCCAGGACCATACACCTCTGCTCTCTCTTCTGCGGCTAGAAATGTATACTTACCATAGTCTAATGGTGGAGTAGAAGAGCGAATGACATCACTATCATCATCATCATCACTCATAATTTGAATTACTGGAGGAATAGAGGCAGCAGATTCCTCTTGTACCAATTGAAGTGGTCTTTCTGAAGAAGACACAAAAATAGGAAGAAGCTCAATTGCTGGTGCAGTAGAAGGAACTTCTGTGATAGGATCGTTAGGAAAAGTAGGTCCTTGACTTCGATGCTTTTTAGATGAGCGAGGAATCAAATTCAAATCATCGTCATCTTCTTGTTCCTCCTCAGTAGTTTCGAAGGCTGCACTAAGTATTGTAGCGCCAACCACAGCTAATGCATTTTGTGGAATGATTGGCAGGTCACTGAGACGCTTTAACCTCTTTCATTTGTAAGAGATCTTCTTAGGAGAAGATTTTGATTGAGGAAAGGTTGGAATGGTGGAAGACACAGGTCAATCTATTGAGGCCATTGCAATATTGTCTTCATCCTTGATAAGACTACTTCAATGTCAAATTCTTCGATTTCAGCTACTTAGTGCTACCTGCTTCTTTCTTTGAGCATACCATGCTCTAATGTCTCTCAAACAAGTAAAGCTTGCATCGAATTTATGAGGCATGGAATGGACAGCGGAATTCCATTTGTAAAAGTTGAAGCTCATAGACGAATTTGGAGTCTTGAATGGAAGATTGAACTTGGTTTTTGTACCACCAGACATGAAATGAAACCAAGCTCTGACCCCCTCAAAAAGATTCCCAGTAAAACTCATATTTGTATTTGGATTTTTAATATACAACTGATCATACCCAAACTGTCGAGAAAAGTGACCTGGGTAATAAGGTTCAATATAACAGCAGTTCCCTAAGCGGAGAGCCAAATGCCTGGACAGATATTTATTAACCACCAGAAGCACCTAGAAGACAGAGTTGTGAATTTATCAGCACTAGCTACATCCGCAAATTCTTCTCCATATCCAGCACTTGGAAAATAAGGAAAACACCTGAATAATTCATAATTAGCATGATATCGAAGTGTTTTGCGGACCGTAACCATGTAACCTCATTTCCAATGTGATTTCTTATAATGCTAAACCTTTGGAGAGCTCAAATCTACTTGAGCATCAATTGGACTTATCAATGAAGGATAGTACTGAACTATCCAAGCCATCAAATAAGTATATGGAAGTTCCACCTGCAGATTTGGAGTCTTGACAATCAGTTTTCCTTCATTAACACGGTCGTTGACATTGCAGAATCTGGTAATTTATTTTTTTTAATCCACTTTAGATTTTACAAACCATTGTTGGCGATAAACTGAGTGGACGGCCAAATGCTAACAAGACTACTGGATATACCACTCCGATTGATTGGATTTCTTGTGAGGAATCACACACTTTTTCAACCATAACATCAGGAAACACACCAATAAAGCAGGGTCTGATATGGGTTATAAAGCCTGATAATGAAAACTCTCAAAGGATGTCCCGGCCTTAAAGACATCCTCATCTGATTCAGCAATATATGCATCTATTCTACATTGGACAATCCTCTCTTCAATCTCTTTCTCAAAAATTGTAGAAAGACGTGTTAGGTCAAGATTGTTTTTTGAAAACTTTGTAAAAAAATACTGCAGCCATTTCTTTTGCTTCACATTTCGAGTGTTAGAAATGTGAACACATATATGATAGTAGCAGAGCAATTCCCAATAAATGTCATAAATCATGGGATCCTGAGTTTTCAATAGATGGAGTTCTTCTCCTATGGGGACATATTCTTCATAGGAAATGTCTCCCATTGGTAGTCCTGAAATCTCGTACACTTCATGAAGAGCAAGCCCTAATTCACCTCGGGGTGCAAAGAAAGTGCAAGTATCAAGGTTATACAATTCCAACAAGGAAAAGAAATAAAATCTGCTAGGAGGGATTCCATGTTGAACTGTCCTGATGGCACGATAAAGATTCGTGTACTTCAATTGATCCTCAAAAATTTTTAAGAAAAAATTTACCAAGATCGCCCATTCTCCCTTAGGAGAACAATGGATGAATCCAGCGGGGCGAAAGTCTTGAACTGGGAATTCTCCTTGTGCATCAACAAAGCGATGCAAGAAAGTTTGGGCAATCACTGGAGTCTCACCCATGGGGAGGTCTTGCTTGAAAATTCCTGGAAATAATCCGCAAAAATGTTTTCAAGTTGAACGAGGAAATGCACCTTGTGCATTGAATCCACCAAGTAAAACATCATCTTGTGATTTATTTAAATATCAATCCATGATTCTGGGAATAGAAAGGGATTGGAAGTACAAAATGGATAAGATCTTTCTATGTTAGGAAGAAATAGTTTACAACCGTTAACTTGACGATGCCACTAGTAAACTTCATCATCTAAGCAATCATCAGGGATGGGGACATGATCACTGAAAAAAAAGAGGCTTGTTCAACAAATTCCTATTCTTTCCTTCAAAAGGGGCAGTAGTCATAAATTCCTGCAATGTAGGACGAGTAGGGTTCAAGATTCTACTCTTCCTCTCTCAGCCATCAGATGCTGCACACGCTGAAAAGACTTGACCGGGTCTAAATTGTTTCTCGCCATCATATTCTCCTGTATGACCAAAGTAATGATCTTTTGGCCAAGGGTTTAAGGCATAGTTCACTATATGAAGAAAAGAAAGAGTTAAAACAAAATAGTGAAAAAGAATATACTCTTTTAGGGTTAGAGTATAAATTCTAAACATGATATGAAGCAAGTGAATCACCTCCAACTAAAGGCACCTGTCGAACTATTATGGCGCTGGAAGTGGCCCGAGGATTTTGTGAACCATTGTTGGATAGACCAAAGGATGAAGCCTTCTTCGTCATCTTCTTCAAATTATTAAGAAAATTGAAGATAAGAGGATTTTGAAGATGAAAGGTTTTGAAAGTTTGGAGAAAATTTTGAAGTTCAAAATTTTCAGAAAGTTTTAAAAGATATTTTAAATGATGAGTTTGAGATTTTATAGCAGATGATTTGACGGACGAGATTTCTGGCCCGAATCTCGTAAGGATTTCCTCATTAATGAAGCTCAGAAAATGCCTCGATCTCTATGCTAGAAAAGTACTAACTTTCCGGATATACCGCATGAGGCACGAGATCTGCAGCTCTAATACAAAGTCGTGATCTATGCAAATGTGCGAGATCTGAGGCTCTAATACAGAGTCGTGCTCTATGTTAAAGTGTGAGATCCGTGACTTTAATATAGAGCTGTGTTCTATGCAAAAGTACGAGATCCAGTAGGACGAGTAGGGTCATTGTCATTGTTAATACCATCTCTAAAGGATCAGATATGCACAATGATATGATATTTCTTCATCACAGATTTGTTCAATATAATTAATGTCTTGCAATTCATCATTATCCATGTTTGGCTGTTTGCAAACATTAAAACAATTAAGTTTAAGAGACATATTTCCAAATGAAAATTTTATCACACTATTTCTTTGATCTATAACTGCATTAGCCATAGCTAAAAATGGACGTTCGAGGATTACTGGAATACGAAGATGTGAATTCTTTATAGATGCAGTATCGATAACTATAAAATCCACAGGGAAATAAAAGTTTTCAATTTGCTCCAGAATATCTTCCACAACGCCTTTAGAAAGCCTTTCTGACTTGTCAGCTAGTTGTAGCATGACAAGTGTAGGTTTAAGTTCTTCTAGACCTAGGTGCTTGTACACTAAAAATAGTAAAAGATTTACACTAGGCCCCAAATCTAACAAAACTTTCTCTATATTATGTTGCCCTATCACACAAGAAATAGTGGGACATCCAAAATCCTTATAATTAAGAGGCATTTCAGAATGAATTAATGCACTTACCTATTCTGTAATAAATATCTTCTTCTGGATATTGTGACGTCTTTTTATGGTACACAAGTCCTTCAAGAGTTTAGCATACAATGGGACTTGCTTAATTGCCTCTAATAGAGGTATATTATTCTGTATCTGTTTGAAAATCTCCAAAATATCAGTATAAGATGCATTAATATTTTTACATTTTAATTTTTGAGGAAATGGTACAGGTGGTTTATAATCATTAGAATCAGGTTCTTTAGAATTATCTTCTTTAGATTGTTGTGTCGAATCATTGACCGGTTTCTACTTAGTATTTTGTTTTGAAACGGGCTCATCAAGTACTCTAGCACTTCTCAAATTTATTGCAGTAGTTATCTCAGGTATATCATTATTAATGGAAGAAGTAATAACATTTACATTTTCGGCTTTATCTGAAGAACTGGCCTCCAGTTGAGATAGTAGCTAATCTTTTTCCTTCATTTATCTACGGTGGTGGTTGGTACACCGAAAGTTGATTAGTAAGTTAGACATATTGTTGAGGTGGATTAGTGGGTGGTTTGTTTAGATTATTGAATTGTTAAAGATTCTACTTCCATTGAAGATTTGGTTGATTGCTCCAACCAGGATTATATATTTGTGAACATGGGTTATTTGCTGGTTGGGGAACAGTGTTAAAGGCATTAGTTTATTCATTTAATACTTCTTAAAAGCAAGAAGTGTTGGACATTTTCAAGTCACGCATCCTTGCAATTCACAAACATCACAAATTTTTGAAACTTCTTCTATTGCCTTAAATGTTTCTATTTTCTTTGCAAGCAAATCATTAAATTTCTTAGTGATGGTAATTAATCGTACAACTATATATTTGGTTTCTCCCAATTTAAGAAGTCCACCTGTATTATGAGGTTTATCCTTTAATTGTTGTCTATCCGAAGTATTCTCAGCTTCCTAAGCTTGTGAATTTTTAGCAAGTGAATCAAGATAGTCCTATGCCTCCTCAGCATTCTTATTTAAGAATTCACTATTGCATATAGTTTCGACGAATTGCTTGGTTATAGTGTTTAACTCTTGATAGAAGGTACTTAAAATCCTTCATATTTCAAAATCGTGATGTGGGAATGAGAGAAGCAAATATTTAAATCTATCCCAACACTCGAACAATGGTTCATCTTTTTTTGGTCAAAAGTTTAGAGTTTGTTTTCGCATAAAATTTGTTCGATGTGGAAGAAAGAATTTCTTTGAGAATTCTCTTTGCATCTTATCCTATCCTTCTATTGAATTGGGACGTAAAAAATGTAGCCATGTTTTTGTTTTTTTTTTCCTTTAGGGAGAATGGAAATAGCTAAAATTTAAGTTTCTCTGCAATAATATTTTGAAGATTAATGGTAGAGAAAACTTCTTCGAATTCTCGAAGGTGCAAATATGGGCTTTCTGAATCCATCCCATGGAATTTAGGTAAAAACTGGACTACTCTAGATTTAATCTCGAAGTGTCCCATAGTTAATGGAAATGTAATGCATAAAGGTTGGGTTGTAAATAATCTCGTAAAGTCCTTCCATTATCTCCATGATGGCTATGATTATCATTTGTATCTCAAAATATGTTATTATTATTATTATTATTATTGTTATTATTCATGTTGTTATTATTATTATTATTATTATTATTATTAGTGCTCATGGCATGAAGTGTTTGATGGATTGAAAGTGGTTATGGATCTATATACAATCGAATTAGTTTTAACGTTTAAAGTTCTCTTCTAGCTGGACATGCAAATTCATAATCACAAAAATTAATGACGTAGAAACCTAAGCTATACTAAAATGTAACACAATAGTATGATCTCCGACATCAGCATCAAAAACTTGACTGCGATCTAAATCGTACACTCCCAAGTGTAAGTATATAAGGGTAGTAATCCAAGATCTTTCTCTCGAGAATCATTTATTAATTATGTGATAATAGAATAAATTACAGAACTAAAAAGATTGCATTTTTATTAACTAAACTAAAGTTAAAAGATGAAAATTTTATTTATATCAAAATTATTGGTCAGAGAGATATAACTCCCATATAGGATAATTTACTGGATATATTCATGATTTTTTATCTCAGTTGCATAGATTACATTGTCTTCCTACAATCAGAAAATAATTCAATTAATCACAAAATATATAAAATTGTGAACTTGATAATTTGACTAATTTCTCCCAGTTAATCCTATATGAATTTTGAGTTTTTTAAATATGCGATATGAATAAAAAAAATAAACGTTCAAAGTCTAAGCAACTAATATATCGTCAAACTATTAAGCATCAAATACTCAAAATCATATTTAATCCATTAAAAGATAACAAGAATCAAAAATATCAACTCTACATAAAACAATTGAAGTCCATAAGCATATAAGAATATGCATTAGTAAATTACCTAAAATTTGTTATTCCATCTCATCCAACTCAAGAATTTAGCCACTCATACTCATCATAGTTATGAATAAAAAGAATTTTTTTTATTAATTTCTATGAATGAGTACTAAAACTAAATCATGAATTTAAAACTATAAAACTCTATATTATTCTCTCTCAAGCATTGTTACAAAACTTGAAATTCATTGGCTATGTATAGCATTACAAACCCTAATAGGAAATCTATTTACAAGGAAATACTAAATTCTTCTTAAAAAAACTCTAGAAAAAGAATTGTAGCCACTCCCTTCGACAGACCTATCGACAACGCTTCTCGGGCATGGTTTACAGTCGACAGCTATTGACGGCAGGCTAGCGAGTGTCGACAGTCATTCTTGAACATGCACAGTTCTGAATTGATATTTTAGATATGTTTTGATACTTCAATTTCCTTGCATATAAAACCCTGCAAAAATATTCGAAAACACTAGAAAAATATTATAGTAAGGAATTTGATTAATAAAAATAATTTTTCATTATTTTCTTGCATTAATCAACAAAATTGGATTGCACTTGGACAAAATAAACTTAAAATATTACACTTTTTAAGTGTAATCAAGATTGTGCATGGGAATTTTTTCGACGAAGTCAAAATTATGTACTGGGTAGTCCTACAATTCATGTACAAGACAAGGGATAACCTCAAAGTCCGAAATCAATAAAAGCAGTGTAGTTCTACCCACCCTAGCTAATAGCTAAGATATGTTTTGAGTATGGAGTTGTTATGGCTCCATCAAATGTTGTGGCTCGCCATATGAAGCCCATATCCCACACAACAGTCTAAAGGAGTCTTAGTGCACGGCCCAAATTGGTGTTGCAATCAGATTAGGCTGTACACTAAGACAACAACTAAAGTACCATCGGTGACCTAACCAACCCAAGCACAAGAACAAGGTTAATCGGATTGTTAGCACCACTACCAGCACATTTTGAGATAACTCTGTAGAGCTTGCATAAGTCCTTGGATGATGTCTTCACATGCCTGACCCATGTGGAGGAACACCAAGAGCTTCTGGAGAGGCATAATCAGCACATGGAGAAGTGTCACGAACAATATATAAGGTTGGTTACTCACATGTGGCAACACATTACAGAAAAGCAATCCGTCCTATAGTCAAAGACATTGAGCCAGATGAAATATCTTCTGATCACACAAAGGACTCGGATGCAGATAAGGTGTAATTGCCCTAGACTGAAAAATATATATATATATATATATATATATATATATATATATATATATATATATATATATATATATATATATATTCTTTGTTTGATTATTTTTTTCAAAAATAAATGTAGTCGTGTATAAGTTTAAAGTAAAATTTTAAAATCATTATTTTAACTATTATTATTTTAATACCATAAAATATTTTCTTATAATTGCTCTAAAATCCATAACCATTCATTCTAAATAATCAAGCAAGCTTCATAAGAGCCCATTATTTTTTAAAAAAATTACTATTATTATTTATTGGGCTCTAGCCCATTTACTTGGCCCAAAACCCAAAAGCATATTTTTATTTAATAAAAATGAAAGTGCTTAATGCCCTGACTTGAATCTAAGACCAAATCCCACATGGATTACTCCAAACCTAATATGACAAGAAAACACCATATCATAAAATAGAATTTCAATTAACTTATACATTCTTTAGTGTATCACTCTTTTCAACTTCCATCAATTTTTTTCCTCCTATGTCTTAATTCCCTCTCATTCAATTTATCATTTGATAACCATAATCACATATGTTAATCCAAAATTCAACTCTTGTCAATACCTTAATTGTATCTCTTTCAATTCGCTACTTTACCACAATTATCACATATTTAATTCTGTTTTTTCAAATTCAATTCTCCATTATAATACACCAATTCATCACTAAAGAATCACATGTATTTTACCATTCAAATACGAAATTTAATTCTAATTAACTCAATTTAATTCCATTAAATTCTCTCCAAATCTCTCTTTCAATCCCTATTTAAACCCCTCTAACTTTCATAGATTTTCCTTAAACATACCTCTTAAAACTCTCCCAATTTTCTTCCATACCCCACTCTCTCACCTCATCCACCGGTCGGAGGCCAGTCGACTGCGAAAGCAAAGCCAACTTCTGCTAGCAATCACCGTAGTCATTAGCACCCGCCACAACCACTAGCAGCCGCCATTGACAACAACCATCGCTGTCACCAACAACCCTGATTGACCAACCAAAGCCCTGACCTGGCCCATCACATCCTTGCATCGTGCTGACACTACACCCCACTACCGGAGCCACCATCTCTCACCAAAACTTCCTCTGTTTCTCCTTTGGAATCTACCTAGGATGACCCCAAATTACACACTGATGGGCCCAAATGTGTGTCCCGAAAATGGATGGGGCATCACCAGTGGGCACTCTTAATACCGGAGTATACGAGACCATTACATCATACAATCACATGCAAGAGATGGAAACATGCATACATGGGATATACCACAGGTTTGAAACTATCTGTCATAACATTATAGACATAAATAGAATAATAACCAAAAACACATGCAAGGAAATGATACGCAATATATACATAAAAATTTTGCTTATATAGAGTGAAGTACAGTATCAAAATGAAGCAATATAAATACTGAATATATACAGATGTGTCGGCATATCATAGATAGAATAAGGAAGTATGATACATATGCACATACAAACCAAAATGATATATGCACAAAAAAGATGAAGATCCAACGGGAAGCGAGAATCTCGAGAGGCAGGTCCTCCTCGGGCACATCGGTTAAAACTGTTGGATCTGGAGTGTGATAATTCTAAAGGTTAGGACCCAAATATGAATAAGCTCGTGCATTGCTAAAGAAACTATATAAAAATATTTGTGTTGCATGCTAGTAGGAAACAATGTAAAATATATATGCATATAAATCATGAAGTACATGGTATGTATTATATAACATGATCAAGTAAAGGGGTCCATATTATATCTATTAGTATGGATCTAAATGGTGGGAGTATTCACATGTTCTAGTAGTGTACAATGTGTACCTGGTACCATGGTCCTAAGTAATGGTCTCCACATGAACTGGATGATGAGCCACTAGGCACTCTGAATATCCCGTGTATACTTGAGATTATGGCCCCAAGTATCAGTCACCACACGAACTGAATGATGTGTCGTTAAGCACACAAGAAATGATGGTGCTAGTCCACACATT
Organism: Dracaena cambodiana; assembly: GCA_036321105.1. Classification (NCBI taxonomy): domain Eukaryota; kingdom Viridiplantae; phylum Streptophyta; class Magnoliopsida; order Asparagales; family Asparagaceae; genus Dracaena; species Dracaena cambodiana. The sequence goes on from JAYEPQ010000002.1 coordinate 49,588,933, forward strand.
GTGGATGCACTCTGTAACTCCCATAATTCGTATTTCATTCCATCAATTCTTTTTTCCATACCCACAATATAGATATGCCAAGTATCAAGTTATCAGTGTGTCATATGTAGCAGGGATTTATGTATTAATAGTCATGTATGGATATGAAATGACACACATGGCGATACTCGTAAGTACAAAAGTCATAAAACATGTTCACATGTGTGAGCATCATTTTTTAGCAATAAAAAAAGCAAGTATAGATATTAAATATGAACATGAGTAATTAAACATGTGTAAATGTATATCATATCATAAGTCAAACGGTATATGCATGACAATATTATGTATGCTAAACATACGTTAATAACAGGTATGAACTTCTAGTTCTTGTTTGACTTGATAAAAATGATTTTAGAGTCAAAATTTTGAAACAAAGTTACAGTAATTCAGTTATCATTTTAATGAGTCTTAAATGAATTCAATTGGAATTCCAAAACAAAAGTTATAATTGTTTTACCATGAACCTGCTGCTACTAAATTATGGACCCGTATAGCAGCAATGATGAAAAGTCCAGGGTCTAGCTGAGATAAAAGTGAAATTAGAGCCTAAAATCTAAAGCAAAGTTTTGTATAATTCAATTATCTTTCCAATGAGTTTTAAATGAGTTCAATTAGAGTTTTACAATAAAAGTTATGACCATTTTTCCATATACACGTTGCTGCTAAATTATGGACCTAGTATAACAACAATAATGAAACTTCCCAAAAAAGTTTAACTAGGAAAATAGTTGAATTAGGATTAGCCTTATAAATATGAATTATAATTTAGTGAATTATATTTCTAACGGCATTTGAATAAGATCAATCTGAGTTAAGATGGAAAAGTTATAGTTGTTCTAAGAGCAACTATTGTGTATGTTTGAATAGTGATACGATATGTACATATATAATATGCACAGTATGACATATATAATAAACTAAAGATAAATGCAAGTTTTGAGCATGAGTTCTCCCGTAAATGGGTTATTAATGTATATAGTATAATAGATGAAGATATTTTGTGCACACATGCATGTGATCATGTTCAATTTTGGCTTAAAGTACGTGCACACTTAGAAATATCTGTATAGACTCTATAATACAATGGTACAATTAAAACATATTATTTAAATAAAATTTCCATTTTTCTTTATTCCACATGAAATTGGTATTGCTTAGGTCATCCTACATCAAGAAATCATAATTTAAATGATAGAAGAGTGTATTTTTGCCTCTTTTTGAGTCCAAATTGAAAACAATCGACATTGACAACAATCGACATTGACGTGGTTACCCTTCAAAAGTTGAAAAATTCCCCAAGAAGCAAATTAGAGATAAAGAAGAGGTGCTGGGAAAGTTGGACTCAAGATGGTGGAGAATATTAGAGCTCATTTGAAAATGTTAAACTCAAGAATAAGGTTTATATGGTCATATAGTGGATTTTCAGTCCTTTTTTAGAGTGACTATTTGGCAAATTTTTAAAGAAATTGGAAAAGAAATTAGGGTTAGAGCTATGAAGAGAATGAAGAGAAGCATGAGAGAAATAAGTTTGATTTTTCAGAATTTTTTAAATTTATTTAAGGGGGTTAAAGAACTGGTAGAAGAGGGGTATAAAGCAATTAAAAAACCTTTAAACTTCATTTTAATTACAAAACTACTATTCAGACAAATTCAATCTAAAAATAGTCAAGGAAGACTATTAGGCTGCTAGATATAAAACAGAGATAAGGAAAAGGGAAAAAAAATTAAATTTAGATTCAAATTAATTATTTTAATCATTATTTCTCCAAAATTGGTTGATCCTAAAAAATTCAAGAAAATTATGAAAAAATCTAAAATAATAAGAGAAGAGATTCCTGCTCTGCATAATTTGAAATGTATTACTAAAAAGTATGATATGACTCATTTTACTTAGTACTTGACAGGATAAGTATTCGAGTTTTCATATTGATACGGATAATACAGAATAACCATTACAAAGATTTATAGATTAGAGTCATTGCAATCTATCCAAAAAAAAAAAATCGTCTTCAAAATTTAGATCAAGAATGAAAGATAACAATAAAATAAATAGAGAAGCATTGATGGAAAAACTAATGAGATTAAATAGGCACCTGAATATCATTAAAATAGATATGGATATCTCTTTCAGATGTCATCCTCTCGCACGCAAGTGGACGCGCCCATAGAGCGACTATCTTAAGTTGTAATAACAAGGGGGATTATGCTATTCTTGAGCTCCTTAACCTTCCAATCCTTAGTGGCAACTGGCCTCTGCACAAAAGATAGATCAGGCCCAACTCAACCTCAGACACATTTGGGATCAGTTAGTCCTTGCCAACACATTTTTATCAATTGAAGAATATGGAAATCATAGTGGATACCCACTAAAGCTAGGGGAAGTGCGAGTTTATATGCCATAGCCCTCACTCTCTCGATAATATCAAACGGCTCAATGTATCGAGGACTAAACTATCCATGTAGGCCAAATCTGATAATCCCCCCAGTCGTTAATACTTTCAGAAAAACACGATCATCACCATGTGATCCCAAACGTTATAACATATTGGTGTTCTACATATAACTATTTGATAAGATTGTCATTAGCATTTGGACAAATCTAATAATCTGCTACAAACTACTAACAATAAAATAATAAGTATATATTGCTCATAAAGTACTAGAACAAAATCAGGATCGAAAACAAAGGATATGATATAGATCAAGATAAGAAAATAAGAAAATGATAAAGGATATCACTTGTATGAATGTCGCAAAATCCTAATGTAATAGGTCAAAAAATAAAAATAATGGCTACTCTAATACCACCCTATCACACACACATGGGCCGAAGTGTCTTTCACTATAATGAGTAGGGTATCACCAGCATGCACTTTCAATACCCAAATGCATGATGCCATTACATCATATAATCACAAATGGAAGTATGCATAGAGAGAATATACCACAGTTTAAAACTATCTGTCAAAACATCATAGGTATAAACATAACAATATCCAAAATCAGATACAGGAAAATGATAAGTAATATATACATGAAAATATTACTCATGTAGAATCAAGTGTGTGTGTGTGTGTGTATGTGTGTATATATATTAACAAAGCAACATAATTATCAATTATATACAAAAATGTCTAGATATCACGGATAAAATTAGGAAGCATGATACATATGCACATACAAGTAAAAATGATATATATACAAAATAGATGAAGATCCAACAATAAGTGGGTTATTGGTGCTCAAACTGCTCTTGGTTGTGAGGATCTTCGAGAAGTGAATCCTCCTCCTTAGACACCATGGTCACAGCTACTGGATCTAGGGTATGATAATTCCAAGAGCCGAAACTGAAATAAGAATATAAATCCAAGCTAATGTAGTGCTATAAAAACAATTTAAAAATGTGTGTGTGGCATGCTAGTAGGAAACTATGTAAAAGATATATGGATGTAAATCATAAAGTACATATCATGCACAATATAATATGATCAAGCAAAGGGGTGCATATTCTATCTATTACTTTGAATCTGAATATTGTGAGTATTTACATGTTTTAGGAATGCACCGTACATACCCGATACCACGGTCCCAAGTATCAATCTCCACACGAACCAGATGATGTTCCGCTAGGTACCCTGAATATCCCATGCATACCCAGAATTACGATTCTAAATATCGTTCTCCACATGAATTGGATGATGTATTACTAACATAGGAAACGATGGAGCCAGTGTACATATTCCAGATGAGCCCTAACAAGTCAAGAAATGCCCACAATATGTGTTTCATTCTACAGTTCATTTTTCCTATGCCAAAAATATAGTATATGCTAAATATCAAGTTATCAATGTATCATATGTAGTATGGATTCATGTATTAATAGTCATGTGTAAATATGAAATAACACACACGGCTATAATCGCAAGTATGAGTCATAAAACATGTTCACGTGTGTGAGCATCATTTTTGAGGAAGAAAATCATGTATAGGAAACAACATAATTGATTAAATATGTATGAATGTATATTATATTATAAGTCAAGTGGTATATGCATGAACATAATATGTATGACTAAACATGAGTTGGTAATAGGTCTAAAACTTCAAGTTCTTATTTGACTATAATAAAACTGAATGTAGAGCCTAAGTTCTGAAACAAAGTTTTAAGTAATTTAATTATTTCAATGAGTCTTAAATGAGCTCAATTAAGGTTCTAAAATAAAAACGATGGTTATTTTAATATCGACATGTTACTACTTAATATTGACCTGGTATAGCAAGAATAATGAAACTTCCAGTTTTTTTTTGCTGTGTTAAAAATGAAATTAGAGCCTAAGATGTAAAACAAAGTTTCAGATAATTCAATTATCCTTTCACTGAGTTTTAAATTAGTTCAATTGGAGTTGTAAAATAAAAGTTATTGTCATTTTATCATAGACCTGCTACTACTAAATTATGGACCTGGTACAATAGCAATGATGAAATTTTCAGCTAATATTTTGCTAGGAAAATGACTGAATTAGGATTACATTTCTAACAAAAATTATAGTTTAACTAATTATTATTCTAACAAGATTGATATAAGGTTAATCGGAGTTAAGACGAAAAAGTTACAGCCATTCGAAGAAGGACTACTACGTATATCTTGATAGTGACATAATATGTGCGCATATAACATGCATGGTATGACGCTTGCAATGAACTCAAGATAAACACAATTTTTAAGCATGTATAATCAGCAAATGGATTAATAATGTATTTGGTATCATAGATAAGAAAATTGTATGCACACATGCATGTGATCATACTCAATTATGGCTTAAAGTACATGCACATTTAGAAAATATTGGTATAAACTCTTAGTACAATGGTTCAAATAATTAATACATAATATTTAAGTTCCATTTCCATTTATTCCACATGAAATTGATATATCTTAGGGTATTCCTACATCAAGAAATAGCCAGTACTAAGCTTAGTTGGAGAAATACTCAAGGGAACAAAATAGTTCAATAGTGAAAATTCAAGAGGACAGGAATACTATCATAAGTATGAGATATGCATCAGCTTTCTAATTGCTTTGCATTAAATTAGCCCAATATCCTAAGGATCGATACAAATTCACAGATTGGAACACAATAACCTAAAGTTACAAAACTCTTATTACATACATACATGCAAGAGCTATGTGTATGAGAACTTGCTAGGCTCAAGTTCTAGTGGCACAGACAAAAGTCAATCAAGGACCGAGTAGGGCTCTAGAAATAATTGGCTCCAATTTAGTAGAAAATTATCTAATTTCAGCTACAAGGCAATGGAATGGTGGTTCTGGAGATGAACACCAAAACTAAAACAATGTTGATGCAAGATTAACGGATTAGTTTGTATACTTTCAGTCACAAATTCGAAGACTAATATTTGATTATTATAAGACTAAGAAGAAAATTATAGTTGAAAGCTTTAGGGGAAGAAACAACTAAATTATACCTGAAAAATTTAGCAGGCAACTCCAAAAACAATTATTATTCGACTTCTATAGATCGTCGGAATTAATCTAATGTTCCGTTAATTTTCCATTAAATTTGTAATAATGAAAAGCAATAAAATTTTAAGAAAAAAAAGATACAAAATCTTGGAAGGTGGATATCCAATCATAACCCATCATACTTTTGACACTGTCATGAGAAAGTGGATATCGTCCTCGTGCAGGCAGCCCAATCCTAGTACTAATAGGAACTGTGACGAACTGAGATCTAGTAGCGTATGAACACAAGAATGCTTCAGTTCGCTAAAGAAATTTAAAAAAAAAATTGATGATGAGAAATCAGGAAGAGAGAATATGTTAGTGTTTGTGCCAAAAATTAATGTGGTTTAACTCAAGGCGTGAATGATCATACCTATCAATAAGTTCATAATAAAATTTCTAACTTAATTTCAGTTTTGTAAAACAAAGATGTTATTGAAAATTCACCTTGAAGGTTTGAGTGACAATTAAATTCCAAGTCACATGACTCATGAAATCTATCAACATCTAACTACTAACGACTGTAAAAATCGTCATCCAGCCTCAAATATAATCATACTATACTAGATATCGTTCAGATTTAACCATATTTGATACATGCTTTCGATATCTACAGTCTTTTAAACAACTAAGGAACAAAGATACTTATCAAGTTCTTACCTATAACCTTGAGTCCAGCTCTATCAATTTCTTATCAAGTTCTTATCTATACAAAGATACTAACATGAGTCCAGGTTCAACCTTGAATTGTCAACAATCATTTTGGGTGAGTTCCTATCCTAATGTGTAACTCAATAATCTTATAAGATAAAATAGAGCAATGCATATAATTCTTGCACATTTGACAAAGCATATAAATGTCATAATTTCTGACAATATCAAAATTAAACCATATTAATATGTCAATAATAATTTAACCGATAAATCATTGTAACAATACCAATATTCATAAAATAAAGATAACATCAACAATGACAATAAATTATGATGCTGTAACAATATCATTACAACAAAAGTCAATGAATTGATAAATCATTATATCAATTTAGATAATGATTCAATAATCCTGCTTATTTTACCCAAACAGATATGATACTGTAGCAAATAACTTCGATAGTTCCACTTTAATCCATAAAAGAAGAATGTGATAACGGTAAATCGCGTAGAATTCTGAAAGCGGAATATACTCCTCTGCCAGCCTTCAACTCCTCCGGTGAACCCTTTAGAATTTGATTGAGTCTAGCCTAAAGTGACTGCTGCCAAGTCACCAACTCTACCACAAGAGTATGATGGTGCTAAATTTTTTCCTTGATTACCTGGAGTTTGGTAGTTAAGTTCTGAACGTGTTCAATGTCATTGAGGTTGTGAATCATTTGGGCCAAATCCAAGTTGATCACATTTGCCTCTGCTGCTAGATCCTTGCCCGCCAACCTATTCCTCCCATGATTGAACCACTATTTCCTATTTCTGGATGATGGTTGTCTTAGACTTTTGAGACTCCTCCATTAGGTATTGGATCATAGTATCTACTCTTCCAGTGAAAGGTTTGTAGTTGGAGCCATTCTATATATGCCACCAAAAAGTCCCTGACTAGAGCCCACATTGGTGTTGATTCCTCCACACTCTTTAGATTAGTGGCGTTAGACATTGAAGACAAGAGCATATCTATCAAGGAACCTAGCAGGACACAATCATAATTGATGACTGTATTTGCGTAAACTTCCAATGTCTTGCGAATGTGACCTTGACTTTCTAATCAAATCAAGACAAATAGCCTTCATGGTCAAAGAAGTAGAAGCAAGCAAAAAAGTTGATCGTGGTGAGAACATGACTCCAGTCATCAAGCCGTCAAGATCTAAAAATGACCTAGGTGGTGAAACAATAATGGAGGGAGGTGCATTTACCAAAGCGGAAACAGAAGGACCAGCTTCATCCGTGGGGTACCATTGGCGCAAAAGAAGATGCTTCAAGAATCTCTACTGGGCTTGAAGCATTCGGTGGAGGGGTAGTGCCCACGACCACCTCCACACTTTGTTGATGAGCAGTGGATATATCTGATATTAATAGAAAAAATATTAGATTTAAGACCTGCAAACATCATATAAAAGAGGTACAGGCACCTTTGTGAGAGAGGAAAACTTGGGACTAAAAAAGGATAACATACCAAATAAATGTTCGGGATCTAATGCTCACCAAAGTGTAGTGATATTGATTATGAATGAAAGAAGTGAAATGTGCAGTGGTACAAATTCTTAAGAAGCACGGACCTTCATATAATCCACATTGCAGTATAAATAAGACTTTCATATATTAGCTGCAACTTGCAAGTGTAAGGAGAAATACATTTATGTTACATATATGGTCGGTGAGGCAATAGAGCAAATAATTAAGATAGTGAATATCTGAAGCCCTAGCAGTCGTGTACATATCAAGGAGCCCTGAAATAGGTGTGTCACCTCCCTTTGCAGGAACAACCATAGGCGCGGTCTGGTTGTTGTCATCATCATCCTCAACCATGATGACCTTACTCTCGTCTACTGCAACGGTTGAATTCATAGGGATGTCAACCATCAACTCATCTCCATCAATTTGCATTGTGCATCTCAGTTCATTCTGTTATTCTGATGGCACTCTAGAACATGGGATGGATGTAGAGACAACCCATTGGACAAGGGAGGAAGGGATATCTAGAAGTAATTGAGAATCCCCATCAGTTCCCAAATCCTCATGGATAGGCTCTTGAGGTATGGATGTATCTTCCACTCTATCTGCAACAGCCTCTTCTGTCCTTGTGGATGTGGTCTTCGTAACCTGAGGATTAGGAGAATTAGGACAAAGTGATAGAGGATCTAAGACCAAAGATCTATGGCAACTACCACCTTCACCCTTGCAGCAATATTAACACTTACAACCTCTACAATGGCTTCCGATTTGCTAAGTTGAGTGAATGGAATTGCAACTTCCTCCTTGCACTGGTGTTGTTCTGCTTGACGACACAACCATTGTCAAAGAGGTAACTGGCCACGAAATTGGGCTCACTAATTGGACTAACCTCCTTCTCTTCTGACTTGGTAATTTTGGTGCAGCATCCACAAGAGCTGGTAATGCATCTCTAGAGGTTATCGTTGAAGGAGCTTGAACCTAAAAGTCAGTAGCGACAACAATCTTTCTCTTTCGGGCATAAGATGTACCAGTGGCTCTTCATCTGAGTCTTCCCCTACATCTTGGACTCTAATTGGAGCAGCATCAGCTCCTGCTCGTTCAGCTTGATCCTCGTCTCAATCAGAAGGGCTCACTCCCTAAGATTGCCTAAGGCGATACATCTTTGCCAAGTACTTAGCAAAGCCAACAACTTTTGAAGTGCGGTTCTTGGCAGCAATCTGGCTATAATGCTTGTGAATATGAGCTAGCCTCATAGCAAGTGGATCGTACTCCTCCATGGAAGTATTGGTTCCACTATACCATTGACAGAATACCAAGATTGTCAGTAATGTAGGATCTTTGTTTTGGTAAATGGAAGGTGGCATCAATGCATCACATAACAAAGTGTCTCCAGGGTTTCGCCCATGAACTAAGCTACATGAGTGCTTCAACCCCTAGCAAGAATTGTCGACATAGAGTTATTCATAGCCAAATTATCTAGCAAATCGGGTGGGTAGGTAGGAGGTAACTTGCATTTATCATCGCTTCTATACAGCAGATGTGATGAGCGAATGCATTTTAGCCACCAAAATATACCCTCAGGAAGGTCAAATCAACCCATACTCGCATCATAAAAATTATCTCAAACTCAGTACCTCCGATGTTGGGAAAACATCTAAAAAACCTGTTGTCGTTATGGCAGTTGACAGCTCTCCTAATCTCCACCAAGTATTGATGCTCCCCTCGCATCTCCTCATACAAGCATAGTGTAGGGAGAGCTTTGTCATCAGCATCTGCACCGGCTAGTATTATCCCCTCACAGTGGGTAGAAAATCACGCCATCAAATACGTGTAAGACGGTTCAATCCTTGGATTTGGCTTCAGCCTTCCTATAAAGTGTTGGCAAAGTGTCCTCAGCCCTTGCTTGATGCAGCAGACCATGGCTGAGAGAAGTCTAGTGACTATCATATCACCAACCATACTACAAGTTAGAGAGCCATAAGAGTGAGGGATTCCCTTGGCAGGAATGGCATTACGCAACTCTTTAACTGTAATGCTAAGTAACAAACTGGAACCATGCTTGGTGTCAAGTCAACGCATGCCCACTTGTGATAATTCAATAACACAGTGCCAACGTTGAAACCCCCATCATCCTCAGCCAATATTTCATCTCTAACGGCATATTTCACCAACCTTCAATCTCATTGTCAAAGGGCTTTTCATTGACATCTATGACCCACCTCCGAACAAATAATCAACTCATTTCTTCTGCCAAATAGAGTTTCCTTTGGCGTCTGTGAGGTTAGCACAGATGTAGAACAACATCATATAATTAAACTAAAGTATTTTTGACTTTCAGGATGCACAACTCTTCCATTGTAGGAAAATACTCTTCATATGGATAGTCGCCCATGGCAACCCTTATGGAGTCCTATACTCAATTCATCGTTGAGAGTGAAGAAGGTACTAGTGAAAGGGTAGTATAGCTCTTGTATGGCAAAGAACTGAGGAGGGTTATTATTTATCCAATAATGTGTAGTCTTTATAGGCTTGTACAAGCCAAGCTCCTGTAGTTTGGCCTTATACCTATTGAAAATGAATTCCGTAAGAAGAGCCCATCAATCCTTCTTGATGTAGTTCATTCATCCTAGCATGCAGAAGTTCTCAATAAGGTAGTTGTGTTCAGACTTGACTAATTCATTTTGAAGTTCCTAACCATCATAGGAGCTTCTGCCACGGGTATATCTCTAGTGGTTATCCCTAGTAACAACCCGATCACCAATGTGGGAAGGCCATCCTAGATAAGTTCACTTGCAACTCTCAAAAGTTTCCCAATGATGAACGAATCCTACCTTGATGTGAGGTTCTACTCCATCATCTACTCCTTTGTACAAGGTCTGAGATAATGCAGAGTAGTGACACTCCATCACGAGAAGAGCGTATAATATAACTTCATGGTCATAGTATTATGGAGCCACTTCCACAACCAACATATCTTTGGGATTAACTGCATCCCCAAACATACGTTTAGATAGTTTTTTCCCATCTGCACCAACAAATTTAATGTTGGCAATGATTTGGTGGAGCATTTGGACACTATCCTTCTGACTCAAGTCAATCCTCTCCACATCCTCTAGCTTCCTTAACAATGAAACTTCGCCCTCAAATTGGAATTCCATCTCACCTCTCATGCCCGATGAAGTCCCAATAGACTGCTGCGTCAAAGATGTTTCTAAAAAATAGATAAGTACAAAGAAAGAGAGAAAAAGAAAAAGAAAATATCAATGTTGTATCGACAATTAAATAAATACTAATATGGAAAGATCATCAATGCGAACAAAGACAAAGATGAAGAGAAAATCCTATCTTCTCTAGTGAAGAATCATCAATAATGATGAGGATGAGAAAACTCATCCACGCCAACGAGGAATTATCATTGACAACAAAGATGAGAAACTCCATCTCTGCTAGCAAAGAATCACCATACCAACATTAATGAAAATCCCTTCATTCAAGGGAATTTAAATCATGACAAAGGTTACTCATAACCATTGTGACAAAGGGCAGTTTTCGATCTAAATGGTTGTTTTTCAAAAGAAAAAGTCACTAAGAGATTGGAAAATAAGAGAGGAAGGGATACAAGGATCCCAACTCCTAAAAAAATTCAATTAAAATTAACTCATTTACTAAGTGAAATTAATGTTGAATTTTAAAAAAAGGTGCTTGACTTACGAGCAGCAGATGGAGGAGGCACTGTAACTGGCACATTAGAAATGACTTTCAAACTATGAGCCACCATTTTGCCCTTTGAAGGTGCTTTAGATGCCATAGATCCGGGAATTTTGTGGTTTGAAGAAGGTAAAAAAAATTCTGTATTATCAAGGAAGCAGAAAGTTCGAAAGAAAAGCAATAGCAAAGAATATCCTCAAGCCCAAAGTAAAACAGAAGCAGAACAAAAACTTTGAATTATTATACCCGCCAAGTAAAAGTCAAGAAGCACAATCATCTTACACAGTGGGTGAGGTGATCATATTAAATGATGAACAGCGTTTGAAATGAAGTGTCGGTTATGGCTCTGACTTGTTGAAAGAAAGAGATAGCTATTATTTCTCATCAAAGAAGGGGCAGTAGAATAGGACACTTTTCCTCAACCAACGGCAGTGATTAGAGTTTTATCATTGAAGTAGGGCCCAGAGAAACAAAAATTCAAAATTTGAAAACCAATTGATATCCCAACAAGATCTGGAAAAATGAAGTTTGAAGTATTTTCAAATTAAAAAAATTCCATTTAACTCAAGAACTTTGAAGAGGGTCTTGTAGGCAGTAAAAAAATTATCAACTACTAGCTAGGCCAACCGAATGTTTCCTGAATTTCGTAGTAATGAATGAAATTCGATTTTAACTAAAATTAGGTAATGCATAAATGTTCTCAAATTTCACTTTTATAAGATTAACATGGTCTAAAGTATCAATTTGCTTACTCATCTATTTTTCATGTGGGCTAACATTAAATAACAAGATTGTAGAAAAAGAGAATTTTTTTGGGAGGGCGGGTGCATTTACCTTTAATAGATAGCAAAGAGATCACCCAAAAGTAGAGCCAAGAATAACAATCTCCTTCCTCTTCTTCTCTTTCTCATTGTATTCTCATTTCCTCTTTTGTTTTTCCTTATTTTTTGGTACGTGATGAGAAATGCAAAAGAGGTGGATATATTGTTGGGCAGTTGGTATTATAGGGTTTGTTGAGTGTGTTGAGATTGTTGTGGATTTTAAAATAAAAGTTAAATTAAGTTTAAATGATAATGCGTAAAAAGTTTTTATCTCTAATATAGATAGGATACCATATATTAATTATGCAACTTAAATAAAATAATAAAGAAATATTTTGTGGGTACAGTGGTTGGGGCAGTACAGATATGATCAGACTAAGTTCGAAATATTAAAGAAATCTTTTGCCAACAAACTTCTTCAAAGTGGATACTTCTATCACGATGATTACGAGTGAAAAGTGTAATATATTTCCTATTTATTCCATGCATTCATAATCCAATTATGATGATTAATATGAGGATTAATAATAAATTATTTTTAATATTCAAACTCTCAATTTTAATATTTTTCTAGTGTTTGAAGATTTTTTTTATAGGGTTCTATATGGAAGAAAATCGAACCAGAATTGTATCCATGTGCATATTAGTCCAGAAATTGAATTTCCAGTTCTAACTGTCGACAGTCACTTAGAAGGCTATCGATAGCAGGCAAATATTAATAACTGTAATTTCTATTCAAGAGGAGCTGTTAAAGTAGATGTCAATAGTTAGTCAGCCAGAAGCTCAGATATTAAGAGATTTAAAGAGAAAAGAATTTCCTTATACATATAATTCTTGTGTTATGATTTTAAAAGGCTATAAATACTCAATGTACTCCAGAATTTTGAAGGGTATTATCAAGATTTTTTTAATTAAAAGAGAGATTTTGGCAGGTTTTAAGATATTAGTTTTTATACTCTCATATTTATTTAATAAAAGAATTTCCTTTCGATTATTTGATGGTTACAAAGAGTATGAGTAGGTAAATTTCTTCATTGGCTGGTTGAGATAACAAACCCTAAATTATGATCTGTATGAGTTTTTTTTTATTATGCTTAATTATTTTATGTGATATTTGATTTTTTGTTCCCTATTATCTTCATTAAGCGTCATATATGTTTTATTGGGGACTTTGATGGTTTATACTTTGACGATATATTCGTTGCTTAGTTTTTGATATATCATAAACTTTTTATGTATGATACATGCTTAGATTTTGAATGATTATATTTGTTATTTATAGATCATGCTTAGGATAATATCAAAATTCATGGATTAACCAAGGAAAATTAACCAATTATCAAATCAAAACGTTATTTTAATTTTTTGCTTCAATGTTTTATTTTCTGGTTATATGAGACCACGTGATCTATATAACTAAGATAAAATAAACATTAACTCATCCAGTAATTTAATCTTGGGGCGTTAAACCAGCTAACTAATATGACTTTCTAGTTTGTTTTACAATCAATTTCTAACTAATTAGTTTTCCATCAATTCATAATCTTTAGTTTCGTAACATATATTTTTTAGTGTTAGAATACAATCACAAAGTATTGTATGCTTGAGAGAACGATCTTAGATTTACTACTTCAGTACTACTTGTCGATCTTCAGCACTTAGGAGTGCACATTTTCTATTGCATCAAGTTTTTGACGTTGTTATTGGAGATCTATACTATTGTGTTCTACACTTTAGTGCAGATTATGATTCTTACATTATTAACCATTGTGATTTGAATTTTTATGACCAATTGGAGGAGAATATTTAACAGTAGACTTTTAAGGTCATACTCAAATCCGCAACTGCTTCCAATCCATCAATCACTTCAAAACATGAGCATCAATAAACAAAGCACAATGAATAACAACAATAATAATAACAGATTTGAAGGTCATAACACAAATGATGATCAAAGTCAACATACAGGCATTGGAAGGTCCCTACGTGATTACTTACAACCAGATTGGACAACCCAATCTTTTTGCATTATTTTTTTTTAAATATAGGGTACTTTGAAATAAAATCTAGGGTCGTACAACTTTTATCTAAGCTCCATGAGATGGATATAGAGAGTCCATATTTACATCTTTATGAATTTGAAGAGGTTAGCATTATTATCAATCTAAAAAATATTAGTGCGGAGAATTAAAGCTTAAGCACTGTCCTTTCTCTCTAAGGGACAAGACTAATATATAGTTACACTCCTTACGCTTGTAGTCAATTGAAAGATGGGAGAGATACAAAAAGAATTCTTAAAGAAATTATGTTCCTCACATTGAACTAATTATTTGTGAAGGCAAATCGCCATCTTTAAAAAGAAAGATGAAACATTATTCGATTATTAGGATAGATTGAATGATTTGCTACTGTTATGCCCACATCATGGCTTTGACATATGGAGGACCATGCACATCTTCTATCAACAACTTGATACTACAACCTATTTGCCATGGAATTGAAAAATCTTTTTTATTGACAGCTTCTCAATTATAATGGCTGCCCATTTACAGAAGATGTGAAAAATCTAGTTTCCTCTTTGTTCAAGGCTGGGTTCTTTAGTAGCCATGGAGGACGATCATGCTCTTTGTTAACACTTTGAACAAGTTCTTCAGTTGGCAGTTCTTGTAAAACTCTTGGATGTAAGGGTTCTAGATCTTTAGCACAAGTGCTCAAAATGGAGATAATCCAACTAGATATCTATGTGTGTGACTGTCTGTACGACATTTTTAGCCCAGCATTTGGCTATTTATAAAGATTTGCGAGACCCTTTGAATTGGTGTAACGGTCCAATTAATGCCTCATTGATTGAGGATTAATTCTTTATCTTTTAAACCGTTGGATTTGTGTTAAATCTCCAGGATTTGTAACTAACGTCTTTAATCCTCCCAGTAGCTCACGTGGCATGCTCAGACCCGCATTTTAGTGTCATTTGAGATAATTTTCACTTCTCAAGGCTTTAAAGCAGAATCGCGACCCTCTGGGGTTCGCGTATTGGTTTTACTTAGTTCCAATTATGAGCTAAGAAGAAGTTAGTTGCAGATCTCTCTATAGTAAATGATCCATATTTGAGTTTTTAGAAACATGTCTTACTTGATAAGACCCGTATTGGGCGTAAATGAGGATAATTTTTATCCCTTAAGAGTTTAGATGAAAACAGAACCCTCTGGAGTTTGCATGAGTTATGTTTAGCTCTATTCATAAGCTAAGAAGTTCACTAAAATAGCGGATCTCTCTTTGATCGATAATCGGCTTTTTAGTTTATTAGTTGGGCCCGCCCTTTTATTGAAAAGGGGCCAACTTTGGCTTTTGTGGGTCACACCATGATCTCACATGTGAGTCGTGGATTAGATCCGCATTTTAATGTCACTGCATGGATCATTCTTTTAAAACGCAACCCTGTGGGACCCACCTAATTCGTGGGATTCTCTTGGTGAAGATCCGCATTTTGGACTATTTTGAAAGATAAAATGAGACTCTTTGAGGGTCGTATTTTAGCCTTTCTTGCTTCCGAGATGCGGATCTCCCTATGACAGATGATCCACATGTTATCTATAATAAGTTCTTCTTTTCTTAACTTTCTTTCTCAAAATTTTCGCCCACAAAACCCCTTCCAAAGTTTTCAAAATCTCGTAATGAAATAATTTGGATAAACTAATAATTAAAAAGTGTGAATTTGTGCTTAAGAAGAAAAACGCAATCCTGTGTTAAAAACACGGGTCAGCGCTTGAGAGGAAAATTGCGACCCTGCATTAAGAATGCGAGTCTACGTTTTATGTGGCATATCTGAAGCTCTGCCACTTTTGATGCCTCTTCTCGTGCAGAGATCAAAGCATCCCATGCGCTCACTAATGGGAAGATCTTTACGAGATTTGGGCTAAAGATCTCGGTCGTCAATTCCTCTCGATTATCAAATTTCTTATATTAAGTTCCATAGTCACTTCTGAAAAGACTTCGAACTCTCAAGTTTTCTTTGCCTCCAAGCTTCTCCAAGTTCTTTGTCTTCAGGCACTTTTCAGGATCTTCATCTTCAAGCTTTTCCCAAACTCTTTGTCATTTAACCTTCGGGTTTTTCTACCTCAAGTTTTCTTGGAACTTTTACAAAGAAGATGACGAAGAAGTCTTCAACTTCTGGTCAAACCACTGGTGGCTCTCAAGACCCTCAGGTCGTTTTTGGCCCTTCTTCAGCAATGGTTCGGCAAGAACCTTTAATTGGTGGTGAGCTTCTTGTTTCCCTGTATGATTTATGGATTGAAAGTGCCGTTTTGAAACACGGGTTCATTCCTCATATTTAAAATCATTTTATTTTAATCCCTTATTTTCTTCTAATGCAGTAAACTATGTATGCTTTAAGTCCCCCTTCCAAAAATTATTACTTTGTCCACGTGGGTGGATACGATGGCAAAACTCATTTTAGACTTCATGGGGATTTTCTAGTTTGTGTAATGTCTAGCAGTAAAGAAAAGAAGAACAAAATTTTAGTTGCTACTCATTCTACCTTGAGGGAAATTATAACAAATGCTCCTTTTGAAGGAAAGAACAGGAAATTGCTGAGTAGGCCTTGTTTCTTGTTTGGAGATAAGCTACATATCCCCGATGATTGCTTAGATGATGGGGACTACAAGTGGCTTTGTCAAGTTGGAGATCGTAACTTGTTTCTTTCAAATATGGAAAGATCTTACCCTTTCCTTTATCTTCAATCTATTTCTATTCCTAGGACCATAGATTGATATCTAAATAAAATGCAGGATGGAATTTCGTTAGGTGGATTTAAAGCGCATGGCGCGTTTCCACTTTCTTCTAGGAAGAATGTTTCAGGATTACTTCTAGGGTCATTGAAGAAGGAATACCCTTTAGGCGAGACTCCTTTGGTTGCTTTCACTTTTTACATCGATTTGTTGATGCAAAGGGGGAATTCCTAGTCCAAGACTTTTGTTCAATAGAGTGGATTCATTCTTCTCCGAAGGGCTGGTGGGTGATACTAACCGGTTATTTCTTGAAAACTTTTGAAGAGCATTTGAAAAATATAGGTCTTTATCATGCAATAAGGACAATCCATCATGGAATTCCTCCTAGTCGCTTTCATTTCTTTTGCTTACTTGAATTGTATAATTTTGATACCTGCACCTTTTTCACACCTTGTGGTGAATTAGGGCTCGAACTCCATGAAATGCATGAAGTTTCAGGGTTGCCCATGGGAGAAATTCCCTATGAGGAATATGTTCCTACTGGGAAAGAACTTCATTTGTTGAAGGCTCAATATCCTTGATCTACGAGATTTACTGGGAACTGTTTTGTCATTACCATATGTGTGCTCATATGTCGGGTGTCCAGCACCATGGGGTAAAGCAAAAGAAATAGTTAGAATATCTTCTCCCCAATTTTGAGGCAAATAATTCTAATTTCACTCATCTTCCCATAGTTTCCGAACAGGAGATTGAAGATAGGATTGCCCATTATGGGACAAATGCTTATATTACCTAATCAGATGAAGACATCTTCAATGCTAGGACCTCTTTTGACAGTTTTCATTATCAAGCCTAACATCCTCTGTCGGATCTAGCTTTACTAGTAGGTTTCTTAATGTTGTGGCTAAAGCGCTGTGTGATTCCAACATTGCCACAGGAAGCACTGTCAGCTGTAGTAGTATATCCAGCAGTGCTGCTAGCATACGGCCGTCCCCTTAGCTTACTACCAGTGATGGTTTGCGGTATACAGAGTGGGTTAAGGGTGCTGACTGATAAGTTTTTCAAGGTCAAAGAAGTTCTGTATAAGGATGGAATCACAAGGACCAAAACTCCAAATCCACGGGTAGAGCTTCTCTATATGTATTTGATGGCTTGGATTGTTTGACATTTTCCTTCATTGATGAGCCTAATTCATTCTCAAATAGAACTAAACTCACCAAAAGTTCAACACTATGAGAGATCACAGTGGAAAGGCAGTTATATGGCCGTGATTCGTAGAGAGCTTCAACATCATACCAATTTTCAGTTGTATAAGTGCTTTCCTTATTTTTCAAATGCTGATTATGGTGAAGAATTCATGGACTCGCCTGATGCTAAAAATTTTAATACTCTGTCTCTTGGATGTTTCTGGTGGTTGATAAGCAGTCGTCCTGGGCACTTTGTCCTCCATATAGGGAACACTTGTTATATTGAATTTTATTATCCCAGTCGTTTCTCCCACCAATTTGGATATGACCAATGGTATGTTGGGAATCCAAATGCATCCATCAATTCTGTTGGCAATTTACTTGAAGGAGCCAGAGCTTTGTACCACTTTATATCTGGTGGTATGAATGCTAGATTTAATTTACCCTTGAAAACTCCAAACTTATACATTTTCTTTAGTTTATGTAACTGTTATTCTGCTATCCCCTTAGTTCCTCCCAACTTTGATGTAAATAACACCTGCTTGAGGGATATTAAAGCATGGTTTCCTTAGAAGGAGGCTAGTAGCACAAGAGTTCCGGAAATAGATAATTTTGGATAGAAATATGATAGTGAGGAAGATGACTTGAGAGATGAAAGAGACACCACCACGGTTCCAGTGGATCAACCCATATCTCCAGTCATTCCAATATATGTTCCTCTTATAGCAGAAGGATCATCTTCAGGGTTAGGATCTTCTCCTTAGAAGATTACTTCTAAACGGAAAGGTCAAAAACGGTCCTGTGACCTGCCAATCATCCCAGAAGCTGTTTAACTTAGGCTAGTGCAGCAACTCTAAGTTCAACTTTCAAAGCTACTGAAGAAGAACAAGAAGAAGAAGACGGGTCAAGGCTGCATCCTCATTCATCTAAGAAGTGCCGTAACCAAGGGCCTATTATCAAAATTGTAGAGGGTACTCAAATAGTATCTGAATTTCCAAGTGAAATAATCACAGAGGCTCCTTCCACTATTCCAGTGGCTGAGGCCTTATCTACTACTGAACCTCCTCCTATAGGAGTGCAAGCAGGTTCAGAAGACTCAATTCAAACTGCCCCTAAGGATATTGCAACTCCTGCTCCTCTAATAGTCCAAAGTGGATGATAATGAAGTGCAAGTTGTTGGGTAGATTTGTACATCAGACTCTACAGATTATCAACCCGCAGAGATTGACCAAACTCGTAAATCTTTGCTTTGTGTAATTCAAATTTTGATATATTTTGCCAAATTTATTACTTTAGGGTTTAATCTCATCTTCTGATTTTTAATCATCCAGGCGATGATGAAGATGACGTTGACAGCGATGACGTTCGCTCTTCTACTCCTCCATTAGATCATAGCAGTACACTTTTCTGACAGTGGAAGAGAGAGCCGAGATATACAGACCTGGGGAATCGATCGCTCAACCCAAGTTTATACAGAGAAAAGAAATTTTGATCTTTTCATTTTCCTTTCTTTTATTTAACCATTTTCTCTTCTTTTAGAAGCGCTATCATCTACCCCGACCTCAGAACATGTGCCTGAAATCGAAGCTTCTTCAATTGAAGTTGCAGTTCCAGTTGAGGTTATATCTGAGTACTATCTGATTAGAAGCTTCTTCAGCTGAAGTTGCAGTTCTAGCTGAGGTTATTGCTACTGCTACTATTGGATCTGCCCTGACTACTTCTGTTAAGATTATCAAAACAATTCCTCATATTGAGATCAGTGTCGAAGTCATTCCTCCAATTGAAGCTGCTTCTCCTACTGAAGACGCGACAAGGATTACTTCACTTTTGCAGGAATCACTTCCCCATTTGTCCCCAACTATTGGAGCTACTGAAGTTGCATGTACTTCTATTGTCACTTCTCCAATTGAAGCTACTGCTCCTACTGAGGTTGTTAATGCTTCTTCTAAAGATACAACAAGGATTACTTCACTTTCGCAAAATCTACTTCCACATTTGTCCCCAACTATTGGAGCTACTGAAGCTGCATCTACCACTGTTGTTGCTCTTCTATTATCTACAGTTTCTCCATTTCCACCAATAACAGATGCAGAGATTGATGCCTTTGATGATGAACTGCTTTAGTGTGCCATCAAAGATTTTCTCTCTTTCTTGGATCACTATATCAATGTAATTTTGAAAGGTAAACTCTTTGCTTCTGTTGCGATTTTTTTGAACAATTACATCGGTGGCATAGAAAGTGTTGGTGGAGAGGAGAAGGTAGCTCCATATAGAGTAATAGTGACTCAGCTACAAATTATGCTAAAGCTTTGTTGAAGATTCATAGTGCAGATAATAAAAAATGATTGAGACGACATTTAAGAGGTTACTAGAGGAGCAACTTGAACTTCACAGAGAAGCTCAGGAACAATTAAATGCTCATCAGGATCATCTTAAGAAAGTCCAATCTGCCAGCAACTGTCTGAGTGAGCAGATAGAGAGTGTTATTGCCTCACCAAAAGGTCAGGATCAAGGAAGTATTGCCAGGGCTTAGGCCTTTATTGAAAGAACCAAAAAGGCTCGTGAAGAGACTGTGAGGACCATCACTGACTTAACTAGGCAGTGTGATGATCTAAATAAAACCCTCTTGATTGCTCAGGCTAAATTAGAAGCTTTCAAATCTGACTCGGCACACAATCTGGCTATTAGTGAAGAAGAATTACGAAGACAGGCTACCATTCAAGCTTATTAAGTGATTCAATCAGAAATGAGAGAGGTTGAAGAAAAGCTTAAAACTCTCTTAACTCAATAGTCTGTATGCTCTGATATTGTAAGGAGTTGTTTGTAAGGAAATTATGAAAATGAATGGAAATGTTTTAGCTGTTGGAAATTTTTTATCATTTATTCAGAGGTAATTATTAACTTGATGAATGGATTTGGTTTTGATGATCAATGGTAACTGTTAACTTGATGCATCATTGACTCTTTTTGTATATTGACCAGAGGTAATCATTTAACTTGACAATATAGAGTCTGTATTCAAATGCTCAAATTGATATTGCCACGAATGGATAACTTTTTTGAACATGATAGAAATAATCATTAACTTTTCTGAATAATTTGTGATCTTCGTTGTTTAGTGAACTATAGTATAACAGCTTTTGGAGTTGGTAGAGGTAATTTTTAACATAGGAAAATTCTGGTGGAAATGAAAATTTTATTTGTCAGAGATAATTTTTAATTTGACAAAATTTGATAGAAAAAAATTTTGTTTTGTCAGAGATAATTTTTAACTTAACAAAATTTCTGGTGGGAATGGAATTTTGTTTGTCAGAGGTAATTTTTAACTTGACAAAATTTTGATGGAAGGAAATTTAGAGACAAAACGCAATTCAGTGAGAATTCGCACTTTTTTTACGCTCCGTACTTTTGACTGTCTTCTTTAGAGTCAAAATGCGACTTTGTGATGATCCGCATTTTTGACTGTTTTTCTCAGAGACAACATGCGTCTTTCTGATGATTCACATTTTTGATTGTTTTTCTTTGGTTTTGAAATGTGGATTTTGGCAGAAAAACTTAGAATCTGTCAGAAGTAAGAGCTTAAATGACAGTTCATAAAATTTTTAGCAAACTCCCAACTATAAACGGATTTGTTTAACCTTTACCAATCGCCATTTGTGTTGGGCTAGCCATACTTTTTTCCTCAGCATGATGTGTTTTTGAGGATTTCATTTGGGTTTAAATACTAAACTTTCCTCTTCTCTAAACCCTAGCAGGTTAGAGCAATTTATGCTTTTTACCCCTAACATGGTGGGGTTGGTGAGAAACTTGTTCTCTTCCCATGGCTTTGACAGTATTGGACAGTTCATGCATTCTACCCCAAACATGGTGGGGTTGTTGAGGACTTTGTTTGAACTTATATGCCAAACTTTCCTCTATCCTTAGTTATAGAGACATAGGATTCATTTAGTACTTCTGTTGGTGTGTGTTTGCAACAAGCTAACATATCTTCACTCATTGTACTTCATTGGGGAAGTTGATGAAGTAGCAGACCACACAATATTAATTGCACCATGTTAAAACTTGGTAGAAATGAACTCCTTGTAGATGAGCTCCAGTTGACTGGTGAACAAATTGGTCCTATTTTGGAGATAATAGTGTCAAGAATTGGATACATTTATTAATCTCCTTGTAGGCTTCGTATGTTCGGCACTTGAGCGGACCGATGACCAAAGTCATAATATTGAATTTTTCTTTTGTTGGCGAAGAATTCAAGTATGTGTATCAAATGATTTGATACTTTTGTATTCTCTTTTCCACGGTACCGGTTGGAGATGTAATTGAGGGTTATTGAAGAAGATATATATCTCAAACCACTCAATTTTTAACTTGATTGCTTCTTACTATTACATAAGCTATTTTTGCCTTTAAAAAGGTTTGGGGTCTTTCTCTTTTGTTGAAAACTAACTTGGCTTTCTATTAAGAGTAATATTTCTTTAGAAATTTCCTATTGATTGGCATCATTATTTTGTCGCCATTCGGTTTTGCCAACCGATATGCGTCATTTGAATAAACCACATCAATGACAAAAGGTCCTTCCTACTTTGGCTAGAACTTTCATTTATATTTTTGATTAGTTATGATCGGTTTTCTTATTGAAAGGACCAGATCACCTTTCTTAAAAGTTCTATGCTTGACCTTTTTATTAAATATTTTGGAAATTCGCACTTGATAAAGCTCAATGCGTTATTGAGTCTCAAGATGCTTGTCATCATGAGCTTCCAATTTTAGAAGTCTCTACTGATATTTTTCTTCTTGCGTCATTTTGGTTGCTAATGCAACTCGTAAAGAAGGAATTTGGATCTCCAAAGGAAGTACCGCTTCAGATCCATACACCAAAGAAAAAGGCATAGCATTTGTAGGTGTCCTGACAGTAGTTCGGTATGTCCAAAAACATTCTCCAAGCTTTTTGTCCCAATTACGTTGGTTGAATGAAACGAACTTCTTAAGAAGCTTCACAATAGTTTTGTTGAATGCTTCTGCTAAACCACTGGCTGCAGGATAGTATGGAGACGATGCCACACTTTTGATCCGGTATTTGTTGTAAAATCTAGAGAATGACTAACTCACAAACTGAGGTTCGTTATCATAAGCAATTCTTCTAAGCACTCCAAATCGGTAAATGACATGATGTTTAATGAATTTTATCACATTTGATGTCTTCACTTCTGTTAGTGGAACAACTTCAGTCCATTTTGAAAAGTAGTCAGTTATGGCCAATATGAACCGGTGACCTCTTGTTGATGGTGGCGAAATTGACCCAATAATGCCTATTTCTCACTGTTAAAATGGCAATGATGTAGCCATTGGATGGAGATATTCTGGTGCTTGATATATTAAATCTTCATGTATTTGTCATACTCTATATTTTCTAGTATAAGCAACTACATCTATCATCATCTTGGGTCAATAATATCCCATTCTTTGAAGTCTATTCTAGAGTTTTGGTTATGTTTGATGTGCTCCGCAAATGCCGCTATGAGCTTCTTCTAGTGCTTACTGAGCTTCCTTTTTAGAAAGACAACGAAGAAAGATCCCATCATAGGATTTTCTATATAACGTACGAACTTCGGCATTATAATAGAATAGAATAACTTTTCTCCAAAATGTTGTTTTTTTGGGTTCTTCTGGCAAATTCCGTAAAGAACATAATCTATATAAGGAAATCGCCAATCTCTTGGTTCAAGATCATTTTCAAGGGCATGTACTTCATGTATTTCTTGTTTCTTATCCGAAGCTAACTCCATTTTGAGTTCATTCTTCGGACAGAACAATTCTTTGCTTCCCACTGTTTGCGTTTGTTAGCATCTTTAGGCAACGCTAAAGTGGTAGCTAACGAGGCTAGTGAGTCAATATAACTATTCTGATAGTGTGGCATATGATTGATATAGAAGCCATTGAAACTATCAACTATCTTCATGACCATTTTATAATAAGGTAGGAGATCTTCGTTTTTGACTTTGTATTCATCTTTGACTTTATTAAAGATGAGCTCAGAATCTCCATATGCTTCTAAATATTTCACTTCTAGTTGTTTGGTTATTTTCAGGCCAATAATTAAGGCATTGTATTCGGCAACATTATTGGAGCATGACTCCGTCAGAGAGTGCGCTCGAGGAGAAACACTCCTGCTACCACTTTTCCTTTAGTTCGCATTCTCGAAACGCCATCAAAGAAAAGTTGCCAGACTTCCTCTGCAGTGGTATTTGCTTCAGCAGTTTCTTGTGGAGTATCACCTTTTGAAATTGTATCTCTGTTGATTACTTCGTCAGTAATGTCTTCATACAATTTTGAAGAAGCTAGAATTAGGTTCTTAGCTAAGAAATCAGCCATGGCCTAACCTTTAATTGACTTTTGTGGGATAAAATGCATGTGTTGTGATAGCAAAATAGCCCTATTGAATAGTCTTGAATTTAATGACTCTGGTTTGGTCATTAATATTCTTAATGGATTAACCCTCGATATAACGTGGATTGTTTGCCCTAATAAATAGTGTCGCTTTTCTGTACTGCAAACACCAAAACTAGGTATTCTTTTTCCACTAGGTTATATCAATGTTCAGCTCCAATTATCATTTAATTAAGGTAGTATATAGCTTGCTTTTGTCCAAACTCGTTCTTTTGGGCTAATAAAGCTCCCAAAGAATGGTCCATGACTCTCACATATAATATGAAAGGTATTCCTGTTAGTGGAGCTATAAGGATGGGTGGCTTCATAAGATAGCCCTTAATCTCCTCAAAAGCTTTTTGACATGCATCATCCCAAATGAATGACACTCCTTTCTTCATCAGCCGTGCATAAGGTTAACATCTCCCGAACAAATTTGTTATGAACCTGCAAATGGGTGCTAGCCTTCCTTACAATCCTCTTAATTCTTTAAGATTTCTAGGTGGTGACATATCTTGAATTTCTTTGATCTTATCAGGATCGCGATGAATTCCTTATGAAGTGACTACAAAGCTAAGAAACTTTCCAATGAAAACTTCCAGAAAAGATTTTGTTGGGTTCATCTTAAATTGGTGCATTCGCATGAGGTCGAACACCATTCTCAAGTCATGAAGATGATTGTCTTTGCCTTAGCTTTTGATCGCTAGGACATCTACACAGCATTCCACCGTCTTCCGAATGGCACATTGGTATGTGGCGCCAGCGTTCTTCAAACCGAAGGGCATAACTATATAACAATACACCACCAGTGGCGTTCTAAAAGACGTATGCTTCTCATGTTAAGGATGCATTTTAATTTGATTGTACCCTGAAAATACATCCATGAAAGACATCCGTTCATAGCCGCAAGTGTTGTCAATCATGACGTCTGTAATGGGCAAAGGAAATTTATCCTTCGGGCATGCTTCATCCAAGTCCTTGAAGTCAATGTAGGCCCTAATCTTCTTATCTGAATGTTGTTCTTCACAAATAAAACCTAATTCAATTAACTTTTGATTTCAACTTTGATGGCTTCCATTATTTTGGGACGAAACTTTCGTTGTTGTTGTTTGATAGGTTATGCATCTGGTCGGATGTTAAACTTGTGCATCGCCACTTTTGGGTCAAGTCCTGGCATGTGTTCATAATTCTAGGCAAAAACATCAATATACTCTCGAATAAGAGAAACATTGCTTGTTTTTCTTTAGAAGATAAATTTCACTGATAAATATGGGTTTGGATTAACTTCATTGCCCATATTTATTTGTATCATCTTATCTTCAGTTGGAGGTTCACGTTGTTCAAACTGAACTTCCCACTTCATGTTGAGGTGCTTCGCCCTGGAATCATTCTTGACCGGCGACAATTTTTCCTCATATTCTTCTT
This sequence comes from Dracaena cambodiana, assembly GCA_036321105.1. Lineage (NCBI taxonomy): Eukaryota > Viridiplantae > Streptophyta > Magnoliopsida > Asparagales > Asparagaceae > Dracaena > Dracaena cambodiana. The sequence goes on from JAYEPQ010000002.1 coordinate 49,614,956, forward strand.
TTTGATATGTTAAGACCATATTGATGGAGACTTCTCGAAAAATGGCTCCAACGCTTACATCTAAATCCTAGCATAATGATTCAAATGAATGAGTTTGTCGAAACCCTTCAGAATTTGTTTCTAAAAGGTTCTCGGGAGTAGTAACATATCTTAACTCCTTACTAGTCTTATTATGGTAATCTGGCATTTTTCCTTTTGGGACGAAGAGTCAAAGCATACTCTTCTTCCTTTTCCAAAATTCAATCCTCTGCCTTTGGTTAGGCTATATCCTATCTTTTTTTTATCATTTTATGGGAGTATTTATCATAATAAAAAAACTCGGGATTTTCCTATTCTTCCTCAGAATCTTAACATTTTTTCTTTATTATTGTTTGCTTTTCCAAATAGTAAATGTTTTTGACCTCTATATTTGGGAGAGACTTCAAAGATCGCTTCACTCACATCTCCATCATCATCACTTTGTATACAAAAGGATGATGGATGGGTGCTTGGAATGATGCTAAGTAGTATTTTGTTTAGTTGATAGTTAACTGCGTCAGTACTAGTACTTGAGCGAGACGAATAAGCAAACTCTATATTTTCATTAATTACCCACTCGCTATTAGGGTTACCGGTGTCATTTACATCAAGGCCTTTAAGGCTTACTACAATGGGTTCAACTTTCTAATTTTCATCATCAGATCTCGAATCTTCAAATCATGTTCAGTATCGGCCTCATTGCCACTATCGATTCCTCTGGAGCAGATTGTTCAGCTGGTTCAAATGTGTCTTGATATAGCAGCGCATCAACAAAGTAGTTTTCAAGCCCTTTAAAGGGTTGCTTTTCTGCCACCAGGTCTTCACATTCCCATCTTTGTCCACATACTTCATACTCTAGTGTAGTGTAGAAGGAACAATGAGGTTGAGGTGAATTCATGGCCTTCCGAGTAATAGGTTGTAAGACATGTCAGCATCTATCATATAGCATGTGACTTCCATCTTTATTTAGATCACCGATCTGGCATTTCAATTTCACTTTGCCCAAGGGTTTACTACCATTAGCATTAAATCCAAAAATGGTCATATTTGTTGATGCCAGTCTGTTGCTTGGGACTCCTAGATACCGCAACACTTTCCTTGACATTAGACTTAGAGCGGATCAGGGTCAATTTGAATTTAGTCAATTTTGGTTGACTCTATATAGCCTTTGTAATACAGAGGTCGATGATGCTTGTTATTCTTCACTTGCAAATCTTCTGGAGAGAAAGTTATGCATAGTATCTTTTTAGAAATCTAGTGGCATATTGCACAGACTTCTTCTTCTTCAGTTGTTAAAGGAATTTAGGCCAGAAATATCACAGAGTCTTGCAGAGCCTCTCTTAAGCTTCCCTTGTTTGCTTCGACAGTCTTAGGAGCCCATACAAAGTGATTCTCACAGGAATATTGGCAAGTTGTGCCAACACATCGAATTGGAAAAGCTTCTTGGAACTTTCAGCCAACTTTTTTCTTTAGTTTTAAGAGCTTTGTCAAATCTAAGGTCTTTCTACTTTCTCTTCTCTGGAGGCCGAGGTTCAACCACTTGATCATAATTCTTCAAGAAGTCTTTCCCTGATTGACTCCTAGAAGGTTTCTGCTGGTCGTCATTGACTGCCAAGGATTCTTTGATCTCCTCTTCTGAAATATAGAGAGGATAAATTCCTACATCATCTTCAGGAACTGTAGTGACTGCATTGAAAGTACGTGCTTTCTCTTTTGATTTCTTCATAGATGAACTTGAACTCCATTGCTCATCTTCGAAGAGGTCTGGATGCACCCACATTATCTCTCCTTTAGAGGTTTCAAAAGGAGATAATACTTTCCTTTGTTGTTGATAAGAATCATAATTTACAACCCTCATTGTACCTTTAGGAATTGGTTGTACTCCATCTTGAATAGTTGATTATATCCATTCTGAAGCCTTTCCAAACTTAAAAGTCACCATGTTTGCTGTCACCTTCTTCTGATCTTCTCATAGCTTGATGACATTAGAATCCACTAGAGCTTGGATCTTATCCTTTAGAATATAAGAATTCTTGACAGGATAATCAACGATCCTATGATACAGTAACTGGGATTGTTAACCTTTCCTGCTTCTTCAGGTTGCTTTGACTATGACAGCTTCAACATATTCTTCGTTATGAGCAGATTGAAAATGGTTGTGGTATGCTCATCTTTGAAAGAATATTGTTTTTGACGAACTCGTGATTGAGGGGGAGTCCTCGAAGGAGGCTTGGTTGGGCTTAGAGCATCTACAACCATCGTCTCTTTCCCTTTTGGTCAAGACAATTGAGCTATTCCAGGATTGTTTCTTTTTTGTCTCCCTCATTTTTTTAGTTTTAAGCCTCTGTGTGATTTCTTCAATCTCTTCAGCTTGTAGTGAGAGATCTTTCCAAGTGGAGGACTTTACGGCCCCCATTCTGGTGAGGATTTTTGTGGAAAGATTATGTCTGCAAGTCTCCACTAAGGTCTTTTCAGGCATCCCATGCGGACACCTTAAAGAATTATTTCTGAATCTCTTGATGAAATCTCGAGTTGACTCTCCTTTCTATTACTTTGTAGTGAGGAGTGTTGGCATTAAGATCTCCATATTATCTTCATAGAACCTTGTTAGGAAATCCTTTCCATATCATTCCATGAATTAATGGTTTCTGGGTCCAATCTCTGGAACCATTTAAATGCTAGACCCGTTAGAATACTAATAAAAACTCATGTGATGATTAGGTCATTCCCAGTCAAATGACCAGTATATGATTTGAAGTAGTAAATGTACTAATTTGGTGCACATTTTCCATTGAAGGACTTGAGTTTCAATAGCTTATAATTTTTTGAGAATAGTATACCTTCCCATTCCATCGGATAAGGCCTTACAACCCCCAGGTCTTACAAGTTGTTCCTATGCATTAGAGCATTGAGTTGATTCTGGAAGGTTTCCAAAAAGGTGCTATTTGGATTAGCTTCATATTCTAAATTCCCAGAATGATGTTCAGAACGATTATCTTCTTCTTCACGATGATCCTCATTGTTATCATTAGTGTTTTCAGGAGGAGTATGAGGTTCATCTTGAGGTCTTTTTCCCTTATCCTTCTTTGAATTGCGGGGACCTTTAGAAAAAGATTCTCCTTTGTCCATCTTTTTCCTCTCGTCGATCAAGAGTCGAAGCATGTCTCTGATCTCATCTATGGTACCTGCTGTTTCTGGATGATCTTATCCTGTTCATCCATCCTTTTCATAAATTCTTCCAGAGTTGCCTGCAACATGTGTGCAAAGGCAGACTTCTGCAGGAATGAGTCCGAAGTCTGAGACTCGGTCACAGCAGAATTCTCTGTTTCCTCTTCTTCAGAGGAGGCTCCAGCCATCTTTCTGTAGTCCAATAGCACTGTCACCCCTTTCTTGAGTCAGGTATTTTGAAAGACACCCCGCATCTCGCTAAATACACTCTTCAAGCCAGAAGAGTGTTCAGAGTCTGATGAGTCCATTCGAGGAAGGTTCTTCGTTTTTTTTCTTCTTCTTTCCCCTGAATTTTATCATATTGTATGATTCGTCTGGGTATTCTGGTTCAGAAAACTCTTGTTTAATGGCGCATCGTCTTCTCTTTGAAGGTTGACCTGGAGACGGCACTAGTCTATTGAAGACAGATAGTTTTGTAGGAGTCACAATGCAGCAGCAATGGGATAACACTGCATTAATCATCTGTTTACAATTACAGTGAGACTTCTGGGATTTTTCTCGTTTCTTGTTGAGAAATTACCTAATATCTCTTGAATTGGAACTCATTGTCTTGTTATCAGAGGCAACTTCCCCTCCAAATAGTATCTTCAGGATAGAAGTTTCTACTCCCATAAAAATATTAGGAGCAAACTTTACTCTAGCCATGGTGGCTGAAGAATGAACTTCATACGAAGCCAAGACTGAAAGTCCTTGAGCCTTAGAGGCTAGTTCTTTTTTAGAAGCAAGGGTCTGATGGCTGCATTTTTCTGTTGAAATGCGAATTTGAGATCCGTGCCCGGCTTCAGGAATGCAACTTTGAGACTCGCGTTTATCTTCTGGGATGTCGCCTTGAGGTTCGCATTTTTCTTTAGGAATGCGACCTTGAGGTCCGCATTTTGCTTCAAAAATGCGACCCTTGAGGTCCACATTTTGGTTCAAAAATGCGAGTGTGGGCCCCATGTTTAGTCTGTGAAATGCAGACCTAAACTCTGCACTTGTGGTCAAAAATGACTTGGTGGGCAACCGGTGTTTCGTATAGGAAAAATGGATGAACCCATCTGCATCTGGATCCAACTTCTGGTTGGGGACCACAACTTCACTCTTTGATCGCTACATGCGAATTGGAGCTTTACGTACTGGTTCCATGACAGTTGGTTCTTTTTTCATGGCTCTGCGAGTTGCACGAGCCTTGCTTCTTCTTATATTCCTTCTCATAGTGCGAGTGAGAAGAACCTTGTCTTCAGTATCATCTCTTTGAAGATCGGAGAATGGTCATTTCTCTTTGTTGTTGTAGGAATTTAGACCATTCCCTTGAGATCTTTCCGGATCTTGAGAGGGAGGTACCTGGAGCCTTGTGCTTCTAGAGGAGACATCTTTCATTTGAGACCGGATTGGTCTGAGGAGTCTTTTGACAGGACCATCATCCATGGAGCCTCATTGGAGACTGAGTTGTTTGAGACCTTGTGGCATTTCCGCGAGGATCCTGGGCTCATGGAGCTAGAGAAGAGGAATTCCTCACATTTCTCCTAGTCGAGCTCGATAACAAGTGACTCGACCATAGTGCCAACTGAAATTTTGTCGGATTGGACTACAACCATATCATCGGAGATGATAGGCATCCCCAGTGGAGTCACAAATCATCTGTTTGTCATGAAAATGAAAAAATCTTTTTTATTGATAACTTTTCAATAGAAGAGATTACAATTATAATGGTTGCTCGTTTATAGAAGATGAGCAAAATCTAATTCTCCCTTTGTTTAAGACTGGGTTTTGTAGTAGCCATGAAGGACGATCCTGCTCTCTGTTGACACTCCGAACAAATTCTTCAGTTGCCAGCTTTTGTAAAGTTCTTGGATGCAAGGGCTCTAGATCTTTAGCACTTGTGCTAAAAAATAGAGATAATCCAATCGGTATCTGTGTGTGTAACTGTCTATACCCCTTTTTCAGCCCAGCTTTCAGCTATTTATAGAGGTTTATAAGACCTTTGAATTGGTGTAACAGTCCAATTAATGGCTTCCTTGATTGATGATTAATTCTCTATCTTTTAACCCGTTGGATTTGTGTTAAATCTCCAGGATTTATAATCGACATCTCTAATCCTCTGGATTTATAACTAATGTGGATCTCAGCTTTTAGATCCACATTTTAACTCCTGGTAGCTCGTGTGGTATGCTCAAACCTGCGTTTGAGAGTCATTGGAGATAATTTTCACTCCTCGAGACTTTAAAGCAGAACCGCAACCCTTTAGGGTTCGCGTATTGGTTTTACTTAGCTCCAATTATAAGCTCAGAAGAAATCTGTCATGGATCTTTTTATAATAAATGATCCGTATTTGAGCTTTCAGCAACATGTTTTGCTTGATAAGACCCATGTTTGAGCATAAATAAGGATAATTTTTATCCTTAAAGAGTTTAGAATGAAAACGCGACCCTCTGGCATTCACATGAGTTATGTTTGTTCTAATCATGAGCTAAAAAGTTAACTAAAATCGCGGTCTCTCTTTGATTGATGATCCATATTTTAGTTTATTAGTTGGGCCCGCCCTTTTCTTGAAAAGTTGTCATCTTTGGTTTTCGTGGGTCACACCACGATCTCGCGCTTGAGCCACAGATTAGATCTGCATTTTAATGCCATAGTAGAGATCATTCTTTTAAAATGTGATCCTGTGGGACCCACCTAATTTGTGGATTTCTCTGGCTGATGATACGCATTTTGGGCTATTTTGGAAGATAAAACGCGACTCTGTGAGGGTCGTGTTTTAGCCTTTCTTGGCTTCCGAGATGTGGATCTCCCTATGATAGTTGATCCACATGTTAGCTATATCATAAGTTCTTTTCTTTTCTTTCTTTCTCAAAATTTTTGCAGACACAACCAGGCAATTTATTGAAACATATGTAATGGTGAGTTTTTAAGCAATAATGTTGAATAAGCATGAGAATATCTTGATTCACTTGTCAATAATTCTCAGGCCTGGGAAGTAGAGGATATTTCGGAACAAACCAAAAATATAACTGTACGATTAAATTGGGAGGTAGTCTTACCAAAAATATTAACGAAGAAATCTCAAAATAGAGGTAGTCTTATTAAATTGGGAGAAACCAAAAATATAACTGTACGATTAATTTAATGAACAAAAATGTGGAAGACTCGATCATAAAGAACTAAGAAATTTTTAAGATGATAGATGAAGTTTCAGAGACTCGTGATATTTATGAACTATAAGGAGATGGAATTCACAACTCTCCCGACTTTTAAAAAAGTATTAAATGAACAAGCTAATGCCTTTAACGCAATTCCTCAAATAGTAAGTAACTCATATTTACCAACTTATAACCCTAGCTAAAAGAATAATCCAAATCTTCAATGAAAGCAAAATCCTCAGCAGCAAAACAATCAACCAGCCAAACCAATAGAAAATTAAGCATTACAACAATACGTCCAACCAACAACCTCAACGTTAGTGTACCAACCTCCACCTAAGCACAATTTGGAGAATAACATTACATAGATACAACAGAGAATGGATCAAATAGTTCAAGCATAGTAGCAGATCATTCAATCGCAATAGACTATTGATAGTTAGAATGCGACGACCTACAGCAATATTCGAGCTCAGATAAGCCACGTTAATTTAGCATTACACACTCAAGAAAAATGTAAGCTTCCATCTCTACCAAAGGCTAGTATTTTAGGTAAAATCGAAGATATAAATGCTATTTCTTCTGCATTTTATAAAAATATAAATGAGATATTTGTTGCTATAAGTTTGAGAAGTGGCAAAGTACTTGATGAGCCCATTTCAAAGAATGACAACAACAAAGATAAATAGGGTGATGATTTGGCACAACACGATAATGCAAATCAGACCACTCCAACTTATAAGCTACATGTATCATTCTTTCAACATTTCAAGAATAAAAATATTAATGCATCTTATATTAATATTCTAAAATCTTTAAACAATTGTAGATTATCATTCCTCTGTTGTGGATCAATAAAGCAAGTGGCATCCTACACTTAGTTCTTGAAGGATTTGTGTATGATTAAAAGACTTCACGATTTGGAAAAGAAGATATTCTTGAAGGGGCAGGTAAGTGTTTTATTTCGCTCTGAGATGCCTCTTAAATACAAAAATCCTAGATGTCCAAATATTTCATGTGTAATTGGTCAGTACCATATTGAAAAGCTCTATTATAAACTTGGGTGCTAGTGTAAATTGTTAGAATGCTCAGTTCACAAATAACTAAGTTTAGGGGGAATTAAGCCAACATCAGTCACACTACAATTAGTTGACAGATCTGAAAAGACATCCTAAAGGCATAATTGAATAGTATTGTTGTAAATAGAAAACTTTTATTTTCTTGTGGATTTTACAGTTGTTGATACTACATTAGTAAATAATACTCGTCTTCAAATCTAATTATCCTCGGGCGTCCATTATTAGGAACCAGTAGCACAATTATTAATTGGAGGAATAGTGCAGTCAAATTATCATTTGGAAATATGACCTTTGACTTAATATTTTTAATGTCTGCAAACAACCGAATATTAACTCTAATGAAGAATACATTAACTCAATCGAAGAAATCCGTGAAATAAGGGACACCATACCTTTATGCATCTCCTATATGTTGGAGGTTATGTTAACAATGCATGATGTTTTTCTTGAAAGACTTAATTTCAATGATGTCGTTCAAATATTGAAATGCATGAATGATGTTCATTATTCATATGTGGCAGGATGGATACCAAAGAAGGAAGTATTTGAAAAGTAATCTCCGCAAAAGAAAAAATTAATTCCTTCAAATATTGAGGCCCCAATACTTGAGCTCAAACCTTTACCTAAGGATCTCAAATATGCATTTTTGGAACCTGATGAAACTTTTTTGGTAGTATCTCAGCTCATCTTGGTAAGAATTTGGAAGAGCATTTGATATCGATACTTTGCGAGTACATGGGGGCTTTATGTTTGAACAAGGCAAATATCAAAGGTACGGATTCCCTTATTTGTATATCGTATCACTTTGGAAGATGGTGCCTAGCCAATTAAACAAATGCAATGAAGGCTTAACTCTACTATGGAAAAGTGGTTAAGGCTGAAGTACTAAAATTTCTTAATGTTGGTATTATTTATCCAGTAACAAATAGTAAGTGGGTAAGTCCAACCCAAGTTGTTCTCAAGAAAAGTGGGGGTAACAGTTAAAAAAATGAGGATGGAGAGATAATACCCACTCATAGTGCTATGAACTGGCATTTGTAAATTGATTACAGGAGATTGAACTATGTAATGAGAAAAAACCATTTTCCATTATCTTTTTTAGACCAAGTGCTCGAAAGAGTCGCGAGTTATAAATTTTTTAGATGGATATTCTAGCTATTAATCAAATCAAAATTGTTTTAGAGGATCTTGAGAAAACAACTTTCATTTTCCTTCTGACACATTTGCTTTTTGAAGAATGTCATTTGGATTATGTAATGCACCTACAACTTTTCATAGATGTATAATAAGTATCTTTAGTAATATGGTAAAAGATTATTGTGAGGTATTCATAGATGACTTCTCTATATTTGATAACAATTTCGAAGTATGCTTGACTCATTTGGGAGCTATAATTGACTGTTGTCAAGAAAAGAATTTGCTCCTCAATTGGGAAAATGCCACTTTATGGTTAAAAGAGTATTGTACTTGGCCATCTAGTTTCATCTAAAGGAATGGAAGTAGACATAATGAAAGTCGAGTACATTTCTAAAATACTAATATCCAAAACCGTGAAGGATATATGCTCATTCTACAATAGGCATCTATTGATGGTTTATTAAGAATTTTAATAATATTGTAAGACCTCTTTCTCACATTCTTTCGCAAAATCTACAATTTGAATAGATGCAGGCATGCCAAATAGCATTCGATACACTCAAAGAGATGCTCATCACATCACCAATTTTGCAACTTCTTGATTGATCGCCACCATTTGAGATTATGTATAATGCAAGTGATTGTGCAATTGGAGAAGCTCTGAGGCAAAGAGGAGATAAGAAGCCCTATGTGTTGTACTACGCTAGCAAGACTCTCAATAACCTGCAAACAAATTACATAATAATAGAGAAGGGCTTCTAATTGTGGTTTTTTCTCTTGGTAAATTTCGATCACATATTTTGGGCTCATAAGCTATTGTTTTTATAGATCATTCGGCACTCAAATATCTTCTATCAAAGAAATATGCAAAACCAAAGCTTATTTGATGGATATTACTGCTTCAAGAATTTGAACTTGAAATTAGAAACAAAAAAGTAGTAGAAAATATTGACCATCTTTCTCATCTAACCTTTGATAATGATAAGCTACCTATTAGGGATTCAATCTCAGATGAGCAGCTATTTTCTGTTAAGACTACTCCATTGTACATTGATATAATAAAATTTTCTATTGAAGGTGAGATTCTACAACAAAAGCGCTCATGATAAATGAAAACTTTTACATGGGGTACGACATTTCTTTTACGAGAACTCCTACATGTTTATTAAATATTGCTCAGACCAGTCGTTAAGTATTGTATACCTAATGATGAGATTTAGAGCATCATATCTTTTAGTCATGCAGAAGTTTGTGGTGTATATTTTTTGTCTAAAAAGACGGTGGCCAAAATTCTCTAATGTGGATTTCATTGGCTCACGATGTTTAGAAATACACATGAATATTGCAAATGTTGCGAGTCATATCATAAATTAGGTGCGTTGACCATGAGGAATGATTTGCCTTTAACACCTATTCTTACAATTGAAGTATTTGATTGTTGGGCATTGAATTCATGGGCCCTTCCCTATTTTTAACTGATAAGTTTATATCCTCGCATTAGTAGATTATGTCTCTAAATGGGTGGAAGCCGCAACATATTGAAATAATGATCACAAACTGTAATCGAATTTCTCAAGGCAAGATTTGGATTTCCTAAAGCCATAATAAGCAGTGGGGTTGCCATTTCTATAATCGAGCTTTTGAGAATTTGATGAAAAAGTACCACATCATGCATAAAATCTCTACATCACATCCCGCACAATCAAATAGACAAGTAGAACTTGCTAACAGGGAAGTAAAATAAATCTTTGAGAAAATGGTGAATCAGTCTCACAAAATTTGGTCATTTCGACTTATCAATACTCTGTGGGCTTACCGTATAGCTTACAAAACACCCTTGGAAATGTCTCCATATAGAATAGTTTACGAAAAAGTTTGTCACCTCCCAGTTGAAATTGAACACAAAGCGTATTGGGAAATCAAGATATTTAACTTGGACAGCAAGCCTATTACAAAAACTTCAGCTTAATGAGTTAGATGAGTTGAGGCATGATGCATATGTAAAAATGTGCATTTTTAAGAAGAAGATGAAAATATGGCATTACGACTTATTCCCCGGGAAATTGCATTCAAGATGGGCATATGACCATCCATTGCAAAAATCGTCTATCCATAGGGCGCAATTAATATTGAAAATCTAAACAATGGTCACGTATTTAAAGTGAATGGAAAACGACTTAAACATTTGGTTTTCCAAAGCACATGTAGGAATCCCACGACTTGGCGGATCTCACGTCATCTCTATAACATAGGCTTAAAGATGCACTATTTTTGTAGTTTGATATATCATGAGCCGAAAATCGAGATAATATCTTAACTCTCCCTTCCTATTTTTGCTTGTTCTTAACATATTTACTTGATACATCAATTTATTGAGGACAATGTATATTTTATTTGGGGGATATTTATGAAAGTAATCTAGGAATTTTTTGGACCATGACATTTGTAGTGCCCCTAATTCCTAAGCACTTGCATTGGTTTATTACGTATCATCTGTATCAGTCCGAAACTCAAATACTGATAATAGCAAATACTTAGTAAATTTAGTTATATTTTTCAATATAGTCTTCAATTTCATATTCTGCAGAGGGAGGACCTTTTTTCACATTATTTTTGATTTTTTATATTTTTCTTGAATTATTGTGGATTGGCCGATTTTTGGGCATATCTGATTAAAATAATCAAATTAAATCAAAGATTCCAATTTTAACCTCCTCCCAACTTAAAATTTATCTTCAGCAACCTAACAATCATTCTTGACCAATTTTGGATTGAATTGGACTCAGTGACAACTTTGTAATTAAGATGAAGTTTAAGGGTTTTTAACATAACAAAGTAACCATCTTCGAACAGTAGTTTAACCCCACAAATAAATTTAGATAAAATATAAAAAAATCAAACTTCTTCCTCTAATTTTCCTCTTCATTTTTTCTTTAGACTTCCAATCCTAGTTTGTCCTCGAATCCCCTCAAATAAATCGCTAAATAATCAGCTCGATATTGGGCTGAAAATTTATTAATCAGTTACATAAACCTATTATTGAGTTTAACCTCTCCAAATGTGTTTTAATCTTGTCCATCAATGTAGGAAAACCTTATCTAGTATATACCCTTATTTCTTAAAATGATTCTTGAAAAATTTCTCTCTTTTGAAGGGTAATCGCATCAACATCAATTCCTTTCTAATTTGGGTTCAACAAGAGTTAAGAATACGCTCTCAAATCCTTTAAATTTGTGATTTCTTGATGTAATTTCCTCTCTTATGATACCAGAGGTATTATTATTCCAATTTCAAGATTATATGTGTTCAAACTTGTATATATCTAGAGTTTTATTGCATGTATCATGCATGTTACATGTCCATATACCGTATCACTGTCCAGACGTACACAGTAGTCCATTTTAGGATAGCAATAATTTTTTACATTTTAACTCAGATTGACCTCATTCAAGTACTATTAAAAAGATAATTCCATAAGTATAATTCTTCAAGCTACAATAGATTCAAATTTAGTCATTTTCCTAACAAAAATAACTTGGAAATTTAGCTATCGCTGCTATACTAGGTCTGTAGCTCAACAGAGTAAGTCTATGGTAAAATAGTCATAACTTTTAGTTTAGAACTCCAATTGAGCTTATTTAAATATCATTAGAATGCTAACTAAATTATCTGCAACATTTCTGAATCTTAGATTCTAATTTAATTTTTATCCTAGCCAAATCAAACTTGGAAATTTCGATTATTACTATACAGTCAGTTGCAGCAGGTCAATAGTAAAACAATCATAACTTTTATACAAGAGTTCCAATTAAACATATTAAAAAATAATTAGAAAAATAATTAAATTTTCTATAATTGTACCTAATTTTATCCTCAAATTCTATTTTATTCTTAGTCACACAAGACCTAGAGTCTGACTATCCATTAAATAACAGCAATTTAGATACACATGTTATGTTCATGCATATATCTCTTGACTTGTGATATGATACACATGCACTAATCTTAAATCACCCTTGTTATATCACTTGTATATGATGAGTTCCGACCTGTCATAACTCATTTTTGGATATATATGTTATGTTTGTGTATATAATACTTGATTTAAAATATGATATACATTCACACATGTTTATTTACGTATGTTATTAATTATACATGTTATTCTTACTTGAAAATAATACCTCCTGTAGGTGGATATATTCTATTACTCTTGTACCTTCCAATATTACTCATGTACTTGTCAGTATTATCATGCATGTCGTTTCATATTCACATGGCTACTAATACATGTACTCTTATTACATATGACACTTTAATGTATTGATACTTAACATTCACTACCTTGTGGTATGAGAAAAATGAATAGTGGAATGAAACATGTATTGTGGGAGTTTTTAGTTCTATCTGATTCTGTCTGGGATGCATTCGCTGAACTACGTATTGGTACTATCGGTTTTAAGTTTGCTTAGTGACACTATCCAGCTCGTGTAGAGATCGATATCTGAGATCATGATCATGGGTATGATTGGGATATCTAGTATGCTTAGAGAAAGCCATCTGACCTGTATGAAGACCGGTATCTGAGACTGTGGTATTAGATATGCATGGTACACTCCTAAACACATGAAAACCATACAGTTCCAAACTAATATGATAGAAACTACATCCATTTACCTGATCATGTTACTTTATGCATACATTGTACTTCATGATTCATAAGCACGATCATGTTATATTAAATGTACAATGCACGTCATGATTCAAGTTATATTATGCATACCGTGCATGTCATGATTCATATTATATTTTGCATATTTCATGATTCATACGCTTACATCTTTAATATTATTTCCTATTAGCTTTCCACACACACACACTTTGTTATATGGTTCCTATAGAATTGCACAAGTTTGGATTTATATTCATGTTTGAGTTCTGACCCCTGGATTATCACACTTTAATTTCAGTAGTCGTGCTCATAGTGCCTAAGAAAGAGAACCGTCTCTTGAGAATCCCTACTTCTAGGAGTAGACAGAGCATCAATAGCATGCCTCTCATAGAATCTTCATCCTTCTTATGTATATATCATTTTGGCTTGTATATAATATGTATCTTGCAGCCTAATTTTGTCTGTGGTATCCAGACACTCTTGTATATATTCAGTACGTATGTTGTTTTATTCTGATACTGTACTTAATCCTACGTGAGCAATATTTTTGTGTTCATATTGCTACTATTCCAGTATACATATTTCTGGATATTACTATATTTATGCCTATGATGTTGTGGCAAATAGATTTAGACTTATGGTATATAACTCGTATTTGCAGCCTTTCATATCTTTTACCTGTGATTGTATGAAAAAAATGACCTCATACACTCCGGTATTGAGAGTGCCTACCGGTGACACTCTATCCATTATTGGGACACACATTCGTGCCCACCAGTGTTAATGGGGTATTATAGAGTTGTATCAGAGCAGCCATTATTTTTATCATATGATCCATGACTTTAGAATTCTGCCACAGTCATGCAATCAATATCCATTAATATTTCATTTTTCTTTGTCTTGTTCTATATTCTAATCTTTGTTTTCGATTTTGAGTCTACTCGTATCTTTTTATTTCCAGAGAAATGACGGCCCGTTATCAAGAGGGGACAACTGTTAAGCGCAAGGAGGCTTCTTAGGGGGAGTGTGATCAGATGAGAGAACTTATGCATGCCATAATGGAGCAAAATACATTGCTCAGGGTAGGACATAAGGCAGCACGAGATGATCAGGCAGCAACCCAGAGGACAACAACTATAGTGGCTGAAAGGATATCTGGATAACTAGTACAAGATAGAGCAAACAATATTACAGACTTTCAAAGGCTTCGTCCAACATCTTTCTTTGGGACTAGATCTCTACTGGGGGCAAAAGAATGGTTAACTAACATGGAGAACCTTTGAAAGTAGCTCGTATACCACCAGAGAGCCAGGTCAATATTATAAAGATCCAGCTCATAGATTTTTCTAGGACTTCATGGACGTCTGAGGAGGCCTGAATAGAGAGGTCAATGCATGGCATGTTTTCTCTGATGGGTTTTATGTGAGGTTCTTTCCACTGACAGCAAAGGATGATATAGAATGGAGGTTTATGGAGCTAAGGCTGGACGGTGAGATGGTTGATGCATATGCTATCGAGTTTTTGAGACTCAGCAAATTTGCTCCAACCCTAGTGGCTAAGGAGAGAGACATAGATTCCAGCATGGCTTGAGTTTGAAGATATAGGAGCACATGGCAATGACAGTTATGGAAACTTATGCAAAAGTCCTCAAAGCCAGCCAATGTCAGGAACGGCTCACTGGGTGGAGGAATGAAGAGTTGGGGACGTAGAAGCATCCGACAGGCCAGATATTAGGGGCATCGAGCAGTAGAGTCCCTCCTACTAAGCACCAGATGACTCCTTCAATAGTTAGGCTAGCAATGATTTATGGATATTGTCAGTTGCCTGGGCACACTAAGAGTACATGCAGGAGAGCACTTGGGTCGTGTTTAAGATGTGGCACTGTAGATCATTAGGCAGGGGCATGTCTGAAAATGAGGTTTTTTGAAGGTCAGGGATAAGCAATGCAAGCTCAGAGGCCTTCGCAGCTACCACAATATTAGTAGAGAATTATGCTACTTCAATAGCAAGAGCAAAGACTAGCTATAAGATCTACTGGACCAATACTGAGGAGGCCATTGGCACCACAACAGCAAGCCTTTTGTGGAGCTTAGGCACAGGGAGCTCCAAGGTACAGACCGAATTAAGCTTATACCTTGACAGCAGAGGTGTTCTGTACATATGAGGAAGCTATGACTGCTACTATTTTAATTGGTTATATATCTACACATTTATTATTTGACTCTGGTGCATCACACTGTTTCATTTTTTCTATATTTATCATCTAGCATACCGTACTATATATTACCTTAGACTCAGGGCTGAACATTAACATTGGAAATGGGATAGTTGTATCTAGTAAACTATATAGACATTGCCTATTAGTGGTAGATAACAGAGAATTCCATGCTTACCTATTTGTCTTGGATCATTATGGTTTTGATGTGATCTTAGACATGAATTGGCTGAGTGCCTCTCATGAAGTGATTGATTATCATAAGAAAGTCATAGTATTTCAAATCGTTAATCAGCCAAAATTTGAGTTTCTTTGTGGTAGTGGGATCTTAGGACTCTTAGTGGCTAAGGCAAGACTATTAGGTGGAGCTCTCTCTACTCTAGATGAGAGGGAGAGGCAAATCCCTATAATATCTTATTTCATAGTTGTGTTCTCTAAGAAATATAGCTTACATCCAAAGATGAGTGTGGAGTTATCATAGATTTGATTCCTGGGGCTGCACCTATTTCTAGAACCCCATACCAAGTTGGGTGGAATTAGAAGAGATAGTTTAACTAGAAGGGAAGAAAGAAAAAAGAAAAGGCACAACTATTGGTTACAATTTGTGCCTAGTAGACCAGGAATATTTGAACGAGACTTGTTTCAATTTCTACTTAGACTTTTGATTCTAAACTTAAAACTTGAGATCATAAACATAGGCCATATTGCATCCTTAGTGACAATCTCCAAGCAAGTGTGATTCTGAAAATTGGAATAATTGGGACCTAGCCTATCCTTTGAGCGAGGCCAATAACTATTGCGGATCGGAGCGTTAAAGAGTTCAAGAACCGGAAGCACTAATGGAAAAATAACCCCCCTTATTCTTGTCTTCTGGGATAATAGTTCTCCGGGTGAGTGGCATCGAAGCGAGATAATGACATTCGGTAGATATATTTATTTCTATTCTAATGATATCCGGGTGTTTGTTTAAATTTATTATTAAATATCTACTTCTCCATTTATCTTATTGTTATCTTTTATTTTTTATTTAAATTTTGAAAAAAAAAATTGCTAGTTGGGTTGACTTTAATGCCTCTAATTCCTAAGCACTTGTATTAGTTTATTTTGTATCATCTGTATTAGTCCGGAACCCAGATACTGATATGGGCATGTACTTAGTAAAATTAGTTATATCTTTCAATTAAGTCCTCAATTTCAAATTCTGAAGAGCAAGGATCTATTATCTTATTATTGTGGATTTTTCCAATATTTTAAAATTATTCAAGACCGGCTGATTTACGGATAAATATCCAATTAAAATAATCAAATTAAATTAAGAATTCTAATTTTAATCTCCTACCAACTTCATATTTATTTCCAATAGCCTAGCAGCTATCTTTGACCAATTTCGGATTGAATTGGATCCAATGGCAACTTTATAATTAAGATAAAGTTTAAGGTTTTTTAAATATGGCAGAGTAACCACCTTCTAGTAGTAAAAACCCCCTAAACAAACTCAGATAAAATCTGAAAAATCAAACTTCTTCCTCTAGTGTTTTACTCTTTTCTCTTTAGACTTTCAACCCCAGTTCCTTCTTAGATCCCATCAAAGAAGTCGCCAAATAACCAGCTATATATTGGGATAAAAATCCATTAATTGGCTACATGAACCTTATTCTTGAATTTAACCTCTCCAATTGAGCTCTAATCTTCTCCATCAATAAGGAAAAATATTTTCCAGCACTTGTCCGTATTCTTTAGAGTGATTCTTGGAATTATAATCATATCAATGTCAGTTCTTTTCTGATTTGGGTTCAACAAGAGATAAGAATACACTCTCAAATCTTTTAAACATATGATTTCTTGATGTAATTTTCTCTCATATGATACCAAATATTAATATTAATCTAATTTAAATATTATACATGCCCAAACTTGTTTATATTTTGAGTTTCATTGCATATGTCACACCATGCATTTTACATGTGCACATACCATATCATTGCCCAGACATATGCGGTAGTCTTTCTTAAAACTGCCATAATTTTTATATCTTAAATCTGATTAACCTTATTCTAGTATGATTAGAAAAATAATTCAATAAACTATAATTCTTCAAACAATGGATTCTAATTTAGCTATTTTCCTAACCAAAAAAATTGGAAGTTCAATTGTGCCTACTGCACCAAGTTTGTAGCTCAACAGTGTAAGTCCATGGTAAACTGGCCATAGTTATTGCTCTAGAACTCCAATTGAAGTT
Source organism: Dracaena cambodiana (assembly GCA_036321105.1). Classification (NCBI taxonomy): domain Eukaryota; kingdom Viridiplantae; phylum Streptophyta; class Magnoliopsida; order Asparagales; family Asparagaceae; genus Dracaena; species Dracaena cambodiana. Next base: position 49,632,663 of record JAYEPQ010000002.1, read on the forward strand.
ATTCAAGTTTTATTATAAATATAATTGAATTATGTACAACTATTCTAATCAAACATGAAAGTTTCCCTTACTATTGTATCACATCAATAGTAGCATGTCCATAGTAAAATAATCATAACTTTTGTTCTAGAGCTCTAATTAAACTCATTTCAAATTCATTAGAAATATAATTGAATTTTCTATAACTGTACCAAATTTTATCCTCAAAATCTATTTAAATCCTAGTCAAGTGAGACCTGGAAATCTGATTGTCCACTGAATCACCGCAATGTAGGCACATATGTTATGTTTGTTCATATACCTGTTGACTTATGATATGATATATATATATATATATATATATATATATATATATATATATATATATATATATATATATATATATATATATGTACACATATTAAATCATCTTTATTATCACTTATATATGGTGAGTTCGGACCTGTCATAACTCATTTTTCGGCATACATGCCATGTTTGTACATGTGACACTTGATTTAAGATATGATATACATTCACACATGTTTATTTACATATGTTGTTACCTGTATATGTTAGTCTTCCTTGGAAATGATAGCTCACATATATGGACATATTCTGTAATTTTCGTGCTTGCTAGTATTGCAATAAGTATCGTTTCATATTCACATGGCTATTGATACATGCATCCTTATTACATATGACACATTTACACATTGATTTTAGCATTTACTACATTGTAGGTATGGAAGAAATGAATGGTTGGATGAAATACATATTGTGTGAGTTTTTAGTTCTGTCTGATTCTATTTGTGATGCATCCACTGATCTTTGTATTGGCATTCTTTGTTCTAAGTTTGTTTAGCAGCAGCCATCTGGCTCGTGTAGAGACTGATATCTTAGATCGTGATCCAGGTTACGCACAAGATATCAACGATACTTAGTGGCAGCCATCCAGCTCATATGGAGAATGGTATTTTAGGCCGTGATATCTGGTATGCACGATACACTCCTAAAGCACGTGAAAATCGTACCATTCAGTTCCAAAATAATATGATAAAATGTGCATCCATTTACTTGATCATGTTACATTATGCATACACTGTACTTCATGATTCATATGCATGATCATATTATATTAAATGTACCATGTACTTCATGATTCATATTATATTATGCATACCATATAGATCGTGATTCATGTGATATTTTGTATACTTCAAGATTCATATGCATAAATATATCATATTATTTCCTACTAGCATGCCATAACACACTCTTATATAGTTCCTATAAAATTGCAAGAGTTTGGATTTTGTATTCTTGTTTGCGTTCTGACCTCTTAAATTGTCACACTCCATGTCTAGCAACTGTGCCCATGGTGCCTTAGGACGAGGATCCACCTCTTGAGGATTCCTACTTCCAGGAGCAAGCCGAGTGCCAGTAGCTCGCCTCTCATATGATCTTTAACCCTTTTGTTTATATATCATTTTGGCTTATATGTGTATATGTACTTTACTTCCTAGTTCTGTCCGTGGTATCCGGAGAATCTTATATATATTCAGTACTTATGTTACTCTATTTTGATACTGTATTTGACCCTACGTGAGTAAATTTTTTGTGTACATATTACTTATTATTCTAATATACTTGTTTATGGATATATCTATATTCATACCTGTGATGAATCAAACCTATAATATATCTCATATTTTCACACTTCCATATTTTCCTGTAATTGTATGAAAAAAACAATCTCGTGCACTCCGATATTGAGGGTTCCCTCCAATGACACCCTATCCATTATTGGAACACCTCAGGCCCACTAGTGTGACTTGGGGCGTTACAGAGTTGTATTAGGACAGCCATTATTTTTATCATTTGATCCATGACTTTAGAATTCTGTCACATTCATGCAAGGAATATATATTAACATTTTCTTTCTCCTTATCTTGTTTTATATCCTAATCATTGTTTTCAATCTTGATTCCGTCCTTACCCTTTTTTTTCAAAAGAAATGACTCCACTTCATCAAGAGAGGACAACTCCTTAGCGCGAGAAGGCTCCTCAGGGGAGTGTGATTAGATGAGGGAACTTATGCATGCCATGATGGAGCAGAATGCTTAGGACTTGAAGCAGCACGGGAGGAGTCAGAAGTAGCCCAAAGGAGAGCAAGTGTAGTGGCTAAAAGGATGTCTGCACCACTAGTACATGATAGAACAGTCAAGATTGCAAACTTTCTGAGACTTCATCCGATATCTTTCTCTGGGACTAGAAGTCTGCCAGGGTTGAAAGAATGTCTAACTAATATGGAGAATCTTTTAGAGGTGGCTCGTATACCACCGAAGAGCCATGTTAATATTGTGAAGATCTAGCTCACAGATCTTTTCAGGACTTGGTGGAAGTCTAAGGAGGCTTGATTAGAGAGGTCAATTGCACGAAAGGTTTTCTCGAATGGATTTTATGCGAGGTTCTTTCCACTGATAGTTCAGGATGATATAGAGCGGAGGTTTATAGAGCTAAGGCAAGAAGGTGAGATGGTTGATGCATATGCGATCGAGTTTTTGAGACTCAGCAGATTTGCTCCAGCCCTCATGGCTGAGGAGAGAGACAGGACACATAGATTCCAGCATGGCTTGAGTTTGAAAATATAGGAGTACATGGAAATGACAGTTACGGCGACTTATGCAAAAGTCCTCAGACACAGTCAATGTCATAAACGAATCACTGGGAGGAGAAATGAAGAATTGGGGACGTAGAAGCATTCGACAGGCTAGATGTTAGGGATATCGAGCAGTAGAGTTCCTCCTGCTAAGTGCCAGATGATTCCTTCAATAGTTAGCCTAGCAATGATTTATGGATATTGCCAGTTGCCTGGGCACACCAAGAGTACATGCAAGAGAGCTCTTGGGTCGTGTTTCAGATGCGGCGCTGTAGATCATCAGGCGGGGGCATGTCCGGAAATGAGGCTTTCCGGGGGTCAGAGATAAGCAGTGCAAGCTTAATGGCCTCCGCAGCCATCGCAATATCAACAAAGAATTACGCCACCTCAAAGCCATTGTCAAAGCCGCTGTCGACACCCCAACCCTGTATAGCAAGATACAAAGCAGTCCATGAGGCATTGTCGAAACCATTATCGAATCAGCTATCAACAATGATTGACAACAACCCACAAGTATAGAAGGACATAAGCACTTAATTTTATCAAACCAAACCCTAGCCTTCCCTTTCAATAGCAGCTCTAGGAAAATCATCCCTTTTGACCACCAAATTCAACAACACAATTTCTTTCAAATTTTTAATGAATCACTAAGCAAATAAGTCTTCTTCTCTTCGATTTTCATGGATTATTTTCCACAAAAAGTAAATTCTTGTCTCAAAAACTTAGATCGAAGAATTATGTAAAGTAATTAGAGTAGATTGAGTAAGGAAACTAACTTCTTAGTGAATTAGAGTTAGTTTGGTTTATTTGTAAGAATTTTTGACGTATTCTTACCAATTATTTCTGTAAAAATCATAACTTGACAAAATTGGAAAAAAATTGTAACTTTTAGCATAAAAATTCATGGATTGCCAAATAATATGCCATACAACAATTTCATCCTTTAAAAAATAGATCAAATCTACAAATTGATATGTAAAACTAATTTGTGTGGATAATTTGTACTAATGATATCTTAAAAATAATTTTAAAATCCAATTAGAAACAAGAAAAATATATTTTGCTAAGAGATGTATTTCTTAATGATTTTCTAGATGGGTCCACAAAGAGTTTCATATAAGAGGGCAAGAGGCCGCCCAAAAGAGACATCAACCTCAAATTCCAAGGCTAGCAAACAAGAAGCATGAAAAATTTGAGCAATTCAAGCTCTAATCTGAAGGAGAGATGGATTATTCAAAGATTTATGACAACCTCTCATTCAAATATTTCATGCAAAAGGTTGGTTTGGAGAATTATACAACCACGAGCATTTATCAGCGTACAATGAGTTCGTTTGGGAGCTCTATGTGCACCTAGAGCCGCCATTGGGAGATCGACCAACATACACAATAGTGAGGTGGTAAGTGGTGCCATTTAACAAGCAGGAGATATTGTTTCAATTTCGGATATCCCAAAAAAGAACGACCATTCTCTGATAGAGTCAACGATACTCCAATAGGTTCCCCAGCCTTCAGAAAGCTATACACGAATCTCAGTAATCAGGCCTTCAACACTAGCTCTGTGAAAACTAGATTGTTAAGAAAGGAGCTAGTGCTAGTATTTCTTTTTTAACAAATATAACATTGCACCATCATCAGCCACAATAGAGCTATATGCAAGGGATGTGGTGCTGATGAATATGATTTTGCAGAGGCACCTATTCGATGTCGCCTCAATCATGTATACCTCCATATCCATTGCATGAGATAGCCCAGAAAGTACATTCAACATCCAAGAGTGGCAAAACCAGTCTTGATTTTACTGTCTCAGATTATGAAGATCTGTTAGAATCATGGGATTGATTTATCGTCAACTGACACAGTGCCTCATTGCATGGAGCCCTAACTAACACAACTACAGGGAGGATTATGAGTTCAAGACCAGAACGACTGTTGTTGCCTAACTCCTAAGAATAATTCGTTGCCCAACTAGTAGGAGCGGCAAAGGCAATGCACAGAACCTATTAAGAAGGGCAAGATCAAGGAAGAGAAGGATCATTATCTCAGGCAGTCCAACCATCTGAGATAACACTCACAAGCTTACATGAGACGATCACAAACATGTTTAGAGCCTCCAGTATAATTTTGTCCACCATTGAGACCCAGCAGACGCACCTCGAGTAATGTCAAGAATGCAACCTCAGACTCCTTATCAGGATGTACCAGTATATAGCTAGAGAGGACACTATCATCACTGATGAGGAGGGATAATAAGGGCAAGCAGTGGGAACATGACTTCCTGCTTATGTCAAAAATGCGGCAACCAACCACAATAGAGAAGGACAATAGTATTAATGTCATACACTATTTATCGAGTGTAATAAGAGGACTGATAAAGCCAGATATTTTCTAAAGATATCCTTTTTATTTATGTATTACTATATTATTTATATGCTCATATTATAGATGCACTGAGTACATTGCATAATTTAAATTGGTGAGGGGGATGGGTAGAAGCACTACTACAAAAAATTTTATTTTATCATATGTACTAAAATTTAACCAAAATACATAAAATTTAAAAGGTATTTTGAAATATTTTCATTTCTTGAAATAAAAAAACAAGATTAGAAGCATTTCATATTTAACACTTGTAGTTTGATGTTTTGAAATTGATACTCATATGATAGTATTTCTTAGTTATTTTTGAAAAAAAAATAAATATGACAATAAGATATATTGATAACTAAGATTAGAAATGAGTATGCACTATACACTTACACGATTAGTCATGAAAAGTTGATAACAATAAGGGAATTCAAAAGGAAATACTATCATCTATAAAAAAAAAAGTGAGCCTGATATTAAGGCAATAATCTTCGATATATAATAATAATAATAAGATAAAAGCAAGTAAATGTTATGTAGTTGGGTTTGTACGCTTTGGTAAGCATGCGGGTTCACACGAACAATGCTTATAGACTTTAATCGCAAAGATAAGCTTAGTAATTGGGCATTTATATCTTGAAAAGAATGAGTTTTCACATGAATGGTGAGTGTTTATAAGTCAAAAATAGAAAAGTAGATATGGAAAGGGTTCATGTGAGTGTGATTGGTGTTTGAAACTTTACTAGTTCATATACATGATTACAAGAGTGCATATGATAGAATAATCATGAGTTAGGCATATTTACGATAATTTAAGTGATCATGATAGAATAATAGAGTATTGGACTAAAGGTGAGATTTTAAGATTGATATATTTTATATATCTACATGCATATTTTTAATTAAGCTTGATATAGACAGAAATGGAAACAAAATATATTTTTCTTAGTTTTTTATTTCTTTATTTTACACTTATCTTTATCTTTTTATTTATTTTTTCCTTACATCTACACTTCTTGATGTTTGTGAGTAACGTCGTTGGATCTCACGAGACCACTCGTCCACTAGGGTAACTAAGGAATTTAAAGGTTTGTTGTACATACTAAGTGCAATCTTGATTCCTACGAAAGTGAGTTAGAATTTAGTTTTTTTTTCTATAGCTAGAATAATATCTTTAGGATATTTTGAATTTTATTTAGTTTGCTAGAGACTAGCAAAACTTAAGTTGGAGGACGTGATTACGAGTGAAAAGTATAGTATTTTCTATTTATTTTATATATGCATAATCCAATTTTGATGATTAATATAAGGTATTAATGATAGATTATTTTTGTTATTCAAACTCTCTATTTTAAGATTATTCTATTATTTTATGATCTTTTTTTTTATAGGGTTTTAAATGGAAGGAAATTGAATGAGAATCATATCTATGTGCCCAGAAGTTGAATTTCCAAGTCAGACTATCGACAGTCACCTAAAAATGCCATCGATAGTGGGCAAATCTGAATGATTGTAGTTTTAACCTGAGAGGAGCTATTGAAACTGCTGTCAACAGCAAGTATGATGGAAGCACAAATATAAAGAGTTTTAAAGAGAAAAGAATTTCTTTATAAATAGAATTCTTATACTCAATGTACTCCAAAATTTTGAAGAGGATTATCAAGATTTTTTTTTTAGATGAAAGAAGAGATTTTTGAGCGTTTTTGAGATTTAGTTTTTGTACTTCATAGTTATTTAATAAAAAAATACTTTTCGATTATTTGATTGCTATGAAGAGTATGAGTGGCTAAATTTTTTTATTAGTGTGGATGGGGTAGCAAACCCTAAAATATATATGGTATAATTTTTAGTTTTTATTGTGCTTAATTGTTTTGTATGATATTTGAAATTTGGTTCCTTATTATCTTATTAGACGCCAGATATGATTTTTTAGACTTTGATAGTTTATAGTTTGACGATATATTCGTTACTTAGTTTTTGATATATATAATAGACTCTTTTGGATATGGTATATGCTTAGACTTTAAACGATTATTTTTGTTATTCATAGATCATATTTAGGATTATCTCAAAAATTCATATAGGATTAACCGAGGAAAATTAACCAATTATCAAAATCATAACGTTATTCAATTTTATGCCTCAATGATTTATTTTCTAATTGTATGAAGCCACACGATCTATATAACTGAAATAAAATAAATATTAAATCATCCAGCAATTAAATATTGGAAACATTAATGCATTTCGTTAATACAAATCTCTAGTTTATTTTACAATCAATTTCTAGTTAATTATTTTTCAATCGAGTCATAATCTTTAGATTCGTAATCTATATTTCTCAATCACAAAGAATCTTATTCTCAATAGAATGATTTTGGGTTTACTGTCCGAGTACTACTTATCGATCTCCTGCACTCGTGAGTGCGCATTTTAGGTCGCATCATAAGACTCCCAAATTCTGTCAAGACTCACCCCACCTACAATAGAGTGCTAGCAATGCTAGAAAGAATACAAGGAGCAAATTCACCGTAGAAGAGTGACAGTCTATTTGGGAGGTTTAGTTTGAAGGAGGGTTTGATCTTTTCATGGCCACTCTAAAATCCTGTCTAGTTTGAGCGAAAGCATGAAGAAAATTTGATGGAAAAGAACCAAAAAAAAAAGGAAAGTAAGGCTGTGTTTGGATTGAGGGAAAATGAAGGAAAAGAAAAAAAAAAAAAAAAAAGGAAAGGGAAAGAGAAAAGGAAAGAAAAGAATATGGAAATTGGTTTCCTTTTTTTAATGTTTGGTTAGAAAGAAAATGAAGAAGAAAACCTCAAGAAAACTCTAAAAGAAAGCAGTTTCTTATATTTGGTTGCTCAATAGAAAATTAAGAGGAAAATATAATTATAATTAAACTATAGAAAATTTTAATATTAATTTATATATTATTGATAAAATTTTTAATTTTTAAATAATTAAGCATATAATAACCAAAGGGTCCAAACTTCACAAAAGTTAAAAATATCTTGGAACTAAAATTACAAGAAAATTTCTGCAGAAAGTTCTCTTTTTTTTCTTTTTCTCTCAACTTTCATTTTCTTTCATTTTCTCCCGGATCTGAGTAAGAAAAGGAAAAAGAAAAAAAATCCAATACATTTACTCTTTCTTCCCTTTTTTATTTTTTCTCTAATTTCCCTCTAACCAAACAGTGGAAAGAAACTTTCTTTTCTTTTCTTTTCCTTCATTTTCCCTCAATCTAAGCATAGCCTAAGAGAAGATGAGGCTTAAAATTCTCTTATTCTCTCTTCCCTAACTGCAAGAATATGGAAGTAAATGGTAGTTATTATCACATGGAATAAAGGTAGGAAAGTGGAATGACATGAGAATAAAAAATTTCTATATTATTAGTCTTATTATATTTTCATTTTAGTTTCTCTTTTAAGCAAAGAAAATTCTTTTTTTTTTTTTCAGTTCTTTTCTCTCTCTTTCCTTTTCTATTTCTTTTTCTTTTATTCAATTTCTGTCAAACCAAGCCAAACATAGTGTAGCATGTGAGGAAGGAGAATAAAACCACTAGAGAGAGTAGTAATCCACCACGTAAATGAGCTAGGTCTTTTCACGTCATTTTCTATCAAACCAAGCCAAACATAGTGTAGCATTGTGTAGCATGGGATTTTCATTATTGTACAAACATGAGCTATTTAGGCATAGTCGCCTTTTGGGAGGAAAGCTAGAGAAACTAGTATGTCCTGTACTCCCTACAATATTTTGAAACACTCACTGCAGTTGACCACCAGGTTAAATACAAACAATTTACGCTACCAAAGATTGGATATTCGTAGTTCACTCTTCCTTTGCTAGCATCTTCTTGTTCTGAACTGCCTTGCTTGGTGGGAAGTGCAACCTTACATAAAGAGGCCTTGGCACTCTACTTTCTCGATCAAATCCTCTCACACATACAAATCCTACAAAAACATATATATCCTGTTGTATCGATAAAAGCTGGAATAAAATATAATAGTATCTAATACGAAATTGAGCACAATTGTGAGATAAGATTATAGAAGTATCTATAAAATCAAAACTCTGTTATTCATTAAGGTCGAATTTTCTGTGTCCAACACATCAATATGAAATTTCTGATTGATACTATATACTCTCATCACTCACTATTCATATCTCTTTCTACTCTCTTCTAGCTTAAGTAAATGTTTCTATGAAATTGTTTTTTCTCAATTTCTTCTAGCTTATGAAAATGTTTCTACAAAATTGCTTTTTACCCCTTACCTCTAGATAATGTTGGACTCGGAAGAGGGAGACACTATATATATATATATATAGAGAGAGAGAGAGAGAGAGAGAGAGAATAATACATTATACTTGTTCTAAGAGATGCAAAAAAAAATGGATGACAAATGGTCCAGTCCCACAAAGGTCTCAGTCAGGCAAAGAGCACAGAAAGTTGCGTTAGTGATTGCGACTGATTTAGATTACTGCTTTAACTAAATCAGTAATCTAATCATTTAAAAAAATAAAAAAAAAAAGGGATGAGAACCGGTCTAATCCCACTCAGACATTGTGCACAGCCAGTAACTTCTGTAATTGAATTTAGATTACTATTTGGTTCCAGCTATATTCTTATTGTACCATTTTCCCCTCCTTTTTCATTTTCTTCAAAATTGTATAATCCTCGTAAAATGTACAAATACATCCACTGTGCACTCACTTACATTTAGTAGCTAGTGCAGGAAGCATATTGTAGCGTTAAGGCTCCGGAACATGGTAGTAGCATGTGGTAGGGTGAAAGTAGTATAGCACGCAAAATTATTAGTGCCTTGTTCTCGAGCTAGCACCTATGCTATTAATGTAGGTAGATATCTACAAAACAATACAAGCAAACAACACAAATCCCTCTCATGGGTTTGTGATTTTTTAACACTTCAAATCCATAGATATCTACAATTTATTATTTTGCACATTTATCTCAATTTAACTTACTTTACCCAATTCAAAATACATCCACATTTGTTTATATAATTTTTCCTTCATGAGAAATTTCATTTTATGCATGATATTTATTAGATAGTCATCAATGTTAAAATTGATTTTATTTATGTGAACCTAAAAGTCAACAAAAGCCATGATTAATTAAAATTTGATTTGATTAGATTTAATTTTTGTTTTGAATTTTTGAAATCTTTCCTAACAAACCAGATCATCTCTAATAATTTCTACATAATTATTTGGACCTACTAAAAAAATTCAATTCATTAGATTATTTAATTCTTTTCATGTATTGTTGGTATGCTGAAAATTTAATTGTCTATATCATTAATTCATATTTGGCCCGCATAAAAGTCAATAAAAAAAAATTAACTATACTAGATTTCTAACATGTGGTAAATTGAAATTGAAATTAAAATTGATATTTATCAATTAATGACCTAGCTATTAAAATCCAATATAATTAGTCAACCCCTCCCTGAATCACCATATAAAAGAGGGGGGAGAGAGAGAGAGAGAGAGAGATTTAGAAGAGAAAAAAAAAGGAGATAAATGAGAGAAGGAAGAAGAGGAAGAATGGAAGGAATACTTGGAAATTAATTATCTCAAATTTAAGAAAAAATAAGTGCTCTCTGATGCAGGAAGACTAGAGTCGTCATAAGTGCTCTCTGATGCAGGAAGACTAGTCGTCATAAGTGCTCTCTGATGCAGGATGAAGTGGATTAGGATTAGCGATTTGAGAATTTAAGGTTTTGATGGATTAGGAAAGAACAAAAGGAGTTCGGGAATCCACCCAGACGAATCCACGTCCACACTCTCAATGAATTAAAGAGGAGAAATTTTTTTGGAATACGTGAATCCATGTAGGTTTCTAAAGTTCCAAATTTTTATTCATCTCCAAAATACTTTACACAAAACTTATTTATAGGAAAACTCTAACAATAAAGAAAAAAAACAAAATCCTAACAGAATCCTAACAAAATCAAATAAAATTCTAACAGATTTGATTTTCAAAATCAAATGAAATCAGACAAAATTCTATCATATCGGATTTTATCTCCATCAATTCTCTCAGTTTTAAAACATTCATCCCGACGAATGCGGAGATAATAAATGTTAAACACGTTCGAGTTGATTGGATCTACATCCTTCTACAAAGCATTCCAATTCGGCCATCGTGGCTGTTGAGGAATTGTAACTTGTGCATCATATCAAAACTAAGGCTGTGGAAATGGAACTGATTTCTGCAACAAATTTGCTAAAATAGAAGATGAATCTGACAAGTCACCTTCTAAATTAGGTCTGTTTTTACAACAAATCAAATATTGCTTTTAGTTTGCCATAGTTGTCTAAATTATATCACTTTGCATCATGTCATTCATATATTCTGTTTAAAGTATGTGTGGTAGCACCATTAGTGGTAGTAGAAAAACTGAAGAACAATGCATATTTGCAATTTCAAAAGATGACTTTGAAATCGTATGTGTTATCTCGCTTCAGACTTAAAATTGCTGTAATTCTACTGATTTGTAAATACTATCGATAAATACAAATTGTCAATGAAGTTTCTTATGACGCTTTAGCTGGAGAATTTTCTAAAGAAACTACAGGTTTTGAAGGTGTTAATATGAGAGTATGAGGTACTTCTATTAACATCATCACATGAATATGATCATCAGTTGCATCCATAGGCGGCTGAAATTTCGCAGTTGGCTCTATTGAAAGATATTCAGAAATCTGAACTTTTAAGTTTTCAACTTTTACAAACAGTAAGGAAGTTCTATTTAGCACTGATAGTAACTCATCATGAACTTCTATATCTAGTTTAGACTGCAAAATAAATTCACCATCAAAAATAGAAATTGCTGTCATTGTTAACCATTTAACTTTTTTCATCCCCTCGCTCACTGTACTTTCGAAGATATAGTTGTTCGAGTTTTTTGTCGAGCCTAGCAAGTCTTGGGTCGTATATTTGAACCTCATCAATCACATATTGAAGTTTTGCGTCTCCTCTTGAGAAAGATTTATTAGTAACTATTTTAGATTAGACGATATAAACTGATGAGATGATGATAATAAATTTGGAAAGCGGTGTTGAGCATATACTAATTACGAAGTAGACGTTGCAAGATATCACAATACAAACATAGTTTATGATGTTTACTCCAGATATAAGCTTCTTCACCCAACTCCCAACTTATGTCGAACGTAAAAACATTTCCGTACTGGAGTCGGATCTAAATATTAGAAGAAATCTTGGAGATAATTCAAATCATTATAATCTTGTCGATCATTATAACTGTAAAAAACGGGTATTGTAGCATATATACCATGCTCAACTCATGATATTTTAGAATTAGTATTGATTTCATAACCATAGAACCCCATATATAATCAATTCAAAATTAAAAATTTTAGCTCAAAACGTTGAGGAAATACCCAAGCATTTTAGTGGCTGAGAACCGACTCAGATTCGAACTTCAAATGGGTTTCGAATCACAATAATACCCTTAACGGGCATGTTGCTCTTAATGGGTATATTGTAGTAATAACGGATCTAATTTGCTTCAGTAAAGATATTGCTGGTTGGGGACCCATTGTTGATTTCTGTGGTTGTTGACTAGGTCAGATTGGGATATGTTGTTGACCAAACCCACACCAAGATGAAGTTTGGAGATCCTTTGAGACAAATGCAGCACAAATCTTGGGTGGTGAGGTGGAGGCGCTACTGCAGCAAGTGGGAAGGCTGACGATGAATTCTGCTAGTGTGGTTGAGGAGGCAGATTTGTGTATATCTGGTGGAGATTTATGGGGATCCGATGGAGATTTGTGGGGATCTGGTGAAGATTTGTGGGGATCTATTGAAGATTAGGTGAAGATTTGTGGAGATTTGTGAGAGATCTGGTGGAGATTTGTAAAAGATCTGGTGGAGATTTGTAGAAGATCTGGTGGAGATTTGCAGTGGGTTGTTGGAGCGATGAAGAAGAAGAAGAGGAAGGGGAAAGATCGGGGTTTTCCGATTTGATTTTGTTCTTCCCCTTCTTTTTTATCTGAACATATCTCCCTCTTTTTTTTCCTTCATTTTCTAATCTGAACAAATCTGTTCTTTTATTATTTTTTTTTCCTCTCATAAAAAGATAAAGAAAAGTAAAAACTAAAATAAAATCAAACAGAAGATGAAGACGGAAGGAAGAAGATAGAGATGGAAATGGATAAGGAGAGTAATTTTAGGCTATGATACCAATTTGACACAAAACGGGAGCGAATTAGGATTAGGGATTTGGACATTTAGGGTTTTTGATGGATTTGTAAAAGAACAAAGAGTGTTAGGGAATCCATTTAGGTGAATCCATGCCCACTCTCAATGAATGCATGAGGAGAGATTTTTTTTTTTTTAGAATACACGAATCCATACAGATTTCTCAAATTTCAATTTTTTATTCATCATTTTTAGAATACTTCATACAAAACTTATTTATAGGAAAACTCTAATGATTAAGAAAAAAACAAAATCCTAACAGAATCATATCAAAATCAAATAAAATCCTATCAAATTTGATTTTCAAAATCAAATGAAATCAGACAAAGTCCTATCATACCAGATTCGATCTCCATTACTCTCTCCATATGCAAGACCATGAAAACCGACCTAACGTATCAATATAGCACTATAATTTTTCTTGTATAGTCTAGGTTTAATCTCCATATTTCTTTACTCCTCACCCTCTCATTATCTCAGCACATGCTAAGCATTGACTACAGAGAAAGCCACTATGATCCTCGAGAAGATAGAACTCAACTTAGAAACAAGCTCCAACAAAATAGTAAGAGGTAAAAATGGAAGGTCGCCATCTCTTAGCAAAATGAGGGCACACTTACTGAAAACTGTAGTAACATTTCCAATATGACAAAAAAAAAAAAAAAAAATCAAAATGCAGAGACAAATCAGTTTAAATAGGTTATGCAAAGAACAAAATTTTAATGCATAGACTTCACTGTCTCTTTATCACAGACATTGTCTTAAAAAATGTCCCTATAAAGGTATTGTTAACTGCAATATATGATATGTTATAGAATACCGGAAAGAAGTGCAATTCTTTATTTTTATGGGTTTATAAGTAAAAGCTATATTAAGCCATCACATACCTCTCCAGAAGCATTGTTGTATGTCTTCCCTTGTTAAACCTACACGGTTAGTAATTTCATGTCAACATCTACTAAAATCATACTCCTTTCTACTCACAAATTTAATATATGAAATTCGATATGTTCCAACCTCTGAATATTGTAGATACAGAGGTACCAAAAAATACAGTCCGTCTGGGCAAGTTCCATATCCAGTCTCTGGGGACGTCAATGGGCACATGGCTGGAGCTATGATCCGCAAATACCTATAAAAAGGAATATTCCCACTTTTTCCACAGCTCATTGTAGCACAACACACGACCAACAATTACCAAAAGATAAACCACTTACCTCATTAACTTGGAAATAAGTGCCATTTAGTGGAAAGCTTCCTCTCATTGCTGTTCTGCATGGAATCTGTTCATGTCAATGTAAACAAATTAGGATAACAATTCCATTCTTTAACTTACATACTAATTAAGACAAGTTTGCTACCTTTGTGTCAACAAACAAGTTAAGAGAATATCTATTTTTCCTAGTGCCATATGATGCTCCTAAAACTAAAACGCAAGTAAAGCTAATTTCAAGTTGCACGCCACACTTTAAAATGTCTAATTCATATTTTATTTCCTTTTGAAAGCTGTCAAATGGCATTGTCGTGTACTGTTATTTCTCAAATTGATACAAGACATGAACCTCAGGAAACTAACTTGAGCTTTTGGAACCACATCCTACCATTAAGATATATCCCAAATCCTATTGAAACCAAACTTCAAAAAATGTCTTAAAATGCAATTTCCACGTGCATGTTTTTCTTGGCCATTAATCCAAGTATGGAGCTAAACATGTCTTCTTTATCAAAAGAAAGGAGAGAGAAAAACAATGAATTTCTAGGCAACCTACCCCATCACTATGCTAATAATATGATGATCCTCTAATACGCATTCTTAAACATCTCACTTTACAAGGGTCGTCTGAAAGCCCTTAGCCAATTAATTTGCTTAAAATAGTACAAGTAACTGAGTTCCTTTATGGGGTTAGGCAGCCCTCGAGAGAGGACCTAATGAAACCTTCATCACTCAACAACATCAGGAAGACACAAATACACAACACTTCATCTTGAAGAAGATGTTCATTGTCGTACAAGAGATCATAAAGTCATAGAACCTTCAGATTATAAACTAAAGTCATAGAACCTTCAGGTTATAAACTTTAGTATATGGATAGAGATAGAAATCGTAATGAGCTAGGTATAATCATAAATCAACAATTATTTGGGGATGTAATAGAGGTTAGTAATAGAATTTTATTAGTTAAACTTATTTTAAATAGAGAGATTCTTAATATCATTAGTGCCTATGCACTACAAATAAGAATTGATGAATCTAGTAAACATAAATTTTGAAAGGATCAAAATAAGATAGTACAAGTAATACCACTAAAAAAAAACTATTTATTGGTAGTGATCTCAATGTAGGAAGTAGTTATAAGGGGTTTGATAGTGCACATGGAGAATTTGGTTCTGAAAAAAAAAGAAACATATAACTCAATTCTACATTTTGCTTTGTCTTATGAGTTAAATTTTAGTGAATTATATAAAAAGAGTTTCTCACTTGATTACTTTTAAAAGTGAATCGAGTACAAACCAAATAAATTTCTTTTTAATTAGGAGAGTAGATAAAAGTAGTTGCATCGATTGTAATGTAGTGGCAGGTGAGAATATAGTAACCAAACATAAACTCTTAAATTTAGATATTCGAATTAGAAAGAGACTTTGAAAGATTAATCGTAAGTTAGATCCTAAAATTAAATAATAGTGATTAGAAAGTAATCAAAAACATTTTGTAGGCAGAGTAGTACAAGAAGCAGATTGGAAAGAGCATGACTATCCTGATGTAATATGGCACAAAATGGCTAGCTGCATTAAGCGGGTAGCTAAGGGACGATGCTCCACCGTATAAGAATACATCATGGTGGAATAAAGAGCTAAAAATGTAGAGATTTGAAGAACAACAATGATGGAACAAACTTTGAGAGGTATAAACTAGCTAATAAGGAGGTTAAGAAAGTTGTTTGGAATACCAAAACTAAATTATAAACAATATACGAGAAGTTGGACAATAAAGAGATAGAAAATGATATATATAAAATTGCTCGAATAAAAGAAGTGTAAAGACTTATTTACTGTAAAGTGTATTAATGATGAGAATCAGAAGGTTCTAAATTGAGACGAAAAGAATAAAGAAAAATGAAAAGATTATTTTGATGAATTATATAATAGTAGTTTTACTCAAAATTTAGAAGACCTTACTATTCATTGTAACTATTCATTGTAAGTATATAAATCATAGCTTTAGAATCTAAATAAAAGAGACTTTAAAGAAGATGAAAATGATGAAATTAAGAAAAACTGTTAGACTAGATGAGATTTCTACAGAGGTATGAAGATACTTAGAAGAGATGGATGTGAAGTGGCTGACAGATTATTTTAACAAGATTTGGCAAATTAAGAAAATGCCAAATAAATGGAGGAAGAACACACTAATATCTCTGTATAATAATAAGAATGATATTCAGAGTTGTTTTAACTATTATGGAATAAAACTCATGTGTCACACTATGAAACTTTAGAAAAGGGTAATTGAAAATAAATTAAAATAGACTGTTAAAATAATGGAGAACCAATTTGGATTCATGCCGAAGCAATTGATGCCAAAAACTATTCATTTACTTCATCAACTTATACAATGATTCCGAGAGAGAAATAGAGATTTGCATATAATATTTATTGACCTAGATAAAACCTATGATAGGTGCCACGATAAGTGTTTTGGTGGATATTGATGAAGAAAGAGTCTCCATTAAGTATTAATGGCAAATATCAAAATATGTGGTGGTCTAACAAGTAATTTTTCTATCACGATTAATTTGCATCAAGGATCTTCATTGAGCCCGTTCTTATTTGCTATAGTGATAGATGAGCTTACTAGAGCCAATCAGAATGAGATATCTTAGTGTATGCTATTTACTGATAATATTGCCTTAGTTGATGAGACAAGAGTAGGGTGAGTGCCAAGGTAGAATTATACAGGCACACATTAGAATTTAGAGATTTTAGATTAAGTAGGTTTAAAACAGAGTATATGGCATGTAAATTTAGTAAATGCTGTAACACTGGATGGGCAAAAAATATAAATAAATAGTCAGATTAGATATTTGGATTCTATTATTCAGAATGATAGAGAGATCGATAGTGATGTCAACTATAGGATACAAACTGACTGGCTGAAATGGAGTGCAATGAGAGTTTTATGCGACCATAACATTCCGGAAGAAATTTTTTTGTAGGACTGCAATTATGGCAGCTTTATTATATGGCACGGAATAGTAGCCTATAAAGAAATATCATTCACAGAAAATAAGTATAACAGAGATGTGCATGCTTCGTTAGATATGTGGCAACACTAGGAGAGATAAAGTAAGAAATAAAGATATTCGTGCTTAGATGTAGCTCCCATCAATGAGAAGAGAAAATCGCTTATAGTGTTTGGTTATGTTCAACGTAGATCTACAAATGCACTGTATGACAAGGGGAGCTTATCAACGTAAAAAAAGTTAAAAGAGCGAAGAAAAAAAGACAGGAAAAAAATATAGATGGAAATGATACAAAAAGATATGGACTCTAAAGATTTAAATGAGGAGATATTACTTGATAGGAATGAATAGAAAAGGATTATCAACGTCATCAATCTAGCATGATTCTCTTTTGGTTCATATAGCCTAGCCTAAGTACTTGAGATAAAAGGGTTAGTTGTTTTTTTTTTGTCTCGCAAAATTCACTCTCTTTTTATTTGGTTTTTGCTTCATCTATTGCACGGGCGCGGGGATTGGGGGTGAGGGAAGATGGGACATGGAAAGTAGCATTTGGCCCTTGTCCCCTCTCAAGCCTATGCGAGGGGGGGATCAAGGCTCTCTCTCCCCCTTAATTAGTCACGACATCAGAGAGACCCATAACTCTTTTAAAGTTTTTACCACAACGAAACATTCAATAACTATCTTATAAGAACATGAATCAGTTGCAATCAGATACACAGATCAATATGCAGAAATCCTAAGCACTCGAATAAAATGTGTGACAATATGATGAAAATAATACAAATTTGTTACATGCAGGAAACTATGATTCCAAATTATGCAATAAAATATAACACAGAAAATTATGTGGCAAATTATAGGTAATGATAAATAAATCCAAATCCGAACAAATAACAAGAATATAATACAAAATTAATAGACTGGGTAGTAGATGCAATTAGGAGTTTCCTCAATGTCATAGATGAGATTGTTGATGAGATTAATAGACTGCCTTGATATGCCCTTACTCGCCTCCACAAAATAAAAAAAATACACGTCCAAAAAATTCAAAATAAATATATGACAAAATTTCTAAAAAAGAAACAAGGGTCATGGTAAATTTTAAAAAATAAATAAAATTTTCATGGTCACAAACTTGATATATTAAATCTTTACATTGAATTTGTGAATATGTAAAAAGGGAAATAAATTTAAAAAATTATTGCATCACAACAGTATAAGTACGTCGCAACTAAATTAGCACCTACTCATCTATTTTCAATCATATATAACTATTTCCTAAATAAAGAAAATATAGCTTAAATCTTACATTGCAAAATCAACTTTTAGGTCCTCCAACGTGCTCCCTGCGATATATACAGTATCCAATCCTTGTTGCCTCTTCTTCATCATCTACTAATCTCTAGAACACATAAGTGCTTACACTTGTTGCCTCTTCTTCATCATCTACTAATCTCTAGAACACATAAGTGCTTACACCTTCTCAACATTCAAACTAGACCAATGATAGTAATTATTTGACCTCCTATGCTGAAGGCATATTCAGAAGCAACAGTTGAAAATAAAATGGTGAGTAGATCTCAGGTCATTTGGCCAACAACTGGAAACATTGGGTGCACTAAACTATTTCACGAAACTAAAATATCAAAATCATCTTCATTACTAGGGACTTCAACTAATGGAGCAGCTAAATGTCTATCAAGTTCAAAAGTTTCCCTTCCCGAAAACGATCCCAATCTACTACCTTGCCAATAATAGAATTAATTAAAGAGGTTTTAGACATAAAACTCTTACCTTTGCTGGGATTAGAATGCTATTGAGGCTGTAGTTGTCTACTTCCATACATGGTGTTCTACTCTTCAAATAAGAATCTAAGATATTGATATAAATCAGGCTTGGCTTGTATGATTTCACTACATGGTTTAGGATATAAAAGTTCAAGATAATTATAAATCTCTTTTTCATTCATACAGGGGAATTAGCATATCGAAACAGAAAATAATTAGATTAGATAAAAAGTATTTATCAAATTTCGCTTGCATTTTGACTATCATGGGACCAAAATTAATATAATCAACACGTACTAAAACTAATTTGAATTTGATGAATCCGTGAAGGAGCTTGTATAATCGTGGGATAATAACAACCTGATAAGATTATAGTGGAAACATTAAAAACTAGAACATTTTGTAAAGCTATTATTAATTCCCATTCATAATTTTAATTCCTTCTAAAGCACGATTGGGATTAAGGCCATTAAAAGAGCAACAAATGAATCCAAAACATACTTACATCGTGTAGCGGCATGTAACATTAAATATACTGAGTTCCACCTACATTCAACATCTTCGAGCATTTTTTGGCCGTATATTAAATCTCTTATTAAGTTTTTTGCATAGCCAAATTACTTCTGCGGAATTACCAATAAATGCACAAAGATATCTAACCTTTGAAGTGATAATATTCCTAATATTAGAAATAATTAATTGCACAATTAAATTAATTATGTAACACATGCACCTAACATTAAAAAATTCATACACTGCAAAGTCATAACGGAAGGAAGCATGCAAAAATTCCATAGCAACATTGTTATTGCTAATATTATCTAAAGTCTTGAAGTTTTATTGACGCAATTTATTAAAAATTATTTCTGCAGGATTTTAACCTATATGAATATTATCAAAAGAAAAAAAATGAAATCACTCATTTTTTGCATTTGCCAAGCTTCATCAATCTAAAGAGTAGTTATGTAAAAAAAAAAGACGATTTCCTACCTCTAGAAAACCAAATATCAAAAGAGCTACTTTAGAATCAAGATTTTTAAAATAAAAAAATAAATTTTCTATTTCAGTAGCATAGTGGTACATTACATCACATTGGCAAGTTTAACGAGAAAACGGTTGAAAAGCAGGAGTAAAACCCTCTCTAATTACTTCTATATAGTGTAGATTTTCTACTATGGTGAAAAGATCAATTTCCGAAACTGCATATCTAACTATAATCTTACATGCACATGTTCTATCATATGAAAAGAAGATGAAGTACTGGTCATCAAAGATTGCGAGTATAAATTGGCGGATGTCGAGTTGCCTATAAGACTTCTTATGGCACATCAAGTGGGTTGTCTCGGCCGAATGGTGTGCATTTAGCAGTTAGGCGCATACTAAATACTTTGTTTTGATGTTGAGAATGTTGCCGCATTATCCTTAACCTTGATGTATTCGAATAAGCTCAATATTTTGGAACGAGGCCTCTTCAATGGAGGAATAGTTGGAGAAGCAATCAGAGAGCTACAAGCAACTTCAGGAGAGGTAAGACCAGTAGGTGCAACCTCCTCCTCAATGTCAATAGAGTAGAATGATGAAGCCATTCCAAATGGAAAAATCTTTAAAAAAAATATTGTGGAAAGATTTAGAGAGTAGAGAGTACTCTAGTTTTTTTAGCTTGAGAGAGTGATTAGAAAGAATGAGTTTTTTATGTAGGGAATTTGAAAATGAGGTGCACCTCTTTGTAAATGCATCCCCATGGCCAAATGACAAAAATATCCCCTAATATGGTCATTTATTGCTATTGGGGGTATTTTGGTAAAAAAAACTCCCAAATCTAGCCAAAATGTCCCAACTAGCCATTAGGGGGTTGCTGGACACGAACTAAGCCCAACCTTGGCCCAGATTTTTCAGACCATTTAGGCACAGCCCTAGCCCCAGCCAGGCCAACCCGACCAGGGCTTTGCCGATGGGGGTGCAAGTCCAGCCTGGGTCAGGACCAAGCCTGGTCAACGAGCCATTGATTGTGTGCTAAGCTTTGGCTAGGGTAGGCCCGAGCCGGGCATCGGGCCTGGTTTTTTTGGACAAGTCTAAATGATTTGATCCTCTTATTTCTCAAACTAAGAGATTCATAAATCGGGATCCTAATGCATAAATACAAATGGTCCAATGGAAGTCATTGTAACAACCTAATTTCATCATAATTTACATTCTTGATATTAGATTAATCCCAAAATGAATGTGTTGTGTTTGTCTCATTTTTCTATATTTTTGTGAGTTTCTTAAAATTTTTAAGATAGTCACTTAAAATAATATTATTTTAATCACCGGTGGGTCATACACATATTTTTACTAGTCTCTCTTCTTTTGACTTGTAAAGATAAAATTTGACTTTATTTGCGTTAGTTTAAATTGAAATTATAGGTTTAAACAACTTTAATAACATATTATTATTAGTCATTTATCATATTTCTATTTTGTTTTTATTCACCCATACCTCCTTCACTATGCTTGTCTTTTGGCCAAGCATGACAAACCATTATGTTACCCCCATATCTCTCTTTTGTCTATATCTTTTTCTTCCCTTCTTTTCATTTATTTTCTCTTCTTTATTTTTCATTTCTCTCTTCCGTTTATTTTATTTTTTTTTACTCCAACTCAAAAGAAGAAAAAGAAAAGAGAAGAAGAATAAGAAAAGAAGAGAAGAAGAAAAGGAGAAGTTCTTTCGCCTCAAAATATACTTATCTTCCTACCCATCAAAGCAAGGCAAGTAAAATCACATCCACTCATGTTTTATTTCTAACTCTAATTGTTTATGGTTAATTTAGAATCTTGATTTGTTAAAACTTAAAAAAATAATATCTCTATACAAAAATCTCTATGATTATTCTAGAAAAATAAAAATATGATTTTTACACTTTACTCTATATTTATGTATCGAATTTATCATTCAATTTATAATCTCTCATTCTTAAACTACAAGTTGTAAAGTTAAAGTATATGCTTTTTTTTTAAAATTATAAAAATGCTACCTTTATGAATATTCATCATATTTGGATATACATTTCAATTTTCCATATAAGTTCTTCATATATAATGCAATGATTTTAAATCACTTTCCACTTGCCATTAGACATAGGTGTGTGTGTCTATATATATATATATATATGTGTGTGTGTGTGTGTATTCATAATCATATTTTAAAGAGAAGATTTCAAATAAGTTTATACATTAAATTGTTAGAATATTTATTTTATACGAGATATTATGTTAGGTCATAATTTTTTTATGCTAATCCATGTTTACTTGAAAAATATATATACATTAGTAAGATTTAATAAATTTGTTACTTTCCATACTATGAAATCATGCTAGAATTTAGAAAATCAATATGTTGTAATTATGTATATTTGTATTTATGTGTAATTTACATACATGATCATTTTCATAACATTCTTTCTAACATTTTATACTCCATCATACTTGCCTTAACATATACATACTAGTCACTTGTACAACATACATGAAAATATGTCGGATTTCCCTTATTAGTACATACACATGTCTTGATAATACCATGAATCCTGACTTACGTATTAATTTGATTTTGACACTCCATCATACTTGCCTTGACATATACATACTAATTACTTGTACAAGATACATGAAAATATATTGGATTTTCCTTTTTAGTACATACACATGTCTTGATAGTGCCATGCATCCTGACTTACCTGTTAACTTGATTTTGACATTGACCATATCTTGCTTGTTACCAGACATGTATATGTATTAATCTTGACATGATTGGTTCATCATATTCTGGATTGATTTTCATGTAATATAACTTGAAACCTTGGGTTATGCGAGAACTAAAGGGTGGACAAATATTGTATCGTAAAAACTTTAGGATAGGTTGCGCAACCGAAATAGGAGTCCATCCGCAGAGGCATCCGGATGGTACTGAACCATCATCTCTTGTTTAGTCCATATTGATGGGACGACCGAATACTCAGTATCGGTATCAGCTTGAGTGCTTAGCGGCACGGCTGGTTCAGCGCTAGCATCTTGGCCGGGCCCCGGGTATGCACGGGTACTATCACGATACGAGTCGATTTCTTCACCATTTAATTCAAAAGATAAAATAAAATATGATATTAAGTTGGACTTGATATGCATGTACATCATTCCTTAATATTATTATTTGATCATTACTGTTTCCCATACATGTGCATATGATTTTTACATCAATTCATATTTTACTTGTTAGTGCATATTGCATGCTCTCTACGATACAGGTCTATTTCTTCACCATTTAGTTCAAGATAAAATAAAATATGATATTAAGTTAGACTTGATATGCATGTACAGCCCTGCTTAATTTTGTTACTTGATTATTATTGTTTTCCATACATGTGCATATGATTTACATTAATTCATATTATATTTTACTTGTTAGTGCATATTGCATGCTCCCTACGATACAGATCTATTTCTTCACCAATTAGTTCAAGATAAAATAAAATATGATATTAAGTTAGACTTGATATGCATGTATATCCATGTTTGATATTGTTACTTGATCATTACTGTTTCCCATACATGTGCATATACTTTTTATATCAATTCATATTTTACTTGTTAATGCATATTGCATGCTCCCTACCATACGAGTTTATTTCTTCACCATTCAGTTAAAAATATAAAATAAAATATAATACTAAATTAAACTTGATATGAATGTATATCCATGCTTGATATTCTTACTTAATCATTACTCTTTCGCATACATGTGAACATGCTTTTTATATCAATTCATATTTTACTTATTAGTGCATATTGCACATTCCCTACGATAAGAGTCTATTTTTTACCATTCAGTTCAAAATATAAACTAAAATAAGATATTAATTTAGACTTGATATGCATGTACATTCTTACTTGATATTATTATTTGATCATTTAATATTTTTCACACATGCGCATACTTTCATATTTACACTCATACCTAATATATTTGTTTATATTACACGCTCTGTACTAATTATTGTTTTACTTGTCGGGTTTGACCCTGAGCTCTCCCACATGCTCAGGTACTGAACATGTGAGCGATAATTCGCCATTGCACAATCTGTACTTTCTAGAGCAGGCCAAGTAGCAGTAGATTTATAGGCCTCCGCTTTTGTATTTTTGGTTTGGTATATATCACCCCTTTGGAACTTTTTTTCTAACTTTTGTATCAGTATTGTACTTGTTGCTTCTTATCTTAGATATGTATATCTTTTCTTTTATATGGCAGTAGACCAACTTCCAAGTTCCTGGTTGATGACTAGTATTCAGTTCCATTCATTTCTTCTTTTACATACTTATAGGCCTCGTGCATGTCGACTCACACGTGCCCGCCGGTAACGCACTCCGTTTCCGTATCCCTCCGGAAAATGGGGCGTTAGAGAGTGGTATCAGAGCTCTAGGTTAATTTAGGATGTTTTTAGGACTACTGCCATATATAAACATGTCCAAATTTTTTTTTGATCTGAAATCTTATCTTGATTCTATTAGTAGTTTATTTTCTATCTTCCCTTGTTTTTTTTATCCATACCATATCTATCTTTTGATTTTTTATGCACCTAGCCTTATACTTCTGCAGTTCGAGTCCTATTGAGTTGACGTGGTAATTATAGAGTTTTATTCTCACTCGACAACAACTATAGTCATTTATTAGAACTATACCAAGCGGATTTATGAGATACTCCATAGTTGATTTTCGATCAAAATTATATACTTTCGCTATTATGAGTCTTACCTATTGGCGTGACAATAATTAATCTGCAGGCAATTATTGCAGTTATTCGCAAGGACCTTAATAAGTGAGACTCATGATATTTTTTCCATCATATATCTTGGATTATTTATCCCACTAGTTTAGATAGTATGACAAATTAGTCAGTTTTCAGCTATATTCTGATTAGAACTATTTTCTCAATAACTAGATTCATATCAATTGATTGATATCTTATTACTCCAATCAGTTAAAAATTAAATTTCGATGACGAAATTTTTTTATAAGGAGGGTAGAATGTAATAATTTAATTTCATCACAACTTACATTCTTGATATCAGTTTAATCCCAAAATGAATATATTGTGGTTGTCTCATTTTTCTATATTTTTGTGATTTTCTTAAAATTTTTAAGATAGTCACTTAAAATAATATTATTTTAATCAACGGTGAATGCTACACTTATTTTTACTAGTCTCTCTTATTTTGACTTATAAAAATGAAGTTTGACTTTATTTTGGTTAGTTTAATTTGAAATTATAGGTTTAAACAACTTTAATAACATATTATTATTAGTCATTTGTCATATTTTTCTATTTTGTTTTTATTCACCCATACCTCCTTAACCATGCTTGTCCTTTCACCAAGCATGACAAACCATCATATTACCCCCATATCTCTCTTTTGTCTATATCTTTTTTCTTCCCTTCCTTTAATTTATTCTCTCCTTTATTTTTTCATTCCTCTCTTCCTTTTATTTTTTTTTACTCTAACTCAAGAAAAGAAGAAGAAAGAGAACAAGAATAAGAGAAGAAGAAAATGTGAAGAAGTTTTTTAGCCTCAAAATAGGCTTATCTTCCTACTCATCAAGGCAATGCAAGTAAAATCACATCCACTCATGTTTTATTTCTAACTCTAATTATTTATGATTAACTTAGAATCATGATTTGTTAAAACTTAAAAAGAAAATATCTCTATACAAAAATCTCTATGATTATTCTAGGAAAATAAAAATATGATTTTTACACTTTACTCTATATTTATGTATCGAATTTATCATTTTATTTATAATCTCTCATTCTTAAACTACAAATTGTAAAGTTAAACTATATGTTTTTTTTAAAATTATAAAAATGCTACCTTTATGAATATTCATCATATCTGGATATACATTTGAATTTTCCATATAACTTCTTCATATATAATGCAATGATTTTAAATCACTTCCCACTTGCCATTAGACATAGGTGTGTGTCTGTGTATATATATATATGTATTCATAATCATATTTTAAAGAGAAGATTTTAAAGAAGTTTATACATTAAATTGTTAGAATATTTCTTTTATACGAAATATTATGTTAGGTCATAATTCTTTTTATACTAATCCATGTTTACTTAAAAAATATATACATTAGTAAGATTTAATAAATTTACTACTTTCCATACTATGAAATCATGCTAGAATTTAGAAAATTAATATGTTGTAAAGTAATCGTTATAAAAGTGTTAGGCTATTTAATTTCCATCTTTGAAATTTAGTACCCATTTATCTAATGTGTTTATATGCATAATTGTATATACATGATTCACATACATGATCATCATAAGTATTTTTACATCTTAATACTCACATACGTGTTTATATATAATTATGTATAATTGTATTTATGTGTAATTTACATACATGATCATTTTCATAACATTCATTCTAACATTCTATACTACATCATGCTTACCTTGACATATACATACTAGTCACTTGTACAATATACATGGAAATATGCCGGATTTCCCTTATTAGTACATACACATGTCTTGATAATGCTATGAATCCTGACTTGCTTATTAACTTGATTTTGACACTCCATTATACTTGCCTTGACATATACATACTAATTACTTATACAAGATACATGAAAATATGCTGGATTTTCTTTATTAGTACACACATGTCTTGATAGTGCCATGGATCCTGACTTGCCTGTTAACTTGATTTTGACATGGACCACATCTTGCTTGTTACTAGATATGTATATGTATTAACCTTAACATGATTGGTTCATCATATTCTGGATTGATTTTCATGTAATATAACTTGAAATTTTGGGTTATGGGAGAACTAAAAGGTGGACAAATATTGTATAGCAAAAGGTTTAGGATAGGTTGCGCAACCGAAATATGAGCCCATCTGCAGGGGCGTCCGGATGGTACTGAGCCATTATCTCTTGTTTAGTCCATGTTGATGGGATGACCGAATACTCAGTATCGATATCTACTTGAGTGCTTAGCGGCACGTCTGGTTCAGCGCCAGCATCTTGGCCGGGTCCCGAGTATGCACGGGTACTTTCACGATACGAGTCTATTTCTTCACCATTTAGTTCAAAAGAAAAAATAAAATATGATATTAAGTTAGACTTGATATGCATGTATATCCCTGCCTAATATTGTTACTTGATCATTACTGTTTAGCATACCCGTGCATATATTTTTTACATCAATTCATAATTTACTTGTTAGTGCATATTGCATTCGATTCATGTTTTACTTATTAGTGCATACTGCATGCTCTCTACCATACGAGTCTATTTATTCACCATTCAGTTCAAAATATAAAATAAAATATAATATTAAGTTAAACTTGATATGCATTTATATTACTGCTTGATATTGTTACTTAATCATTACTCTTTCCTATACATGTGCACATTCTTTTTAAATCAATTCATATTTTACTTGTTAGTGCATATTGCACATGTAACAACCTAATTTCATCATAACTTACATTCTTGATATCAGATTAATCCAAAAATGAATGTGTTGTGTTTGTCTCAATTTTCTATATTTTTTTGAATTTCTTAAAATTTTTAAGATAGTCATTTAAAATAATATTATTTTAATCACCGGTGGATCCTACACATATTTTTACTAGTCTCTCTACTTTGGACTTGTAAAGATGAAGTTTGATTTTTTATGAGTTAATTTAATTTGAAATTATAACCATATACAACTCTAATAACCTATTATTAGTAGTCATTTGTCATATTCCTATTTTGTTTTTATTCACCCATACCTCCTTCACTATGCTTGTCCTTTGGCCAAGCATGACAAACCATCATGTTACTCCAAATCTCTCATTTATTTATATCTTTTTCTTCCCCGCCTTTCATTTGTTTTCTCTCCTTTATTTTTCATTCATCTCTTCCTTTTATTTTTTTTACTCCAACTCAAGAGAAGAAGAAGAAAAGACAAGAGAAGAGAAGAAAAAGAATAAAAAGAGAAGTTTTTTAGCCTCAAAATAGTCTTAGCTTCTTTAACCTATCAATGCAAGTAAAATCACAACCCTTCTCATGTTTTATTTCTAATTCTAATTGTTTATGGTTAACTTAGAATCTTGATTTGTTAAAACTTAAAAACATAATATCTCTATACAAAAATCTCTATGATTATTCTAGAAAAATAAAAATATGATTTTTTTTATACTTTACCTTATGTTTATATATCGAATTTATCATTTTATTTATAATCTCTAATTATTAAACTACAAGTTGTAAAGTTAAACTATATGCTTTATTTTTAAATTATAAAAATACTACCTTTATGAATATTCATCATGTTTGGATATACATTTGAATTTTCCATATAAGTTCTTTATATATAATGCAATGATTTTTAAATCATTTTCCACTTGCCATTAGAGCATAGGTATATATATATATATATACATGTCTAAGATTTAACAAATTTGCTATTTTCCATACTATGAAATCATACTAGAATTTAGAAAATCAATATGTTGTTAAACTAATTATTATAAAAGTGTTAAGCCTATTTAATTTCTATCCTTACAAATTTAGTACCCACTTGCCTAATGTGTTTATATGCATAATTGTCTTGCGTGGTTTACATACATGATCATAATTTGCATAACACATTTTAATATTTTATGACTATCATGCTTGCCTTAACATATACATAGTAGTAACTTGTATAACATACATGAAATTATGTGTTTATATGCATAATTGTATACGCATGATTCACATATATGATCATCCTAGATATCTTTACATCTTAATACTCACATACATATTTATATATATACTTGTATTTATATGTAGTTTACATACATGATTATTTTCATAACATTCATTCTAACATTCTATACTCCATCATACTTGCATTGACACATACATACTAGTTACTTGTACAACATATACGAAATTATATCGGATTTTCCTTATTAGTACATACACGTCTTGATAGTATCATGGATCTTGACTTGCCTGTTAACTTGATTTTGACATTCCATTATATTTTACTTCGACATATACATACTACTTATTTGTACAAAATACATGAAAATATTCCGGATTTTCCTTATTAGTATATACACATGTCTTGATGGTGCCATGGATCCTAACTTGCCTGTTAACTTGATTTTGACATAGACCACATCTTGCTTGTTACTAGACATGTATATGTATTAATCTTGACATGATTAGTTTATCATATTCCGGATTGATTTGCATGTAATATAACTTGAAATCTTGGATTATGGGAGAACTAAAGGGTGGACAAATATTGTATCGTGAAAGGTTTAGTTTAGTATAGATTGCGCAACCGAAATAGGGGCCCATCCGCGAGAGCGCCCGGATGGTACTGAGTCATCATCTCTTGTTTAGTCCATATTGATGGGACGACCGATTACTCAGGTAATCGGTATCTGCTTGAGTGCTTAGCGGCACGGCTGGTTCAGCACTAGCATCTTGGCCGGGTCCCGGGTATGCACAGGTAGTTTCACGATACGAGTCATTTCTTCACCACTTAGTTCAAAATATAAAATAAAATATGATATTAACCTAGACTTGATATGTATTAGTCTCCGTACTTGATATCGATCACATACGATACAGATCTATTTCTTCACCACTTAGTTCAAAACATAAAATAAAATATGATGTTAATCTAGACTTGATATGTATTAGTCTCCGTACTTGATATCGATCACATACAATACAGATCTATTTCTTCACCAATTAGTTCACCATGCACGTGCATATGCTTTTTATATAAATTCATATTTTACTTGTTAGTACATATTGCATGCTCCCTACCATACAAGTCTAGTTTCACCATTAGTCTCCATACTTGATAGCATGTACATTCTTTCTTGATATCATTACTTAATCATTTAATATTTTCCACATATGCGTATACTTTCATATCCACACTCATATCTAACATATTTGTTTATATTACACGCTCCGTACTTCTTATTATTTTACTTGGCGGGTTTGACCCTGAGCTCCCTCACACGCTCAGGTACTGAAGATATGAGCGAGAATCCGCCACTGCATGATCCGTACTTTCTAGAGCAGACCGAGCAGCAATAGATTTATAGGCCTCCGCTTTTGTATTTTTGGTTTGGTATGTATCACCTCTTTGAGACTTTATTTCTAACTTTTGTATCAATATTGTACTTGTTGCTACTTATCTTAGACATATATATCTTCTCTTTTATATGGCAGTAGACTAACTTCCAAGATCCTGGTTGATAACTAGTATTCAATTCCATTCATTTCTTCTTTTACATATTTATAGGCCTCGTGCACGTCAACTTACACGTGCCCGCCGGTAACGCACTCCGTTTTCGTATCCCTCCGGAAAATGGGGTGTTACAGAGTGGTATCAGAGCTCTAGGTTAATTTAGGATGTCTTTAAGACTACTGCCATATATAAATATGTCCAAATTTTTCTTTGATCTGAAATTTTATCTTGGTCATATTATTAGTTAATTTTCTATCTTGCCTTCTTCTTTTATCCATACCATATATATCTTTTGATTTTCTATGTACCTAGTCTTGTACTTCTGCTGTTCGAGTCCTATTGAGTTGACATGGTAATTATAGATGTTTATTCTCAGTCGACAACAATTACAGTCATTCATTAGAATATAGCAAGCGGATTTATGAGATACTCCATAATTGATTTTCGACTAAAATCATATGCTTTCGCTATAATGAGTCTTATCTATTGGCGTGGCAATAATTGATTTGCAGGCAATTATTGCAGCTATTCGCAAGGATCTTAATAAGTGAGACTTATGATATTTTTTCCATCATATATCTTTGATTATTTATCCCACTAGTTTAGATAATATGACTAGTTTTCAATTATATTCTGATTGGAACTATTTTCTCAATAACCAAATTCTTATCAATTGATTGATATCTTATTACTCCAATCAGTAAAAAAAAATTAAATTAAATTTCGAAGACGAAATTTTTTTGTAAGGAGGGTAGGATGTAACCTAATTTCATCATAACTTATATTCTTGATATCAGATTAATCCCAAAATGAATGTGTTATGTTTGTCTCATTTTTCTATATTTTTTTTATTTTCTTAAAATTTTTAAGATAGTCATTTAAAATAATATTATTTTAATCACCGGTGGGTACTACACATATTTTTACTAGTCTCTCTACTTTGGACTTGTAAAGATGAAGTTTGACTTTTTTTAGGTTAATTTAATTTAAAATTATAACCTTAAACAACTCTAATAACCTATTATTAGTAGTCATTTGTCATATTCCTATTTTATTTTTATTCACCCATATCTCCTTCACCATACTTGTCCTTTGGCCAAGCATGACAAACCATCATGTTACTCCATATCTCTCCTTTATTTATATCTTTTTCTTCCCCTCCTTTCATTTGTTTTCTCTCCTTTATTTTTCATTCATCTCTTCCTTTTATTTTTTCTACTCCAACTCAAGAGAAGAAGAAGAAAAGAGAAGAAAATAGGAAAAAAAGAATAAAAAGAGAAGTTCTTTAGCCTCAAGATAGGCTTACCTTCTTTAACCTATCAAGGTAAGTAAAATCACATCCCTTCTCATGTTTTATTTCTAATTCTAATTGTTTATGGTTAACTTAGAATCTTGATTTGTTAAAACTTAAAAACATAATATCTCTATACAAAAATCTCTATGATTATTCTAGAAAAATAAAAATATGATTTTTTTTTATACTTTACCCTATGTTTATATATCGAATTTATCATTTTATTTATAATCTCTCATTCTTAAACTACAAGTTGTAAAATTAAACTATATGCTTTATTTTTAAATTATAAAAATACTACCTTTATGAATATTCATCATGTTTGGATATACATTTGAATTTTCCATATAAGTTTTTTATATATAATGCAATGATTTTTAAATCATTTTCCACTTGCCATTAGAGATTAGATATATATATATATATATACATTTCTAAGATTTAACAAATTTGCTATTTTCCATACTATGAAATCATACTAGAATTTAGAAAATCAATATGTTGTTAAACTAATTATTATAAAGTGTTAAGCCTATTTAATTTCTATCCTTACAAATTTAGTACCCACTTGCCTAATGTGTTTATATGTATAATTGTATTGCGTAGTTTACATACATGATCATTATTTGCATAACACATTTTAATATTTAATGACTATCATGCTTGCCTTAACATATATATAGTAGTAACTTGTACAACATACATGAAATTATATATATGTTTATATGCATAATTGTATATGCATGATTCACATATATGATCATCCTAGATATTTTTACATCTTAATACTCACATACGTATTTATATGTATACTTGTATTTATATGTAGTTTACATACATGATCATTTTCATAACATTCATTCTAACATTCTATACTCCATCATATTTGCATTGACACATACATACTAGTTACTTGTACAACATATACGAAATTATACCGGATTTTCCTTATTAGTACATACACGTCTTGATAGTGCCATGATTCTTGACTTGCCTGTTGACTTGATTTTGACATTCCATTATATTTACTTCGACATATACATACTAATTACTTATACAAGATATATAAAAATATTCCGGATTTTCCTTATTAGTATATACACATGTCTTGATGGTGCCATGGATCCTAACTTGCCTGTTAACTTGATTTTGACATGGATCACATCTTGCTTGTTACTAGACATGTATATGTATTAATCTTGACATGATTAGTTTATCATATTCCGGATTGATTTGCATGTAATATAACTTGAAATCTTGGGTTATGGGAGAATTAAAGGATAGACAAATATTGTATCGTGAAAGGTTTAGTTTAGCATAGGTTGCGCAACCGAAATAGGGGCCCATCCGCGGGGGTGTCCGGATGGTACTGAGCCATCATCTCTTGTTTAGTCCATGTTGATGGGACGACCGATTACTCAGTAATCGGTATCTGCTTGAGAGCTTAGCAGCATGGCTGGTTCAGCGCCAGCATCTTGGCCGAATCCCGGGTATGCATGGGTACTTTCACGATACGAGTCATTTCTTCACCACTTAATTCAAAATATGAAATAAAATATGATATTAACCTAGACTTGATATGTATTAGCCTCCGTACTTGATATCGATCACATACGATACAGATCTATTTCTTCACCACTTAGTTCAAAACATAAAATAAAATATGATATTAACCTAGACTTGATATGTATTAGTCTCCGTACTTGATATCGATCACATACGATACAGATCTATTTCTTCACCAATTAGTTCACCTTGCACGTGCATATATTTTTTATATAAATTCATATTTTACTTGTTAGTACATATTGCATGCTCTCTACCATACAAGTCTAGTTATTCACCATTAGTCTCCTTACTTGATAGCATGTACATTCTTTCTTGATATCATTACTTGATCATTTAATATTTTCCACACATGTGCATACTTTCATATCCACACTCATATCTAACCTATTTGTTTATATTATACGCTCCGTACTTCTTATTATTTTACTTGTCGGGTTTGACCCTAAACTCCCCTACACGCTCAGGTACTGAAGATGTGAGCGAGAATCCGCCACTGCATGATCCGTACTTTCTAGAGCAGACCGAGCAGCAATAGATTTATAGGCCTCCGCTTTTATATTTTTGGTTTGGTATGTATCACCCTTTTGTGACTTTATTTCTAACTTTTGTATCAGTATTGTACTTATTGCTCCTTATCTTAGACATGTATATCTTCTCTTTTATATGGCAGTAGGCTAACTTCCAAGATCCTGGTTGATGACTAGTATTCAATTCCATTCATTTCTTATTTTGCATATTTATAGGCCTCGTGCACGTCAACTTACACGTGCCCGCCGGTAACGCACTCCGTTTTCGTATCCATCCGGAAAATGGGGCGTTACAGCACACTCCCTACGATAAGAGTCTATTTCTTCACCATTCAGTTCAAAATATAAACTAAAATAAGATATTAATTTAGACTTGATATGCATGTACATTCTTACTTGATATCATTAATTGATTATTTAATATTTTCCACACATGCGCATACTTTCATATCCACACTCATACCTATTTGTTTATATTACACGCTCCGTACTTTTTATTGTTTTACTTGTCGGGTTTGACCCTAAACTCCCCCACACGCTCAGATACTAAAGATGTGAGCGAGAATCTGCCATTGCACGATCCGTACTTTCTAGAGGAGGCCAAGCAGCAGTAGATTTATAGGCCTCCGCTTTTGTATTTCTGGTTTGGTATGTATCACCCCTTTAAAACTTTATTTCCAACTTTTGTATCAGTATTGTATTTGTTGCTTCTTATCTTAGACATGTATATGTTCTCTTTTATATGGCAGTAGACTAACTTCCAAGATCCTGGTTGATAACTAGTATTCAGTTCTATTTATTTCTTCTTTTACATAGTTATAGGCCTCGTACACGTCGACTTACACGTACCCGTCGGTAACGTACTCTGTTTCTGTATCCCTCCGAGAAATGGGACGTTACAGTCATCCACGCCACTGATCCAAATATCATTGGTATCCTCCATTAGTTGTTGACATGATCTCATGATCCAGAATACCTCATTATGTTTTCCTTGGTAGACTTGGTAGTGATAAACGAATCGGAAAAAGGCCATTGTTCTGAAGAAGTTGAGAAAGATCGAGAATAACAGCTAGGCACTTAGATGGAGCGAATACAGAGTCAGACCTCGATGTTGAAAACTGAATTGAGGTAAAGATATTGGGGAATCTCAAGTTCATAATCATTAAAACCAAATTTATTCAGAACACCTTCGGACCGACTCGTTAACCATAAAACTTCCTCAAAGTTTGTGGACTGAACCTCTTTGGTCATATTTTATCATTAACTCATCTCCAACTATAAATTCTAACAATCGTTTGTACAAATCTTCTGCAAATTTATAATTATCATTTCCAACTACTATTTTGTCGATGAATATGATCATGCAAATCATGCAAATATTATGCAAAATACTTGGCTAAGGCACTAGACCAGTCACCTATGGAAAGATGAAGGAGATCTATAGGTTTCCTAGGGTTGCAGCTATCTCGAAAGGACACAAACTTGTAGACCTATTGACCGAACTTCTATATGCAAATTCTGCCACAGGTAAAATAGTATCCTATATAGTCAAATGCTCACCCACTAGACAACCAAGACTTCAACTTACTATCACAGTTTGACTATCAGTATGCGGATGATATGCTGTAGAAAACTTAAGGGCAGTACCTATTTTCTTCCAGAGCTATCCAAATTTGACGTAAATCGATTTTTTGATAGAAACAATCAACTTAGGAAGACATGTAATGGACAACCTTTGCACAAAGCATACGTGCAACACATGCGGCTCTGCAGTTTTGCTACAAAGAATTAAATGTGACATCTTAGACACCTATCCACTACAATCAAGATCAAATCTTGCCTCCTAAGTGTATGAGGGAGTCCTAAAATCCATTATGAGATGCTACCAAGGAACAAAGGATATGATTAAATGTATAAAGTCTTGCGTTCTGCTTCCTACTATTGATAACCTACTATTGATAACCTGACAAACTCAATAATGTGATCTCTCACAACCTCACGCTTGACACTAAGCCAATAAAACATATCCTCTACCAGGATGATAGTCTTATCATGACTAAAGTGTCCAACAATCCTTTCTGCATGTATCTCCCAATCAAGTAATTACACAAAGGTAAATATTGGAAATAATAAATAGGTGCACCGAAATAAGAAATCATTAGCAATGGTGAATCCCTCAATAGTGGTAGTGGATCCTTAGTCAACAAAGTGTAGATATCACTAAAGTCCTGACAAGATGCATACTTCTATATGATACACTCGAAATCAAACACCTTTGCACTCATCTTATGTGAAGTGCAAAGTTTTCTACTTAAAACATCAAGAGCTTTATTATCCACATCAAAAGAGTACTTGAGTATGAAAGTGTACTTCTAAATAAACAAGCCACTTGATGTGTCAATGTTCTACTCTCTTCTCTGAATTGATAAAATTATAGGGCTCGATGGTCCAAGTGAAGAGTAAACACTTTGGATAGCAACTAGTAATACCAATGATACAAATTACAAACTTGGCATTACTGCATAAAATTGCGATCCCAGATAGCATAACACTGTTTCGCCTCATTCAACTTTACGCTACAGAAAAGTGATAAAATAATTCTCTTGGCTTAACACACTACCTATACCTATGCACTTTCAGGAAATCAAGAAGACAAAGGACGGGGCAGTAATCAACTTCTTAATTTTCTTGAATATCATAGTTGCATATCTAATCCAATTGAACTCCCCTTTTTTACGACAATTAGAGCCACAATGATCTACACCTCACCAAATCTCCTATAGAATGTGGCTAGGCTATGTAAACTCCGGACTTCATGGGTCATCTACAAGTAAGCTATTCTCTAATGGCAATAACTTTGTTAAGATCTAGAACTAATCTATCTTTAGATACGATGAACCCTACAAAGTGAACAGTGGATAAAAACACACATTTCTTCAATGGGAAACTTCTTGCGGAGACTCTAAAACCTGTGTCAAATAAGAAAGATGCTCTTTCAGGATTCAATTAAAGACGAGAATGTTATCAAAGTAGACGACAACAAATCAACCTACAAAAGGATTCATATCAAGGTCATGAGTCTCATAAACGCTCTAGGCACATTAGACAAACCAAAGGACATGAACAACCACTCATAAAACTCATCCCTAATCTTAAAGGTAGACTTCCACTTGTCATCCCCACGAATACGGATCTTATAATACCTAGTATGAAAATCTATCTTCGAGAAGATACGAGATTCAGCCATTATATCCAGTAAATCAACTTTAGGAATGGAAAACATATGCTCAATAATAATCTTATTGATGGCATGACTATCCACGCACATTCTTCAGTTCCCATCCTTAGACATGAGTAATGTAGGAACAACACATGGACTCAAACTCTCTTTAATAAAACCTTTCCACAATAATTCTCTCTCATGTATATAGGTTATTAGATTTATGAGCTAACCAATTAGCTCATATTTGTTTTTCACAAACAAAAGAGAATCCTATATTACTTACTAGGTGATATTTCTAGACCAAAATATCAGGTGATATCTCCCCTTTAAGTAGTCATATTGATCCATTTCGGTCCAAAACAATACAGTATAAAAAGATACATATTGTACCAGTTTGTGGCAGAAATCTGAACATTGTCGAATTTACCAATATATCGGTAGATATTTAAAGCACTAAATCAAGCTTCGAAGCAGACCCAACTTCATTCTTCCATCGTGGAAAACGAGGTGGGCAATTAGCGCATTGCTGGCTAGTGAGCTTTTGTAACAACCTAATTTCATCATAAGTTACATTCTTGATATCAGATTTATCCCAAAATAAATGCGTTGTGTTTGACTCATTTTTCTATATTTTTATGATTTTCTTAAAATTTTTAAGATAGTCACTTAAAATAATATTATTTTAATCACCGGTGAGTCCTACGCATATTTTTACTAGTCTTTCTTTTTTGACTTGTAAAGATGAAGTTTGACTTTTTTTTGAGTTAGTTTAATTTAAAATTATAATCTTAAACAACTCTAATAACCCATTATTAGTGTTCATTTGTCTTATACCTATTTTGTTTTATTCACCCATACCTTACTTTACCATGCTTGTCCTTTGGACAAGCATGACAACCATCATCTAATCCCTCATATCCCTCATTTATTATATTTTTTTCTTCCCTTTCATTTGTTTTCTCCCTTTCATTTTTTATTCACCTCCTTTTTATTTTTTTACTCCAACTCAAGAGAAGAAGAAAAGAGAAGAAGAATAAGAAAAGAGAAGAAAAAGAAAAGAAGAAGAAGTTCCCTAGCCTCAAGATAGGCTTACCTTCTCTAACCAATCAAGGCAAGTAAAATCACATCCCCTCTCATGTTTTATTTCTAATTCTAATTGTTTATGGTTAACTTAGAATCTTGATTTGTTTAATTTTAGAAATGTGATATTTTTATACAAAATTCTCTATGATTATTTTAAATATAAAAATATGATTCTTACACTCTACTCTATGTTTATGTATTAAATTTGTGATTTTATTTAAGGTCTCCTATGCTTAAACTATAAGTTACAACTTAAACTATGTTTTATTTTGAAATTACAAAGAAACTACCTTTATGAATATTCATCATATTGGATATACATTTGAATTTTTCCATATAAGTTCTTCATGTATAATGTAATGATTTTAAAATCATTTTCCACTTGCCGTTAGAAAATATGTATATATATACATTTATTTATTTATTCATTATCATGTTTTAAAGAGAGAGTTTCATATAAGTATTACATTAAATTTACTAAAATATTTCTTTTATACAAGCTATTATATTAGGTCATAATTCCTTTATGCTAATTCATGTTTACTTGAAATATATATACATTAGTAAGGTTTAATAAATTTTGCTACTTTCCATACCATGAAATCATTATAGAATTTGGAAAATTCATTCATTCTAACATTTTATACTCCATCATACTTGCATTGACACATGCATACTAGTTACTTGTACAACATATACGAAATTATGCCGGACTTTCCTTATTAGTACATACACGTCTTGATAGTGCCATGGATCTTGACTTGCCTGTTAACTTGATTTTGACATTCCATCATATTTACTTCGACGTATACATACTAATTACTTGTACAAGATACATGAAAATATTCCGGATTTTCCTTGTTAGTATATACACATGTCTTGATGGTGCCATGGATCCTAACTTGCCTGTTAACTTGATTTTGACATGGACCACATCTTGCTTGTTACTAGACATGTATATGTATTAATCTTGACATGATTAGTTTATCATATTCCGGATTGATTTGCATGTAAAATAACTTGAAATCTTGGGTTATGGGAGAACTAAAGGGTGGACAAATATTGTATCGTGAAAGGTTTAGGATAGGTTGCGCAACCGAAATAGGGGCCCATCCGCGGGGGCGCCCGGGTGGTACTGAGCCATCATCTCTTGTTTAGTCCATGTTGATGGGACGACCGATTACTCAGTAATCGGTATCTGCTTGAGTGCTTAGCGGCACGGCTGGTTCAGCGCCAGCATCTTGGCCGGGTCCCGGGTATGCACGGGTACTTTCACGATACGAGTTATTTCTTCACCAGTTAGTTCAAATATAAACTAAAATATGATATTAACTTAGACTTGATATGCATTAGTCTCCGTACTTGATATCGATCACATACGATACAGATTTATTTCTTCACCAGTTAGTTCAAATATAAACTAAAATATGATATTAACTTAGACTTGATATGCATTAGTCTCCGTACTTGATATCGATCACATACGATACAGATTTATTTCTTCACCAGTTAGTTCAGAATATAAACTAAAATATGATATTAACTTAAACTTGATATGCATTAGTCTCCGTACTTGATATTGATTACATACATGTTTATTTCTTCACCACTTAGTTCAAAATATAAAATAAAATATGATATTAACCTAGACTTGATATGTATTAGTCTCCGTACTTGATATCGATCACATACGATACGAGTCATTTCTTCACCACTTAGTTCAAAATATAAAATAAAATATGATATTATCTAGACTTGATATGTATTAGTCTCCGTACTTGATATGTATTAGTCTCCGTACTTGATATCGATCACATACGATACGAGTCATTTCTTCACCAGTTAGTTCAAATATAAACTAAAATATGATATTAACTTAGACTTGATATGCATTAGTCTCCGTACTTGATATCGATCACATACGATACAGATCTATTTCTTCACCAATTAGTTTACCATGCATTACATCAATTCATATTTTACTTGTTAATACATATTGCATGCTCTCTACCATACAAGTCTATTTATTCACCATTAGTCTCCATACTTGATGGCATGTACATTCTTTCTTGATATCATTACTTGATCGTTTAATATTTTCCACACATGCGCATAGTTTCATATCCACACCCATATCTTACCTACTTGTTTATATTACACGCTCCGTACTTCTTATTATTTTACTTGCCGGGTTTGACCCTGAGCTCCCCCACACGCTCAGGTACTGAAGATGTGAGCGAGGATCTGCCACTGCATGATTCGTACTTTCTAGAGCAGACCGAGCAGCAATAGATTTATAGGCCTCCGCTTTTGTATTTTTGGTTTGGTATGTATCACTCCTTTGGGACTTTATTTCTAACTTTTGTATCAGTATTGTACTTGTTGCTGCTTATCTTAGACATGTATATCTTCTCTTTTATATGGCAGTAGACTAACTTCCAAGATCCTGATTGATTACTAGTATTAAATTCCATTCATTTCTTCTTTTACATATTTATAGGCCTCGTGCACGTCGACTTACACGTGCCCGCCGGTAACGCACTCCGTTTTCGTATCTCTCCGGAAAATGGGGCGTTACAGAGTGGTATCAGAGCTCTAGGTTAATTTAGGATGTCTTTAGGACTACTGCCATATATAAATATGTCCAAATTTTTGATCTGAAACCTTATCTTGGTCCTATTATTAGTTGATTTTCTATCTTGCCTTGTTCTTTTATCCATACCATATATATCTTTTGATTTTCTATGTACCTAGTCTTGTACTTCTGTTGTTCGAGTCCTATTGAGTTGACGTGGTAATTATTGAGGTTTATTCTCAGTCGACAACAATTACAGTCATTCATTAGAACTATAGCAAGCGGGTTTATGAGATACTCCATAATTGATTTTCGACTAAAATCATATGCTTTCGCTATAATGAGTCTTATCTATTGGCGTGGCAATAATTGATTTGCAGGCAATTATTGCAGCTATTCGCAAAGATCTAAAAAAAAAGTGAGACTTACGATATTTTTTTCCATCATATATCTTTGATTATTTATCCCACTAGTTTAAATAGTATGACAAGTAAGTTTTCAATTATATTCTGATTGGAACTATTTTCTCAATAATCAAATTCTTATCAATTGATTGATATCTTACTACTCCAATCAGTAAAAAAAAAAAAAAAAATTAAATTTCGAGGACGAAATTTTTTTGTAAGGAGGGTAGGATGTAACAACCTAATTTCATCATAAGTTACATTCTTGATATCAGATTTATCCCAAAATAAATGCGTTGTGTTTGACTCATTTTTCTATATTTTTATGATTTTCTTAAAATTTTTAAGATAGTCACTTAAAATAATATTATTTTAATCACCGGTGAGTCCTACGCATATTTTTACTAGTCTTTCTTTTTTTGACTTGTAAAGATGAAGTTTGACTTTTTTTTGAGTTAGTTTAATTTGAAATTATAATCTTAAACAACTCTAATAACCCATTATTAGTGTTCATTTGTCTTATACCTATTTTGTTTTATTCACCCATACCTTACTTTACCATGCTTGTCCTTTGGACAAGCATGACAACCATCATCTAATCCCTCATATCCCTCATTTATTATATTTTTTTCTTCCCTTTCATTTGTTTTCTCCCTTTCATTTTTTATTCACCTCCTTTTTATTTTTTTACTCCAACTCAAGAGAAGAAGAAAAGAGAAGAAGAATAAGAAAAGAGAAGAAAAAGAAAAGAAGAAGAAGTTCCCTAGCCTCAAGATAGGCTTACCTTCTCTAACCAATCAAGGCAAGTAAAATCACATCCCCTCTCATGTTTTATTTCTAATTCTAATTGTTTATGGTTAACTTAGAATCTTGATTTGTTTAATTTTAGAAATGTGATATTTTTATACAAAATTCTCTATGATTATTTTAAATATAAAAATATGATTCTTACACTCTACTCTATGTTTATGTATTAAATTTGTGATTTTATTTAAGGTCTCCTATGCTTAAACTATAAGTTACAACTTAAACTATGTTTTATTTTGAAATTACAAAGAAACTACCTTTATGAATATTCATCATATTGGATATACATTTGAATTTTTCCATATAAGTTCTTCATGTATAATGTAATGATTTTAAAATCATTTTCCACTTGCCGTTAGAAAATATGTATATATATACATTTATTTATTTATTCATTATCATGTTTTAAAGAGAGAGTTTCATATAAGTATTACATTAAATTTACTAAAATATTTCTTTTATACAAGCTATTATATTAGGTCATAATTCCTTTATGCTAATTCATGTTTACTTGAAATATATATACATTAGTAAGGTTTAATAAATTTTGCTACTTTCCATACCATGAAATCATTATAGAATTTGGAAAATTCATTCATTCTAACATTTTATACTCCATCATACTTGCATTGACACATGCATACTAGTTACTTGTACAACATATACGAAATTATGCCGGACTTTCCTTATTAGTACATACACGTCTTGATAGTGCCATGGATCTTGACTTGCCTGTTAACTTGATTTTGACATTCCATCATATTTACTTCGACGTATACATACTAATTACTTGTACAAGATACATGAAAATATTCCGGATTTTCCTTGTTAGTATATACACGTCTTGATGGTGCCATGGATCCTAACTTGCCTGTTAACTTGATTTTGACATGGACCACATCTTGCTTGTTACTAGACATGTATATGTATTAATCTTGACATGATTAGTTTATCATATTCCGGATTGATTTGCATGTAAAATAACTTGAAATCTTGGGTTATGGGAGAACTAAAGGGTGGACAAATATTGTATCGTGAAAGGTTTAGGATAGGTTGCGCAACCGAAATAGGGGCCCATCCGCGGGGGCGCCCGGGTGGTACTGAGCCATCATCTCTTGTTTAGTCCATGTTGATGGGACGACCGATTACTCAGTAATCGGTATCTGCTTGAGTGCTTAGCGGCACGGCTGGTTCAGCGCCAGCATCTTGGCCGGGTCCCGGGTATGCACGGGTACTTTCACGATACGAGTTATTTCTTCACCAGTTAGTTCAAATATAAACTAAAATATGATATTAACTTAGACTTGATATGCATTAGTCTCCGTACTTGATATCGATCACATACGATACAGATTTATTTCTTCACCAGTTAGTTCAAATATAAACTAAAATATGATATTAACTTAGACTTGATATGCATTAGTCTCCGTACTTGATATCGATCACATACGATACAGATTTATTTCTTCACCAGTTAGTTCAGAATATAAACTAAAATATGATATTAACTTAAACTTGATATGCATTAGTCTCCGTACTTGATATTGATTACATACATGTTTATTTCTTCACCACTTAGTTCAAAATATAAAATAAAATATGATATTAACCTAGACTTGATATGTATTAGTCTCCGTACTTGATATCGATCACATACGATACGAGTCATTTCTTCACCACTTAGTTCAAAATATAAAATAAAATATGATATTATCTAGACTTGATATGTATTAGTCTCCGTACTTGATATGTATTAGTCTCCGTACTTGATATCGATCACATACGATACGAGTCATTTCTTCACCAGTTAGTTCAAATATAAACTAAAATATGATATTAACTTAGACTTGATATGCATTAGTCTCCGTACTTGATATCGATCACATACGATACAGATCTATTTCTTCACCAATTAGTTCACCATGCATTACATCAATTCATATTTTACTTGTTAATACATATTGCATGCTCTCTACCATACAAGTCTATTTATTCACCATTAGTCTCCATACTTGATGGCATGTACATTCTTTCTTGATATCATTACTTGATCGTTTAATATTTTCCACACATGCGCATAGTTTCATATCCACACCCATATCTTACCTACTTGTTTATATTACACGCTCCGTACTTCTTATTATTTTACTT
The DNA here is from genome assembly GCA_036321105.1 of Dracaena cambodiana. NCBI lineage: Eukaryota > Viridiplantae > Streptophyta > Magnoliopsida > Asparagales > Asparagaceae > Dracaena > Dracaena cambodiana. The sequence goes on from JAYEPQ010000002.1 coordinate 49,676,885, forward strand.
GCCGGGTTTGACCCTGAGCTCCCCCACACGCTCAGGTACTGAAGATGTGAGCGAGGATCTGCCACTGCATGATTCGTACTTTCTAGAGCAGACCGAGCAGCAATAGATTTATAGGCCTCCGCTTTTGTATTTTTGGTTTGGTATGTATCACTCCTTTGGGACTTTATTTCTAACTTTTGTATCAGTATTGTACTTGTTGCTGCTTATCTTAGACATGTATATCTTCTCTTTTATATGGCAGTAGACTAAATTCCAAGATCCTGGTTGATTACTAGTATTAAATTCCATTCATTTCTTCTTTTACATATTTATAGGCCTCGTGCACGTCGACTTACACGTGCCCGCCGGTAACGCACTCCGTTTTCGTATCTCTCCGGAAAATGGGGCGTTACAGCTTTGACAAGATCAAGCAGTATCGACGACAGTTGGCTAATCATTGTTATCACAATGTCTGCAAGGCCAATAGGTGGCCCCGACAAATGGAGAATAGGTAGAGGAGACGATGACTTTTAGAGCAGGTCAAAAACGGGGGGTCAGCAATGGCACGGGGAACTTCAGGCAGCAGTGATTGAAACGGAGGGCAACATCGACGGTAGCGGTGGCCAATGCGAAGTTACGACTGTTGGGAACTTCAAATGGGAATCGGTAGTAGAGCAATTGAATGAGAACTTGATGCTAGTGGTGGAATCGGGTTGTCGAATTGATAACCTAGACAAAGACATTTTTCTGTTTCTTAGATAAATTCTCGTTTTTTCTCTTTTATTTTTTTGCCTTTAACTGAAAGTCAAAAGAGAAGGAGATAAAAGAAAAAAGGATTGAAGATGGAGAAAGGTCTAGGATTTGTTGCAGAGAAAAATTAATAGTTTAATTCTAATACCAATTTGACGCGGCACAGAAGTGAATTAGAGTTTGATAATGAAGAAATTATGGTTTAATGGTGGAAATTAGGAGTTTAGAGGAGAACAAAAGGGTTCAGGCCTCACAGTTTAATGGTGGAAATTAGGAGTTTAGAGAAGAACAAAAGGGTTCAAGCCTCAGTACTTAAGAGAATCCATGTCGACTCTCCACAAATCTACAAAGAAAATTTTCAAAGAAAATATAAACATGCTAGGGTTTTTCAAAAGTTAATATTATACCATACTTATTTATATAAAACTACGTGCATAAGATGTACAAATAAACCAAAATCTAATAATTAAAAAGATCATAATCTAATCTACTTAAATCTCTAATCAAATCCAATTATATCTCTAATCAAATTCTATCTTGGCCTTTAATTGTCTCCATCAATAGCCCTCCCTTCAAAAACACAAAATAAAACCTTCGAACCAAGATGACCATAAAATAAGATTCTTCTCTAGATCAGCCACATGCCAACAAGCTTTTATAGTCCTTGCTACATATCAAGCATCTTGGTTTGAATAGAATCAATTCCAAATGTCCTATCAGTTACGATTGGTAGACACGAACACAAGGGTCGTGCTCCGACACAGACACATGATGCTGGAAATAGCAATTGTCCAAAACGTGAACACACAGATACCCTTATATATATGGGACTAGCAAGAATGGACACGGACACAGATTTGGAAACGGATATAGATGCGAACACAGGTTATAGCATATAAGAAAAATAAGGACATACATACGGAAAGGGCATGAAAAAAAAAAATATAAATATGAGTATATATTTTCTATTATTGACATAATAACTTTACTAATAATTGAAAACAAAAGCATTGACAATGTATAGATTTGTGTATATTCATTTCTTTATAAAGAACAAGCATCACCATCAACTATGCATCTTTCTTCCTCCCCATCTATATGCAAATAGATAAAAAGAAAAGTAGTGATGATAGCAAGTTATGGATCAGCATAGAGTGTGAACATAAAAACTATTTCTTCAGCTACAGAAACTGAATAAGACTCATGTCCATGAAAAAACATTTAATTATAACTTCATAAAACTAACTAAATATAGATAGATTTTACCAATTTAGCAATATTTATTTTTAATTTTCTCAGACTATTTCACTCTATTTTCCAGACACATCTACAAGAAGAAAGGACACAACAATAACATAGTATTCATTCCATTATTTATTGGACACACCAAGTGGTGTATCCGGCAAGGTTTTTAGCATGTTTGTGGTGTGTTTGCATCAAAACATGTCGACACGAACATATCTTCAGCAAACGTGTCTTACTTTAAATAATGCAACATCTCTAGTAAACTACATGAGCTAGTGATTAAAAAAAATAATAAACCCCTTATTCTTGTTTAATTTTTTTCCATCATGATCTTCATCTTCTTAGCTTCTTTAGGATCAAATATTATAGATTTTATTTGCCCTCTCATCAAATAGACATAGTATGTTGTATCCACCAAAAACAGTTAATTTTATGGACTTAATGAAAACAAAATAAAAACTAAAATCCACGACATTGGGTATGAGAAAACTTTAGGAGGTTGAGATCATAATCCAAAAAAAAAAAATTTGCAATAAAATATATGAGAGTAAAAACGGAATGCAGCGTAAATAACTTACATGAGCTGTCAGCTAATTTCAATTATTTTCTATATATATTCTGTCAAAGTACATGACATTTGATTCCTAAATATCCACATGATTACGCATCATCCATAGAAGGAACAAATTTGAATAATCTACTAACTAATTAGTCTTGGTCAAAGGAGACGCAACAAACTCAATCTTATATATAACTTTCATGTTTGAATTTTGTTGAACATTTGTAAGTGTTGACCACAGAAAGCCACACATCAGGTGTCCAAGTGCGCCAAAAACAACAATTTCATTCGAAGAAGTGTCCTATATAACATATCTTATCAGAATTCACACCTATACTCATCTATGAAGTACATATACTTCAAAATGAGTATCGTATATTTATCGGAAACATATAGGTCATTGTTGCTTGCATAGCAGTAGCCAATAGTATTAGACACACCAAAATCTTGTTAGATTTTAAGAATCCAAAGATTTGCACATTGAAGCCATGTTCGCTTTCAAAAACTCATATCAATTGAGTGTCGGATTCACGTCCGCTTTCAAAGTATCACTAAGATCTCATGTTCAAGACTTTTAGAGTCATATATTGCCTAAAATGACATAAAAACTTCTAATATAAAAAAATACTAAGTTAATTAGCTCAAATGTCTTACAAAGGTAGAGCCTTCAAATATTTTATTCAAGGTACTAACTCATTGAATTAAATTTTAATTTTTTTTCTCTTAAAAGTTACATGAATAGAATCAATGTTTTAAAACAATTACATTTTTTTTGCTTCTACTTCGAAGAAAACATGTTTTAACCATTTCGAGTTTTGACGCTATTATATATATCATATGCATAAATACATGCATATTTATGTCCACCATGTCTCCTTGTCCAACCTTTTTAGGGTTTGTTGTGTCCAAGGATACATGTTAGGGTGCACGACAAAAAGAACCATAATACAATGGTGTACATGAAGAGTAATTCAGACAAGTGCATTAGCAACAATAAACACATTCCTTTTTTGGGTTATTGGTATAGATTGAAGTCAAAATTTCGCTCCACATGCTCTGCGATTTAGTAAATGTACTCTGATCTAGGAGCAATACCAAAGTGTTTGAAAGAAGGGTTGCCCTGAATTAGCCTTGCCTCTGGGCTAAATCAGCCTATGTTAGATGGAGCTATCGTTCCCCTGCAAGAGTCAAATATGAGACGTCATACACCTTTAAAAAAGAGATTCTTTTGAGTCTCTTGTACTCATTAGGCCTAACATTAAATGGACAGGTATTTACCTCCTCAATTAACAATTCATTTGTGGACTCTATTTGTCACCTGAATTTTCGTACTTGAAACAAACTGAACAAAATATTTGTTAGGCTATTTTCTATTGTTCCCTCGAATCATGGAGTAAGATATTGATTTCACAATAAGATCAATTATGCTCATTGCATAATGGGCTCGTTAAAGCATTGGCACACATGTCAACGAGGTACCCTATTTAACTGAGCTATAGCCCTTGTCATAGGTATCTTAATATATTGAAAATTGTGATGTATAATAAATAATATATAGGACCCCATATTATAGCTCTCTAATCCGTTTCCTCTCGGCGGATTGGTATTGCTTATAAATAATATTCCACATATAAGCCCGAAGATGATGGGTCCTTTTTTTAATGATAAACAACCTGCTTAACTGAGTGGTTAGAGTATTGTTGTCATATGACATGAGTTACTAGTTCAAATTTAATAGTAGGTAAAGCTTGTTACACACCAAAAACCATGATATCTAATAAGTTTCTCTACCTATCTCTTTTCATTGCATCGTCTAGATTTCATTGTGTTCAATCAAAATATCATTTAAATTGTGATGTATAATAAAGAACTTCGTTTATTATGTTATTAAGTCACAGCCTCTACTCGTGGCCTAACTCGTATGAGAGATAGAATAGCCTCAATTACTTGTCTTTTAAACTAAGCCCTACTCAAGTTAGCTTCAACTATTTGACGAGCTTGTTGAGCTTCTTGAGAATCAATGTCAGTACTCATCTCTACATCATTTCCTAAAATAGTGATCTCATTATTACTTATTCTAGCGAAACCACCTATCAGAGCCACCATTAATCATTGGCCGTTTCGACGTATTCTCAAAAGACACATAACCACAGTTGTGGCAATCGTGGTGTAGATCAGTAATATGCCAATTTGGCCACTATAATATAAGATTCACATAATGATTGTTTCAGTACCTATGGGCCAGTTTCCACTACATAGCACGGGGTACAATATACATTTGTCATTTTTGTGCACGTTAGTAGTTCCTCTACCAGATAGATGAACCGGTTCACTATTTGATCCAGAGATAAAGGCTGTTGGTTGAAATACTGGTTGTTGTTCGTGCCTTCAACCATATCCACATTAACATTACAGAGAACAGTTTTGTGAAGTAATGAACCAACCTTCTTCATTCTCGTTATAGGTTCTTTAATATGAGTGAACAAATAAATGAGGTTACCTTGGCCAAAACAAATTTGGTTCCATAGGCTGACTTGCTGTAAAAATCCCAGTGCGTTTGGTTACCAGTATGGTACATGCTCCTCCATGACTAACAGGGTAGCTCAATCAACACAATCCCATTTACATTATCAAACAATGACAATAATATACTAATGCTCTTAAGATTCTTCCTCTTTTCCATCTTCTTCAAATTACTATACTTGGCATGCCTCTTATGATGACCATAATTCAAGGTTTCAACTATCAACTGATGTATCGCAAATATTTGATTTTGAGCTATCTGAAATGATATAGGCCAAATAAAATCATCAGGATATTTGCTGATAATTCTGATATCAGCATGAGATGTACAATATTGTCAATTATATGGTATGATAAACCATCTACTGGTGTAAAGATTGATAATCATTTTGACTCCTGAGGTTCTACACAATTACACCTTTCCGCAATGGCTTTTCCTGGACTTCCAATGTTCACCAGTAGATTTTGTTATTTCCTGAATCCTTCTTAGATCAATAATTCCTACCACCTTCGCTGAAAATTCTTCCACTAGGGCCCTTGGCTTGACCATCAGGATGTACCTGAGACCTTCACTTGTAACTTACATGATAGTAGTGCAGACTTGAAGTGTCCTCGAGATCATTTTCAAATGGTAGGGGGGAAGGGCACAACATGACAAGGGGTTGAACTTCTAAATCAAAAATTTAGAATATTTACCAAATGATACAATATTATATTAAGAATTTTCTAGTTTATCTCAACTTTTTGCTCAAAATTAGAACAAGAGCAACACCGACAGTATTGCTAACGAAACCCACTATTTTTACAACAGTATTGTTAATGAAATGCAGTAGTTTTTTTTCACCTGCTTATGTTTTTCATTTTAGGCTAGTACAGCTCATTTAAATTTGCAAGATACTATAAATAAGTCTTTAACTACTAACCAGAATAGTTCCTCTGACTGTCCGAGCTTGAGCCTCTCGTGCACTGTTGCATGCAAAGCATGTCTTCCCATCACATAATATAGCTGAGTCTTGTGGTCTGTGACATGATTGTGGTGGTTCAATAGATTGAGAAGTTTCACCTAGAATTTCCGCAGAAAGAGTCAGTCAAGGATATTCACCAGTATGAACATAACAACAATCATTCTACAGCATAATGAGTTGTTTGGTTTGTAAGGTCTATCAAAACAACTTTGGTTTGAAAGGTCTATCAAAACAAGCTCAACAAGTGGGGCTTTTATGAGACAATACTTGATTTTTTTTTTTTTTTTTTTTTATAAAACCTGAATTCTAAATAGTAAAAATAAACTATATGACACAGTAGCATTTTTCCATATTGTATGAAATTAACTTTTAACATGAAAAATAACTGGCTGCACTTGCCTGCAGTCCATATTGCAAGGAGGTAGGGACACGGGTCGCCTGGTACCCTTTGGTCCATCTGTAAAAGTCGCAAAGAAATTATACAAGACGTTATTATTATCCCATAACATTCGTAAGACAAACGACTGATGTACACTTGCAAAAACGGCTTACCCCTTTCAGGAGAGGGTGTAAATCCGGAAGTTCGTAGCTGCAAACAGGGATGAGATATAATTAGCTCTGAAAAATATAGTATCTACCACTTGATTAATGCAGTTCATACTAGGTATCCAGTATTGATATTTCTTTCCACCTTTGTGAAGAACTACTTTTAATTTCAAAACTTCTGTATATCATAAGGAATTTATAATGCATGGGAACATGGATACATACACTTGATGCTCTGTCCGAAGGCGGTTCACATTCTTCAGCTTGGGCATGGGAAGGGAAGCAGTATCTGCAGATGTTGTAACTAAAGCATTTGATATAACTCCATCTTGCATCTCTACTTGGTTTTCTAGCATATAGTTCTCTAAGTTCTTTACGAACTCTTCAGAATTGAGCTTTATAGTAGGAATTTCTTCAGGTTCTTCATAAAAAGCATCTTCTATATCTCTCTCTAAAGTTTGAGTGCATTCCTGTCCTGGAGTAGCTGACTCTTTGATGATGGGCTCGCAGTCATTACTGATACTTCCATTTGCAAGTTGCCTACCCTCGAGTTGGGAGAGGGATATCGACATGATGTCTCGACTTCTTTCCTTCTCAAAGGTGGATGAAGTTCTTGAGGATACTAATCTGCTCTCTTCCGGTGCTGGAAGTGAAAGCCGAGCGCTGAAGTTAAGAATGTGACCATTATTTATTCTTTCTTGCATGATATATGGCATTAATACAATGTGCAAAATTTTCTCTTCATATGATATGAATTAAAACAATGCATTAGTTTCAACTTTGATATGCAAGGTGTGTAACGCCCCATTTTCCGGAGAGATATGAAAACGGAGTGCGTTACCGGCGGGCACGTGTAAGTCGACGTGCACGAGGCCTATAAATATGTAAAAGAAGAAATGAATGGAATTTAATACTAGTAATCAACCAGGATCTTGGAAGTTAGTCTACTGCCATATAAAAGAGAAGATATACATGTCTAAGATAAACAGCAACAAGTACAATACTGATACAAAAGTTAGAAATAAAGTCCCAAAGGAGTGATACATACCAAACCAAAAATACAAAAGCGGAGGCCTATAAATCTATTGCTGCTCGGTCTGCTCTAGAAAGTACGAATCATGCAGTGGCAGATCCTCGCTCACATCTTCAGTACCTGAGCGTGTGGGGGAGCTCAGGATCAAACCCGGCAAGTAAAATAATAAGAAGTACGGAGCGTGTAATATAAACAAGTAGGTAAGATATGGGTGTGGATATGAAACTATGCGCATGTGTGGAAAATATTAAATGATCAAGTAATGATATCAAGAAAGAATGTACATGCCATCAAGTATGGAGACTAATGGTGAATAAATAGACTTGTATGGTAGAGAGCATGCAATATGTATTAACAAGTAAAATATGAATTGATGTAATGCATGGTGAACTAATTGGTGAAGAAATAGATCTGTATCGTATGTGATCGATATCAAGTACGGAGACTAATGCATATCAAGTCTAAGTTAATATCATATTTTAGTTTATATTTGAACTAACTGGTGAAGAAATGACTCGTATCGTATGTGATCGATATCAAGTACGGAGACTAATACATATCAAGTCTAGGTTAATATCATATTTTATTTTATATTTTGAAGTGGTGAAGAAATAAACATGTATGTGATCAATATCAAGTACGGAGACTAATGCATATCAAGTTTAAATTAATATCTTATTTTAGTAAATGTTTTGAACTGAATGGTGAAGAAATGACTCGTATCGTATGTGATCGATATCAAGTACGGAGACTAATGCATATCAAGTCTAAGTTAATATCATATTTTAGTTTATATTTGAACTAACTGGTGAAGAAATGACTCGTATCGTATGTGATCGATATCAAGTACGGAGACTAATGCATATCAAGTCTAAGTTAATATCATATTTTAGTTTATATTTGAACTAACTGGTGAAGAAATGACTCGTATCGTGAAAGTACCCGTGCATACCCGGGACCCGGCCAAGATGCTGGCGCTGAACCAGCCGTGCCGCTAAGCACTCAAGCAGATACCGATTACTGAGTAATCGGTCGTCCCATCAACATGGACTAAACAAGAGATGATGGCTCAGTACCATCCGGGCGCCCCCGCGGATGGGCCCCTATTTCGGTTGCGCAACCTATCCTAAACCTTTCACGATACAATATTTGTCCACCCTTTAGTTCTCCCATAACCCAAGATTTCAAGTTATTTTACATGCAAATCAATCCGGAATATGATAAACTAATCATGTCAAGATTAATACATATACATGTCTAGTAACAAGCAAGATGTGGTCCATGTCAAAATCAAGTTAACAAGCAAGTTAGGATCCATGGCACCATCAAGACATGTGTATATACTAACAAGGAAAATCCGGAATATTTTCATGTATCTTGTACAAGTAATTAGTATGTATATGTCGAAGTAAATATGATGGAATGTCAAAATCAAGTTGACAGGCAAGTCAAAATCCATGGCACTATCAAGACGTGTATGTACTAATAAGGAAAATCCGGCATAATTTCGTATATGTTGTACAAGTAACTAGTATGTATGTGTTAATGTAAGTATGATGGAGTATAGAATGTTAGAATGAATGTTATGAAAATGATCATTTATGTAAACTACACATAAATACAAGTATACATATAAATACATATGTGAGTTTTAAGATGTAAAGATACCTAGGATGATCATATATGTGAATCATGCATATACAATTATGCATATAAACACATATATAATTTCATGTATGTTGTACAAGTTACTAGTACGTATATGTTAAGGCAATCATGATAGTCATAGAATATTAAAATGTGTTATGCAAATAATGATCATGTATGTAAACCACGCAATACAATTATGCATATAAACACATTAGGCAAGTGGGTACTAAATTTGTAAGGATATGAATTAAATATGCTTAACACTTTTATAACAATTAGTTTAACAACATATTGATTTTCTAAATTCTAGTATGATTTCATAGTATGGAAAATAGCAAATTTGTTAAATCTTAGACATGTATATATATATATATGTATATATTTAAACATGGATTAGCATAGAAAGAATTATGACCTAACATAATATCTCGTATGAAAGAAATATTTTAACAATTTAATGTAGAAACTTATTTATTTGAAATCTTCTTTTTAAAACATGATTATGATTACATACATATATATATATATACCTATGTTCTAATGGCAAGTGGAAAATGATTTAAAAATCATTGCATTATATAATAAGAACTTATGTAGGAAACTTCAAATTTATATCCAATATGATGAACATTCATAAAGGTGGTTTCTTTGTAATTTCAAAACAAAACATATAGTTTAATTTGTAACTTATAGTTTAAGCATAGGAGACCTTAAATAAAATCATAAATTTAATACATAAACATAGAGTAGAGTGTAAGAATCATATTTTTATATTTAAAATAATTATAGAGAATTTTGTATAAAGACATCACATTTCTAAAATTAAACAAATCAAGATTCTAAGTTAACCATAAACAATTAGAATTAGAAATAAAACATGAGAGGGGATGTGATTTTACTTGCCTTGATTGGTTAGAGAAGGTAAGCCTATCTTGAGGCTAGGGAACTTCTTCTTCTTTTCTTTTTCTTCTCTTTTCTTATTCTTCTTCTCTTTTCTTCTTCTCTTGAGTTGGAGTAAAAAAAATAAAAAGGAGGTGAATAAAAAATGAAAGGGAGAAAACAAATGAAAGGGAAGAAAAAAATATAATAAATGAGGGATATGGGGGATTAGATGATGGTTGTCATGCTTGTCCAAAGGACAAGCATGGTAAAGTAAGGTATGGGTGAATAAAACAAAATAGGTATAGGACAAATGAATACTAATAATAGGTTATTAGAGTTATTTAATATTATAATTTCAAATTAAACTAACCCAAAAAAAAGTCAAACTTAATCTTTACAAATCAAAGAAGAGAGACTAGTAAAAATATGTGTAGGACCCACCGGTGATTAAAATAATATTATTTTAAGTGACTATCTTAAAAATTTTAAGAAAATCATAAAAATATAGAAAAATGAGTCAAACACAACGCATTTATTTTGGGATTAATCTGATATCAAGAATGTAACTTATGATGAAATTAGGTTGTTACAAGGTGCAACTTAGGTGTGTATAAACTTCTCTTTACAAACTGCAAAACTAATCATGGATTGATACATAGCATGTTTTTTTGCTTGTGCTAGAGACTGAAGTAGAAATGCAATATACAACATAATTCAGGATAATCAAAGTTAGGGTTAGGATTAGAGATTAATTGGAAAATTAGATGGATGGATAATTTTCCATCTCATATACTTCTATTAATACATATAAACTTTTACACATAAATTCTCTTTATAATTTCTTATTACGAAACACTACCTCAAATTGGAGGGTAGATATCGCACATGCTCAGCTTGTTTCAAATGAACTGTATTCGAAATCTTCCAAGTGATTTAACCAAAAAAAAGGTAAATTGATTGACAAAAGGCATGCTTTGGCTCAATAATACCATCACCAAACTTTCTCCATACCACATGACAATTTACTTCAACGTACTTCGTCCTCTTACTGAACACAAGATTTTGTACAATTTAAATAATTAACCGATTATCACAATATATCCACATTGGTGTCTTGGGTTTTGCAAGGCACAAAACCCATCTAAATCAAAGTATCTTGTATCTATATAAGCTCACATATAAGATCAGCATAGCCCTATAATCTAATTCTCTATGATTTGATTCTGCACATAATCTAGAACATGTTGCTTTTTACTCTTACACAAAATAAGATTTCCACCAACAAAAACACAATATCCTATAGTAAACCTCTTGTCAATTGGACAACCTACACAATCCACATATGAGAAAACAGTTATACAGTTATGACTGCAATCTGAATAAGAAAGTCCACTTCCAAAATCACTCTTTCAGATATATTAATATCTTGACCACACCACATCATCCTAATGACTGGTTCGAGGGGCTAACAAGAACTTACTCACAATATTAACTAGCATATGTAATATTTGGTGGAGTCATTGTCAAATAGTTTAGCTTTCAACCTTATCTTCTACATATCCTTTGGTCCTCCAAGAGCTCCCAGATCAGGCAACAACTTCAAGTTTGAATATATTGGCATTTCTGCAGTTTTACACCTGAACATACTTGCTTTTGACAACATATATTTCCGTTGAGAAGGCAAGGTCCCTTCTTAGATTAGCAACATTCCTCTCCAAAAATACCATAATGGCCCCATATCATTGGTCTGGAACTTCAACAGTATATGTGACTTCAAATCACCTATCCCTCTGACATCATCTCCTGTAATCCTATCATCCACATAAATAACTACAAGAATACGACTTCCCTTATGGATGCAAGAGAAAACTGAGTAATTCTTCTCAAAGCAAACTCCTGAATAAAGGAACCAAACCTCTTAAGACTGTAGGAGACCGCCATAAAATGATTATCGCAAATGACAAACTTTGCCATACTCTCCTTGAGTAATAAAACTAAGTAGTTGCTCCATAACAAACTTCCTCATCAAGAATGTCATCGAGAAATTCATTTTTAAACATTTAACTAGTGTACGGTCAAGTGGTTTATAGCAGTAAGTGAAATAAGCAACCAAGCTAAAGTCATTTTTGTTATTAGTGAGAACGCGCCCAAATAATCAGCACCATATGTTTAGTAGTATACCATGCCACCAATTGAGCACTGATGCGTTTAGTTTGACAATATATTCCCATCGACATCCAACTGTCTTCTTCCTATGTATCGTTATTCTCTAAGGCATGTATCTCATCATTCATCTTACATCACTGGTTAGTAGCCTATATTTGACACAATGTTGAAAATAATGCGTTACGGAATGCGTTATAACGTGTTACAGAACGCGTTAAACGCGTTTCGTAACGGAGCGCAGACCCGGCGCTCTGTAATAGTAAAAAACACAGATTTGCGTAACGGTGCGTTATTTGAAATAACGTGCATTACATAACGTAACGTTATAATGCAAAATAACGCACGTTATTTCCTAGGGCTATTTTGGGTATAATTACTCGTAACCTAACCCTAAAATTCTCCCCCTTTCCTTTCGTGACTGAACCTCGCTCATTTCTCTGCTTCCCTCCCCCGAAAAATCGCTCGTTCCTCCGATCGCCATCTCTCTCCATCGCCGATCATCTCCATCCTCGCCCCTCTCCATCGTCGATCATCTCCATCCTCGCCCGATTCCGACCCTCTCCATCGCCGGCCATCTCCATCCTCGCCCGATTCCGACCCTCTCCATCGCCGGCCATCTCCATCCTCGCCAGCCATCTCCATCCTCGTCGATTCCAATCCTATCCATCGCCGACCTTAACCGATTCCAGTCCAAAACCGACCCTCTCCATCGTCGACTCTCTCCATCTCCATCGCCGACTCCGTTACCAACCCTCTCCATTACCGACCCTCTCCATCGCTAACTCCGGCGAGTAATTCCGGCGAACTTCGACAGGTAAAGATTTAAACCTAATTTTTTTTTCTGTTCATTGTAATGCTTACTTGATGTTGTTAGGAACTTAGGAATTCAAAGTTTTAATTTTTTTTATTAATACATTAAATCCTAATTTTTTTTCCATTGGCTAAAATTTTTTAACTATTCGTTTGGGATTTTGGGATTCAATTAAGTTTCTGTTATTTCGGGATTTTGGGATTCAATTAAGTTTCTGTTAGTTCGGAATTTTGGGATTCAATTAAGTTTCTGTTATTTTGGGATTCAATTAAATTTCTGTTATTTCAGGATTTTGGGATTCAATTAAGTTTCTGTTATTTTGGGATTTTGATGAAATATGATGTGCATGCAGTTATAATTCTTCTTCTTGATGTTAATTTGATTACTTTAGGTGTTAATTCTTTTTTGTGTTAATTTGAACTGTATGCTAAGTAATGAAATGAAATATGAACTGTATGCTAATTCTTCTTGGTGTTAATTTGAACTGTAAGCTAAGTAATGAAATATGATGTGCATACAATAATTGAAAAGAACAGCATGCTAAGATGAACAATATACAGTAATGAAATGAAAATATGAACAACATAGTGTTAATTCTTCTCTTTGTGTTGTCTTTTCCCATGGACTTTAGGTAAATATTATTTGATTAAAAAGTTAAATAGGATAATATCGGTGAAGTGGCTAGATTTCTCTTTGTGTTGTCTTTTTCCATGCACTGTTGCAAAATATAAAACAGTACATTCATGATACTGTTGAAATTGAAATAGAAGTCATAAAAATAATTAGATATATCTTTTTTTGTTATTGTTGAAACTGAAAGTTTTTTTTATGACTCATGATTTCTAAAAAATCAAAGAATCATGTCTAAACATATGGATTCGGCAAGAGAACGGGGGATTCATAAAGATGGTGAACCAAGCAATTATTTTTATTACAAATTTTGCAATCACCACATCACTGCTGGAATTACAAGATTGAAACATCATTTGGCTGGTACAAGAAATGGTATTAAAGTTTGTGAGCGAGTTCCAGCAAAATATGAAGAAAGTATGTCAAGAGATGCTACAGGTTACAGAGATAGAGAAAAAGAAGAAGTTAGCATTGACCCGTGAAATTGGGAGAATGGGTGAACCACAGGCTGAGGTGTTAGCCAAGAACTTGAAAGTGCCGCAGGAAGCAACTCCCAGCCTTGGACTTTAGGTGCAATAGACAAATTTATTAATGTAGAAGTCTGTCAATCAAAACTTGAAACTTCTTTAAAGGAGGCAAGAGAGGATTGCTTGGCAGATGCATATTTGCTAATGGATTATCATTTAATATATTGAATAGTCCATATTGGAAGGAAATGATAAAAACATTTAGTAACTTCAGATTTGGTTTGAAACAACCGTCCTCTTATGAAATAAGGACACGAGTTCTTAAAACCGAAGTTGAGGATATTGATAAAATTAAGGAGAAACACGTATTGGCTTGGGAGAAATACGGATGTACAGTGATGTCAGATAGATGGTCTGATAGGAAGAGCAGAAGCTTAAGTAATTTTCTTGTAAATTCACCGGGGGGCAGTTTCTTTTATAAGTCCATTGACGCATCAGATCAGTTCAAGACTGGAACTTATTTGTGGGAGTGTATTGATAAGCTGGTTAAGAAGATTGGAGAAAAGAATGTTGTTCAAGTGATTACTGACAACCATGCCTCTTATGTGAATGCTAGTACAAAACTTATGGAATCAAGAAAATGTTTATATTGGACTCCTTGTGCAGCTTATTGTATTGATTTGATGCTTGAAGATATAGGCAAGATGAAAATTTACAAGGAGATACTTGACACGGCAAAAGATATAATACAATTTATTTACAATTATTGTTGGGTTCTCAGTTTGATGCGGACATATACAGGGGAAAGAACTTCTAAGACCTGTCATCACTCGATTTGCTACCTCATTCTCAACTTTGCAAAGGTTGTATAAATTAAGGCAACCTATAAGAAAAATGTTTGCATCTGATGAATTTACTAAGAGTGTCTATGCCAAAAAACCGAATGCAATTAAGGCCAAGAAAGCAGTGTTGTCTAGCCGAAACTTCTGGGGTCGTATTCTGTTTTGGTTCAGCACCACTCTTCCACTTGTCTATGTATTACGAGAGGTAGATTCGGATGTTAGGCCTTCTATGCCTTTTCTTTATGAAATGCTTGATATCTGCAAAGAGAAAATTGCTGATGTTTGTGATGGCAATAAGAGGAAGTACATGCTTTATTGGAATATGATAGATAAGAGATGGACAGATATGTTACATAGGCCTCTCCATGCAGCAGCATATTTTCTTAATCCAAGATATTTCTATAGCAATACCTTTTCCAATATTCTAGAGGTGAGCAGAGGCCTTCATGAATATATGCAATGTATGATACCTGATCTTAATGAGTATGCACAAGATAATGTCGAGTTGATTACTATAAATAGAAACTTGGAGAGTTTGGATTCCCACTAGCTCAAATGACTATGAATGTCCGTAGTCCAGGTATAATTTTATTTATTTCTATGATTCAATATTTAGCTATATCATTAATTTTTAAATTTTTTAACTCCAAAATTATTTTAGCTCTTGGTGGGAAAGATTTGGAAAAAATGTTCCTACACTTCAAAAGTTTGCAATTCGAATTCTCTCTCTTACTACTAGTGTTTTTTGATGTGAATGCAATTGGAGCACTTTTGAGTAAGTATGAAAATTTAAAACTAAAAAATTTATGATTGATGTTTTATTTCATTGACATTTTTTTGAATTTACTTATACAAATTTACATTTCATAAATTTACTGAAGGTTCATTCAAAAAAAAGATGTCGCTTGGAGCAAGATCGTCTACACTCTTGTTTATGTCATGTATAATATTAAATTTAGAGAGAGGATCTATATGGAGAAAACGAATGAATTTGGATCCAATTCTTATATATGAAGCGACTCCTGATGATGAATGGCTTGTAGAGAGTGAAAAACCGTGTCTTGCCAATGATCTTGGATTGTTTGATGACCGAAATAAGAATATTGTTGATACAGGAACAAGGGATTTTCTAGATGTCACCGCGATTAATAACAATCAAAATGTTATAGCCTCTACAGAAAAGGCTGACAAGGAAGATGAGAATGAAACTATAAGAAAAAAACGGAGGGTCAATACTTCATGTAAGTAATTAAAATTTGGGTTTTTAATTCTTGATTAAGTGTCTAACCTGTGGCTTTAAGTATCATATAACCTTATTAATTTGTGAATTTATTTTGTAGCATCTTCTTTGGACAAAAGAAAATCAATTGATGATGTGGTGGATGAGATGATATCGATCCTAGAGATGCTAATTATATTTTGGACGAGAATGATCTAGTTGTAGTAGAGTAGAAGATGGCATGAGGACTTAATTTGTATATATTGGAGGAGAATGTTTTGTATAACTTAAATACTTAATTTGTAATTTTGTATGTTATGAAGTTATTGATATATTAACTATTAAGACTTGAGAGTTTTAAGACTTTTATGTATTGTGATGTGAACTATGAATTTTAAACATAGTTTAAAAAATTGTTGTATATTTGCTACAAATTTTAAAAATTTTCTGTCTTTAAATTGATTTTACAGTATTTTATATGATTTTTTGGATTTATTTACTTATTTATGATCATTATTAAATATATTTTGATATTTATTTTAATTAAATAAATTGTAAATTGTGTAACCTACGTTATGCGTTACGTTATTTGTTACTTAACATAACAAAAAAAAATGTTACGTTAACATTATCGTTATTTTAAACATTGATTTGACATGGCACCTGAAACATAATTACTTCATCCGACTAGTTCCCAGTTCGAGTCCCACGCGGTTGTTCAATCCATTGTAGGTCAAGCCAAAGAAGTTCCTAGACTTTGGGAATAGAATGTGAATCAACAAAGGAAAGAAAAAAGCACAGTAAAATGTGGAAAGAATGGGCATAAGACAAGAAGTTATGCCAGAGATCTAAAGTGCCAACTTCAATTTCGTTTATGATAAGCAATAGGAACATCCAGATAAAAGTGAGAACCAATATCAACATTAGGAGAAGAAATATCAACATTCCCACCTGATATCATGTCAGTGATCAAAAATACAAGGACAACTAGCATATCGACAGTGGATTTGATACATCTTGTATACACCTGTCCATATTTATAATGCATATAGAAGAAGACGACAAGTTTTCTAAAAAGAACATAAAATTGTCTTCTGGCTCTAATGATATCCTCTTGGATAATGCTTTCTCAATGTATGTTGTGGACTCAGAAAAGGTAATATTAGCAGAGATCACAAACTTATGCAAACTAGAATAGTAATATTTGTCCTTTTTGACCTCTACAATACCAAAAAATACATATTTAAAAGATGTAGGATCTAGTTTGAATCGATTTTTACAAGGATAATAAACAAAACATACACAACCAAACATTTGAGAAGGTAAGAAAACAGGTCATATTTGGAGAAACGAAAAGAATATGGTAACTGACCATCAAGAACTGGAGAATGCATGTGGTTAATCAATAGCAAGTTAAAAGAATTGTATCCCTCCAGAAGTGTCGAGGAACATTCATATCAATTAATAAAGTTCATTCATCTCAACTAAGTAATGATTATTACTTTAATTCTCATTTTGTTGCAGAGTGTAAAACAATAGGTTTTGTAAATAATTCTAGTATTGGACATGAAATGCATAAAAAATGAACTAAAAATTCTTCCGCATTCAGGCCCAAAGTATAAATAGAAACACCAAACTGATTTTTAATTTAATTACAAGAAGTTTGAAAAATAGCAAACCTTAGACAATTTTTTATTCAATATAACTATGTTATATGAGAAAAGTCATCCACGAAGATAATAAAATACTTAAAACCAAGTGTTGAATAACGTACAAGGCCACCAAATATCAAAGTGAACAAGTTTAAATGGGGAATCTACCTTCTTATTGCTCTCAATAGATAAGGACAAGATGCCGTTTATCCATTTGACATGACACATTTATGGGATGACACTCGACTGAACTCTAAAACTAATTTCTTTAAAACATGTACAATGAGATGATCCTACCGACGATGTACATCTCACAAAGCAGTAGAGTTGACACATGCAATCAAATTGGTACCAGTCTCCTCAATATTCACTTCTTGTGCCAATCGTCCTTCACATCCCAATCTCTTGAAATACACAATGACCAAAGAAAGAACTTCAATAAACAACTCAAGAATCATGTAAGCTTCCTGATAGATAATATATTAAATACAAACTTGGGAATGTAAAAGACGATTGACAATAGTAAAGAAACAGTAATCTAAGTAGTGCCAATTGTCGACACAAGAGAATACCATTCGCTAAATTATTGTAGAGAGCAATAAAGACAGAAACAACTCATGTAGATTATCTTTATTTTCCATTAAATGCATAGATACACCAGTGTCAATAATCCAGATATTAAGAGCTCAAGAAGTAAAACACTTTGTAGAGTTAACAGATTGTGCCAAGGTAACAATGGATGAAAATTGTGTGATTTGTGTAGCTTGAAATTTCATAAAGATCTTGTATTTTCCAAACTCTTCATCAGATATAAGTACATGTCTGAACCTAAAGGAACATGTTCCTCTAATGCATGGGCCACATAGGCAAACTGAACAACTTAGGAGCTCTTGCCCTATATACAATTTTGGACACTTATTTCTCATGTCTGACCTCCTCGAAGCTATATAAGTCTTCTTATCGTACCAATTCTCTATTCCTCCATTTCCTCTATGACCAAAATCCTTTCTTCTTCGACCAATACAGTCGTCTCGACCAAACACTCATCTACCACTAAAAAACAATCTTACCCAAAATCCCTAGTGTTACCACTGAACAACCTCTGTAGCCAACATCTCTGCTACCACCAAACCAACCTCCTCCCCGCCACCACCAGGACCTATAAATTGCTCAGCTGAACGGCAAGAGCTGACCATTTATGTAGCTTGTTCCTAGTAAGGTTTTGGGATTCCTTGTGGAAGTTGTTGGGTGGAAATTGATGTCTCTCGTAGAGAATCAATGATAGAACTATCAATCACCTATGGACATGCAGGAGTGTACCATAATGGCAAACTCTTTAGGAAAGTGAATGCTGCTATCTGGTTCCATTGCTCCTGCATCTTCTTCACATTATGTGAGATGAAAAATAACAACTCCTAATAAAACCTATTGAAGTCTACAAAATGTTGAGATAAGATTTTGTTATTCTTTTCGCTCTGGAACATCTGTCCAATAACATCAAAACCTCTAGTAATATTATTCTTCCCTAAATACAATTCAAAATAGTTCTACTATCGACGTATGCATCAGAATGGCTTGTATCTTCTACTCCATAATGTTCAAACAACTGACCAAAAGAGCAACATCCTCTATCTTCCACTCATTCATCTTAAAACTAGGAGGATCCGTGTACAAATTTCTCTCCTTTCCATGGCCAATTAATTTAATTTCAACAATCTTTCTCCACTGTAAATAGTTATCTCCACTATAGATAGTAATCACCTTTGATTACGCTGTACCCATCGAATTTGCCATACTAACAAAGCACCAAAACACTAACCACCCACTATAACTAAATTTGGATCCTCCCAACGCAAAACATAGCTCTCTAAACACAACATACTACTGTAATCAAACTACATATCAAACCCTCCATAAAACAATACCAATAAGACAATGAAAATGAAAACTGCTTTGAATGAGGAAATGAGTGCTTTAATAAAAATCGTACATGGGAGATTGTTGATCATCCAAAAGACAAGAAACTTGTAGGATGTAAGTGGGTATATACAATCAAGTTTAAACCGGATGGGCCTTTGGAAAGGTACAAGGCTAGATTAGTAACCAAGGGGTACACTCAAACGCAAGGAGTAGATTATCAAGAGACTTTTGCTCCGATAGCTAAAATAAACACAGTCCGTATTCTTCTATCTTTGACTGCCAATTTCAATTGGTGTTTGCAACAATTTGATGTTAAAAATGTTTTTTTACATGGTGATCTTGAAGAAGAGGTATATATGGGACCCACACCAGATTTCGAGAAATATTTCAAAAATAATCAAGTGTGCAGAATAAGAAAAGCACTTTCCAGGCTTGAGCAATCAACACCGGCTTGGTTTGGAAAATTTACTTGAGTAATGCTTGGTATTGGCTACAAGCAAAATGAAGGGGATCATACTCTTTTCTTCAAACACTTGGCTATAGGAGAACTCAGAGTCTGATTGTGTATGTCGATGATATCATTGTGATAGGTGATGATGATGAGGAAATTCCAAAGCATAAGGCTAAACTTGCAAAAGAATTTGAGATTAAAGAGATTGGGAAGCTCAAATAATTTTAGGGATTGAAGTGGTTTAGTCTAAAGAAGGTATCTTTGTTTCCTAACAAAAGCACATCCTTGATCTCCTACGAGAAACGGAATGATGGGATGCAAGCCCATTGATACGCAAATTGAACAAAATCATCAGTTGAGTGAAGCACGAGACAATGAAGCTGTTGATAGAGGAAGGTATCGGAAGTTTGTGGGAAAACTAATCTCCCCCTCACACACGTCCAATATTGCATATGTTGTGAGTGTGATAAGTCAATTCATACATGACCTCAAGAACGCTCATCTACAAGCTATGTATAGAGTGATCCAATACCTGAAAGCTACTTCCTAGAGGAATAATGTTTAGAAAAGGAACAAAAATAATAGTAGAAGCCTACACAGATGCAAAATATGCTAGCTCACTCACAGATAGATGCTCAATGACAAGTTATTGTACTTTATTTAGAGGAAACTTAGTGACCTGGAAGAGCAAGAAATACACAGTAGTGTCTTATGGATAAAGAAAATCTTAGAAGATCTGCAGGTTAAATGGCATAGACCTATGAAGTTGTATTGTGATAACCAGTCTGCTAGAAGCATCGGCTACAATCCGGTTCAACATGATAGAACAAAACATGTTGAGGAGGATCAACATTTCATCAAGGAAAATATTGAAAGTGAATTGATCTGCACTCCTTATATTCCTACGAATAGACAGATGACAGACATGCTCAGAAAAGAATTGGACAGCTCAATTTTTTGAGATTTTACTGGCAAAGCTGGAAATGAAAAAACATTTATTCTCCAGCTTGAGTGGGAGTGTTGGATAGTCTTGGATTTTTTTTTACTTTCTAGAAGATTTTATATGACTATAAATAGCTAAATTATATCTCGGATTCTTTGACTTTATAGAAGATTGTATATGGCTATAAATAGCTAATTACTTTAGACTGATTTATTTTGACTTTCTAATTTAGGCTAATTGTAATATTCCTAATTTATTTAGTCAATGACTAATTATTAGAAATTACTTGTTTCCTAAAATAGGACAATGACCTTATATTATATTAATGTATTCAGTTTATGATCAATATGAAGAAGATTTTCAGTTTTTTGTTCAGATCACATTCTCTGTCAGTATATGAATCCTATACTAATGCTATCAACTATTCAAAGCGGGATGCATGGGATGTATGAACTTCTTATCCTAGTTATATATATACATATATATAGATATATATATACATATATATAGATATATATATATATATATATATATATATATATATTGAAAAAAGATTCTGCATATATGAAATAAGGTGATGCATGCAGTTCATGTTTACTGTATATAACACTGGATGAATCTATAATACTTTGGATATATACCTAGCAAAAGCACTTGCAAAGTGTTTGCATTCTCCTCTCATTGGACATGCATTACAATTAGGCTTGGTTTTTGTGCAAAAGACCTGCATGAAACCCAGATATGTGAATTAATAATCTGAAGATTTACAGGCCTTTTTGCCAGCCATTAGGAAGCCTATGATCACACCTTGCCAAAAGTAATCATTTGATAATGCAACTCATACCTGCACAAAAGAGCAAATGTTTTGGAATGAAGTGGTTCAGTAATATGGAATTAGCCAAGTAGAGGGAAACTGGAGGTTCACTGTATAAACTGGTGTCTTGCAAACTCGAATCATTCAAAAACTCGTAAAATTTCTCAAAAGTGGGTTTCTAGCACTTACAACGTTTGTTGATCAAGAGTGCATAGCCGAGGCCATAAGTATTTCTGGACATGCTCAATCATAGGGTACCTTTCAAATAAGGAAATATTTGAGTTGAGTACTATCCAAGATTTATTACCTATTAAAAATTTGTTACGAACATAAAGAAGGAAATCAAGTATACTAAAGATGCTTACAACTCTAAGAGATGCAACTGAAGGGACTCTGGCAGGGGCTGAAGTGGAACCCACCCAAGCCTTACGCTAACACGACCAACATTGGTGTCAACCTTGGTTATCAACAAAGCAAGAGAGAAATACGACACTAAGTTTTTAAAACTTATATATATAAACTGGTTTTAAATTGAGTAATATTCTAAAGAAACTTCTATTTCAAGAAAACCACGTACAAAAAGAAGAAAAAAAAAAAAAAAAATTAACTTACAGGGAAAGCTCGATGGTGAAGAGTTAACAGGCGAACACACTCTACACTTTTAAGCCCTAACCCATGTATGCTTAAGAGGTACTCCCTGGAAGCACAAAACTAATAGTAGTTTTTAGCACTTAATTTACCTTGCCATATATCAATTGAAACTTAGAAAATAGAAATATTCAACACTTAAGTTTCCAAAGCCATAAGTAACATGCACTAATCCATGTATGCTTTAGAGGTCCCCTAGAAGCATAAAATTAGTTGTAATTTAGACACAAAACTCAAGTTTCCACTGCCATAAATAACTCACTACTCCATGAATTGAAGTCCGTCTGAGTCATGCTTTTTAGGTAATATCCTCCTCCCGAGGGACCGTAATATATACTCTAGAGGTCCAAGAGATTGAAGTATTCATTACCATGTCATATCACAAATTTTAATCAAATGTGGTCTGCATGGACTATATTATTAGTTCATTACAATATTACATGCCCTCACACCCATTTATACACACAAAATATGCACTATTTCTTAAAGAAGAAAAGAGCAAATGTAATCTTAGCCTTACTTTGCTTTGTCTGGTGGAACATTCCTCAACCATTCGAGATCAATGCTGCCATGATCTTTAACTAAACGGTTTAGGAAATCCTGCAGGAAAAAAAGAAGTCAGACTATAAGTACACTAAGCTAGCTGTTAGGCACAAGTGTTAATGGTCATTTGCATATATTTGATTAATGTGCAAAGTATCATGCAAGACAACAAACGAAATTGACAACATGCTGATGTTGTAACTTCCAGAGCATTTTTTATATGGATACAACTAGAATCAACCAATGAAATATATTAGAAAGTTATAGATCTCTGAATTATCTTCTAAATAGTACTAAGAATAGCTCAATCGAAATTCAAACGCAAAAGACATCTTCAATTTACTGGAGTGTTTTAGTGTTGAAATTAGTAGGCTGAATGCCTATAGATGGCTCCTAAAGGCCCATCGAAGGGTCAATTGTACATCAAAAACTGCAATTTGCAAATACCCTTTACCAGAGGGTTCGAAACGGCCATCGAAGGAGGTCCATCAATGGCTCCCTAGGCCTATCAATGGATCAACTGCATAACAGATCAGCAAAAGTTTAGATGCAGATTTTGACTCGTGAGTTGGCAATTTGATTCCCTTTTTAGTTAGAGTTTATTCGGAACAATCCTAAACTTGGAAAAGATACTTGGATGACTTCGATTAGGATTAGATTTACTTTAATGCCCAATACTATTCCTCCTATTACTTGTATGGTTAAGATTTATTGATGAGTCTAATCTCAACTATAAAAGGATGATAAAACCCTAAATTTGATGATGTCTTATGGAAGAAGATTTCGAATGACTTGAAAAGAAATTATTGGAGAAAACTGAAGGTGCCCTATGGAGATTCTTGAAGAAAAAAGGAGCCTTCAGAGATCCTTTTCAAGCCTATTCTTCATCATCTATAGCATTGACTCAATTCTACATCAATCTTTATCTTTGTGGAGTACTATATCATTTTTCCATGATCTTCATCATCCTAGTGCTTGTATAGTTAAGATTTACGGGGGAGTTTAATCTCAACTATAAAAGAAGGGTAAAACCCTAGATTTGAGGTGGTTTTATGAAAGAAGATTTCAGATGAATTAAAGATAACTTTTTGGAGAAAATTGAAGGTTTCCTACAGAGATTCTTGAAAGAAAAAGGAATCTTCGGAAATCTTTTTCAAGCATATTGTTCATTAGCTACAACATTTGTTGAGGCTTACTTCTCCATCAATCTTCATCTTTGGAGATTGCTACAATCTGGACTCCATCATTATCATCATCTTCTAAAATCTTCCTGATATTTTTGAAGGCAGCATATGAAAGAGTTGCAAGTATTTTTTCTGATTTTATGCTTAATTGATATCGAGTCCTGTGAGTCTTCAAACTCTGCTTTTATAATCTTTTCATTAGTTCAGCATGCTCAAACCGGAGTTGATGGATTGATTGCAGTCCTGTAACTATTATTGTAGCAACAATCTGCAAGGTACAAATTAAAACCTGAAGAATCTATAGTGGTTATGGAAGATTGATTGATCGCAGATGCAGCCTAATTTGAGTATTGTAATCGTGTTGTCAACATTTCCATTTATACAGTATGCTCGAAGGATAGTGATGGACAGAAATAAAAAACTAACAGCAATCGCAAGATTCACGCCAACAATGAGGGTCACTAGTCCCGAGTGTTCAGGCAATAACTCTAACGTTGAATGACAATTCTGATTCAACATGATTCCAACTATAGGTAGCATGTATATGCTAACTACATATTAATAATCATAACTAGCTACTACGAAGCATGGACATTACATGGGATGCAGATACGACATGAACCGAATATGGAGACACGATAAATCCTAAGAAAGTAGGATATGGAAATATGACAACATAAATATGCGTGTAGTTATGAATGTGATATACATAATGTGTATCAAAACTCACAACCATTAAGACATCTTTTACAAAATAGAAAAAAAAATCTAAATAATTAAATTTTCTAATTAAGTAACTATATCAAAGAAAGAATCTGGATTCAATTCAATTGATCAATTCCTTGAATAAGATATTTGAAGTATCTATCTTACAAGATATTTGGAATATATTAGCGTAGTATCACTTTTATGTTAAAAAAAATTTGTCTTTTTACAAATTTAAGACTCCAAAGTGTGCAACACACGATCTCTATGACTTTCCATACGTGGATACGGTCTTGACATGCGATCTATATAACTTTTTGAAAGCGAACATGGTTTCGACATGCAAGTTTTTAGGTTAGTAAAATCTGACAAGGTTTTAGTGCATCCAATACATATCGGCAAGTGTCGTGTAAGTGTCGGTATCCGATATGTATCCAATAAGGATAAGAAATTTATTTTGAAGTTTCCATGCATCATTGACTAACTATCTGTATACCTTAATTCTTTGCGCGAGCATGTTGTTCATTCCTCGTTCCCGAATGGTCTTGGAGATTTCATTTACGTCTGTGTTCCTCACTTGCTCCCAGTCCAATGAGTCCATTGTGTCACTGTCTCTCTCATTCTTAGCTCCATTGGCAAAGGCCTCTTCATGCAAGCCCTCCCAATTAAACATCCGTTTAGTCTCAAAATTTACCTTATTTTCCCTTGATACACCTCTTTGTCTTTGCAGTTGCTCATTTTCGAAACTTTCTACTTCATTTTTCACGTTAAATTTGAAATCAACACATGAGCTTGGATACTCTGTTTGCTTTCCACAATGCTCTGTTTCAGTCAGGATCTCAACTTCCTCGTGTGTGTTTTCTGCTGAGAAGTTATCCTCTTTTTTTGGCAATTGCTCATCATATATTAGTGAGGACTCATGGGAAATGTTTTCAAGAAAGCTGCTAACTACATATGCTTCTTCTTCTTCTTTGTAAGCCTCTGTAGAACCCGGAGCAATCATCTCGGGTACTGACCTCACTTGACATGTGATTGTCTCACCTGAGGTTGGAATGCTTCCATCTCTTTGTTCTTTTGATGGGACCATCCTTTCTACATTTGCTTCCGTATTGTTGCCTCTTGACTTATGAGGGAATGTTGCTGCTAAGGACATGAAGGCAGAACTGTGAAAAAAAAAAAAAAAAAAACACTAAAAGTAGTGAGTAAACTAAAAACTAATAACTAGACATGACTGAGCAGTAATCAGTTCTTTTGGTTGTTTACCAAACTTAGAAACTAAAATCTCACCTTGATAGATGGTCTGAAACATTCTGCGTAAGAAATGCACCTACCACTGAGTCCACGATGGATCCATTCCACTTTGAGAAGCGTCTATCCCCTACAAATCAAAGTGACTTTAGTGGGGCGATGGTGGCATACTTTCCAATTGGATTCCTGTTAAATCAGAAACTAACATATATGCATGCAAGAGTACAAGATTCCAGTTACCTTGTTATTTTGTCCTGTTACCTTGATATTTGATTGCATTTGACAAGTATCAGCTTATGAAGCATCTATAGAAATTTGCAAAAATATTTAAGGCTTACGAGTATTGATAATCTTAATTGAACCCTTGAATTTGCTACCCATTAGTGCCAGCACACTGGTTCAGTGTACATGAAACAACATTAGATGATCTTCATCTAATATAGGGTATATAGCAAGTAATATTAAGGGAATGCCACTCTTGCTCCTTGAAGTATTGTATACGTTCAAGATGAGCGCAATTCAAAGGAATACCATTCTTGCTACTTGGATTATTGTGCACGCTCGAGATGACTGCAATTCCTTAAAGAAAAAATAATCATCTTTTCCCCTCATATAAACTCTTCCTAGACCAGAAGAACTAGGAGGGCTCCCTATTTGCATGGGCGTGAATGATGTGACCACTAAGGTAAATGGAGCCTCTATCCAACTACTGATATATAGGTTTCATAGAAAAACCACCCTCATATAGTTTCCTTCATTGTAAAGGTAATTATTGTAAATGGTATGAATAACATCTAACTACAACATTATGTAGAAAAACCTTAACGACAATTTTATCATCACACCTTGATTCACAAATATGGATCGACGGGATATTTTTTAGTACTTCATGTGTGGTGTCATGGATGTAGAAGACTTGCAAATAAAGAGATCAACGTGTAAGATTTTTCTTCTTGTTATTTATCTAAGCTATCTTTTTATTATATCTTTTGTGACTGCCGGCCCAAAATTACGTTCAAACCGGAGGCTACAAAGGAAGATTAAGAACAGAGGTTAGAAGAAGAGAATATAGAAGAAAGAAGAGAGAAAAAAGAAGATAACAAAAGAAAGAGAAAAAGGAAGAGAAAACAAAAGTGAGTTGAGCGCTAATAACAATTAACTCCTTCCAAAGGCAATGTGCTGCCTGTTTGATAGGATGACATGGAAAACCGTTAGTGAACATCACCAAAACCATAGTTGATCAGTACCAGACCCTTGCATTGATAATTGTGATTTTGATAGCTAAGGTGTTGGCTTCTTGATGGGGATCCTTTTATGATAATTTAATTTATGTCTATTGGTTTCGGGACTTTTAGTTTTTATGCCTCTTTGTTTTCCATATTGTGCATGTTGTTTTCATTAAAATAATTATATATGAGCTCATGGAAGAATAGGAAATGATGATTATGAAAATAGTTTCTTTTGAAACTTCTAGCACATGATGTGCTATTCAAGATCTTTCTCGAGTGGTTCATATGAGACTGGGTGAGTGATTCACCTACGTGTGAGGCCCAAATCTATACTGAATTCATTTCTATTTGTACTCTTTCCAAAAACCCACCAAAAAGTCCAATCACCCTTTCATCATGCTTCATGTTAATCCTTTTACAATAATTTAATTTGTTACTCTAGATTTTATGACTTTCAATTGGTTTGCACGTGTTGTCCATGTTGTTTTAATTTTAAATAATTAATATATCATTTGATGGTGGAATGGAGAATGATAATTATGAAAACAGTTTCCTTTGAAACTCAACATATGATCGGCTAACAAATCTTTCCTCGAGTGTTTCATGTAAGAATGTATAAGTGATTCACCTGAATATGAAACTCAAATCTATTTTGTTTCCATGTTATATTTGTGTTCTTCCCAAATGCCTACCATAAATCTCGATTTGCCTTCCATCCTATGTAAAAATTTTGGAATTAGAGCTAAAGAATTCTATATCCATCACCTTCTTCTCCATCTTCTTCATCTTCTTTTTTTGTTCGTGTTTTGAATTTTTAATTTTGAAAAAGAAGAAAAAGAAAAAACAGCAAAAAAAAGAAACACAAAAAGGTGAAACTAAAAAAGGAAAAAAATTCAAAAAAGCAAGAGGAAAAACAAAAAAATAGAAAAAATATCAAAAACACCAAGTTGTCAATGACCTTCAACCAACTCAGCTTCAACAACATCATCATCATCATTTATCACCATCATCTTAATCTTTAGCCTGATTTCGTCCTAAGCATCATCAATTCAACAACATAACCAAGGGTTGCTTCAGATTCCTCAAGAGTTGACCATCCATAATTTTGCTAACACTTCCCAATCTAGCGCTTGATCTTCCTCTAACATAGCCAGACGTTATTGATCCTTCACAACACTTTATCAAACCTCGCTAACATCGATGACTTCCTCCTAAGCCTTCCTCAAGCTCGCCTGAGCACTCCGGTCTTCGTCTAACATTCACCGCCATCTCCCAAGCCCCCCGTCGTCATTGCTCGTCGTCAACAAAATCTATTGAAATTCAAGCTGAGAACAACTTCTGCAATGTTGAAGCCATCCTTCTGACTCCCTCTCTGGTTGGCAAAAGTAGCAGCACTACTAGAGCTTCCCAACTCCTCAATCAATATCTAACCTCCTTCAAGAGGCTCCGCCAACCCCACCTGGGTTCCCCAATGATCCCCAGCAACTACAACTTTGTTGCATCATCCTGATTGCCAGCTCTTTGATTTGGAATCTAATTTTATCCCAATCCCTTCGGATCGATTGGATCTTCCCCTCAACATCGCCAACTCATTTAGCTACCCAATCATCTCCCCTGTCTCCACGCCTTCATCACTCTCCAAAGCTCATTGAATCGCTGAATCGATTAGCAATTTCAGCAGCCCAACGATCAAAGAAGGGTTGTTTCTAGGGATGGTAATCGACGCATCCATAGGTCAATTTTTAGTCCGCTCTACACAAAATTTTAAATTAAAAATAAAAATTTTATATAGAGCCAAAAAATTGGCCCGTGGACATGTTCATTATCATCCCTAGTTGTTTCAGAACCAACTCGTCAGATCCAAAATGAACTCAAGTTTCATATGCTTCGGGATTTCTACATGAGACCCAAATTTGGTTTTAGAAAGCAAACCCAACACATTCTCTCTCACTTGAACGCAATTCCTCAGGAACCGGGACTACAAGAAACTAGACCGACTTGCTAGCATTTTCCAGGCCCATTAAGAGATTTGAATTGTTTCAAGCCATTTCAAACCTAATTCAAGCCTGATTCAAGTCAAATTCAAGCCATTGCAATTCTGAACTATTTTTTGCTACTTTCATGGGATTTTCAACTCCAAACTTCACTCAAAGATTTCAAAGACTATGAGGATTTTGTGTTAAGAGTTCAAATTCTCTATTTCCTCAAGGTAAATTCTAATTCCACAAATTATCTAGTTTATTAATTTTTGCATTTTATCCTTGTTTTTATTACGGACTTGGATATGTTCATCATTATCTATATTTGCCAACTGATTTATTTGTATGTTATATTCCATTGCATATTAGGAATTACATTTTCCTACATATAACAAGACTCAACCATTAGAGTACCTTCTCTTGTTCATTAGTTAATCATTTAGTCTTGTTGTATAAAACTTTTGTAATTCATCCATATTTGACTAATTACAATTGCATTTATATATAGCTAGTTTATTGTATGCTCCTCCTTAGTGGCAAGAACTCTAGGAAAGTTATGGAAACCAACAAAATACTAATATAACGACCTACATCCATAGAGCATATTTTTTTCTGAAATATAATAATATTTTAATTATTGTGATAATATTATGTTTATGATAGTACTTTGAACGATTTAGTTTTTAAAAGAGTAAAAATTATAAATTATTTTAAAATGGTCTTTTTATCTAAATTCCATCTATTTCAATTTCTAGAATTAATCCTATTTTTATCTAAAGCCCAATTACATTAATATTTTGGAATAAAAATAAATAAAGTGACTTTGAAAGGATTTGATCCCTTGAACTCTCATTCCTACGCATCTAACCAAGTCACAAACTCAAACCATTAAGCAATGTTAGGTTGTTAGATTGACCATCAACTTACCCTTCGAACCTAAATTTGACTGTTCATCTTCTTCAGCTCTCAACTCCAAAATCTTCACTTTTCCATGAATTCAACTATGAAACCCCTATTCAATCTCCCTTTTACTTCAAAAAATTAATCGCTAAATTAATCTTTCAAATCCTAAACCCCAATTTGAATTCTTTTCAAACCTAATGGTTTTCAATTCACAAATATGTAATGCCCACTCCACTTTGAATTTGTAATGATTTATTTAAAATAAAAATTTTATTGGAAAAAGGATTTTGCTAAAAAAATTTGTTCTAACTAAGTCAAATTTTAATCATGATTCAAACCCTTGACCCTTAGTATTTTATCATATCCTAAAAAAATAACTTATTATCTTATCTTGATTATGACTATCTTGTTATTTTAACTCAATTTGAATTTTCTTATAATTCTATCTTAACTTGAATTCTTAACTTGAATTCTCAATCTTATCTTACTACCTTAATCAACTTCAATTCAGATTCTCTATCTAATATGATATTACCTCTCACCTTATTTAATTTGAATTTGAATTTGAATTCATATTCTTCATTTTCTCTCGATCAACCTAAATTCTATCCATGAAAATCACCTCCAATCCCATCAAAATCCAAACTCAAATCCTTAATCATAATCTAAATTGGAATTCAAAACAAACTCCAACTAAAATTCTAAATCACATCCAAGACCTAAAATATTTAAACCCAATTTTGCTTTTTAAAAAAATCAAATTCCAATTACTCTCTCACTCTCTCTTCCTTTCCCCTTTCTTTCCCTCCTACCCTGCACGTTGCACCACCACCGTGCAGCCTCCATCATGCGTCACCTCACCAGATTATCACCAGTAAGTCTTAACCTCCTCCTCTCATTGGGTTCTCTTTTAAGTGCCAAGAGGTAGAAGATAAACCATTTTATGCTTCTTATTTGGGTTAAGTTATGCTGATGAATCATGTGCTTAGAAATTCACAACCCATTGTCCATATGACAATTTATTAACCAATAGATTGTTAACCCAAACTCGCAACTCGTTTGATTTAAACTTAATTTAAAACCCAATAAGATAAGATCCAGAATCATTTAGGTTATTCAGACACGTTAAAATTTAAACCAGGTTTTTATTATGTTTAAATATCTGGAAAAAATATGTAAAATAACTAAAAAACATGTTTTCGTCAAATTAACTTAATGTTATAATTTTTGACATGTAGATTGTTGGTTGATTGTCTTTTGAGTAAAAAGACTAGCGATAAGTGCAAGGTAATCCATAATTCACTTAAACATGCTATTTTGTATATTACTATTTTCAGATGTTTTGGAATTGAAATTATATTTTTAAAAAGTACTGATTGTGATTGAGATCATATAAGTTAGTACTTAGGCATAGATAATTGTTTAAAGATTATTTATATCATGTTATGTGATAAAGTAAAGTTAATTATATAATTAAAAGATATGAATTGATGGAAAAACAATCAAGTTGAAAAGATAAACAGAAAGCTGAGATCGTTAAACATAATGTTTATCAAATTAGTTAGCTAATGAGACATATTAGTCAACTAATCAAATGTAAATTAAGTAAATAAAAGTATTTTCAATTTGATCCTTATTATACCCTATTAAAACGAAAATAATGAAACGAGGGGAATTTAAAGAACATCATTAATTACTGAAATGATTAATGACAATAGAATTGATATGAAACACAAACATAAACATAGCTGAATAATATTGGCATTACCACCGATATTGAAACTATATTGATACTAAAGATGTTACTGATATTGTCACTGTAACTATATTGTTAACGTTAATTGTCTCTAAAAGAATTGAATTGGTAATAAAAAAAAAACATGGGATTTTGGAAGAAACGAAATGGAGGAAAGAAACTGTATTTCGAATATAAATCTCTACCGACCATTAAGTGTTACAACCATTTCTCTCGGGTTACAGAATATATTTATGACTCTACCATTTGACTACTGCATTTCCCAGGGTCATGGAAATGCATTGGAAATATTGGTCTAGTATTTCCTAGAGTTTCCAAATACTATAATGTAAGAGATTGAATAAATTAAAAGAGATAAACTAAACTGCATGACATTAAGAATTAGATATGACATTAAAATCCATAAAATTGCTTATGTGATATTATTGAGTCTTAATAGAACATCTTGTTATATTACTATTATATCATCGATTGCATTACTAGTGATCCTAGGTGTGCATGCTGAGACCCGGAGATTGAACTACTGGAGCTGACTTATATCTGAAGCATTTGAAAAAAGTTGAAGGCTATTGCTTAATTTCAAACTTGTATTTATTATTTTATATTGTTTCCGCTTTTGAAATGTTACTTTTATCTTTAGTTATTTCCTTGTCTATATCTCTGTCATATCTATTGTAATCTAAATTTGTTCATTTAATAAAAGTTCTATTTTTTAGATATGTTTAATTGTGACAAATGATAAATATTATACTAAGGCTTAATGTATTTTTGCGAACATGTTGTCAAGCAACTTAGCAATCTAGTGTTGTATATAGTGGGACATCACCAAATCCATTTTTCCCAAATCTTAACTCAAATCTCTCCTACTCCCCCTCACACCTCGCCAGAATGTTGTCACCCACTGTTGAAGGAGCCCCGCATATCGAGCTGCTACCCATTGCCGGTAATCTCTCCACCTTCTTCTTTGGGTTTCTTCTCCACTGAATTTGAGGCAAGAGACAACTCTTATGGGATAGTTACTAGTTTGTCTTATTCAATCCAAGGACTTGTGAACCCACAACCCAAAATCCTAATAACTTAAAATCTATACCATATTCATCTTATAAGCCCAATAAGATTAATACAGACCCGTTTGGTTCATTTCAGACCAGTTAAACCTATTTAACCTTAAAATTGATTCTTGAGTGCATTACAAATGCTGTAAAAATCCTAAAATCACCTAAATTTATGTTAAGCTATTATTAAAATTTGTATAATAATTTCTTATGTAGATAACATTTTTGTGATTGTTGGTTAATCAAAAACATAAAAGGAATCGGGCTGGGTTCCTTCTTAGACTCACTAAACATGCTAATTTCGATAAATATATTATTTCAATTACACTATTTGTTTTGCATAAATAAACTTGTTTATTTTGAATAAATTCAAGTTTTATTAATTCCATAATTATTGTTATCAAAATTATATTATTCTTGTTATGTGCTTATTATTAAAATTGTTAAATCACATAATATAGTTAGAATTGAGAACTATCAATTAGATATTATTTGGTAGAATCACATTGAAAATATATTTTTGAAAAATATTGTTTGTGATATCATCTGGTGTCTGCATAGACAATAGTTTATTGGTAAATGCCAAAAGAATAAGTGGTTTTTAATTAAGGAACGTGCATAAATGAAAAATGTCCCACTACATCACTTTTACCTGGCTGATTAATCTCTATGATGTCCCAAATCAACAAACTCTAAAATTAGCTATATCTTGTGTTATGGCCCACTCTTGATATACGGTATATGAGAACATACAACAGGTACCGGCAACATATTCATCTGAATATGCTAAAATCTCTAGTAGAATATCAATAATTTGTCACAATAATATTCAATAATAACAGTGAAAAAAAAATTTAACAAAAAAATTTGACTTTTCATAGATTAGAACAGAGTTTGGATAAAATTGAAAGAATAACAGAATAAAATTAAACTACATAATGTAACTATAATGCTTTGTTGGGCTTCAACCAGCTATTCAAAGCACACCAGATTTTGTGTCAGCTTCGGCGTATCCATCGATAAGTCTGGACATATGCACAGCCAGGTCGTCAGGTTATGACAAAAACAATATACATAAAAAGAATATATGTAGTAAACCAATAACACTTATATCTAACACAATAATAAATAAGTCTTAGAAAATATTAAGTTAATATGTAACAACATTAATGATTATAAATTAAATCTAATATCATTTAGTATAGTCAATATTATAACAAGAGTATATTTAACATGTCATGTATCAAAAATCTAACTGATAGAATACCACTGTTTCGATTGTTTTCTGTGCAGACCCAGAAAATAGTCATATAAATTGTCCAGTGCTGAATCGAATCTGAAGTCAGGCAAACAGGAATAATCAGGCATATCTAGCAAATCACCACGAACCCATAGTGTGTAAAATAGGCAGTTGTACAACTTAACAAGTTTACAGCCAAAACAGAGTATATTTTTATCATTCCATTTCTCTCCTAGTCTAGTATTATTTAAATATAGTTCATGTCAGATCAATTCTAATTCTCATAGTTTGTATATAAATCATATTATGTACAATATTTCGAATCTATTTTATTGACTGTTAACGACATAATCTAAAAGTTCATTCAATTTATACTGCATTGAATAAATTATAACTGACTAAATCAAAAAATTTCTGATCTGAAACATCTAGAGATATCGGTCATATAAGTATGAATGCTGAGAGGATTTCCGGGCTACGACGTTCCTTAATTATATAACCAGCATACAATACAATTTGCCTAAACACCGATACAAAATGATATCGCAAACAGTATTTTTCTACGACTATAACTTTTATGTGATTTATCAAATATTATATATAATGATTATTCTAAAATCTAACTATACTATTTCACAAATTTAACAACAAGTGCATAAAAAATGACAAAATTTCGATAACCAAAACAATAATAAGTAGTTAATGAGTTCATATAAAATAACAAATCATTATAGAAATAGATAGTTAAATAAAATAGCATGAGTAGTGAGTCGAAAAATGAACTTACCTCGATTCTTGAATCTCTTCTCCACCAATTAGCAATCATGCGAAGTAGTCTACATATAGAATTATAATATAATTATTAAAGTTTATTTAACATCAATTTAGGTGAGTTTTAGGGGATTTTCTAATATGTTTAGGAATTATAATAAATCTAAAAGCACTCAAAAATTGATTTTAGAGTTACTTTATCTTAACGGGTCTGAAATTAAGTAACGGATCTTGATCCATCTTATTAGGTTTATAAAATGGTGGATGTTGTTTTTAAATTAATAGAGTTATTGGATAGTTGGTAAGCTAGTCTTAGAATCTAATAAAATAATTTAACCCAATAAGAAAAAGAAAGATAATCTCTTATACGTTTGATAAAAGATGAGAAGCCAAAAATGTGGAAAGAAAAGGAAGAAGATACTCCTCTCCAGCGAAGCTCCAGCGATGAGAGTGGCGGTTTCGATGGCAACGGCGAAAACTACGGCGGCGACATCAACCTCGGCGAGATGAGAGAGAGAATCTTAAAGGGAGAATTCCATGGTTGGAATGGGTTGGATTTTGATTTAAGAGTTTATATAGAATTCAATTGGGAGGTTTTAGAATATGAAGTGTTTTTTATTTAATATAGGAAGTTTAATTTTAGAATTAAAGATGAGAGTTTCATTGTTGAATTAATAGAGAAAATGAAAATTTTGGAGGTTGGAGAAGATGAAAGATTTGCGAGATATAAAAAAATGAAAAGTTAGAGAAAATGAAAGGTTATGTTTATTATTTTTTTCATTTATTTATTTATTTAATTATTTATGGTTAAGGAAAATAAAGGGTTATTATATTGTGATCTAATCAATAAAGTATAAATTGAACACGCTTATCAAACA
This sequence comes from Dracaena cambodiana, assembly GCA_036321105.1. Lineage (NCBI taxonomy): Eukaryota > Viridiplantae > Streptophyta > Magnoliopsida > Asparagales > Asparagaceae > Dracaena > Dracaena cambodiana. The sequence continues at coordinate 49,713,071 of JAYEPQ010000002.1, forward strand.
GAACTATATAGTTAACAAACTAATCAAACTGAATCAAAGTATTGTACTAGATATGAACAATACATGAGCTACATGAACAAATGACCCCAAATAGTAAGACAAGTTGAAACTGCATGCATGCTAAATCAAGTTGAAACTTGATGGGCCTAACCCAAACCCATATGACCCCAAATAGTAAGACATTAAGTTGAGATCAATTTGTAAAAAAAAATGCCAAGTATTTGATGGAGCTTCTCAACCTAAGTCATGCTAAATAGCTAACCCTAATTTTAGAATGTCAAAATATCATTTGCGAGTAGCAATAAAAACTTTTAACTAGTAGTTGATGGGTTTTTGACAAGCAGCAATAATAGTAGATCCATGACTTTTGGCAAGTAGTATAGTAAGCTTTTAACAAGCATTAGCCAATAGATTTTTAACAAGTAATAGTAGTAATAGTTTGACTTGATAACATGTTACATCAAGATAAATCTTCTTTGAATTCAGTAGGAAAGATTTCTATAGTTGGTAACTTACCTGATAACGGGAGTAGAGAATATCTCCGCAGTTGGCAAGCCACCAAATAATGGGTTCAGTCTGTTGTTGTGGTAGTAAGCAAGTGCGATTTTTAACAAGTAATAGTAGTAAATTTGACTCCATAACATGTTACATCAAGATAAATCTTCTTTGAATTCAGTAGGAAAAATCTCTGTAGTTGGTAACTTACTCGATAACGGGAGCAGATAATATCTCCACAGTTAGCAACCCACCAAATAATGGGTTTAGTCTGTTGTTGTGGTGGTAGGCAAGTGCAGCAGCAGCGGCCGAACAGCGGCAGATGCAATAGCAGAGGCGACAATAGATGGTGCGGTGGCAACTGCGAAAAGGGTGAACTGCAGGGCACGCACGCTAGTAGCCTAGCACCGACGAGGTGGTTTGCTGATGTTTCCTAAAAACTAAATTGCTCAAATACCATATGAGAATAGTAATCCATTTTATTTATGAATAGCAGTGGTTTATATAGGGTTACAAAGTGGATACTAACTAGATCCATAATCTAAACAACCTAACAGCCACATAATAGACTAACAACCACATAACAACCTAATAGGTCAAACATACTAACCAACCAACACATTTCAACATAAACTTGACCCTGATATGTGAGGACACTAACTTCTTCATTAAGTTCGTTCTATGTAAGAGGTTGTTCCCATCACAATGAGATACTTTCAACCTTTGTTGAGGCTGATTTGCAATTGATATGGATCTAATTTCTCAGTATAAAATTACTTTGAATCAGGAAATATCTATAGAATAAGATTTAGTTGTTCCCGCAAAATATTTTGCACGATTCAGAATTTGTTTATTTATTCGTTTATTTAATTACTTAGGCCATAGCCATAAATAGAAGATAATTAAAAATCATATTAAAACCAAATGGAGATAATTAAAAATCATATTAAAACCAGTTCCCAAGTGATATGGTTCCGATGGATGAACCAGATATGGACAGTTCCAATGAGATTTCATTCTTGAACAAAAATCCATTTTTGGATTTATTTCATCTATTTCATGACTGGAAAAAAGAGGGATACATGTTACACCACAATTTTTAATTTCTTTTATATCCCTACTTAGTGCTATGCATGGATGTCACGAAATCAATAATGAATCTGCAAATGGATCATGGAAGATCCGAACTAAATGCATGTGTGTGCATATGGACACGCCACTATGCCAGGCCCATAATCTATGAGAATCAATCAGTTGGCCCAAAAACCAGATTTCTAGCACGTGCTTGGACGTGCAACTTATTTTATTCCTTCTCACGTGCATCAAATCTTTAAGGATATAAAAGAAATTATGTTTCAACATAGGTACTTAGAGAGATTTATAATTTGTTGTGTGAAATAGAGAGCTCAGGTGTTCCCTATTTAGTATAAGTAAAAGAAAGATTTTTGCACCGGAAATTTGTGGGCACCGGAAATTCCCTATTTAGTAAAAGAGAGATTTTTGCACCGGAATTCTGTGGGCATCGGAAATTCCCTATTTAGTAAAAGAGAGATTTTTGCACCGGAATTCCCTATTTAGTATAAGGTAGTACTGCCCCTCCTTTGTTTATGTGAATGTAAATAGATTCAAACTAGAAATTGGAATATCTACAAAATCAAACTTAGAGAAATTGGCGAACATACCTTGAATAACATGCATGCAAGCAACGAATGCATCTGTAAGTCTCCGAAAAACATGCCTTTCTTCTTCCCACCACTTTTCTTTATCCATATCTACTCCATTAGCCTTATCACTATTTCCCCCCATCAGAAGATTCCATACCCTGTTTGTCTCTGAATCGAGGTCAACCTTGGCTCGAGGAAGTTGTTTCTTGATGGTATCAAATGTACGCCCATAGGGAATTAGACCATTACTTGCTTCAGCTGTAGCTTTTATATGCTCCCCTTCTATTTTCATATGTTTCATTTCGTCAAGAAGAACCTCCGTAGGATCTATGTATGGTACAACTGCTTGAGGAACAAAAGGTTGTCCTAGAAAACCAAATCTGTTTGAAGCAACCTCACATTCTTGTTCCATGTCAAACATGGAACTGATGACACGAACATGTCTTTTCTTTGTACGCTTTTTAGTTGTTACTTGAAAATGAGCGTCTGCAAATAATTCATCCATGCATGTTTGGGGTTCATATTTGTTGTTTTCTAACGCAACATAAGATCCTTCCATTCTTTCAGGAGACCACAGTAGATGACTGCAATCCTCTGCACCAGAAATAGGGGTTGGCTTACGGGCTCGAGTATGTAACTTCGATCTCTTCCTCGTCACTCTCTGAGTTAGAGGAAATGCTAGTATAAGTTCTGACTGCTGCAATCTGTTAAAGGTTGCTGACCATTGTGAATCTGCAATGGTAAAACATCTTGAAAGTTTAGGCAGATATGCCCTGTTGCATCTCCATGCTTGCCCCCTCTTTGTCCTCCTCCTCTTGCATACCACAGGCAAATAGAGAAGTAGGCTGCTTGTTTCTTGACACAAGCTAGTTTTACTGGTCCCATTGTAGCCATGCACAAAATGTATACCTCTCGGAGACTCTTTTGCTGCGTAATATTTATCAATTTGATCGTGCACCCTACTTGTTCCAGTTTTCTTAGCATCATCTCTTGTGACAATATCTGAATGACTGCCAGACTCAAACAGCTCTTGATCACTTTGAATAATTATATCATTCTCTACTATATTGCTATCAGAACCTCCCTCAAGTTTCCTTACAACTTCTGTTCCAGAAAGTTGAGCTGATGGGGTTGGATTTTCGTCTAACACTTGATTTGAGGAACGATTCAGATCAAATGTAATTTCTGGTCGAAACCTGGTCATTACAGCATTCTGTCCTTGGGAGAACTCTCTACTGCCTACAGGCATACTACTATCATAAGTCTCCCCATCTGCAACTTTGACATCACTAACAGCTGACAAATGGCATCCATCAACAGTTTCACCTTCCACACTAAAATCCAAATGCTGCCTGACTGATTTAGATGCATTAATATCAAGCTGATTAACAGATTTTACTGCAGTTGAACTGCATAGGCCCATAGTTTCTCCAAGTCTACCTGATAAACTCTCCGAAGAATTTAGAGCTTTCCTTTTCCGCACATACGTCTTCATAGGAATCAGTTGAACTTTGTTTTCCTCAGTTATACATGTCGAGGACCCTGCAGAATTTGAAGATTTCTTCTTTCGCACATAAGTCCTCTTGGGTATCAGCCTTACTTTATTTTCTGCAACTTTAGGAGTTTCTGGGCTAGGAGATTTTATTGGTTTACCTTCTTGGATGACCTTCGGCCTATGCTTTTTTCTCATTTCAGTCTTTTTTCTTGGTGTTTTGTTTAAGTCTATTCCTCGTGTTTCATCATTATCTGCTTCATCCCTTGTACTTTCCAGGTATCGAGGAGATACTCCCTCAAATGATGATTTTGCATGTTGGAAAGGGACTTTTCTAGTCATGCAATTCTCCTGTATGTTTTCATCAGCTAACCTCTCACCAGGCAACTTGGTAATTTCATGAAGCTGACAGTTTTGTGATGTCTTACCCGTCCCCGGCGTAAGGGGAGCCACTGGATTAGATCCCTTGTCCAGAGTCATGGGACCTAATGGAGAGGTAATGATCAAATTTGTTGAACTGCTTGCTGTTTTTCCTGAGAAGGGAGAAAGTAAAGCAACCGGAACATCCAACACTCGATTCGAGCCCTTGTCCGGAGTTTTGGGGACTAATGGAGAGGTGACGACCTGAATTGCTGAACTTCTTGCTGCTCTTTGTTGAACTGCTTGCTCTTTCATTAAGTATGCCGGTGAAAATCCTGAAGAAGACAAAAGTAGAAGCCTGGATCATGTTTCACATTTGACCATTTCCAATCTGTTTTCTGACAGTGGTGATGCATGTAGCAACAGTACCAGAAAATCAGTTTCCAACAATATAAACCCAAATTAATGTATTATTTTAAACAGAAAGAGGCAGATCAATAACATTTCAGTGAAAATTCTCAAGAAAGACCGAAAGCTGAATTAATATTTCGGTTTCTACCATTTTGGAATGGACTCCAAAGATAATGAATTGACATGAAACAATGCATATGAAACCAAGATTGAAAACAGATGATTTAACCTCAAATAATGGCAAAATCTTAACATTAAGCAGAAAAAGAAACCCAATAAATCAAGCCTAAAATCTGTTTCAGACGATTTAACCCCAAACTGATGGCAAAATCTTAACATTGAAGAGGATAAAAGGCCAATTTCAATTACCAGTGCCATCCATTCCATCAGCATCAAATGAAAATCCTGAAAAGAATAAAAGCATGGACTATGGTTATATCTCAGTTTCAAAACACTGGAAACAATGTGCAAGAAACAAATCCTAGAAATTTGTTTTGGAAGATTTAACACCAAAATGACAGCAAAATCTGAATAGTAGGCAAAACAATAAAAAGGCCAACATCAATTACTAATGACAATGAAATCCGTTCCACCATTATCAAGTGAAAATCCTGAAAAGGAAAATGCAAAGACTATGGAGTACGTTTCCACTTCGACCATTTTAGATCAAGTACCAAAGAGTGCACCAGAAATAATGCCTCCTCAAAAAAAGTTTGATAATTTAACACCATGATGGCAAAAACTTAACAGTAAAAAGGGGGGGGAAGCCAATGTCAATTATTATTTCCAGTGTGACCATTCCACAGGAATCAGGTGATAATCCTGAAAAGAAGAAAAGAATGTACTAAGTTTTGGTTTTGACTGTTTCGGATTGGTTTTCGAAGAGTGTACTGAAGACAACGCTTAAGAAATACTAATCAATTTAGGAAAATTTAACACCATGAGGGCAAAACCTTCAACAGTAATGAAGAAGGCCAATGTAAATAACTAGTGCCAAGGCCATCCCATTTACTAGATTTCGTTTCATAATCAAGGAGTGCATCGGAACCATGCCTAAGAAACAAATACTGGTTTCATAATCAGAATGCATCGGAAACAATGCCTAAGAAACAAATTCTAGAAAACAGCAACGCCTAACAAACAAATCCTAAAAAACAGTTTATGACCATTTAACACCATATGGAAAAATCACATCAATAAGGAGAACTAAAGAAAAGCCAATCCCACCCACTCCACAAGAATCAGGTGAGAAATCTGAAAAAGTAGAAAAGTGCTTACTACATTTCGGTTTCCAAAGCGGGTTTCAAAGATTGTACTAGAAACAATGTGATGGAGATCAGATTTGATTTAATAGAGATTAAATAGAGATTAGATTTGATTCTATTAGGATTTTGTTGGGATTTTGGATCCTATTAGAATATTTGATTTGAATTTTGATTTCAATAGGATATTTGATTAGGATTTTGGATTTTATTAGGATTTTGTTTGTTAGGATTTTTCTATAAATAAGCTCTGTATGAAGTATTCTATAGATAATTAATAATGAATAATAAATGAAAAGTTTGAAAAAACTTCTTGTGTGGATTTCATTTGAGCAAATCTTTACTTTACTCGTACATTCGTGGAGAGTAGACGTGTATTCTCAAACCCTATAAGTTCTTTCATGTTCTTCCATAGTTCTCCAAAAAAAACCATAATTCTCAAATCCTAACCCTTTTCCTTCCATCCTGTGTCACAATGCCTAAGAAACAAATTATAAAAATTGGCTTCGAACGATACGCCATGAGGAAATCCTAGCAGTAAGGAAAAATTAAAATAAAAAATAAAAAGCTAACCGTTTCATTCCGCATAATTTAGGCAAAAAGAGTCCTGAAAATAAGAAAAGTATGTAATTGCCTTTTGGTTGCAACCGTTTCGGGTCGTGTTTTGAAGAGTGCACTGGAAACAATGCCTAATAAACAAATCCTAAAAGTCAGTTTAAGATGATCGATTTAAAACCAAAACGTTGGCAAAATCCTAAAATTAAACAGTAACAAAGGTCAATTTTAGTGCCATTCGACAGGAATCACGCTGTAATCTTGAAGAAGACAGGAGCAAAAGATGATGGATTTACTCAAACCCTAAATCAAAGAACTGGGGGGGGAGGGGGGGGGGGGGGGGGGGGGGGGGGGTGGGTGGCGAGAGAGAGAGAGAGAGAGAGAGAGAGAAGAAATGGGGAAAGAGGGGAAGAGCTCACTTGTGCGCCTGACCTCCAACCCTGCACGCTGAATACGGAGCTTCAGTTCACATCCCCGCCTCCATCCCTCCACGCTGAACGTCGACCTCAAGTTCAATTTTCATCGCCGCCTCATCTTTTGACAATTTCGTCCAACCAAAGTAGAATAAAATCGATTTTTAATGTGCCTGAGTGAGGTGGGTAGAGAGGGGGAAGAACAAGGGTTAAGTAACAGAAGGAAGGTGAACAGATTGGGGGCGTCCGATCGGTGGAGGGTTACTTTTATTACTTTCTCTGTCAATTTTGCTCTCTCTCTCTCTCATCCCCTGCCTCCAGAGAGAACCTTGAGTGTTTTCTTTCTCGCAGTTTGTCAGCAGTTCTCTTTTCCATTTTCTCTCTCAGAAAAGACACGTGCATGATCACCTAAAAGGGTAGGATATAAAATTTCACACGTGTCCTAAAAAATACTCAATTTTTAAATAAGTAATTACGAGTTTACTTAGTACCAATATTTGTTTGTAATTGAGCAGGAGAACATCATTAATTCTAATCCATCTTGTGAGAATTTATTTCACAGAAGTAGTAATCCTTCCAATTTGGACTAATTTATCCCACATTTCCCAATATTAGCGATCACTCATTTTGAAGTTGGATATTACTTGCATATTTTTTGTCACCATTATTTATTTTTAAACAAAATCATTATCCTTAGATGATTTTTTTAATCCTAATTTTTTAATCGGCAAAAAAACATATAGTTACTTAAATGACTAAAATCGTATTAATTATATTGTCAGACAAGCACAATACTAATATCCAATTAGGTTTGTCAAGTCAAATTTAGCATCAACCAATATAATTGGGTTCATGACAGATCTCAAGTTAAGTAGCCTCTCATATCGTGAAATATAGACGAATAACATACGGAAAGATTGATATATAATTGTAACACCTCACTATTTGACGTATGGATAATTGAGTCATTCGCCGACAAAAGGTAACACAATTAGCCTCATTATATTAAATTAAAGTCAATCATAGTGAAAACATAACAATAATAATAATAATTCTGAAAAAACAAACTAACTTTATTTTTAAAAAAATGGACTTAACCGCATAAAACTAGCAAGAATAAAATAAAAATCTATTGTCTTTGTCAAAAAATAATGAAATATGTTCTAAACATCTGTTACATTTCAAACTAATTGAAGTAGGCCAATATAAAAAAATAATTCCAATACTAAATCACTCTTTCAAATCTACCTACTCTTTGAAGTAGACCAAATCCTACATCTTCTCTAGTCAGCCTATGTAATACCCCAATTTTTTCGTTACCTGTATTTGCTATGGTGGATCGATAGGGTTAGAAATCCTAACTTGACCCTATCGATTACTAGTTTTTATTTGACCAATCTGTCTCAAAATCTAAAATTCGAAATGAATTTTCGACTTTGAGATCATTCATTTTCTATTTTTCTAGAATTTTGGAGAGTTTCTTATAATTTTCTAAGAGAATACAAATCCATCATATTTAGGTGCCCGTTCCTGTGCTTGCAACTTGAAATTTATGACTCCAAATGATATTTTATTTAGAGGTTATTGTTTTTTTGAATATGTGTGCTTTTTAGAGAATTTCTTTGAATTTTCTAGGAGAGTCCCAAAACTGACAAGATACTTGATTTTTTTTTTTTTTTATTTTGTGGATACATGTTTAACAATTCGTAGCTTGTAACTGTAACTGATAATTATTTTGAGTGATGCATCTTTGACCTTCTTAAGTCCCTCTACTTTCTATATTTTTCTGGAAAATTTTCGGACGCTCTACCAAAAATGGACACCGACCCATTAAAGTAATAATATTTATCTAAGTGAACTCCACCTGCCTCCACTCACTCTTATTCTTTTCTTCTTGTAGTAAATATATCCTCTTGGAACTCACATGTCTTAGAACTTCCTCATATAATTAATTTGTTTTTTATGATTACCAAAATAAGGAAATTAGGAAATATAAATGTTCTTTTTTTAATCCCTCTTCATTTTACTTGCTGAAATTTTATCTCTCACACTATTTACTGCTGAAGGATGAAAGAACTCAGCGGCAATAGCTTATAAGAGTACAGGGTATTCTTGAGCATGTACAACTTTTTCTCCTTTATCTTGCTTGTTGGTTATGCCATTCTGTAGGTTTTCTTAGGATATTTTTAAAAACAGAGGATGTTTTGGGATCTATTTAGGATTTATTGCTTGATGCAAGAATTATGCAACTAGAAATTATGGAGAACCACAATCCAACAGTCAAGAAAAGCTAGATAACGGTTCAATCATGAACAATAGTGATGAAAAATTCTATGAGAAATTATAATACGGTTCGATTGATTTCCTGGTGCCAATTGAGTAATCAATATTATTTGTTGGTGAAAACAATATGATTTAAATTTAAGCATTTTTTATCCAAATTGATTTTGGTATAATTCTTTTTCATGATCGTATTGTATTTATAAGTTGTAGGCTAGATGCAATAATTTATGTGAAAATGTTATGGTTTGAATCCAAGGGAAAGTTGCTACCTAGCGATCAAACTCGCTTGGTCGCAGTTTGACGGATAAAACTATAAACTGAGAGAGAAAATGAAGAATAGATTAGTATTTTGAGGTATAAATAAACTGTATAATAGCCATCCTTTTATAGGTGAAGATGACAAATATAAAAGGTAAAAAAACAAAAGAATATACAAATTGATATTAATTACATAAAATCCTCATTCATATAATCTACCTAATTAGAGAGATTAATCAAATATACTAAGTTAGGAAGATATTATGAGATCCTCTAACAAGTGAGAGAATTTATTAAATATTAGAGGATTTATCATATATCATGAGATATGCTAATATTCTTCTATCAAACTTAAGATGGTTTGGAAGACACCATCTTTAGTTTGGAAACGAGATCATGATGACGACCAGGTGATGGGCCTTGATAAAGATATCAGCGAGCTGATCAGTCGACGAAACCGAGAGCAGACGAAAAATGCATGCTTTGTAAGTGATGACGCACAAAATGGCAATCGATCTCAATGTGCTTGGTGTGCTCATGAAAATATCATTTGTGAGCAATCTAAATAGCACTATGATTGTCCTAATAAATATGAGTACTAGACTCCTAAGACACGCTCATATTATGGAGAAGCCAACGAATCCAAAGAAACTCATAAGTAGTGTTAACAAGAGCACGATATTCAGCTTCGGTACTAGAGCAAGAAACAATAGTCTGCTTCTTACTCCGCCATGAAATAAGAGACTTACCCAGTAAAAAAAAGAAATCCAGTAGTGGATCGTCGATTGGTAGGGTCACTTGCCTAATCCGTAGAGTAAACATATAATTGCAATGATGAACGAGATGAAAATAGAGTCCATGGAAAAAGGTACCCTTTACATAGTGCAGGATGCGAAGAAGTGTAGTATATGAATAGAGCATGGAGCAGGCATAAACTAGCTAACAAGATGCACGGCATAGCCAATATCTAGCCGAGTAACAGTAAGGTAGATGAGACTCCCAACAAGTTGTCGATAGAGGGTAGCATCGGAAAGGAGATCACCGTCAGTAGCACGAAGTTTAACGTTATACTCAAGAGGGTTATCAGTAATCTTACAATCAATCAACCCAGAATGAGAAAAGAAGATCAGCGGAATATTTGCTCTGAGTTAAATAGTAACCATTAGATGTAGAAGTAACTTCCAAGCCCAAAAAATAATGAATAGAGCCAAGATCTTTCATCTCAAAATGTTGACATAAAAATTGCTTAAGCTCAAGAATACCAGAAGAATCATTACCAGTAATAATCAGATCATCAACATAAAGGAGCAAAATATTGATACCAATATCAGTATGACGAGTAAACAAAGCAGAGTCATATGGGCTAGAGGCAAAACCAAGTTAGCCAATAGTGAAACTAAACTTGGCAAACCAAGCACGCGGAGCTTGTTTGAGCCCATACAAGGCACGCTTAAGGCGACAAACCTTACCAGGAAAATGAAGATACCCTTGAGGGGGTGCATATAGACCTTCTTAGCTAGATCACCATTCAGGAATGCATTCTTCATATACATCTGAAACAAAGGCCATTGGCGAGCAGAGACCACAGGTAGGAGAGAACGGACAGATGTAATGTGAGCAACTGGAGCATACGTCTCCTCATAGTCAATATCATACTCCTGAGTATAACCCTTAGCCATAAGACGAGCTTATACCGCACTGGAGACCCATCAAAATCGGTTTTAATCTTGCAGACCCATTTGTTGCCAATAATAGTCTTACCAGGAGACTGATCAATCAAATCCCATGTATGAGTCTTGTGAAGAGCATCCAATTCTTCGGATATAGTTTGCAGCCAAAGAGGGTTACGCGAGGCTTATGATTAACAAGAGTATAAAAACAATTATAATCAGTGAAACGAGTAGGGAGAGCCCTTACCCTAGAGGAACGATGAATATTCAAATTGGTTGATGACTCAAGGGTATCAGACGTAGTGGATGGGCCAACAAATGAAGTAGGCTAAGAAGAGTCAGATGCAATAATAGGGTTAACAGACGATCCAGAAGTATCAGAAACTAATAATAAGTAACTACCTGATGAGCTTTCAGTATGTGCATCAGAAGAAGAGTCTAGGAAAAGATCAAATGCAGAGTTAGTGAAAATAGGGCTAGCGAAAGAAGGTCTAGAGGAGATATAGGAGATACTGGTGAAAGTTTTATGTTTCCAAAACTGAACATGGCGGGAGATACAAAGAAGTTTGGTAATAGGATAATAACATCGACAACCCTTATGTTCAATGCCATAACCAAGAAAAAATATAGATGCGAACGTGGCTCAAGTTTAGTACGCTCATGAGACGAGAGTAAGACAAAACAAGCATAGCCAAAAAATTTCAAAAGAAAGTAGTCGGGTATTTTTCCGTAGAGGGGCTCATCTGGAGAGTGATTTGAGAGAGTAGGAGATGGGACCCTATTAATTGTGTAAACGACTGTAAGAGCAGCTTCACCCCCAAAAAGATTTAGGAAGCAAGACAGAAATAAGCAAAGAGCGGATACTATCAAGGATGTGACGATGTTTACGCTTAGCACGACCATTCTGTTTGAAGTGTAAGGGGATGAACGATGAGGTAAAGTGCCTTCTTGTGTGAGTTCGGCAAGAAAGGAAGCAGATGTGTACTCCATGGCATTATCAGAACGAAAGACTATAATGGTCTGATCAAACTGAGTTTGCATCATCTACTTAAATTCACGAAAAATGCTAAGTAACTCAGAACGATCATGTAAGAGATGAAGTCAGGTGTATCGTGAATAATCATTAACAAATATAGCAAAATAACGAGATACTCCATTAGTAGAAATAGGAGAAAGACCCCAATTATCTGAATGAATTAGATCAAAAGATGTAGAAGACAAAGAAAAACTTTCATTATAAGGTAAAGCTGTCTATTTTCCCAACTGACATGAAAAACAATCAAATGATTCAAAGTCGACTTTTCCTAAATAACCACTTAATACTAAATATTGAACACGTGGTAAAGAAGTATGATCAAGGCGAGAATGTCAAATACTCGAGGAGACAGATGCTGCAATGTGTTGAGTAGAACCAGAACTTGGAAAATGCGAGGAAAACTCAAAAAGGCAACCAACTTTATGCTCGGTCCCAATTAACTGGTCCGTCTGTTGATCCTTCACATCACACCCTTTATTAGAAAAAGTTAAAATAAGGCCAAGTTCAATAAGTTGTCCAACAGAGAGAAGATTTAAAACTAAATCAGGGACAACATATGTATCAGGCACAGAGAGAGTAGAAGTAAAGATAGGATAGTATGACTAATAGACATATGCAAATCATTAGTATTATAAATGATAGGAGAAAGTTCTAGAGATTTTTTATTAGATATGAGAGAAGAATCAGGAGTCATGTGATTGCAACAAGTAGTGTTAAAAAGCCAAGGAGATAATTTACCTGAGGAGACTGAGAAGGCAGTAAAAATACGGGACATAACTTGATTGACAATAGCTTCAAGGTCAGCTGCAGAGAGAGAGGAAGTAGATAGATTGTCCGAAGAAGATAAACTGGTAGAAGCAACAACAACAATTTTGGGTATTTGAGCTTTTAAAGCATCTCATGTCTCTTTAGCCTTTCTCTTAAAACAATCAGAGATGTGATGGTCCTCTTCCTTACAATAATAACAACGACCATTGAAGCGGCATGGTTTAACGAAAACGCAGGAGGAGCTAAGATGGAGGAGTTTGGAGTTGTATTAGCCATGATCAAGTCAGTAGAATAAACACGACGAGTCTTCTGTCGTGTCTTCTCTGAAATAAGCTCTGTGAGAGCAGTCTTGGAAATCAAAGATACTTTCAAGATGTTGCTCCCTTGGCGCTGTTGCATTCTCTAATGATGCCATCACTCTACCTCTCAATGCCTTAACCTATTGCTATTAAGCTTCAGTTGTCCTATTAAGCATACCCAACATCTCATTGGCATCAACTATGTTAGAGTTCGACTTGGAATTGGATTCGGTTCTGTTTGCACGATGAGTTATTTTTCCGTGAAAATAGGGTGAGGTAAGTTTTAATTAGATTAGTAGTAATAATAATGATGAAATTAACTCCACCAGTGCTGTGCTTAAAGATTTATCCTTTCACTGTATATCCCAAGCTATGATAACGGAGGGTTGTGGAGATCGGTGACTGCCAGTGTAAAATATTGTCACATATTATAATATGAGCCAAAACATGAATTTCATTGGGGTGTTCTCTACTGAGTGACGCGCTATATTAGAGTCCTTTTGTTGTAAAAAATGTGTGAGGGTTGTTAAGTCGTCGCCTAGAAGTGACCCCCACGTCGGTGTCCGGATGTGATATCAAATGTAAGAGGGTTCCCACACCTTAACGAACGGGTGAGGGTAAAAAAGTTAGCTAATGAATATAGAATTCAGTTGGTATCATGGAACGTAGGTTCCCTTACAGGTAGATTAGCAGAGTTAGTTGATGTTATGATTAGGAGTGTTAATATTTTATGTGTGCAGGAAACTAGTAGATAGGTGAGAGAGCTAAAGTCATATAGCCTTGGGATTATAAACTTTGGTATATGGATAGAGATAGAAATCGTAATAGGGTAGGTGTGATCATAAATAAATAATTAATTGGGGATGTAGATGTTAGGATGAAGGGTGATAGAATTTTATTAGTTAAACTTATTTTAGATAGAGAGATAATTAATATTATTAGTGTCTATGCACCACAAGTAGAACTTTATGAATCTAGTAAACATCAATTTTGGAAAGATATAGATGAAATAATACAAGGAGTATCTGCTATAGAAAAACTATTTATTGGTGGTAACCTCAATGGGCATGTCGGAACTAGTCGTAATGGGTTTGATAGTGTACATGGAGGAGATAGTGTACATGGAGAATTTGGTTTTGGAGAAAAAATAAACCAGGTAACTTAATTCTAGATTTTGCTTCGTCTTATTATTTGATTTTATTAAATACTTAGTTTAAAAAAAGAGTTTCTTACTTGATTATTTTTAAAAGTAGATCGAGTGCGAGACCAATAGATTTCTTTTTAAGTAGGAGGGTTGATAGATGTAGTTGCATCGATTGTAAGGTAATACTATGTGAGAGTGTAGTTACCCAAGATAGATTCTTAGTTTTAGATATTCAGATTAAAAAGAGACTTAGAAAGATTAAGTATAAATTAGATCCTAAGATTAAGTGGTGGCGATTAGAAAGTAATCAAAATTTTTTGTAGATAGAGTAGTTCAGAAAGCAGATTGGAGAAACCATAATGATTCTGATATAATATTGAACAAAATTACTAGCTGCATTAAGAGAGTAAAGATATATTTGGTGAGTTAAGGGGCAGTGCTCCACCACGTAAGGACACATCATGGTGAACTGAAGAGATAAAAAATGCTATTAAGATCAAGCGATACCTTTACAGAGATTTAAAGAGCAATGACGAAACAAGTTTTGATCTAACAAGCAAGTGGACAATAATACAGCCATGCCCCCTAATCCCACTCCTACTATCTTGCAGGCTATACCATTTCTTCAACCCCTTTCTCCACGACCATCTTCATTACCTCCATCATCGTCACATGATCATTTGGAAGAACCTGTTCCTAAGCCGAAAGCACCATATCTCAATCGGCTTAGGAAGCCTTCACTGCAAGTAGAAAAAATTCTTGAAATATTTCAGCAGGTGAATGTTAATATTCCACTCCTTGACATTATACAACAGGTTCCTACTTATACTAAGTTTCTCAAGAATTTGTGTACTAAGAAACGAGCAAGAAACGTTCCTGAGAAAGTTTTTCTTGCTGCAAATATATCACAAATCCTCTCCAACTCCTTACCTATTAAGTACAAAGATCCAGGTTTCCCTACAATCTCATGCACTATTGGAAACACTACATTTGATAGGGCGTTGCTTGATTTAGGGGCAAGTGTCAACTTGCTTGCTTACCGTGTTTATGAGCAACTGGGATTAGGAAAACTTCAACCTACCAAGGTCACATTACAGTTAGCTGATCGTTCGTTCAAGGGACCACTTGGTATGGTTGAAAATGTGCTCATTAAGGTCGGCGAGTTTATCTTTACTGTAGACTTTATTGTTTTAAAACTGAGCCGATCTCCAATCCACGGAATCAAATTCCCGTTATCTTGGGTAAACCATTCCTTGCAACATCAAATGCATTAATTGATTGCAGGAGTGGCCTCATGAAATTATCGTTTGGGAATATGACTGTGGTATTGAACATATTTAATATAGATGAGCACATAACGAGCTCTCTCATTGAGGTTAACATGATTCACAGTTTGCACTCTCATTTGACCTCTTGCACTGATGATGAACTCTCATTTAAGCAAAATTTTAAAGATGAGCTCATATTATTAGATGAATTGGCACATACTGATTCTATGTATGATAATACTTATGCAAGTGTGCCATCGAATTATGAGCAAACTTTTAAGAATTTGTTCACAGAGGAGCTCCCATTACTTTGTGAGTTAGAAGAGCTAATACCACATTCACTTGATCATATTGCACTCTTCTCACCTCATGATATTTCTACATGTATTCTTGTTACTAACGATAATTGGCAGGTTTATAATAAAGAATTCTTTAACCCAATTATTAATGCTTACATGTGGACAAAGAAAAAGCGAGAATGACATAAGAAGCAGACAGGTAATTTCGTGACTCGTAGGAGGATGATGAAATATAATAATGCACCCATTTCACGTTTAAAACGCACACACTATGAAAGTGGGAAGCGATCGAGAGGTTGTAACTGCTTTCCATGCGTTAACAGGGTAACGATATTGAGATCGTAACTTTTTACAACTCTCATTATTTGTATTTGTATAATAGTTTTTTTATTTATATTACCACCCTTTCTGTATGAGGGCATACATGAGTTTAGGTGTGGGGGAGTGGGTTAGTTTATTTTCTTCGTATTTTTTTAGGATTTTTAGTTCTTTTTAGAATCTTTATTTTATTTTTAGATTTTTGGGTTTCTTTATTTTACACTTTGGGTAGTTTTTAGGGTAACTAACTAAAAAACTAAAAAAAATTAAAAATTAACAACAAATTTATGTTTTTTAATCATTAGATTAACCTAATTACAGATAAAGGAACAAATTTAGATTTGAAATTGGATAGGAGAGTAGATTGGATAATACACTTTGAATTTTATGAAAAAAAGATTAAAATCCGAAAAATAAATATCGCTAACAATAGTTTTGAGGCAAGTATACATCTATTTTTTCACTTCATAATAGTTTATTAAGTTAAGGATAAATATGATAATGATTGAGTAAGTCTTCTCTTTCTAAACAAGAAAAAAAAAGAAAAAAGTGAGAATAAAATAAAGGGGTGAGCCTGGTATTAAGGCAATAGTCTAGAGAGTGATAAAATAATGGGATGAGCCTGGTATTAAGGCAGTAGCCTCAAGAGTGAAAAAAGAGTATGATCCAAGTAATCGGGTACTTTGCGCCTAACTAAGCGTGAATATTCGCATGAAAAGTGAAATATTCTAAAAATAAAAAAAAGAAAAAAGTATGAACCAAGTAATCGGGTATGTTGCGCCTAAGCAAGCGTGAATATTCGCATGAAAGGTGAAATATTCTTTAAAAAAAAGAGAAAAAAAGAAAAAAAGAAAAAATGTTAAGAGAGAGAGAAGATGAATCATGAGTTAGAGTTGGAGTCCAACGCTGAAATAAACTATCACATGTGCACGTACTTGTATGAGCCAATGGATTATCTATTAGTGGGTATTGAAAGATAGATTTAAATTTTTGATTAAAATGATAAGTGTATCTGATATGACGCTCGATTTGAAAATTGATAATCTAAATGCGTTCTTGAGTTTGTATATTAGTGAGATTAATTGTTGAAAATATCATAAATTTTTTTTTTCTTTCTTTTGTATAAAATTTTTATTTTTCTTAATTTTTGGTTATCCTTATTTTTCTTTTCTTTATTCCTTTATCTATTTTCTTCTTGAATTTTGTGGATATATTCGCTATAAACCCTCATGAGACAACACTCGTCCACTAGGGTAGCCAAGGGGTTTAAAGGCTTATTGCACGTGCTAAGTGCAATCACAATTCCTGCGAAAGTGAGTTAGGATTTTTATTTTTCTTTTTAGGTTTAGATTTTCCTCGAGAATTAGCAAAAGATAAGTCTGGGGGTGTAATGAGTGCCATATATTGCATATTTATAGCCTTCATATTACCTATTTTTGTATATAAATAATGCTACTCGGGTATTTTTAGTGTGTTTTAAGGAATTTTATTCGTACAAGGAGATGACATGAAATCAGAGTTGGAGTAGGAAATCCAAATTCGAAATGTTTCTAAAGTTGGCAAGACTACGAGACTACGATACTACAGAGACTGAAAATTGAATACAGTCAGAAATATTAAACTTACAAGATAAGAGTTTCACGTGGAAAAAATTTCAAGAATTTTTCATATATTTTAGCCGCCAATTGGCGGTTTTCCCGTTAAATGGCGACCCAAAGTGGGTCCCAATATCTGAATTTTCTCTTATGGCTTCGTTATAATCTTGTAGTTTCACAATTATATTAGAATTGGGTTTGGATTTTCGAAGCCTATATATTGGCCGTATCCATGTATTCTAAAAAAGCGGTAAGTTTTCTACTCGTTTTAAATTAATAAAATTAGGGTTTTGCTGAAAGGGTAGCGGCCACAATACCGTGCTTCAGAGGTAAGCCATTGTTTTGAGATCTTTATTTGCTTTCTAGATAGAGTTAATTGCTTTCTAGTTTAGATTTTATTGCTTTCTAGATTAGGGTTAACCATGTTCATGAATAAAAATTTAATTTTGCTTATTAAAAATATGAGTGGCTAATTAGTTTAGCTCTAGAATGTAGATGAAGTTAGGATCCACGATGCAATTGCTCTCTAATATTTTTCTTCGTAAATAAAATAAATAAAGACATGTTTTTTCTATAAAAAGATTAAAATACAAAAATTCGAAGATTAAGACTTTGATAGGTTATACTTGAATTAGATTTCTTGATAGCTTATGCTTAGTTAAGGTTTGGGGTTGTTGATTTTATCTTTTTCAATGAATTATCTAAAAATTTAGTTTATTTTTATGAAAAGTAATATTTTTGATGAGTTATGTTTGCATATTACTTGATAGTTCATACTTAGGGCACTTTAAATAAAGATTAAACTAAAAAGATCAAATTTTTATGATAGAAGAAGATAATAGAAATAAGAATATGGTTTGAAATTAGTGGACTCTAGATCCTAGGCTATTTAGATAGTAACAAATCCAATCTAGAAACTCATAGTTAGTCCGTTAGACTAACTAAGGAAAGAGTAAGGAACGCAAAAATACCGTAGATCCCTGTGAGATGATCTGTACAGCACTACCGATACTGTGCGCTTGCAGTAAATATCACATCACGCATGCACTTTACAAATAGGATAATGAACCCATTGTCATGACACTCTAAAATATCCTACCCACTATTTCTTTCATCACCAGATTAAGTCTACAGTTAGGATCACTTTTACGTTATGCATCATCCTATAGATGAATTCTATATAGTACTATCAACGGACTAATCCCCTAGATATATATAGTCCAACATATGGCTTTCCTATGCGTTTTAAACACTAAAAAGAGTATTCCCTCCGAAGCCTTAGTCAAATCGACAACTATAATAACTGGTAATATATTGTACTCACCCAAGAAACCGCAAATTGTGATGACTCGTAAGTATGATCATCTAAAACTCAGGTTGAAATTCTATCAATGGGCACAAGTGAGTACTTAGTTCACTAGTCATTGCCTCCAGAGGAAGTTTCCATCGTGTGAAAGGCGCATAGTTCGATGATTCATTGAGCTCATTGAGAATAAACTCTCATCAACTTAAATACCATATTCAACAAAGAATTCATCATCAGGGCGCTCATTTGATAAATCTTAGATAGTATTGACATCTTGGGGCTCATCAAGTGGATCAGTCATTTGGCACCAGAGATTTTTGATATTAAATTCAAGCATTATGTTTCTAAAAGGAAAGCCTTATTAATCCACTCCGGCAAATGATAACAACGTTAGAAGTGGCTAGGAATGGTCGACCTATGATTACATGTAGTGCTGTGCATTCCCCAAAGGTTGAATTTCCAAGATTATCAAATTGACTGGATAAATAAACTCCGCCATTCTTAATCAATACTTCCTCGATCTCTCCCATAGACTTCATGACAAACTTATCGACTAGTTTAAATGTAATTTATGTGGGTCTCAACTCGCCCAATCCTAGGTGCTATTATATTGAATATGATTGCAAGTTTACATTCACTCATAGATCTAGCTAGGACCTCCCAATCAGTGTACTTCTGATGGTATGAGAGATAGTAGGACTTCAGGTGTATTTATACTTCATAGATATAGAATGGAAATAAATACTAGAGATTTTATCAACTGAAAAGACCTTTTTTAGAACTCTGGTTTATTTAACAACCAATTTCTAGTTAATTAGGTTTCAATCAAGTCATAATTTTAGTTTTGTTAGCAATATTTCTTTGTGTCAGAATATAATAAAAAGTATTATATACTAGAGAGAATGATCTTAGATTTACTGCTTGTGTACTGCTTGTTGATCTCCAACGCTTGGGAATACACGTTTCTGGTTGCATCACCCATCAATCTTGTTAAAATATCTGATAAAACATATGCAAAAAACAACATGGCAAAAGAATAATCGCACATCATTCACTAATTACAGAGGTGGAAGATTTATGATCAGGTCCACTATGACTTTGCCAACCTCGATGCCATGCTTCGAGAGGATATGTCCTAACATAGTTCATTTCTTAACATGAAATAACATTTCTCCCAATTGAATGTCAAATTTTTTTCATTATCGCGTTTGAAAACTAGATCTAAATAGTGTATACACTAATCACGTGAATCTCCAAAGATGAAGAAGTGAACCATAAACATATCTAAAACTTGTTCAATGCTATCTGAGAAAATAAATACCATACACCTTTCGAACGTGATAGGTGCATTGTATAGGCCAAAGGGCATGCATTGATATGCAAAGATACCGAAAGTACATGTGAACATGGTCATCTCTTAATTCTCATGAGCAATGGGTATTTGGTTGCAATCGGAATGCCAATTAAAGTAACAATCGAACTCATGACGGTCCAACTGCTCAAGCAGCTAAACGATAACGGGCAAGGAAAAGTGTTTTTTCTAGTGGAAACTTTAGCCTCTTATATTGCAAACTCGCCATCCTACTTGCACATGGGTAAACTTATTTCCGTCGTTCTTAATCACAATATTTTCAGATTTCTTAGGTACTACTACTTGAACTGAACTCACCCATGAACTTTAGAGATAGGATAATGAACCCATTGTCATGGCACTTTAAAATATCCTGCCCCACTACTTCTTTCATCACCAGATTAAGCTTACACTGAGGATCTCTTTTACATTGTGCATCATCCTATAGAAGAATTCTATACAACACTATAAACAGACTAATCCCCCAGATATATATAGTCCAACATATGGTTTTCCTATGCGTTTTAAACACTAAAAGAGAGTGCTATTGTGATGACTCGGAAGGATCATCATCTCAAACTTAGGCTGAAACTCTATCAATGGGCACAAGTGAACACTTAATTCACTAGTCATTGGCTCCAATGGAAGCTTCCATCATGTGAAAGGCACATAGTTAGATGATTCATTGAGTTCATTCAGAATAAGGTCTCATCAACTTAACTACCATATTCAACAAAGAATTCATCGTCAGTAAGCTCACTGGATAAATCCTAGATAGCATTGACATATGGGGGCTCATCACGTTGATCAGTTGGTTGGTACCACAGTTTTGATATATGGCTGTTTTTGATAAAGGTATTATCTTTACATAATGATATGTTTTATTTAGAGTCATCATATTTATTTTTAATTCTTTTGAATCTGAAAAATCTGAGTTATTATCTTCTGAACTTGTGTATATAGATTCTACTTCATAGATAGTAGATGTGTCACTAGATAATTCTTCAATAGTTCCTAAATGAATATCATAAGATTCTAAATCCGGTAATAAAATTGTTTTAATATTTAATGGGCATTAATAGGCAAAATGGCCTTCTTTATCACATTTAAAACATTTACAGCCTTTTTTAAATTTTGATTTATTTTTAATAAATTTTCTTTTCCTGAATTTAGTCGATTTTTTATATCATTGTTTATATTCAAGTTTCCATTTCTTTCTTGATACTTTATATCTTTTTGTTTTATATTTTTGTATGATGATTTTTCTTTTTTGGTTTATAAGGTTTATTATATCCATAAAGAAATTTAAGAGTCCTGTGGAATGTGTTGATGTTGGATTAGATCCCATATAATGATGTAATCTTAAATTATTATATTTTTTTCTCTACCATCGTATCCCAAGGGATTGGTAATTTTGAAAAAAATACTGTAATCCAAAATATTATTTTTCTCTATAGAATTTAATTTAAATATATAACTAATATATTCATTTATAAATTCTTCTACATAACAAATATTGCATAATTTCATTTTTATTAAAATATTCTCATCATTACTTTCTGCAGATAAATCTTCTCCAGTTAAATCTGCATATAATAATTTACAAATACTATGTAAAGCGTCTTTTCTTGAAGAATAATTATTTAAACATGCTATTTGGACTGGATGTAATTTTTCATATTGGGTTAACCACCTTAAAGCTATTTCTTGCCAATAACCACATGCATGTAACACAAAATCTTTATTTGTAACTGAGTCGGGTATTAAAGATATTGACCCTACCATTAATTGACTCCAATTTGTTATATAATCTCTTAGATCTCTGGCTGGTATATTATCTATATTAAAAATTAAATTTGGTGTTACGTTAGGATATCTTTTACTTTGTTTAAAAATATATGAATTTATATAAGCTTCATTTGTATCTCTATGATATATGTTTTCATCTGTTTGTTCGGGATTTGGTTGATTTATGACCCGAGGATTTACTATAGATGAAGATTCCCCTTGTTCCATATTAACAAAATAAAACTCAGAATTATTTTCCTCAGTCGAGGACTCCTCGTTAGAGGGTATGTTGAGCTCCTCTTCATCAGAGGGTAATTCAATATTGTAGATACAAAAAAAAAAAAAAAAAAAAAAAAAATCGAAATTTGCTAAGTGGGCACACCCGCGGGTTGCACCCGCAGGTTGCAACCCGCCGCGGGTGGCAACCCGCGGGGGCGATCCCGCGGGTTGCCACCCGCGGGTGCCAACCCGCGGGTTGTTTTCCATTGTTTTATTGTTTTCCGTTGTTTTATTTCTATTTTTGATACTGATATCCCGTGATCCGCTTTTTCAGGAGGAATCGAGCCGGATTTCAAGTCTCTTTGGTCTATAAAATGCAGAAATTTAACCGGAGAGGGGACTTTTGGATTCTTGGACTTTGGGAAGATTTCGGGCGAGCTCGGAAAATTGAGAAGCGGAGCAGAGCCATTGCTTCCAGTCGGACGGTCAACGGAGGCATCAACGAGACTCCATCGCCACCCGAACCCACGAAAAAAAAGGAATAAATTAATATTCCTGTTCTTGTAATTCCTCGGAATTTTTGTAATCTCAAATCTTCGTTGTAATCAAATAATTTTGCAATGGAATCAAAGATTCAATTTTCGGGCAAACAAAAACTGGCGACCACAGTGGGAGCCCCTCTGTTTACCACAGAGAATCTGGTGGCGCAGTCCGACCGGGTGCCGATTGGCTCAATGGTTGAGACGCTGGTCATAGAAGTTGACCAGCAAAAATATGAGGAATTTCTTTCTTCCTCTGATTCGGAGCCTAGGTGTCATTGCCGGGTGACGATGAAAAAAGGTGAGGCGTCATCGCCCACCGGAAAGGCGTCATCGCCTATGAGAATTTATGAGGCGTCATCGCCCGTTCGAACTGACAGGACGTCATCGTCTGTCAAGAACACGGCGTTATCGCCCATTCCAAAGTCAAGCCAAAAGTTAAACCAGTCCCTGACTCGCTCTCAGAAGAGAAACCTGAGGCGTAAGGCCCAGTGGGCCCGCCTCAACAGTGCCTCTGGAAAATTGCGGTTAGAAAATCCAGATCAGGAAACATCAGAGAAGAAAAATTTCAAAAATAAAAATCCGCAGGCAGAAGTTCGGGTTGCACCGCACGGGGGCAACCCCGAGGTTGCAACTGCGGGTGGAAACCCGCGGTTCCAACCGCGGGTTGCACCCCGCGGGGGCAACCCCGCGGTTGCAACCGCGGTTCCAACCGCGGGTTGCACCCTGCGGGTGCAACCCCGCGGTTGCAACCGTTGGTGCAAACCCGCGGTTCCAACCGCGGGTTGCACACCGCAAGTTGCAACCCGTGGGTTGCACTCCGCAGAAAAAATCAAGGGTTGGTTCTGGTGTCTATTCGGGCACACGCGCAGTGAGCACACAGCGCACATCTAACTTTTTGGTTACTCTCTCAGGTGTACCATCCCGTTCCTCTACAAACAAATATAAGGATGTGCTCATGAACTCACCTGAGGATAGGTGTTCAAATTTCTCTTCGGATGAACATATTCATGATAGAATTCTCCAAATCCCGAAGAACAAGTCAGATGCGTACGAGGCCCGTACAACTGCGCAGGCCAGCACACACTCCAGAAGAATCCGCAGAAGGGTTGGAGAACAATCTAATGCTGGAAAAGAGCTCAGCCCTGAAATATTACAAACTCTCCAGTATTATGAACCAAATTTGAGACGCAAAATACGTCAATATGCAAATAGAGAGGAGAAGATACCTCAAGACTTGAGAGAATTCCTCAATTGGAAGAAGAACTCTGCACAGAATACTCCTCAATGCCAATGTGAACAGTTAATCTCAACTGTTCTATCAAACTGCGAGTGCCATCCGAGACGATCCGTTTTTGAGCGGATCACCGAACCTAAAAGAATACGGACGGTGAAAAAGGCATACTCTGGGACCGATCTACCTGCTGCCTCATCAAATATGGTTAATAAAGTCAAAAAGGTGGTCGGAAACAACCCTTCGGATAAGGAAATCACTTCAGGATCAAAAGTAGTTTCTATCGAACCAGAGGGCGCGCTTCTAGAAGAAGTCTCTGAAAGGCTTGAGAGACAAGAAAAACGTCTCGAACAGCAAGAAGAGACCATAGAAAAAATGAAACAACTTTTGATTGAGTTGCTGGCTCAAACTAGAAAGAACCAATCATCGCCATCCATTTCTAGTCGGCAGAAAGGAAAACGGCCTGTCCAAATAAATGAAGACAGCGAAGACGAAGATGAAGAAGTGCCTCCTCATTCAAGAGAGGAAGAGGAAGTGAAAGTTATTATCAATCCTCAAGCAGAGAAAATAGAGAAGATGGAGAACCAATTACAAGCTCTTCTTCATCGTAAAAAACTACAAGAGGTGGGGGTAGTTCGTCCATATCCCATAGAATGGGAGACCGTATCATATCCTGCAAAATATAAACCATTGAATCTTCAATCATTCGACGGTAAAAGTTCGCCACAGCAACACATCTTCTATTTCCTCTCACAGACAGGACATCTCATGGGGAATGATCCAACTATGACTAGGATATTTGCGAGCACTTTACGGGGGCTCGCATTTACCTGGTTTATGCAACTTCCCCAGGAAACAATTAAATCTTGGGCTGATGTAGAACGTGAGTTCCTAGCCCGATTCTTTGAAGATGATACAGAAGTCTCCATATTATCTTTGCTAGCAGCGAAGCAAGAAGAAGGCGAAACGGTCAAAACTTATGTCGCGCGGTTCCGAGAACTTTCCGTTCGATGCCCACATGGCATGACGCAGGATACGCTTGTGGAAACCTGCAGACATAACTTGTTGACCGATATCTTAGACAAGATGGGTTCGGTCGAATCCAAGTCATGGAAGGATCTGCTTAAGCAGGGCGAATAGGCCGAAGAAATACTTCGACGTCTCGAAATGCAACAGTCTGCAACCGGAGACGGTGCAAACGAATCTCCATTCCATTTTTTCCGTTCAAAAGGGAAAGACATAACAGCAATGGCGGTAGAAAGTACACCGAAGCAGAAACCATGGCCGACTACAAGCAACACAGCAAAGTCACCAAGGCTTCAAAAACAGTATTCGTTCAAGGATGAACATACTGTTACTATGTTCAGTCTGCTCACCAAACGCAAGATGCTTAAATTGCCGGAGAGCAAGAGACCTGAAGAAGTAGGGAAAACTAACGATCCGAATTACTGCCTGTACCATCGGATTGTAGGTCACCCCACAAAAAATTATTTTATCTTAAAAGATAAAATTCAAGCATTGATTGATGCTGGAGCAGTTCAGCTCAAAGCTGAACAAAAAAGGAGTTAGAGCTAACTCAGACACATTTAATGTGTGAGGTCTAAAGTACCACTTGGGCTCACAACAATTCCCAAAAAATGGGCTCAAGGCGGTTAATTTAAACCCCCATATATATATATATATATATAAAGAAGAAAAAAGAAAAAACATCAAAAAAAAAAAAAATGAATCACCCAACGCCGACAAGGCTACGGGAAGAGAATAAATTTCTCGCCAACCCCATCATACTGGGGGTAATAAGTATGAACCACCCAACGCCGACAAGGCTATGGGTAGAGAATAAATTTCTCGCCAACCCCATCATACTGGGGGTAATAAGTATGAACCACCCAACGCCGACAAGGCTACGGGGAGAGAATAAATTTCTCGTCAACCCCACCATACTAGGGGTAAAAAGTATGAATTGCCCAACGCCGCTAAAGCTACGGGAAGAGAATAAATTTCTCGCCAACCCCACCATACTTGGGGTAAGAAGTATGAACTACCCAATGCCGACAAGGCTACGGGAAGAGAATAAATTTCTCACCAACCCCACCATACTGGGGGTAATAAATATGAATTACCCAACGCCGACAAGGCTACGGGAAGAGAATAAAATTCTCGCCAACCCCACCATGCTGGGGGTAAAAGGCATGAATCACCCTAAGCTGCTAAGGCAAAGGGAAGAGGAAAAGTTTGGCATTTAAGCCCAAACGAAATCCTTGACAACTCACCATACTGAGGGGAATAGCATGGCTAGCCCGACTCAAACGGTAGTTGGTAAAGGCAAATCAAACCCGTTGATAGCTGGGGGTTTGCTAAAAATCCTGATCAGATAAATCTCCTGTCATGTTAAGATTTCACCTCTGACAGCAAAACTTTTCTTGTCATTTTGCTCCAACAGAGCAAGCGACACTCCAAAATATTTATCAAGTTAAAATCATACCTCTGACACCATAATTCAAAATTAAATGAGATAAGATCCGATTAAATCCCTTCCCTGTCACGTTAAGATTTCACCTCTGACAGGAAAGAAAATTCACACTTCATCAAGTCCAACATTACAACCTCTGACGAACTTGCTTTTAATATCGTTAAGTTAAAAATCACCTCTGACGAAAATCATCTCACTATCAAGTTAACAGTTAGCTCTGATAGTCCGATTCCAAAACTAAATACGTTAACCGTCACCTCTGTTTAGTCAGCTTGTCCCTATCACGACCAGATCCTCTGAATAGGTTAAGCTCCAAGACACGTTTAATGTCACCTCTGTCTTTTCCTGATTCGTCATACTAGATGTCACTGAACGGTTAGGATTAAAATAAGCACGTTAATATTATACCTCTGCTTGACCTAAAATAAGCATGTTAACATCATGCCTCTGCTTATCCTCTAATGAGTACGTTAAAATCATAACTCTGCTTGTCATTGAATAAATGAATATGTTAACAATTATCTCTATCGACCAAATCTTTTAAAAGGTCTATAACCAAAATTAAAAAATCCAAAGTATTTCGAAATTCAGTACGGTTCAATACAGAACTTCGAAAACTTTGGAGGGGGTTATGCAGATACCAAAAAAAAAAAAATTGAAATTTGCTAAGTGGGCACACCCGCGGGTTGCACCCACAGGTTGCGACCCGCGGGTGCTGTTGCGACCCGCGGGAGCACCCGCGGGATGCAACCCGCGGGAGCCCCCGCGGGTTGCCACCCGCGGAAGGATTCCTGCGGGGGCGATCCAGCGGGTTGCCACCCGCGGGAGCGATCCCGCGGGTGCCAACCCGCGGGTTGTTTTCTGTTGTTTTATTGTTTTCCGTTATTTTATTTCCATTTTTGATACTGATATCCCGTGATCCGCTTTTCCAGGAGGAATCGAGCCGGATTTCAAGTTTCTTCGGTCTATAAAATGCAGAAATTTAACCGGAGAGGGGACTTTTGGATTCTTGGACTTTGGGAAGATTTCGGGCGAGCTCGGGAAATTAAGAAGCGGAGCAGAGCCATCTCTTCCAGTCGGACGGTCAACGGAGGCATCAACGAGACTCCATCGCCACCCGAACCCACGAAAAAAAGGGAATAAATTAATATTCCCGTTCTTGTAATTCTTTAGAATTTTTGTAATCTCAAATCTTCGTTGTAATCAAATAATTTTGCAATGGAATCAAAGATTCAATTTTCGGGCGAACAAATATATGTAGTGTCCACCTCTTGTTCAGAGGGTAAATCATCAGTAAGATATTCCTCTTGTTCAGAGGGTGAATTAATAGCAGAAAAATATTGAATAGATGAAGAGTATTTTTCATAATAATCATATAAATCTGTAGAAGCAATTGTACCTGCTATTTCTTTCTGTTGTAAAAGTTTATATTGTAAATAATTTTGATAATCTATGTTTTGTGGATCAATATGAGATAAATTTTTTGAAGAAAATTTTATCATACGAACAGAACCAAATCTTTCTTTCGAAAAAAAAGTAGGAAAATAAGAGTTAAGATTTAAGGCATTTAATTTTTGTGAAAGATTAAAAAGTTGATCACTGATATAATTTAACATGCTATTTTGTTGTTCTAAAGTACCATTATTCGGAAGATGAATACAATGTTCATGTAAATTTAAATTATAAGGACAGTTATAGTTTTCTGGTAACACTAAAGATCGAGACATACTTTTTTTGTGTTATTTCTAGATATGTTATGTTTCTTTTTTTGTTAATTTTCTAGATATTAGTATCCGTTTGACCCTTTTCTCTCCGGCACATATTACCTCTAAGAGTGGCTTTCATCTTAGAGTTAGACTACAAGAACTCTCAGTTCACCACAAGTCTATAACATAGCTTCAGAGAGAGAGAGCACAGCCATGGTTCGTTTCCTACATCATGGCATAAGATACTTATATCTAGAAGTGTTAACAAAATTAGAAAAATAACATGTCTAACTACTTTAGCCAGACATAAAAGAGAAATAAAAACTTACAGTAGAGGAGAAGAAACTATCAACTGGCTCTGATACCAAACTTGCGCAACTATTCACAAAAGCTTATTCACACTCTATTCACAGAAAAAACTAAAACTAAACAGTAAGAAGAACGCAAAACAAACTCAAGAGGACTCAAGAGATTACTAAAAAGAGAAGTACTTGTGCAGTTGAGAAAAATCTTTAACTTGAGCCCAAAATATCAACCAATTAATATGAAAGTTTTATGAGAGTGTAAAAATATACTACTAAACCATAAAATAAAATTTTATAGTGATCCGTGATGATTTGATAAAATATCTACTCAATATAGTACGTAGCTCATGCACATGACTTATACCAGTGCAGTTGAGAAAAATATTTAGTTTGAGGCAAAAATGTTTACCAATTAATGTGAAAGTTTTATGAGAGTGTAAAAACATACTACTAAAACTTAAAACAAAAAGTTTATAGTAATGCATGATGATTTGATATAATATCCACTCAATATAGTACACAGCTAACACATAGGACTTATACCACTATAGTGGAGATAAATCATTAATTTAAGATCAAAATCTCAATTAATTAATTTAAAATTTGTATGTGAGTGTCAAAATATACTCCTGAAAGAGAGTACAAATTTTATTATGATCTAATGTGTTTTGATATAATTTCTATTTAATATAGTACACAGTTTATACACCGAACTAATGCTGATATAGCTGAGAAAAATGTTTAGTGTGGGGTCAAAGTATCAAGAAATTAATGTGAAATTATTATAAGAGTGTTAAAACATACTCTTAAAATAGAATACAAAATTTTAAGTGATCAATGATGATTTGATGCAATTTATGCTCAATATATTACACAGCTCACGCATCGGACGAATACTGGTGCAGCAAAGAAAATTCTTTATTTTGATCTTAAAATCTCAAGAAATTAATATGAATTTTTTATGAGATTACAAAACATATTACTAAAACTGAATATAAGATTATTAAGTGATTCATATTGATTTGATATAATATCTACTCAATAAGTACACAATTCATGCTGAAGACTAATACTGGTGCAATAGAGGAAAGTCTTTTGTTTGAGATCAAAATATGAAGAAATTAATGTGAAATATCTATGAGAATGTCAAGATATACTCATAAAATAGAATACAAAATTTTCTAGTGATCTAAGGTGGTCTTATATAATTTCTACTAAATATAGTGCATAGCTCATTCTCAAGACTGATACAGATGCAACCAAGAAAAATCATTAGTTTGAAGTCGAAATATCAAATAATTAATTTGAATTTTTTATCAGAGTATAAAAACATATCTTTAAAGAAAGCAGAAAATCTTATATAATATCTACTCATTATAGCTCATAAACTGTACTAATACCAGTGCAGCTGAGAAAAATATCTAGTTTAAGATCAAAATCTTTACCAATTAGTGTGAAATTATTATAAGAGTCAATATATACTCTAAAATAGAATAAATTTTTTAATAGTAATCCATAATGGTTTGATACAATTTCTACCAATATAGTATACATTCTCGTACCGAACTTATACCAGTGAAACTAAGATAAATATTTAGTTTGAGGTTGAAATATTAAGAAATTAATGTGAAATTTTTATGGTAGTGTCAAAACATACTCCTAAATGAGTATACAAGATTTTATAATGATCTATAATAATTTGATATAATATCTACCCAATGTAGTACACAACTCACGTACCAGACTTATACCGATGCAGCTGAGAAAAATAATTAGTCCGAGGCCAAAAATTTCAACCAATTAATGTGAAATTCTTAAAAGAGAGTCAAAATATACTCTTAAAATATACTGCAAAATTTTATAGTGATTCATAATGATTTGGTACAATTTCTACTCAATATATTGTACAACTCATCACTGAAGTAATACCGGTGTAGTTGAAAAAAATATTTAGTTTGAGTTCAAATCTTAAGCAATTAATGTGAAATTATTATGATAGTGTCATAACATATTCCTAAAATTTAATACAACATTTTATATTGATCTTTGGTGATTTGTTAAAATTTTTATTCAATATAGTACATAGCTCACACATCCGACTAATACAGATTCAGCTAAGAAAAATCATTAGTTTGAAGTTGAAATGTAAAACAATTATTTTAAAATTTTTATGAGATTATAACAACATATCTTAAAATATAATACAAAATCTTATATAATTTCTACTCATTATAGTACGCAGCTCATGCATCGTACTAATATCTATTCAACTGAGAACAATATTTAATTTGAGTTCAAAATTTTTGCTAATTAATGTAAAATTATTATGAGAGTGTCAATATATACTCCTAAAATAGAATATAGGATTTTATAGTGATTCATGATAGTTTGATGTAATTTCTATCAATAGAGTACACAGCTCATGCATCAGACATATACTGATGCAGTTGAGATAAATTTTAGCTTGAGATTGAAATATTAAGCAATTAATATGAAATTTTTATGATAATATCAAAACATACTCCTAAATGAGTATACAAAATTTTATAATAATTCATGATAATTTGTTACAATATCTACTTAATATAATACACAACTCACATACCTAATTTATACCAATGCAGTTGAGAAAAATATTTAGTCTGAGGCCAAAATGTCAACTAATTATTATAAAATTATTAAAAAAAAGTAAAAAAATACTCCTAAAATAGAATACAAAATTTTATACTAATACATAATGATTTGATATAATTTCTACTCAATATTTGTATAACTCATGCACCAGACTAATATCATGCAGTTGAGAAAAATCTATTATTTGAGGTCAAAATCTTAGGTAATTAATGGAAAATTTTTATGAGAGCATTAAAACATATTCCTAAAATAGAATACATAATTTATATTGATCCATAATGATTTGATATAATTTCTACTTAATTTAGAACACAGCTTACGCACCGAACCTATACCAGTGCAGCAGTGAAAAATCTTTTATTTGAGTTTGAAATACCAAGGAATTAATGTGAAATAATTATGAGAGTGTTAAAAATACTCCTAAATTAGAATACATAATTTTATATTAATTTTATGATGATTTGATACTATTTCTACTCAATTTAGTATGTAACTCATGCACCTGACTTATACTGGAACAGCTGAATTAAATCTTTAGTTTGAGGTTAAAAGGACAAGCGATTAATTTGAAATTTTTATGAGAGTGTTAAAATATATTCCTGAAAGAGAATACAAAATTTTATTGTGATTCATGATGATATAATACAATTTCTACTCAATATGGTATATAGTTTATGCATAGGACTGATACCGGTATAGCTAAGATGAATCTTTAATTTTAGGTCAATATGTAAATAAATTAATGTGATATTTTTTAGTATAAAAATTTACTTATAAAATAGAATACAAAATTTTATAGTGATTCATAGTATTCTCATACAATTCGACATAGTATAGAATACAGCTCACACACCAGACTTTTAATGTTGTATATAAGAAAAATCTTCATTTTGAGCTTGAAATGTCAAGAAACTAATGTAAAAATTTATGAAAAAAAAAAAACCATACTTTTAAATTAGAAAACAAAATCTTATAGTGATTTATGGTGATTTGATACAATTCTACTCAATATAATACATAACTCACACAATGGACTTTTATTGTCACAACTGAGAAAAAGTTTAGTTTGAGGTCAAAATATAAATCAGTTAATATGAAATATTTATGAGAGTACCAAACATAATCTTAAAATAGAATATAAGATTTTAGATTTACCCATGATGTTATAATTTCTATTCAATATAGTATAAAACTCACGCACTGGATTAATATCATTGTAGCTGAGAAAAAATTTTAGTTTGAGGTCAAAATCTCAACCAATTAATATGAAATTTTGATGAGAGTGTTTAAATATACTCATGAAACAAAATTATTTTTAGTGATTTATGATGATTTGATACAATTTCTACTCAATATGGTACACAGTTCATACCGAACTATTATCAGAGCAGCTATAAAAATGTTTAGTTTGAAGTCAAAATATTAAGAAATTAATGTAAAATTTTTATGATATATCAAAACATATTTTTAAAATTGAATACAAAATTTTATAGTGATTTGATAAAATTTCTACTCTTTATAATACGCAGAGTATACACCAAAGTAATACTGGTGCAATTAAAAAAAATTTTAGTTTGAAGTTGAAATGTCAATAAATTAATGTAAAGTTTTTATTAAAGTATCAAAATATAATCATAAAGTAGAATGCCAAATTTTATGGTGATTTATTTTGATTTGGCACAATTTGTACTAAATATATTACATAGTTCACGCACTTGGCATATATCGGTACAGCGGAGAAAAATTTTTAGCTCTAGGAAGAAATGCTAAACAAATATCGTGAGACATTTATTAGGATGCCAAAACATAGTCCTAAAATAAAATACCAATTTTTTGGTGATATATGAAGATTTTATATAAATTCTTACTCAATATAATATACAGCTCCCACACTGGATTTATATTGGTATAGCTAAGAAAATATTTTGTTTGAGCCAAAATCTTAGCCAATTATGTGAAAGTTTTATGATAGAGTCAAAATATACTCGTAAAATATAATACAAAATTGTTTAGCAATCAATGTTGATTTAATATAGTTTCTACTCCATATAGTATACAACTCACGCACCAGACTAATGTCGGTGCAATAGTTAAATTTTTTTTAATTTGAGATTAAAATCTCAATCAATTAATGTAAAATTTTATAAGAGTTTCAAAATGCACTTTTGAAATGGAATACAAAATTTTGTAGTGATTTATAGTGATTTGTTACAATTTATAGTCAATATAATACATAGCTCATGCACCAAACTCATACCTAGAATTTTTTTTTAGTTTGAGATCAAAATATCATCCAATTATTATGAAACTATTCTAAGATTATAAAAACATACTTTTAAAGCAAAATATAGAATTTTATAGTGATCCACAATGATTTGATACAATTTTTACTCAATATATTATACAACTAATTGATAACTATGCAATTGGGAATAATTTTTAGTTTGAGGTATAAATCTCAAGAAATTAATGTAAAATTGTTATGAGTAAAAACATACTCCTAAAATATAATATATAAAGTGATCCATGATGATTTGATACAATTTCTGCATAATATTGTGTACAACTCACATACCAAACTAATACTAGTGTAGCTGAGAAAAATCTTTTGTTTGAACTCGAAATATTCAGAAATTAATGTGAAATGTTTTTGATAGTGTCAAAATATACTTCTAAAATAGAATAAATTTTTTATAGTAATCTATGGTGATTTTGTTTAATTTTTATACAATATAATACACAGGTCATGCACCGGATTAATACCAATGTAGCTGAGCAAAATCTTTAGTTTGAGCTTGAAATATAAAGTAATTAATATGAAATTTTTATAAGTACTACTAAAGTATAATACAAAATTTTATAGTGATACATGATAATTTGATACAATATCTACTCAATATACTACGCAACTCACGCATCGAACTACCACGCGTATAGCTGAGAAAAATCTTTAGTTTGACGTCAAAATCTCAACTAATTAATATGAAACTTTTATGAGAGTGTCGAAACATACTCATAAAAGAAAATACAAAATTGTATTGTGATCCATAGTAGTTCGATACAATATCTACACAAAATAGTATACAACTTACGCACTGGAATGATACCAATGCATCTAAGAAAAATTTTTAGTTGAGATCAAAATCTCATTCAATTAATATTAAATTTTTATTAGAGTGCCAAAACATACCTCTAAAATAGAATGCAAAATTATAGGGATCAATAGTAATTTGATTCAATTTCTACTCGATATAGTATAAAGCTCACGTACCAGACTAATACAGGTACAGCTGAGAAAAATTCTTTAATTTGAGGCCAAAAATTTGATAAATTAATTTGAAATTGAGTGTAAAAGTATACTCCTTTAATTTTTATAGTGATCCATGGTAGTTTTATGTAATTTTTACTTAATAGAGTACATGGCTCACTAATATGCTGATGCAGCTGAGACAAGTTTTTAGTTTGATATCGAAATATGAAGCAATTAATATAAAATTTTTATGAGAGTGTAAAAATATACTCATAAAATAGAATACAAAATTTTATAACGACAAACAAAGCTGGTTGGTAGAGGTGCATAGTAATATATGCCGAGATGATTGGGTTAGGATCATGGAATGACTCGTCTGACTGATAGACATAGCCAGATTGGCAGAGGAGCATAGTCACAAATGTCAAGATGATCATGTTAGGATCAATGGGGTGATTCGTCTGGATGACAGACAGAGCTGGTTGGTATAGGTGCATAGTTACACATGCCGAGATGATCAGGTTAGGATTATGGGGGGACTCATCTAGCTGACAGATAGAGCTGGTTGGCAGAGGTGCATAGTCATACATACTGAGATGATCAAGTTAGGACATGGGGTGACTCGTCTGGATAACAGACAGAGCCGAATGGTAGAGACGCATAGTTACACATGCCGAGATGATCGGTTAGGACCAGGGGGTAACGCATCTGGCTGATAGACAAAGCCGGGTTGGCAGAGGCACATAGTCACACATGACAAGATGATCGAGTTAGAATCACTAAAGAGCTTGTTCATTGTAGTGTGTGAGATGATTTAGTGTTCGTTGCCATAGATAAAAGCATAATATGACAAGTTTGATTGTATGAAATTATATGGGTGAGATGATTCAAATTTCGCTGTCAGAGGTAAAAGATTAACGTGAGAGGTCCACGCAATTTTTAGAAAATCGCTAGCTATCAATGGATTTGGTGTGCTTTTACCAATCGTCGTTTGCATTGGGCTAGCCATGCTATTCCTCTTAGCATAATGAGTTTGTCGAGGGTTTTATTGGGCTTAAATGCCAAATTTCCCTCTTCACTTTACCTTTTGGGCATCAGGTTATTAATGTTCATGTTTCTACCCTCAATATGATAGAACTGGTAGAGGATTTTAGTCTCCTATTGCCCCTTGCCACAAAGGCATTGGGTTGTTCGCACATTACTTTCTATCATAATAGGTTGGTGAGGATTTTGTTTGGACTTACATGCCAAATGTTTCCTCTTCCATTTACCTCTGGGGCTTTTAGTAGTTAATTTCATACTTTTACCCTAAGTATGATAGGGATGGCGAGAATTTTGATTTCCTCTTCTCTTTGCTTTATCAGCGTTGAGCAGTTCATACTTTTACCTCAACATGATGAGTTGTCGAGGATTTAATTTCCTGTTCCCTTTCCCTTTGTCGCTATGGGTTACTCATGTTTTTTACCTCAACATGATGAGTTGTCGAGGGTTTGATTTCCTTTTCCTTTTTCCTTTGCAGCTATGGGTTGTGATGTATCCTTATAATTAAATCAGGATGTTGTGACAGATTTATCATGGGTTTTTTAGCAAATCCCCAGCTATCAACGGATTTGGTATGTCTTTATCAATCGTCGTTTGCATTGAATTAGTCATACTATTCTCTTCAGCATGATGAGTTATCGAGGAATTTGCTTAGGCTTATAGGTCAAACATTTTCTCTTCCCATTGCCTTTGATCTCTGGGTCATTGATATTCATACTCTTACTCCCAGTATGTTACGATTGATGAGAATTTCAATTTTGTATAGTGGCCATTGGGTGATGTCGGACTACTATATGTAGTATTTCTTAAAGAATTTGTCATTGATTGGCAATATCATTCTGTCACGATTCTGGTTGATTAGAAAGTAAGCTCTATTCTAGTAGATCGTCTCTACTACAAATGACTCTCTCCATTTGGATTCAAATTTACCATTGGTCTTATGGGTTATGATCAACAATCATTTAACTAGATTGAATTCTTTGAAAGTCCTTTATTTGACTTTTTGTTGAATGACTTTGAGATCTGTGCTTGATGTAATTAGATTTATTATTGTGCTTTCAAGCATTTCTCATATAGCACTTCCAACTCTCGAGATCACTGTCTATGCTTTTCTTCAATTATCATTCATGTAGCTAGTGCAACTTGCAGAGCGGAATTTGGATTTCTAGTGGAAAGACAACCTCGCAATCATACAACAAGGAGAATGGTGTAGTTTTAGTCGGAGTGCAGATTGTGATTCGGTAAGCGTACAGGCACTCTCTAAACTTTGTCTCAGTCATGCTAACTTGAAGAGATGAACTTTTGGAGGAGCTTTGTGATGGTCTTATTGAAGGCATCAGTCAGACTATTAGTTGCCGAATTATGGAGTTTTGA
The DNA here is from genome assembly GCA_036321105.1 of Dracaena cambodiana. Taxonomy (NCBI): domain Eukaryota; kingdom Viridiplantae; phylum Streptophyta; class Magnoliopsida; order Asparagales; family Asparagaceae; genus Dracaena; species Dracaena cambodiana. The sequence continues at coordinate 49,749,881 of JAYEPQ010000002.1, forward strand.
GATGACATCCTGGATTCTAAACTTGATGCAGAATCGTGCAAAGCCTTGGCTAGTAAATTTGGGCCTATTATCATGGATAATCCACAGGGGTGCTAGGGTATGTCGAAGCTGTAGATCACATGGTGCTTGATGAATTTAACTATATCAGTCATTTTGACTTCTCTCTTGGGGTGAGTTCAATCCATTTGGAGAAGTAATTAGTTATTGCCAATTATGAACTTATGTTTTTTGGATGAGGGTGGAGTGATCGGCTCGATATTATCCATACCCAAGTTTTAAATGGATAGCTTGGAGTGGAAGTATTCAGATACGCGAGTGGTTGGTAAAATTGGCGTGCACCTGGCAAGCATGGCAATGCTTTGCATACGCCATTGCATCCATGATCATTTTCGGCTAGAAATAATAGAGTCTTCTTATGCGGTCCCAAAATTTTGGCCCTGGATGGTGGGTCTCATAAGTCCTACCATGGGTTTCTTTAAGCACTTCTTGAGCTTCTCTCTTTGAGAGGCAGTGAAGTAGAATACCATCATTTGATTTGTAGTGTAGAGTTTTTTGATTTGTAGTGTAGAGTTTTTAGCATTGTATCATAATAAAGTTTAGTTGCTTTCTTCTTTATTGAAGTTGTTGTTTTAGATCTTCTGGAAGTATGTCATATAGCATAATTTATGCATGAAAATTGCCAGTCCAAGGGCTCAAGACTCAATCCAACCTAGTGCACTTCTTCTGCCTTCAATACTATTTTGGTGCAAAGATGATCATGACTCAAACAGTGACATGCTTATTCAACTCAGATGGCAGCACCAAAATCACAGTAAGTGATGCCAGGGCAGCTGCATACATATTCTTGTGTCGTGGCATATGGTCGATGTAGATATTTTTTAATTTATTGGCCAATTTGATTGCTGCTTGATGGTAGGGTATGTGAATTTCATGCTTAACCTCATACTCTCCATTCATGTTGTTGACGATAAGTTTTGAATCGTCATACGCCTTAAGACGTTTCACCCCTAGCTATTGAGCTTTGAAGGCTGATTATGAGCTCATTGTACTATGCCACGTTATTTGTACATGGCTAATTGACTAAGTACTCTCGAAGGATCACATGTTTATGGGGAGATATCAATACTACCCCCACTCCTAGCGTAGCTTTTCTTACTGCACAATTGAAGAGCAATTGCCGAGCTTGTTCTTTGGGACCATATTAAATTTTAGCAAACTCTATCTTTGAAGTATTACGAGTTTTAATATATCCCAACCTCTGTGAGAAGTAAGAGTTATAATATATCACCACCCTCTATGAGAAGTAGGAGTTGTATCCCCATCCCTTGCGAGAAGGAGTTGTAATATGTCCCAACCCCCTACGTGTTCTTAGATATATGTTGCTAATGATAACTTTTGTATTTTTTCAAGATTTTAGATAAGCTGCAACTAGATATATGAAACTAATGTAGATTTGGATCTTTTCACTTTCTTCGTGTGTTGGGAAAATGTTAATAGCCCTTGCAGAATTTGCTATTCTTGAATCATGTTGCACGCATAAGTGTCTTTAATGGTGCCAGGTGAGGCTATGTCTGAGCCGTGCGTTCTGTGCAATATCTACTTTGCATTCACATTGCAAACTTAGCCTCGTGTTCTAGATGCGAGCGTAGTGTTGTGGCTGGATGACTTTACATGGGTTTAGCCTTGCTTTATACACAGACATAGTCTCACATCTGAATAACTTTACTCCAGTTTGGCCTTGCATTTTACACGGTCACAGCTTGGCGTAATCTCACATTGTACGCGGGGTTTAGCCTCATGTTCTAAATGATGTGCGCTGGCTGTGGGATTCATACAAAATCAATGGACCACATAGTTGTTCAGGAATGAATGTGTAAGGCTGCTGCTTAGCCTCACATCTAGTACGCTTGGCCTTAGCAATGTGTTTCAAGTGTTTTATGTGGGGCTATGCATTAACCTCGTATTTTAAGACTTCTATGGAGGCTGAGCATTAGCCTTGCATTCTGGTTTATCTTCGCACTCTAGATTAGGCTTGTGTGTCATGTTAGTCTCGTGCATTAGGTTAGCCTTGTGCACCGAGGGTTTTATGCTAGGTTGCAAACTAGCCTTGTGTTCTAAATCTCTTCTAGTAACGAAAACCACATGGGCTGCCAGATAGCCTCGCATCTTCCTGTTCTTACGCAAGTGTTATCCTTGCATTTCTTCCAATAACGAAAACCACATGGGCTGCCAGATTGCCTCGCATCTTCCTGTTCTTACGCAAGTGTTATCCTTACAGTTCAACTGTTTTATGTGGGGTTGCAGATTAGCCTCACATTTTAGAGCTTCTATGCAGAGCTGACACTTATCTTCGCATTTCTATTAACTTTTGTACTCTTAATGAGCTCTGTATGCTGGCATAGCCTCGTGCACTAGGTTATCAATGCATGCTGGCTTAGCCTTGCACACTAAGCTAGCTCTGCATTCTTGTTGCAGGCTTAGCCTTGATTTTGCACGGGCCTATCCTTGTATCTAGATGACTTTATGTGGGCTCGACATTGCATTGTATACAGGGTTTAGCATTGCATTTTGGTTGCGGGCTTAGCCCTATTTTTCTTCGCTACGGGCTAAGTCTCACGTTTTAAGCTGACATAACCTCATGTTTTATGCTAACATAGCCACGCGATCTAAATGACCTTATGCTGGCTTGGCCTCACATTTTATGCGAGGTTTAGCCTCGCACTCTAGATGTGAGTCCCACCCCCTGTGTGGGTCTCATTTGACTATTCAGGGAGTCCATCATAGGTAACAGATTACTTCCATTTTCATAGTAGAGTAGGCAGGACTGATGGTTAGCCTAGCATTCAGTATCTCCAGTATCTTTAACGCTGGTTTTACCCTTGTGTTTCAAGTATTTTATGCAGGGTTGTGCGTTAGCCACACGTTTTGAGATTTCTACATGAGGCCTAGAATTAACCTTGCATTTTGGTTCATCCTCGTGCTCAGGTTTAGCTTTTCGTGTTGGCATAACCTTGCGCGCTGGTTTAGCCTCATACACTGAGTTAAACTTGCACACTGGCTTAGCCTCGTCCACTGGATTAACCTTGCGCGCTAAATTAGTCTCTTGTGCTGTATTAGTCTTGTGCAGTGAGTTAGACTTACGCACTGACTTAGCCTCACGTTTAGCTGTGGGCATAGCCTTGCATCTTGATGACTTTATGCAGGATTTGAGAGTTCTTCTCCTCCAACTTGAGGGGCTCATTAGTCTAGTAGATGACTCTAGTCTCCTTAGACACCATCCACCTATTAACATGATCTATGGTTGCATCGATTGCTCCATCTCGAATGGCCTTAGCTAAAACAATTTCTGCATCTACCATAGGATCCTTCAAATCCAACCTCAAATTTCTAGCAACATCAACCAACGAAATACGAGAGTAGGAAATGCTGATATATCTAAGCCTAGTTCTAATCACATTATGCCAAAACCTCATGATCAGATTATGAGTCACATTCGAACTAAAGGTTAGGAGAACTTATCTATAACTGATCTAAAGAGCTCAAGATCCCCAATCTTCACAATATTTGTTAGCTCAAAGTAGGGCGTCAATGCTGTCTTAATGTTTTTCTACATGAGATCAGTTTGCTCAGTAATCTCGAGTGATTACAGACAACTTATTGCACTGAATTCAAAAGTATCAGTCTAGAACTAGTACCTTCCTTGTAGTCTTGCTGGAATCTCTCCTTTGCATCACTATACTCTAATTGAATGGTCCTGATCTTTCCTAGAAAGAATAAGTTGAAACCCTGTTGTAATGGAGCTTATGAAAAACTTGGCTGAGGTCCACTAGCCAGCCTATCAGTATCTCCCATAAGACCGGTTGCTGTGGAAGATGTTTCCATTGTGCCATCTTTGGCAGTGGGGTTGCTTCCAAAACATTGACCTACATCTACAAAGATGGTGTATGAAACTGTGGGCTAACTTCCCCAAGGCATTAGGTAGCATAAGACCACCTGTTGGCTCATCAAATTTGACATTTGGCCTGATGGTGGTCGTTGTATTAGAATGATGATCAAAACTAGGACCTCTAAATGCAAGACCACTCCTTACTTCTGGCCTGAGCCCCTGAGGATCAGCAAACCGAACAATCAATGGTTGATCACATCCCCTCACGATGTAAGTTCCATGCAAGGCATTTATAACTAGAGATGGTGATAATTTTCCAATCCGGGATTGACACACTGACAACATCTTCATTTTCCTTCTTCAGTCTACCTATAACACGACCTGTGGCATTATGCTGCTAGAAGGCATGACTGAGCTCCTGCCTTGCCATATGCAACAGTTGTACCAATGCAAAATTTGATAGTATCAGAGTATCCCACTCATTCTAAAACATTCCCAGCAACCCAGGAATACTTGCAGCTTTTAAGGATGTTGGCTTCACAACCTTGCTGGTCTTGATGGGCAAGATATCATCCATTATGAGCTCAGCCTCCGATGGCAGCATATCCACCAGCGCAATGGAGTGGCAGTGCAATGCCACCGACACGTTGGGCTTCAGCATCTCCCAGTTTATCATACTAAGGATCCTCACATAATGATTCGATCTGGTGATTGATTTGTTGATGCCATTGTTCTAATCAACCATACCATCTCCATGAACTGCTCAATCACCAGCCTAATTGGATCCGCTTGATCTCCTCTTGCGCCCGTAGGAGCTTTTGCTTGCGGTTTTTGAACTTGTCTTTGACGTACTCCTCTTGAATGTCGATGAACTCGATTTGGGTTGGCTAATTTGAGTAGGGAGTAGAGTTCATTCTTGGGGGAGGAGAATGACAATAATGTTGATGCATTTGACACAGACATACAAATGCAGACGGTGGTTTTGGTGCTACTGTCAAGCCCTGATATGATGCCCTTAACGGGTGATGATGATGTCTTTGTGGCCTCAAATGACCATATTTGCTATTTCTACACCCTTTCATATTCCACAAAGTATGAGCTAAACTAATTTGGTATGTCATAGTTCTTGTTCCAACTTCTAAATTGGCATGGCTGGCTCAACTATCTTCGATGAATTTGCATCAAACATGAGAACAGAGTGGTGGGAAATAAGGGCTCGGCCACTCTATCTTTAGATGGTGGGATGACAAACACCTTTATGATCACAAGCAAATGGAATTGCATGAACCACGGCGGCTGCATACTCATCAAGGTTATACCTGAAGGACATATCTGAGTCAACGATGAGATCCATCATAGATGCCAAGGCCACCTCCAATGTCAACCACACACACAAACCTGCTCAAGCTCATAATAGATTTGAGCCACCTCACCGACTTCATTGGATAAGGGACCAGTGGATTACATTTTAAATCCAATTTCTTCCTTCCATCTGCAACTCCTGCAGCTTTGACATTTTCTCTAGCCAAGATTCTCTAGCACATGGGAAAAGCAATGCACCACTGCTGAACATGGTCTATTTTTCCTCACCTCTCTCTCTCTCTCCACTTTTCTTCTTCTTTTTTTTTTTTTCTTTTGGTTTGTTTTTTTTTTGTTTTTTAATTGGCCAAAGTCTGATGTGATGATCTTAATTTCTATGACAATAGTCTGATGGCATTAGTAACTTGAACTCTAGCTCAGGTTGCTAGACAACCTTATTGTGTATAGATCTCGCTTCCTGGTCAAAAGGGAGCCAAGACTCCTCAAATTTTATCTTGGGGGAGCAGCGTAGCTTTAGTGTCAACTTGGTTGAGCTTCTAGTTTGGCTATTCATAAGCAAGGATTGTGTTGGTAGAAATTTTCTTTTATTGTGGATCATCTTTTATAAAGAAATATCCGCATATATAAGCTACAAAATGAGACGTGGCTTTCACAAAACTGTGCTTTATTTTCCATAAAAGATGAGATGCATTTTTAATTCGTGAATGAAGCTGAAATGTGAATCTCTTTTTCTAGTTCATATACTTAAATCTCTTTCTCTAAATTTGCAGACCTAATAAAGAGTGGGCCCTACAAGGTCTCATCATCATGCCCAACCATATTATGCAAGAAGCTAACATGCTATCACAACAAAGCCATGAATCTAAAATTGAGATTCGTATTCTAGTTATAATCCAAAAGAACCACGAATCTAAACTTTGAAATTTGCATTCTAGTTGTAATCACACTAAAGCTATGAATCTAAAGTCTGAGATTCACATTCCAGTTGTAGTCCGAAGGAACTACGAATCTAAAGTTTGAAATCTGCATTCCAGCTATAATCCCATCAAAGCTGTGAGTCTAAAGTTTGAGATTCGCATTCCAGTAATAGTCTGAAAGAACTGTGAATCTAAAATTTGAGATTCGCATTCTGATTACAGTTTAAAGAAAATACGAATCTAAAGATTGAGATCACATTTTGCTTTTCAGTTATGATCCAGAGAATTAAAGATGTCGGTTATAAATTCTGAAGACTTAATACAAATCCACCGACCAAAAGGCGAAAAATTAATTCTGAGATCGTAGAAGCTAATGGTTAAACAGTTACATCAATTCAAAAGTCTCCAAATCTCTATAAATAGTAGAAGTTTAAGTAGATAAAGACATCGAGAGATCATTATTAAAAAAAGCTTTTTTTGCTTAAGTGTTGGTGTTATCAAAAACTCAAAATCTTCGTCAACTAAAAATTTTATACAGAGTGTCAATGAAGAGCAGAATCATCCTCCATAGCTACTCTAGAGTTCAGTTTTAAATAAATAGGGAATTAAATTTTTCTCATTTTCTGTAATACCCCAAAAATTAAGTTATTTGTATTGCTCTTTTGAGACCAGTCGTGCTGAATAAGTCCACCGAAGTCAATTTTAGACACCGAAATAACTTTCGATTAACGTAACTTTAAATCCATAAACCCAAATGACATTCGGTCTTCGCGATTATTAGTTTTGTAATATTTAGGATTTTTGGAGATTTTTCTTACGAGGCCGAAAAATACTTCCAAAATAGTTAATTTAATAATATTAAAATCATCCTTCTAATTACTTTAGAATTTCGGTTCATTTATTCCGGACATTGAAACAATAAATGGATAATTTTGTAGTGTTCCTCTCATTGAATACTATGCCCTACATTAATTTGGTAATATTCAGAGAACGTTATACGGAACCGAAATTACTAAATTATTAAATAAATAAATAAAATAATAATTAAAAAAAAGAGAGAAGAAGAGCTGGCTGTCCTCCCAACTCCCAAGCCACCGCGTGGTAGTGGCCGTATGAAAACCAATTGAAAAAAAAGAAAGAAAAAATAAGTTGAAAGATAAAAACCCACGCTTCCCTAATCTCTCTCTCCATCACTTTCTATTCACTCTCTCCCTCGCTCCTTACTATCTCTCATTTTCTCTGCCTGCATCAAAGAACCGAAGGAAAAAAAAAGGGAAAATAAAAGTAAAAAGAGCAGAAAGAGAAAGGAAAGAAACGGTGTTCAACAAATCGAAGGAGATTAAAGGAAATCCGATGTAAGTAACACACTTTGCATCTTCTATTAATTTTTTTTCTTTTAATTATAAAATTTTTCTTTTTGATTGTATTGTTTAAAAAGAATTAAATATTGGCTATTTTGTCAAAATTAAGTTTCGGTTTGGAGTAGAAAATTTATTTTGGATATGAGAATACTCACATTTATAATTGTGTACATTACAATAAAATTTGCAAATAGGTAAATAAATAAAAATAAAAATAAAAGAAAATGGGAAAAGAAGAGAAAAGAAGAAAAAGAAGAGGAGGAAGAAGCAGCAGGTGAAATTATATGGGCTAGGCCGAGAGAAATTAGAAAGAAAAATAAAAGAAAAAGCAAAAAAAAGGGAACTGGGCCTGGCCCAGCCCAAAAGGAAAAAAAGAAAAGAGAAAAAAAGGGTAACTGGGCCTGGCCCAGCCCAGAAAAAAAAGAAAAAGAAAAAGAAAAGAGAAAAAAAAAAAGGGTAACTGGGCCTGGCCCAGTGTAGGAGAAAATAAAGGGAAAAAAAGAAGAAGATGAGCTTGGATTTAACTTGGCTAAAGAAAAAAAATATAGAAAAAAATAATAGCACTGGGCTGGCCAGCCCAGCCCAGTAAAAGAAAAAGAAAAAAAATGAAATGAGTGGGCTTGGGCCTGACAGAAAAGAAAAGAAAAATAAAATAAAAATAATTGAGAATTTAGTGGGCTTGGGTCCGGGCTGGATAGAAAAGAAAAGAAAAAATTAAAATTAAAATAAAACTATGAAAAAGTGAGAATTTAGTAGGATTGGGCTTGATGGATTAAATGATTGAGGGATTTGAATTGGACTTGGCTTGGATTAATTGGACATAATTGATAAATTAATAATAGTAATAAATTAGATTTTAATTAAAAGAGAAATGCATATTAATATATATGATTGAGCCTAGAAATATAATAAATACATATATTGGGTTTAAAAATAATGCAGTATTATTATATAATTCACTTGATTCCTAAATAGGGTTATTGATTGGCATTAAGAATTTAACTATATTATTGAAATAATTTTAATGATATGAATTGTGGTACAATTGTGCACTAACATTTATCATATTACATGTCATGTGTTTTGATATTACAAGTCATGTGTTTTACATGTCATGTGCTTCAATATTACAAGTCATGTGATTTATTATTATAGATCATGTGTAATAATACTACATGTCATGTACAGTCATGGAAATGCAAGTATGTTATCATGAATTAAAAAACAATAAGTAAACAAATAAATGAAAAATAAAATTTTCATGTGCATTATTCATTATGAACACGGAGACGGGAGAAACTATATGATGGATAAGAGCCTTGCCGTATAAGAATTGATTGTATTGTTAGGGCCGGAATTCTTTTACTGCAGCGGTCTGGGTGATTACTGGATCACCAATTGATATTTACCCAGAGTGGTATGTCCGTTACTGTAATACAGTACGGAACTTGATTGTAATGCCTAGCGGCATGTCATGGTTCAGCGCCATGAATATTGTGGCCGGGTCTCGGGTGTGCACGGGCACTTATACGACAATGGAGAATAGCGCTATTTTATCCATTAATACAGTTTCTTTAATTAAATTGGACGATGACTGAGACCAATAGAATATATGATTAAATAGATAGAGTAGTTATTTTTATGTTTATTTATTTATGTATTTATTTATGTTTGCCTTTATGTTAATTTATATGTTGCCTTCATGTTAATTTGTATGCACACAAACAACACTGACATAAACATGCTCATGCACACTGATATTCATGTACTATGATAGTACACAATTTCTCTTTTTAAATGTGTTACTTGCTGGGTTTAATCCTTTGGGTTTTAAACCCAGATTTGGAACGTGAAGAAGGGGATCTAGCCCCAGTTGAAGACCTGTACTTCGTTGGACAGATCGAGTGATAATAGGCAAGCGAAGTACCCTGGAGAACTTTTATATATTTTATTTATATTTCCTTTTGTCTGGACACTGCTTTTCTCTTGACTCTTTTGTGTTCATATTTAAAGTAGTGTGCCATTTTATATAATGAACTTTTTGTATAAATAAAATCTTTTCAGTTTTAGACATGTTATTTATTCATCTGATTGTGACAGTAGTTAGGTTATTTCAAGATCCTGTGACTGTTAGGTTGTCTAGTGTAAGTAATAAGTAACGTCCTCCGTTTTGGGAAGCAGCTGAAAAACGGGGGCATTACATTTTCTGTAAACAGGAAACTATTGAAATTGTAATCCTTTATTAAAAAATTTTAATAGAGAATTATTTACAATTTTATGGCGAACAAAAAATTGATGACTCTACTGGAGACACCTATCATCACTGATGATAAGGTTGTAGCTCAATCTGATAATATTCTAGTTGGTAGTATTGTCGAATCATTCATCATTGAGTTCGACCAGGAGAAATATGAAGAATTCCTCTCCTTTGGCTTCAGAAGCCCTACTTCCTTACGGAGATGCTGTAAGATTTCTAACAACTCAGCCTCTAAAGAGGTTTCGAAGATAGGAGTTTAATCATAAGACTCCTCAGACTACTCTGGTCTCAAAGGAGAATCATCTCCTTCTCTAGCACAAGATTCAGGGTTTGTTCAAACCAAGACCCATAAGGATCTCCTCGAGAAGATGGATCAGAATCCCCATAATAACAAGGGGAAACGAATATTTTCTGATTGTCAAGAAAATGACTCAGAAAACAAAATTCTCTCATCCGCACAATGAGAAGAAACTTACAAAGAAGCAGGGCTCGTGCTTTCTGCAGAGCCATGAAGCAACAAGAGCCTGCTGAACCACAGTCGCGAAGACTTATGGTTTAAGTATGGAAACCAAAGAGCGAAGTGGTGGTTCCAGACAATAAAAAGAAAAATCATGATGCAGATGGATTTACTCGTGTTTCTTGCAAAAAATACCGTTCACCCACCAAATTTATTTATAATTACAAATGCGAGATTTACATTTGCGTTCCACAAACCAGGCGAGGACCCCCACCCCACTCTCATGCCTTGAGAGATAAACACGATGTTCAAGATCACATTTTTACAAATAGACGCAAATCACCAATTTGCGTGCCAACAGAAAAGCGCAGTTTTCAAAAACGCGCTTCCAAAGAGAATCAGCCTTTAAAGCTCATGTTCCAGAAGTTCACCCATCCACTACTATGGCTAAAGTAAAATTTACTTCTAGCATTTTCAAAGGGATAGAAACACCCATCCCGAAATATCTTTGGAGGCAATGAAACTTCCATTAGCAAAACAATGAGCACCAATACAAGAGGTCTCAGGGAATTTCTCAATGAAAAGAGAGAAAAATTCCGAATGTTTCATTGTCATTGTTAGCAGTTGATCAATATAGTATTATCTGCTTGCCAATGTATGGCGGCTCATGCTAAACAATCCGTCTTCAACCGACTTGCTATGTCTTCATCTCAACCATAAAAAAAGAGACGATGTAACAAACAGGAATTTTCTGAGCCTGAATATCCCAAAGTATCATCTAATATGATAAGTTTCGGGAAGAAAAAGAATAAGAAAACAAAGAAATTTCCTAGAAAGGATTCCTCTAATTCCGAACATTCTTCATGTTTGACGAATGTATTCAGTGAGATGCGTTATGTTTTTCAGAATATCCTACTCAGGAAAGAAATAACAGCATCATTAGACAACAGACAAATGGATGGAGTCTCTTCTGATAAAGAAGACACACTAAATTTAGTTATGGTTGAGTCTCAGACATTGAACTCATTCTTTAAAGACTCCGTATCTGTGAATATGGCACAAAATATTCCAGAAGAATTCATGAGGGTAATTGATGAACAGGATAAGACCTTCCAACAATAAAAAAATACTATTAATGAAATCAGAGATATGCTTTATGTCTTATTGGACTTGGAGAAGATACGAAGAAATGATAAAGGAGAATCTTCTTCTAAAACTTTATGCAATCTAAGAAATGATAAAAGAAAGAATATAGAAGAATCATCTCACGTTTCTCCTAGGGATGAGAATGAAAATAATGAGGATCGTCATGAAGAAGAAGATAATCGCTCTATACGCTCCCATCATCAAGAAAGAGATCCGAATCAAGAAGAAAATGCAAACACTGCTTGGATGGAGAGTTTTCAAAATCAACTTGATGCTCTCATGCATAAAAATAATTTACAAGAGCTAGGGGTTATAAGACCATATCCGATAGAATGAGAAAGTATACTATTTTCGCAGAATTACAAAGCATTAAAACTCAAATCATTCGATGGTAAAGGGTCGCCAAATTAGATATTTACTATTTTAAATCGCAGACGGGACAATTAACTAGAAATGACCCGATCATTATACGAGTCTTTGTTAGTAGCTTAACAGGTCTAGCATTTGAATAGTTCCGAAAGTTGGAATCGGAAACCATCAATTCATGAAATAACATTGAAAAAGCCTTTCTAACAAGGTTTTATAACGATGATATGGAAGTTTCAATGCCAAAACTCTTGGCCACAAAGCAAAAGAAAGAAGAATCAACTCGAGATTTTATCAAAAGATTTAAAAATAATTCTCTAATATGTCCACATGGGATGCCAGAGAAAATATTGGTAGAAACTTGCCGACATAATCTCTCCACCAAAGTTCTTTCTAGAATGGGGACTGTAAAGTCTTCTACTTGGAAAGATCTTTCGCTACAAGCTGAAGAAATTACACAAAAACTTGAAGAAGAAGAAGAAAAGAAGAGAAACCAAGGCAGAATAATAATTCCAGATCACACCAGTCTTCTCAACCTAAGGAACGTAAGGGCAAAGAGACAATGGCGACTGATGCACCAATTTCTGCAAAGTCTTTTCCAAAGAATCCTTTGCAACCACAGTTCCCTCAGAAGCAATATTCTTTTAAAGATGAGCATACTAATACTATCTTCAATCTACTTATGACTAAGAATATGTAGAAGCTAAAGAATCCAAGTGACCTGAAGAAATTGGAAAAGTTAATGATCCTAATTTTGTGTATATCATAGGATCATTAATCATCTTTTCCAATCTATTATTAGGATCATTAACTTTTCCAATCATCCTAATATTTGTTGATTAATTTTGTTTGCTAAAGCTATATGCCAATTTGCTATATCCTTAAATATAAGATTTAGGCTCTGGTGGATGCTAAGATCATCAAGTTACGAGAAGATCAAAAGAGAGTAACCACGAATATGGTAACTGTTAGATTTGAAAAAGCTCCAAAATGGATAGAGTCGACTATTCAAGACGAAGTTCAATCCATTCCCAAAGGCACAATGAGGATTGTGAATTATGATCCTCATCAGCAACAAAAGAAAGAATTACATCCTTTCGAAACCTCAAAGGAGAGATAATGTGGGTACATCCAGATCTCTTTGAAGACGAGCAATGAATTTCAAATTCAGTAAAGAAGAAATCAAAAGGGAAGATTTTTACTTCTAATATTGTTACTGTAGTTCCTGAGGATGATGCAGAAATTGCTTCTCTATTAGACTCAGAAGATGAAGAAGAGCCAAAAGATTCTTTGGCAGTTAACACAGATCAACCAAAATATTTTGGGACTCGTTCAGGTAAAGAATACTTAAAAAATTATGATCAAGTAGTAGAAGTTCAGTTATCTTTAGAAAAGAATAAATCAAAAGAGCTTAAATTTGACAAAACTCTTAAAAGAAAAGATAAAGAGCCTACAGAAAGTTCTAAAAAATCTTTCAAATTTGATGTATTGGCGCACAATTGGCCAATATTCTTGCAAGTATTACTTTGTATGAGATCCTAAAGCTCTCTAGACAAACTAGAGAAGCTTTAAGAGAAGTTCTGTAAGATTCTGAAGTGTTCTTGCTTCAAATTCCAGAAACATCTAAAGAAGAAGTTTGTACAGTATATCATCAAACTTCTAAAAAGAATCCTTGCATAAGTTTCTCACAAGAATATATGCAAGTAAAAAATAATAAGAATCATCGTCCTTTGTATTACAAAGGATACATAGGGTCATTAGAGATTGACTGAATCCAAGTTGATTCTGAATCCACCCTAAGTGTTATGCCAAGAAGGATGTTGCGATATCTGGGGATCTTGATGAGCAGATTGGCATCAACAAATATTACCATCTTCGGGTTCAATGCTAATGGTTGCAGACCACTTGGCAAAATAAAGTTGAAATGTCAAATTGGAGATTTAAAGACAGAGGTCACATGCTATGTAATAGATGCTGACACGTATTATAATTTTCTACTTAGAAGATTGTGGATTCATATCAACCTCATTGTTCCTTCTACACTTTATCAATGCATGAAATATGTAGACAATGATGGGAGTGTGAAGACTCTGGTGGCAGAAAAGCAACCATTTAAAGGGGTAGAGAACTATTTTACTGACGCATTGTTATACCAAGATATATTTGATGTAGCTAAACAACCTGCTTCAGAAGAATCTGATAGCGGCAATGAAGCTGACACTGAATCAGGATCCAAAAATTCTAAATTCGATAATAAAATCTGGGAAATAGATCCCATTATAATAAGCCTTGAAGGCCTTGATGTAAATGACATCGTCAATTCTGATGGCGAGTGGATAATTAATGAAGATATAGAGTTTGGTTATTTTTCTGGTGTTGATTATGAACCCTCAAGTACTAGTATTGATGTGGTCAGTGATCACCTAGATAAAATATATTCTTTAACTTCATTTCAAGCACCTATTTGATCATCCTTTTACATACAAAGTGATGACGATGAAGATACAAATGAAGTTGTTTTTGAGGTTCCTCCTAAGAATAAAAATCAAAAACCTATGATATTTGGAAAAGCAAATAACAATAATAAAGAAAAATATTTAGAGTCTGAGGAAGAACAGGAAAATCCTGAGTTCTTCCATTATGATGAAAATTCCCATAAATTAATGAGAAAAATGGGATAAAGAAGGGAGGAAGGTAATTCTTCAAAGGAAAGATGCCCGATTATTACGATAAAACTTGTAGAGGGTTGGGATATGTTACCACTTCTGAAGATCTTTCGGATATGAAATCTGAAGAAAGGCAGCAAACTCATTCGTCAGAATCATCATGTTGGGATTCAGATGTAAGCATTGGTGCTATTTTTCAAGAAGTCTCCATCAATATGGTCTCTGCAGATAAAGAAAAAGACGATGAATTATCACCAATCAAAAATGATCTTTGGGCAAAACACCTCAATATGAAGTGGGACATTCAATTTGAATAAAGAGAACTTCCAACTGAAAATGAAGTGATCCAAATAAATATGGGTGATAAAACTAATCCTAAACCATATTAATAAGTGAAAATTTATCTTTGGAGGAAAAAAAAAGGAATGATCTCTCTCGTTTGAGAGTACATTGATGTTTTTGCCTGGAATTATGAAGATACGCCAGGACTTAATCCAAAAGTCGCGGTTCAAAAATTAAATATTCTACCAGATGTAAAGCCAGTAAAACAACAACAACGAAGGTTTTGTTCTGAAATTATGGAGATAATTGAAGCTGAAATCAAAAAGTTAATTGAATTGGGTTTCATTCGTGAAAAACAACATCCAGACTGGGTCGCGAATATAGTTCCCATAACTAAAAAGAATGAAAAAATCAGGATCTGCATTGATTTCAGAGATTTGAATGAAGCATACCCGAAGGATGAATTTCCTCTACCTATTGTGGATGTCATGATTAACAATACTTGTGCCTATGAAAGGATGTCGTTTATGGATGGATATTCAGGATATAACCAAATTAAGTTGTACTCTAATGATGAGAAGCATACATCTTTCAGAACGTCACTTGGATATACAGTCATGCCATTTGGTTTGAAAAACACTGGTGCTACATATCAACGTGCTATGAACATGATATTCCAAGAACATCTACAAAAGACAGTGGAATGTTATGTAGATGATTTGGCAATTAAAAGAAAGAGCAAGAATGATCATTTTCGTGATTTAAGAACCATGTTCAATCTCATGTGGCAACACTAGCTTAAGATGAATCTTACTAAATCTTTTCTGGGAGTTTCCAATAGAAAATTTCTTGACTTTGTAGTTACTTCCCACGGAATTCATTTTAATCTAGATAAAATTAAAGCAATCCAAGATATGCTGCCACCTAAAAATCTCAAAGAAATGAGAGGATTGCAGGGTAGGTTGTCATACATTCGCAGGTTCATATCAAATTTATCCGGAAAATGTCAACTTTTTACACGGTTGATGAAGAAAAGAGTATCATTTATTTGGGATGATATGTGCCAGAAAGCATTTGAAGAAATCAAGGAATATCTCACCTAACCACCTGTTCTTGTAGCTCCAATCTCAGGAATACCTTTTCTGTTATATGTGAGAGCTATGAATCATTCCTTGGGAGTTTTATTGGCGAAAAAGAATGAGTTAGAGCATGAACAAGCCATTTATTATCTCAGTAGAATGGTAATTGGAGCTAAACATCGATATAATCCAGTGGACAAAAATGTCCAGCTTTAGTGTTTGCAATATAGAAAATGCGACACTATTTAGTAGGACAAACAATTCACATTATATCGAGAGTTAATCCTTTAAAAATATTAATAACCAAGCTTGAGTCATTAAATTCCAGATTATCTAATTGGGCCATTCTTATGTCACAATATGATATGCATTTCATTTCACAAAAATCAATTAAAGACAAACTATAGCTGATTTCTTAGCTGGACACACGATTCCAGCATCTTCAAAACTGTATGAAGATGTCCATGGTGAAGTAGGTGAAGGAAATATAATTCTAAAAAAGGATATTCAACAAGAAATTGCTGAAGTGAATGTTGTTAAAGAAGAAGTATGCAACTTTTCTTTGATGGCGCTTCTAGAATAGGATATCAAGGAAAGATGGTAACATGTGTGGGGGGTTGTTTTTGTTTCTCTCTATAACCATATTATTCCTGGAGCATGCTCATTGATAAGTTCATGCTCTAATAATGTTGCTGAATATAGTGCCTTAATGGTTAGGTTAAAAATAGCCAAACAACTGGGGTAAAATATTTAGAAGCATATGGAGATTCCCAACCTATTATAAACCAAGTTAGAACAGAATATGAAGTGAGAAATAAAGATTTGTTGCCATATTACCAAGCTATAATAAAAATGGCTGATAGCTTTAATGGTTTCTATATTAGTCATGTATCGCGTCACTAGAATGATTATGCATATGCACTAGCTTCCTTGGCTGCTACTTTAGCATTACCTAGAAATGCTAACAAACGTATAACAGTGGGAAGTAAAGAATTGTTTTGCCCAAAGTATGGGCTTGAGGTAGAATTAAATTCAGATAAGAAACAAGAGGCAAATGAAGTATATGCTCTTGAGTCTATAATTGAACTAAGAGACTGGTGATTTCCTTATATGGATTATGTTCTTTATGGAATATTGCTAGAAAATCCTAAAAAAGAAGCAGCAATTCGAAGAAAAACTGTTCGATTCTATTATAATGCTGAACTTCAGACATTATATAGAAAACTCGTGATGGAATTTTACTTCGTTGTCTTTCTAATAAAGAAGCTCAAGAAACACTTGAAGAAGCTCACATCGACATTTGCAGAGCGCATCAATCATGACCAAAACTCTGGGATAAACTCCGAAGAATGGATTGTTACTGGCCCAAAATGATGACGATGCAATCATTTATGCTAAGAAATGTAGAGCCTGTCAGATACATATGGACTTCATACATCAAGCTCCGGAGTATCTCCACCCAACAACTACATCATAGCCATTTGAACAATGGAGAATGGACATTATTGGATCAATCTTTCTGCCTTCAACAAGGGGTCATCGATTTATATTGGTTATAACAGGTTACTTCTCAAAATGGACTGAAGTTGTTGCTTTAACTGATGTAAAATCTTCAGATACGATTAGATTCATCAAACATCACGTTATATACCGTTTTGGAGTATCTAGAAGAATCATTCATGACAACAGGCCTCAGTTTATGAGGCAGTCATTCTCTAGATTTTGCAATAAATATCGAATTGAAAGTGTAGCTTCATCTCCATACTATCCAGCAGGCAATGGTTTGGTAGAGGCTTTCAATAAAACTATTGTAAAGCTTCTTAAAAAATTCGTTTTATCCAACTAACGAGATTGGAATGAAAAGCTTGGAGAATGCCTTTGGCCTTATCGAACTACTATCAGAACTCCTACAAATGCTAAGTTATTTTCTGGGATAAAAGTACAGTAGCCTCAGAAGTTCCAACTTCAGTAACTTCAACAACAACGACATCAATAAGAGCAGTAGTCTTAATAGTTTCATTAGTTCTGACTTCAGTTATTGAAGTAATTCCAGCTGAGACAGTAGCTTCAGTAGCATCAGTAGCCATAGCTTCAACTTCAATAGTCGCAGCAGGCTTAATAGACTCAACTTCAGTAACCTTAGCGACTTCAATAGAGTCAGTAATTGCAGCAATTTCAGATGCAATTTCTGGTTGAACTTCAATATCAACTAATGAAGTATTGCCTTCTGGTACATATTCCGAAGTTGGAGTAGAAGGAAACATTTCTAAAGAAAAAAAGAGAAAAATGATTAAATGATGATAAAAGAAATGAAAATGCCTACACTTTGATGAACACAACGTAGAATATTTCACGTCACAGCGACTTTGTTGTCTGCCACTCACGTACCGTACGATAGTACTTGACTCGTGCTCCCCATTTCTGCCCGGGGAATTTCTTCGTTGTTACTCTACTTAAAGGAAAAGACCAGACGGCCGTCGGAATGTCATGCCCTTCTCCTGGTCTTCCTGTAGCTCGTCGAGCAGGGATAGATGTGAATACCACTCTCTTTTCCAGTCTGACTCTGGTTCTTTCTTCCGTTCTGTTTGATAGCTGCTTATCGCTCGTACTCCTGGCAGCGAAACTCCCCGTCGCGGGTACCGTCAGTAAGACTACTCGAGGTCCTTTGATGGGCATAAAGAAATCGTCTTGGTAGCAAGCAACCACCAAACCCTCCGAACAGAACAAAGTTCCGCTCTGCAACTGGTCTACGACGCGACGACGACGGCGCGAAACTACCAGAGGGAAGAGGAGTTGTCACGATAGAAAAAAAAATGACTATAAGGAACCAACGATTCTCTCTTCTCGGTAGTCCTCACGCCGTCGTCACGCCGTCGTCGCTCCTTTCTCAATGACAGGCCGCTCTTTCATTATCTGCTTTTGTCGGTTTGATGAATACACTCGATCGTCATGTATCTACTGATTGTCTTTTTGCCTCTGCTCGGTAGTTCCGTGGCCGATTTTTTTGGACGTTTTCTCGGATCAGAAGGAACAGCTATAATGACCACCACGTGCGTTTCATTTTCTTTGATCTTCTCAATGATTGCTTTTTATGAAGTCGCACCGGGAGCTAGTGCTTGCTATCTCAGAATAGCTCCATGGATCTCATCGGAAATGTTTGATGCTTCTTGGGGCTTCTTTGGCGACCATGAAGTCACCGGATGAATTGTCAAGTAGATAGATCATATCCGGACGCTGCAGTTGCTCCGCGGTGATACGGACTCGACTCGTTCCTAGGTATCATAGCATGTCGGGAATTGAGGGGGGACATACTGGACGTAACAACTCCCGTCGGTTGGGGGCTGTGCCACCCTGCCTTTCGATCGATACACAGTTGAGGAGGCCGATCACGAACGCTACAGGTGTGGGAGCGATCCTGGTCAGGGAAGGCTGACCATACGTCATAGGTTATGTGGTTCCCCGCTCAGCTATTTCATAATGTAGTTTATAGCATATGGTAAAGACGTCTGAAAAGTTTTCCTCTGACGGAATTTTCCGATCGACGCATTCGGTAGCATTCCGGCAATCGGGATGGAGATAGGGTCAAGTTTAGAATAGACCTTGAGGTTGGGAACTGGATTCTCCAGGACCATACACCTCTGCTCTCTCTTCTGCGGCTAGAAATGTATACTTACCATAGTCTAATGGTGGAGTAGAAGAGCGAATGACATCACTATCATCATCATCATCACTCATAATTTGAATTACTGGAGGAATAGAGGCAGCAGATTCCTCTTGTACCAATTGAAGTGGTCTTTCTGAAGAAGACACAAAAATAGGAAGAAGCTCAATTGCTGGTGCAGTAGAAGGAACTTCTGTGATAGGATCGTTAGGAAAAGTAGGTCCTTGACTTCGATGCTTTTTAGATGAGCGAGGAATCAAATTCAAATCATCGTCATCTTCTTGTTCCTCCTCAGTAGTTTCGAAGGCTGCACTAAGTATTGTAGCGCCAACCACAGCTAATGCATTTTGTGGAATGATTGGCAGGTCACTGAGACGCTTTAACCTCTTTCATTTGTAAGAGATCTTCTTAGGAGAAGATTTTGATTGAGGAAAGGTTGGAATGGTGGAAGACACAGGTCAATCTATTGAGGCCATTGCAATATTGTCTTCATCCTTGATAAGACTACTTCAATGTCAAATTCTTCGATTTCAGCTACTTAGTGCTACCTGCTTCTTTCTTTGAGCATACCATGCTCTAATGTCTCTCAAACAAGTAAAGCTTGCATCGAATTTATGAGGCATGGAATGGACAGCGGAATTCCATTTGTAAAAGTTGAAGCTCATAGACGAATTTGGAGTCTTGAATGGAAGATTGAACTTGGTTTTTGTACCACCAGACATGAAATGAAACCAAGCTCTGACCCCCTCAAAAAGATTCCCAGTAAAACTCATATTTGTATTTGGATTTTTAATATACAACTGATCATACCCAAACTGTCGAGAAAAGTGACCTGGGTAATAAGGTTCAATATAACAGCAGTTCCCTAAGCGGAGAGCCAAATGCCTGGACAGATATTTATTAACCACCAGAAGCACCTAGAAGACAGAGTTGTGAATTTATCAGCACTAGCTACATCCGCAAATTCTTCTCCATATCCAGCACTTGGAAAATAAGGAAAACACCTGAATAATTCATAATTAGCATGATATCGAAGTGTTTTGCGGACCGTAACCATGTAACCTCATTTCCAATGTGATTTCTTATAATGCTAAACCTTTGGAGAGCTCAAATCTACTTGAGCATCAATTGGACTTATCAATGAAGGATAGTACTGAACTATCCAAGCCATCAAATAAGTATATGGAAGTTCCACCTGCAGATTTGGAGTCTTGACAATCAGTTTTCCTTCATTAACACGGTCGTTGACATTGCAGAATCTGGTAATTTATTTTTTTTAATCCACTTTAGATTTTACAAACCATTGTTGGCGATAAACTGAGTGGACGGCCAAATGCTAACAAGACTACTGGATATACCACTCCGATTGATTGGATTTCTTGTGAGGAATCACACACTTTTTCAACCATAACATCAGGAAACACACCAATAAAGCAGGGTCTGATATGGGTTATAAAGCCTGATAATGAAAACTCTCAAAGGATGTCCCGGCCTTAAAGACATCCTCATCTGATTCAGCAATATATGCATCTATTCTACATTGGACAATCCTCTCTTCAATCTCTTTCTCAAAAATTGTAGAAAGACGTGTTAGGTCAAGATTGTTTTTTGAAAACTTTGTAAAAAAATACTGCAGCCATTTCTTTTGCTTCACATTTCGAGTGTTAGAAATGTGAACACATATATGATAGTAGCAGAGCAATTCCCAATAAATGTCATAAATCATGGGATCCTGAGTTTTCAATAGATGGAGTTCTTCTCCTATGGGGACATATTCTTCATAGGAAATGTCTCCCATTGGTAGTCCTGAAATCTCGTACACTTCATGAAGAGCAAGCCCTAATTCACCTCGGGGTGCAAAGAAAGTGCAAGTATCAAGGTTATACAATTCCAACAAGGAAAAGAAATAAAATCTGCTAGGAGGGATTCCATGTTGAACTGTCCTGATGGCACGATAAAGATTCGTGTACTTCAATTGATCCTCAAAAATTTTTAAGAAAAAATTTACCAAGATCGCCCATTCTCCCTTAGGAGAACAATGGATGAATCCAGCGGGGCGAAAGTCTTGAACTGGGAATTCTCCTTGTGCATCAACAAAGCGATGCAAGAAAGTTTGGGCAATCACTGGAGTCTCACCCATGGGGAGGTCTTGCTTGAAAATTCCTGGAAATAATCCGCAAAAATGTTTTCAAGTTGAACGAGGAAATGCACCTTGTGCATTGAATCCACCAAGTAAAACATCATCTTGTGATTTATTTAAATATCAATCCATGATTCTGGGAATAGAAAGGGATTGGAAGTACAAAATGGATAAGATCTTTCTATGTTAGGAAGAAATAGTTTACAACCGTTAACTTGACGATGCCACTAGTAAACTTCATCATCTAAGCAATCATCAGGGATGGGGACATGATCACTGAAAAAAAAGAGGCTTGTTCAACAAATTCCTATTCTTTCCTTCAAAAGGGGCAGTAGTCATAAATTCCTGCAATGTAGGACGAGTAGGGTTCAAGATTCTACTCTTCCTCTCTCAGCCATCAGATGCTGCACACGCTGAAAAGACTTGACCGGGTCTAAATTGTTTCTCGCCATCATATTCTCCTGTATGACCAAAGTAATGATCTTTTGGCCAAGGGTTTAAGGCATAGTTCACTATATGAAGAAAAGAAAGAGTTAAAACAAAATAGTGAAAAAGAATATACTCTTTTAGGGTTAGAGTATAAATTCTAAACATGATATGAAGCAAGTGAATCACCTCCAACTAAAGGCACCTGTCGAACTATTATGGCGCTGGAAGTGGCCCGAGGATTTTGTGAACCATTGTTGGATAGACCAAAGGATGAAGCCTTCTTCGTCATCTTCTTCAAATTATTAAGAAAATTGAAGATAAGAGGATTTTGAAGATGAAAGGTTTTGAAAGTTTGGAGAAAATTTTGAAGTTCAAAATTTTCAGAAAGTTTTATAAGATATTTTAAATGATGAGTTTGAGATTTTATAGCAGATGATTTGACGGACGAGATTTCTGGCCCGAATCTCGTAAGGATTTCCTCATTAATGAAGCTCAGAAAATGCCTCGATCTCTATGCTAGAAAAGTAGTAACTTTCCGGATATACCGCATGAGGCACGAGATCTGCAGCTCTAATACAAAGTCGTGATCTATGCAAATGTGCGAGATCTGAGGCTCTAATACAGAGTCGTGCTCTATGTTAAAGTGTGAGATCCGTGACTTTAATATAGAGCTGTGTTCTATGCAAAAGTACGAGATCCAGTAGGACGAGTAGGGTCATTGTCATTGTTAATACCATCTCTAAAGGATCAGATATGCACAATGATATGATATTTCTTCATCACAGATTTGTTCAATATAATTAATGTCTTGCAATTCATCATTATCCATGTTTGGCTGTTTGCAAACATTAAAACAATTAAGTTTAAGAGACATATTTCCAAATGAAAATTTTATCACACTATTTCTTTGATCTATAACTGCATTAGCCATAGCTAAAAATGGACGTTCGAGGATTACTGGAATACGAAGATGTGAATTCTTTATAGATGCAGTATCGATAACTATAAAATCCACAGGGAAATAAAAGTTTTCAATTTGCTCCAGAATATCTTCCACAACGCCTTTAGAAAGCCTTTCTGACTTGTCAGCTAGTTGTAGCATGACAAGTGTAGGTTTAAGTTCTTCTAGACCTAGGTGCTTGTACACTAAAAATAGTAAAAGATTTACACTAGGCCCCAAATCTAACAAAACTTTCTCTATATTATGTTGCCCTATCACACAAGAAATAGTGGGACATCCAAAATCCTTATAATTAAGAGGCATTTCAGAATGAATTAATGCACTTACCTATTCTGTAATAAATATCTTCTTCTGGATATTGTGACGTCTGTTTATGGTACACAAGTCCTTCAAGAGTTTAGCATACAATGGGACTTGATTAATTGCCTCTAATAGAGGTATATTATTCTGTATCTGTTTGAAAATCTCCAAAATATCAGTATAAGATGCATTAATATTTTTACATTTTAATTTTTGAGGAAATGGTACAGGTGGTTTATAATCATTAGAATCAGGTTCTTTAGAATTATCTTCTTTAGATTGTTGTGTCGAATCATTGACCGGTTTCTACTTAGTATTTTGTTTTGAAACGGGCTCATCAAGTACTCTAGCACTTCTCAAATTTATTGCAGTAGTTATCTCAGGTATATCATTATTAATGGAAGAAGTAATAACATTTACATTTTCGGCTTTATCTGAAGAACTGGCCTCCAGTTGAGATAGTAGCTAATCTTTTTCCTTCATTTATCTACGGTGGTGGTTGGTACACCGAAAGTTGATTAGTAAGTTAGACATATTGTTGAGGTGGATTAGTGGGTGGTTTGTTTAGATTATTGAATTGTTAAAGATTCTACTTCCATTGAAGATTTGGTTGATTGCTCCAACCAGGATTATATATTTGTGAACATGGGTTATTTGCTGGTTGGGGAACAGTGTTAAAGGCATTAGTTTATTCATTTAATACTTCTTAAAAGCAGGAAGTGTTGGACATTTTCAAGTCACGCGTCCTTGCAATTCACAAACATCACAAATTTTTGAAACTTCTTCTATTGCCTTAAATGTTTCTATTTTCTTTGCAAGCAAATCATTAAATTTCTTAGTGATGGTAATTAATCGTACAACTATATATTTGGTTTCTCCCAATTTAAGAAGTCCACCTGTATTATGAGGTTTATCCTTTAATTGTTGTCTATCCGAAGTATTCTCAGCTTCCTAAGCTTGTGAATTTTTAGCAAGTGAATCAAGATAGTCCTATGCCTCCTCAGCATTCTTATTTAAGAATTCACTATTGCATATAGTTTCGACGAATTGCTTGGTTATAGTGTTTAACTCTTGATAGAAGGTACTTAAAATCCTTCATATTTCAAAATCGTGATGTGGGAATGAGAGAAGCAAATATTTAAATCTATCCCAACACTCGAACAATGGTTCATCTTTTTTTGGTCAAAAGTTTAGAGTTTGTTTTCGCATAAAATTTGTTCGATGTGGAAGAAAGAATTTCTTTGAGAATTCTCTTTGCATCTTATCCTATCCTTCTATTGAATTGGGACGTAAAAAATGTAGCCATGTTTTTGTTTTTTTTTTCCTTTAGGGAGAATGGAAATAGCTAAAATTTAAGTTTCTCTGCAATAATATTTTGAAGATTAATGGTAGAGAAAACTTCTTCGAATTCTCGAAGGTGCAAATATGGGCTTTCTGAATCCATCCCATGGAATTTAGGTAAAAACTGGACTACTCTAGATTTAATCTCGAAGTGTCCCATAGTTAATGGAAATGTAATGCATAAAGGTTGGGTTGTAAATAATCTCGTAAAGTCCTTCCATTATCTCCATGATGGCTATGATTATCATTTGTATCTCAAAATATGTTATTATTATTATTATTATTATTGTTATTATTCATGTTGTTATTATTATTATTATTATTATTATTATTAGTGCTCATGGCATGAAGTGTTTGATGGATTGAAAGTGGTTATGGATCTATATACAATCGAATTAGTTTTAACGTTTAACGTTCTCTTCTAGCTGGACATGCAAATTCATAATCACAAAAATTAATGACGTAGAAACCTAAGCTATACTAAAATGTAACACAATAGTATGATCTCCGACATCAGCATCAAAAACTTGACTGCGATCTAAATCGTACACTCCCAAGTGTAAGTATATAAGGGTAGTAATCCAAGATCTTTCTCTCGAGAATCATTTATTAATTATGTGATAATAGAATAAATTACAGAACTAAAAAGATTGCATTTTTATTAACTAAACTAAAGTTAAAAGATGAAAATTTTATTTATATCAAAATTATTGGTCAGAGAGATATAACTCCCATATAGGATAATTTACTGGATATATTCATGATTTTTTATCTCAGTTGCATAGATTACATTGTCTTCCTACAATCAGAAAATAATTCAATTAATCACAAAATATATAAAATTGTGAACTTGATAATTTGACTAATTTCTCCCAGTTAATCCTATATGAATTTTGAGTTTTTTAAATATGCGATATGAATAAAAAAAATAAACGTTCAAAGTCTAAGCAACTAATATATCGTCAAACTATTAAGCATCAAATACTCAAAATCATATTTAATCCATTAAAAGATAACAAGAATCAAAAATATCAACTCTACATAAAACAATTGAAGTCCATAAGCATATAAGAATATGCATTAGTAAATTACCTAAAATTTGTTATTCCATCTCATCCAACTCAAGAATTTAGCCACTCATACTCATCATAGTTATGAATAAAAAGAATTTTTTTTATTAATTTCTATGAATGAGTACTAAAACTAAATCATGAATTTAAAACTATAAAACTCTATATTATTCTCTCTCAAGCATTGTTACAAAACTTGAAATTCATTGGCTATGTATAGCATTACAAACCCTAATAGGAAATCTATTTACAAGGAAATACTAAATTCTTCTTAAAAAAACTCTAGAAAAAGAATTGTAGCCACTCCCTTCGACAGACCTATCGACAACGCTTCTCGGGCATGGTTTACAGTCGACAGCTATTGACGGCAGGCTAGCGAGTGTCGACAGTCATTCTTGAACATGCACAGTTCTGAATTGATATTTTAGATATGTTTTGATACTTCAATTTCCTTGCATATAAAACCCTGCAAAAATATTCGAAAACACTAGAAAAATATAATAGTAAGGAATTTGATTAATAAAAATAATTTTTCATTATTTTCTTGCATTAATCAACAAAATTGGATTGCACTTGGACAAAATAAACTTAAAATATTACACTTTTTAAGTGTAATCAAGATTGTGCATGGGAATTTTTTCGACGAAGTCAAAATTATGTACTGGGTAGTCCTACAATGCATGTACAAGACAAGGGATAACCTCAAAGTCTGAAATCAATAAAAGCAGTGTAGTTCTACCCACCCTAGCTAATAGCTAAGATATGTTTTGAGTATGGAGTTGTTATGGCTCCATCAAATGTTGTGGCTCGCCATATGAAGCCCATATCCCACACAACAGTCTAAAGGAGTCTTAGTGCACGGCCCAAATTGGTGTTGCAATCAGATTAGGCTGTACACTAAGACAACAACTAAAGTACCATCGGTGACCTAACCAACCCAAGCACAAGAACAAGGTTAATCGGATTGTTAGCACCACTACCAGCACATTTTGAGATAACTCTGTAGAGCTTGCATAAGTCCTTGGATGATTGCCACTTGGATGTCTTCACATGCCTGACCCATGTGGAGGAACACCAAGAGCTTCTGGAGAGGCATAATCAGCACATGGAGAAGTGTCACGAACAATATATAAGGTTGGTTACTCACATGTGGCAACACATTACAGAAAAGCAATCCGTCCTATAGTCAAAGACATTGAGCCAGATGAAATATCTTCTGATCACACAAAGGACTCGGATGCAGATAAGGTGTAATTGCCCTAGACTGAAATATATATATATATATATATATATATATATATATATATATATATATATATATATATATTCTTTGTTTGATTATTTTTTTCAAAAATAAATGTAGTCGTGTATAAGTTTAAAGTAAAATTTTAAAATCATTATTTTAACTATTATTATTTTAATACCATAAAATATTTTCTTATAATTGCTCTAAAATCCATAACCATTCATTCTAAATAATCAAGCAAGCTTCATAAGAGCCCATTATTTTTTAAAAAAATTACTATTATTATTTATTGGGCTCTAGCCCATTTACTTGGCCCAAAACCCAAAAGCATATTTTTATTTAATAAAAATGAAAGTGCTTAATGCCCTGACTTGAATCTAAGACCAAATCCCACATGGATTACTCCAAACCTAATATGACAAGAAAACACCATATCATAAAATAGAATTTCAATTAACTTATACATTCTTTAGTGTATCACTCTTTTCAACTTCCATCAATTTTTTTCCTCCTATGTCTTAATTCCCTCTCATTCAATTTATCATTTGATAACCATAATCACATATGTTAATCCAAAATTCAACTCTTGTCAATACCTTAATTGTATCTCTTTCAATTCGCTACTTTACCACAATTATCACATATTTAATTCTGTTTTTTCAAATTCAATTCTCCATTATAATACACCAATTCATCACTAAAGAATCACATGTATTTTACCATTCAAATACGAAATTTAATTCTAATTAACTCAATTTAATTCCATTAAATTCTCTCCAAATCTCTCTTTCAATCCCTATTTAAACCCCTCTAACTTTCATAGATTTTCCTTAAACATACCTCTTAAAACTCTCCCAATTTTCTTCCATACCCCACTCTCTCACCTCATCCACCGGTCGGAGGCCAGTCGACTGCGAAAGCAAAGCCAACTTCTGCTAGCAATCACCGTAGTCATTAGCACCCGCCACAACCACTAGCAGCCGCCATTGACAACAACCATCGCTGTCATCAACAACCCTGATTGACCAACCAAAGCCCTGACCTGGCCCATCACATCCTTGCATCGTGCTGACACTACACCCCACTACCGGAGCCACCATCTCTCACCAAAACTTCCTCTGTTTCTCCTTTGGAATCTACCTAGGATGACCCCAAATTACACACTGATGGGCCCAAATGTGTGTCCCGAAAATGGATGGGGCATCACCAGTGGGCACTCTTAATACTGGAGTATACGAGACCATTACATCATACAATCACATGCAAGAGATGGAAACATGCATACATGGGATATACCACAGGTTTGAAACTATCTGTCATAACATTATAGACATAAATACAATAATAACCAAAAACACATGCAAGGAAATGATACGCAATATATACATAAAAATTTTGCTTATATAGAGTGAAGTACAGTATCAAAATGAAGCAATATAAATACTGAATATATACAGATGTGTCGGCATATCATAGATAGAATAAGGAAGTATGATACATATGCACATACAAACCAAAATGATATATGCACAAAAAAGATGAAGATCCAACGGGAAGCGAGAATCTCGAGAGGCAGGTCCTCCTCGGGCACATCGGTTAAAACTGTTGGATCTGGAGTGTGATAATTCTAAAGGTTAGGACCCAAATATGAATAAGCTCGTGCATTGCTAAAGAAACTATATAAAAATATTTGTGTTGCATGCTAGTAGGAAACAATGTAAAATATATATGCATATAAATCATGAAGTACATGGTATGTATTATATAACATGATCAAGTAAAGGGGTCCATATTATATCTATTAGTATGGATCTAAATGGTGGGAGTATTCACATGTTCTAGTAGTGTACAATGTGTACCTGGTACCATGGTCCTAAGTAATGGTCTCCACATGAACTGGATGATGAGCCACTAGGCACTCTGAATATCCCGTGTATACTTGAGATTATGGCCCCAAGTATCAGTCACCACACGAACTGAATGATGTGTCGTTAAGCACACAAGAAATGATGGTGCTAGTCCACACATTGTGGATGCACTCTGTAACTCCCATAATTCGTATTTCATTCCATCAATTCTTTTTTCCATACCCACAATATAGATATGCCAAGTATCAAGTTATCAGTGTGTCATATGTAGCAGGGATTTATGTATTAATAGTCATGTATGGATATGAAATGACACACATGGCGATACTCGTAAGTACAAAAGTCATAAAACATGTTCACATGTGTGAGCATCATTTTTTAGCAATAAAAAAAGCAAGTATAGATATTAAATATGAACATGAGTAATTAAACATGTGTAAATGTATATCATATCATAAGTCAAACGGTATATGCATGACAATATTATGTATGCTAAACATACGTTAATAACAGGTATGAACTTCTAGTTCTTGTTTGACTTGATAAAAATGATTTTAGAGTCAAAATTTTGAAACAAAGTTACAGTAATTCAGTTATCATTTTAATGAGTCTTAAATGAATTCAATTGGAATTCCAAAACAAAAGTTATAATTGTTTTACCATGAACCTGCTGCTACTAAATTATGGACCCGTATAGCAGCAATGATGAAAAGTCCAGGGTCTAGCTGAGATA
This sequence comes from Dracaena cambodiana, assembly GCA_036321105.1. NCBI lineage: Eukaryota > Viridiplantae > Streptophyta > Magnoliopsida > Asparagales > Asparagaceae > Dracaena > Dracaena cambodiana. The sequence continues at coordinate 49,779,367 of JAYEPQ010000002.1, forward strand.
AAAGTGAAATTAGAGCCTAAAATCTAAAGCAAAGTTTTGTATAATTCAATTGTCTTTCCAATGAGTTTTAAATGAGTTCAATTAGAGTTTTACAATAAAAGTTATGACCATTTTGCCATATACACGTTGCTGCTAAATTATGGACCTAGTATAACAACAATAATGAAACTTCCCAAAAAAGTTTAACTAGGAAAATAGTTGAATTAGGATTAGCCTTATAAATATGAATTATAATTTAGTGAATTATATTTCTAACGGCATTTGAATAAGATCAATCTGAGTTAAGATGGAAAAGTTATAGTTGTTCTAAGAGCAACTATTGTGTATGTTTGAATAGTGATATGATATGTACATATATAATATGCACAGTATGACATATATAATAAACTAAAGATAAATGCAAGTTTTGAGCATGAGTTCTCCCGTAAATGGGTTATTAATGTATATAGTATAATAGATGAAGATATTTTGTGCACACATGCATGTGATCATGTTCAATTTTGGCTTAAAGTACGTGCACACTTAGAAATATCTGTATAGACTCTATAATACAATGGTACAATTAAAACATATTATTTAAATAAAATTTCCATTTTTCTTTATTCCACATGAAATTGGTATTGCTTAGGTCATCCTACATCAAGAAATCATAATTTAAATGATAGAAGAGTGTATTTTTGCCTCTTTTTGAGTCCAAATTGAAAACAATCGACATTGACAACAATCGACATTGACGTGGTTACCCTTCAAAAGTTGAAAAATTCCCCAAGAAGCAAATTAGAGATAAAGAAGAGGTGCTGGGAAAGTTGGACTCAAGATGGTGGAGAATATTAGAGCTCATTTGAAAATGTTAAACTCAAGAATAAGGTTTATATGGTCATATAGTGGATTTTCAGTCCTTTTTTAGAGTGACTATTTGGCAAATTTTTAAAGAAATTGGAAAAGAAATTAGGGTTAGAGCTATGAAGAGAATGAAGAGAAGCATGAGAGAAATAAGTTTGATTTTTCAGAATTTTTTAAATTTATTTAAGGGGGTTAAAGAACTGGTAGAAGAGGGGTATAAAGCAATTAAAAAACCTTTAAACTTCATTTTAATTACAAAACTACTATTCAGACAAATTCAATCTAAAAATATTCAAGGAAGACTATTAGGCTGCTAGATATAAAACAGAGATAAGGAAAAGGGAAAAAAAATTAAATTTAGATTCAAATTAATTATTTTAATCATTATTTCTCCAAAATTGGTTGATCCTAAAAAATTCAAGAAAATTATGAAAAAATCTAAAATAATAAGAGAAGAGATTCCTGCTCTGCATAATTTGAAATGTATTACTAAAAAGTATGATATGACTCATTTTACTTAGTACTTGACAGGATAAGTATTCGAGTTTTCATATTGATACGGATAATACAGAATAACCATTACAAAGATTTATGGATTAGAGTCATTGCAATCTATCCAAAAAAAAAAAATCGTCTTCAAAATTTAGATCAAGAATGAAAGATAACAATAAAATAAATAGAGAAGCATTGATGGAAAAACTAATGAGATTAAATAGGCACCTGAATATCATTAAAATAGATATGGATATCTCTTTCAGATGTCATCCTCTCGCATGCAAGTGGACGCGCCCATAGAGCGACTATCTTAAGTTGTAATAACAAGGGGGATTATGCTATTCTTGAGCTCCTTAACCTTCCAATCCACAGTGGCAACTGGCCTCTGCACAAAAGATAGATCAGGCCCAACTCAACCTCAGACACATTTGGGATCAGTTAGTCCTTGCCAACACATTTTTATCAATTGAAGAATATGGAAATCATAGTGGATACCCACTAAAGCTAGGGGAAGTGCGAGTTTATATGCCATAGCCCTCACTCTCTCGATAATATCAAACGGCTCAATGTATCGAGGACTAAACTATCCATGTAGGCCAAATCTGATAATCCCCCCAGTCGTTAATACTTTCAGAAAAACACGATCATCACCATGTGATCCCAAACGTTATAACATATTGGTGTTCTACATATAACTATTTGATAAGATTGTCATTAGCATTTGGACAAATCTAATAATCTGCTACAAACTACTAACAATAAAATAATAAGTATATATTGCTCATAAAGTACTAGAACAAAATCAGGATCGAAAACAAAGGATATGATATAGATCAAGATAAGAAAATAAGAAAATGATAAAGGATATCACTTGTATGAATGTCGCAAAATCCTAATGTAATAGGTCAAAAAATAAAAATAATGGCTACTCTAATACCACCCTATCACACACACATGGGCCGAAGTGTCTTTCACTATAATGAGTAGGGTATCACCAGCATGCACTTTCAATACCCAAATGCATGATGCCATTACATCATATAATCACAAATGGAAGTATGCATAGAGAGAATATACCACAGTTTAAAACTATCTGTCAAAACATCATAGGTATAAACATAACAATATCCAAAATCAGATACAGGAAAATGATAAGTAATATATACATGAAAATATTACTCATGTAGAATCAAGTGTGTGTGTGTGTGTGTATGTGTGTATATATATTAACAAAGCAACATAATTATCAATTATATACAAAAATGTCTAGATATCACGGATAAAATTAGGAAGCATGATACATATGCACATACAAGTAAAAATGATATATATACAAAATAGATGAAGATCCAACAATAAGTGGGTTATTGGTGCTCAAACTGCTCTTGGTTGTGAGGATCTTCGAGAAGTGAATCCTCCTCCTTAGACACCATGGTCACAGCTACTGGATCTAGGGTATGATAATTCCAAGAGCCGAAACTGAAATAAGAATATAAATCCAAGCTAATGTAGTGCTATAAAAACAATTTAAAAATGTGTGTGTGGCATGCTAGTAGGAAACTATGTAAAAGATATATGGATGTAAATCATAAAGTACATATCATGCACAATATAATATGATCAAGCAAAGGGGTGCATATTCTATCTATTACTTTGAATCTGAATATTGTGAGTATTTACATGTTTTAGGAATGCACCGTACATACCCGATACCACGGTCCCAAGTATCAATCTCCACACGAACCAGATGATGTTCCGCTAGGTACCCTGAATATCCCATGCATACCCAGAATTACGATTCTAAATATCGTTCTCCACATGAATTGGATGATGTATTACTAACATAGGAAACGATGGAGCCAGTGTACATATTCCAGATGAGCCCTAACAAGTCAAGAAATGCCCACAATATGTGTTTCATTCTACAGTTCATTTTTCCTATGCCAAAAATATAGTATATGCTAAATATCAAGTTATCAATGTATCATATGTAGTATGGATTCATGTATTAATAGTCATGTGAAAATATGAAATAACACACACGGCTATAATCGCAAGTATGAGTCATAAAACATGTTCACGTGTGTGAGCATCATTTTTGAGGAAGAAAATCATGTATAGGAAACAACATAATTGATTAAATATGTATGAATGTATATTATATTATAAGTCAAGTGGTATATGCATGAACATAATATGTATGACTAAACATGAGTTGGTAATAGGTCTAAAACTTCAAGTTCTTATTTGACTATAATAAAACTGAATGTAGAGCCTAAGTTCTGAAACAAAGTTTTAAGTAATTTAATTATTTCAATGAGTCTTAAATGAGCTCAATTAAGGTTCTAAAATAAAAACGATGGTTATTTTAATATCGACATGTTACTACTTAATATTGACCTGGTATAGCAAGAATAATGAAACTTCCAGTTTTTTTTTGCTGTGTTAAAAATGAAATTAGAGCCTAAGATGTAAAACAAAGTTTCAGATAATTCAATTATCCTTTCACTGAGTTTTAAATTAGTTCAATTGGAGTTGTAAAACAAAAGTTATTGTCATTTTATCATAGACCTGCTACTACTAAATTATGGACCTGGTACAATAGCAATGATGAAATTTTCAGCTAATATTTTGCTAGGAAAATGACTGAATTAGGATTACATTTCTAACAAAAATTATAGTTTAACTAATTATTATTCTAACAAGATTGATATAAGGTTAATCGGAGTTAAGACAAAAAAGTTACAGCCATTCGAAGAAGGACTACTACGTATATCTTGATAGTGACATAATATGTGCGCATATAACATGCATGGTATGACGCTTGCAATGAACTCAAGATAAACACAATTTTTAAGCATGTATAATCAGCAAATGGATTAATAATGTATTTGGTATCATAGATAAGAAAATTGTATGCACACATGCATGTGATCATACTCAATTATGGCTTAAAGTACATGCACATTTAGAAAATATTGGTATAAACTCTTAGTACAATGGTTCAAATAATTAATACATAATATTTAAGTTCCATTTCCATTTATTCCACATGAAATTGATATATCTTAGGGTATTCCTACATCAAGAAATAGCCAGTACTAAGCTTAGTTGGAGAAATACTCAAGGGAACAAAATAGTTCAATAGTGAAAATTCAAGAGGACAGGAATACTATCATAAGTATGAGATATGCATCAGCTTTCTAATTGCTTTGCATTAAATTAGCCCAATATCCTAAGGATCGATACAAATTCACAGATTGGAACACAATAACCTAAAGTTACAAAACTCTTATTACATACATACATGCAAGAGCTATGTGTATGAGAACTTGCTAGGCTCAAGTTCTAGTGGCACAGACAAAAGTCAATCAAGGACCGAGTAGGGCTCTAGAAATAATTGGCTCCAATTTAGTAGAAAATTATCTAATTTCAGCTACAAGGCAATGGAATGGTGGTTCTGGAGATGAACACCAAAACTAAAACAATGTTGATGCAAGATTAACGGATTAGTTTGTATACTTTCAGTCACAAATTCGAAGACTAATATTTGATTATTATAAGACTAAGAAGAAAATTATAGTTGAAAGCTTTAGGGGAAGAAACAACTAAATTATACCTGAAAAATTTAGCAGGCAACTCCAAAAACAATTATTATTCGACTTCTATAGATCGTCGGAATTAATCTAATGTTCCGTTAATTTTCCATTAAATTTGTAATAATGAAAAGCAATAAAATTTTAAGAAAAAAAAGATACAAAATCTTGGAAGGTGGATATCCAATCATAACCCATCATACTTTTGTCACTGTCATGAGAAAGTGGATATCGTCCTCGTGCAGGCAGCCCAATCCTAGTACTAATAGGAACTGTGACGAACTGAGATCTAGTAGCGTATGAACACAAGAATGCTTCAGTTCGCTAAAGAAATTTAAAAAAAAAATTGATGATGAGAAATCAGGAAGAGAGAATATGTTAGTGTTTGTGCCAAAAATTAATGTGGTTTAACTCAAGGCGTGAATGATCATACCTATCAATAAGTTCATAATAAAATTTCTAACTTAATTTCAGTTTTGTAAAACAAAGATGTTATTGAAAATTCACCTTGAAGGTTTGAGTGACAATTAAATTCCAAGTCACATGACTCATGAAATCTATCAACATCTAACTACTAACGACTGTAAAAATCGTCATCCAGCCTCAAATATAATCATACTATACTAGATATCGTTCAGATTTAACCATATTTGATACATGCTTTCGATATCTACAGTCTTTTAAACAACTAAGGAACAAAGATACTTATCAAGTTCTTACCTATAACCTTGAGTCCAGCTCTATCAATTTCTTATCAAGTTCTTATCTATACAAAGATACTAACATGAGTCCAGCTTCAACCTTGAATTGTCAACAATCATTTTGGGTGAGTTCCTATCCTAATGTGTAACTCAATAATCTTATAAGATAAAATAGAGCAATGCATATAATTCTTGCACATTTGACAAAGCATATAAATGTCATAATTTCTGACAATATCAAAATTAAACCATATTAATATGTCAATAATAATTTAACCGATAAATCATTGTAACAATACCAATATTCATAAAATAAAGATAACATCAACAATGACAATAAATTATGATGCTGTAACAATATCATTACAACAAAAGTCAATGAATTGATAAATCATTATATCAATTTAGATAATGATTCAATAATCCTGCTTATTTTACCCAAACAGATATGATACTGTAGCAAATAACTTCGATAGTTCCACTTTAATCCATAAAAGAAGAATGTGATAACGGTAAATCGCGTAGAATTCTGAAAGCGGAATATACTCCTCTGCCAGCCTTCAACTCCTCCGGTGAACCCTTTAGAATTTGATTGAGTCTAGCCTAAAGTGACTGCTGCCAAGTCTCCAACTCTACCACAAGAGTATGATGGTGCTAAATTTTTTCCTTGATTACCTGGAGTTTGGTAGTTAAGTTCTGAACGTGTTCAATGTCATTGAGGTTGTGAATCATTTGGGGCAAATCCAAGTTGATCACATTTGCCTCTGCTGCTAGATCCTTGCCCGCCAACCTATTCCTCCCATGATTGAACCACTATTTCCTATTTCTGGATGATGGTTGTCTTAGACTTTTGAGACTCCTCCATTAGGTATTGGATCATAGTATCTACTCTTCCAGTGAAAGGTTTGTAGTTGGAGCCATTCTATATATGCCACCAAAAAGTCCCTGACTAGAGCCCACATTGGTGTTGATTCCTCCACACTCTTTAGATTAGTGGCGTTAGACATTGAAGACAAGAGCATATCTATCAAGGAACCTAGCAGGACACAATCATAATTGATGACTGTATTTGCGTAAACTTCCAATGTCTTGCGAATGTGACCTTGACTTTCTAATCAAATCAAGACAAATAGCCTTCATGGTCAAAGAAGTAGAAGCAAGCAAAAAAGTTGATCGTGGTGAGAACATGACTCCAGTCATCAAGCCGTCAAGATCTAAAAATGACCTAGGTGGTGAAACAATAATGGAGGGAGGTGCATTTACCAAAGCGGAAACAGAAGGACCAGCTTCATCCGTGGGGTACCATTGGCGCAAAAGAAGATTCTTCAAGAATCTCTACTGGGCTTGAAGCATTCGGTGGAGGGGTAGTGCCCACGACCACCTCCACACTTTGTTGATGAGCAGTGGATATATCTGATATTAATAGAAAAAATATTAGATTTAAGACCTGCAAACATCATATAAAAGAGGTACAGGCACCTTTGTGAGAGAGGAAAACTTGGGACTAAAAAAGGATAACATACCAAATAAATGTTCGGGATCTAATGCTCACCAAAGTGTAGTGATATTGATTATGAATGAAAGAAGTGAAATGTGCAGTGGTACAAATTCTTAAGAAGCACGGACCTTCATATAATCCACATTGCAGTATAAATAAGACTTTCATATATTAGCTGCAACTTGCAAGTGTAAGGAGAAATACATTTATGTTACATATATGGTCGGTGAGGCAATAGAGCAAATAATTAAGATAGTGAATATCTGAAGCCCTAGCAGTCGTGTACATATCAAGGAGCCCTGAAATAGGCGTGTCACCTCCCTTTGCAGGAACAACCATAGGCGCGGTCTGGTTGTTGTCATCATCATCCTCAACCATGATGACCTTACTCTCGTCTACTGCAACGGTTGAATTCATAGGGATGTCAACCATCAACTCATCTCCATCAATTTGCATTGTGCATCTCAGTTCATTCTGTTATTCTGATGGCACTCTAGAACATGGGATGGATGTAGAGACAACCCATTGGACAAGGGAGGAAGGGATATCTAGAAGTAATTGAGAATCCCCATCAGTTCCCAAATCCTCATGGATAGGCTCTTGAGGTATGGATGTATCTTCCACTCTATCTGCAACAGCCTCTTCTGTCCTTGTGGATGTGGTCTTCGTAACCTGAGGATTAGGAGAATTAGGACAAAGTGATAGAGGATCTAAGACCAAAGATCTATGGCAACTACCACCTTCACCCTTGCAGCAATATTAACACTTACAACCTCTACAATGGCTTCTGATTTGCTAAGTTGAGTGAATGGAATTGCAACTTCCTCCTTGCACTGGTGTTGTTCTGCTTGACGACACAACCATTGTCAAAGAGGTAACTGGCCACGAAATTGGGCTCACTAATTGGACTAACCTCCTTCTCTTCTGACTTGGTAATTTTGGTGCAGCATCCACAAGAGCTGGTAATGCATCTCTAGAGGTTATCGTTGAAGGAGCTTGAACCTAAAAGTCAGTAGCGACAACAATCTTTCTCTTTCGGGCATAAGATGTACCAGTGGCTCTTCATCTGAGTCTTCCCCTACATCTTGGACTCTAATTGGAGCAGCATCAGCTCCTGCTCGTTCAGCTTGATCCTCGTCTCAATCAGAAGGGCTCACTCCCTAAGATTGCCTAAGGCGATACATCTTTGCCAAGTACTTAGCAAAGCCAACAACTTTTGAAGTGCGGTTCTTGGCAGCAATCTGGCTATAATGCTTGTGAATATGAGCTAGCCTCATAGCAAGTGGATCGTACTCCTCCATGGAAGTATTGGTTCCACTATACCATTGACAGAATACCAAGATTGTCAGTAATGTAGGATCTTTGTTTTGGTAAATGGAAGGTGGCATCAATGCATCACATAACAAAGTGTCTCCAGGGTTTCGCCCATGAACTAAGCTACATGACTGCTTCAACCCCTAGCAAGAATTGTCGACATAGAGTTATTCATAGCCAAATTATCTAGCAAATCGGGTGGGTAGGTAGGAGGTAACTTGCATTTATCATCGCTTCTATACAGCAGATGTGATGAGCGAATGCATTTTAGCCACCAAAATATACCCTCAGGAAGGTCAAATCAACCCATACTCGCATCATAAAAATTATCTCAAACTCAGTACCTCCGATGCTGGGAAAACATCTAAAAAACCTGTTGTCGTTATGGCAGTTGACAGCTCTCCTAATCTCCACCAAGTATTGATGCTCCCCTCGCATCTCCTCATACAAGCATAGTGTAGGGAGAGCTTTGTCATCAGCATCTGCACCGGCTAGTATTATCCCCTCACAGTGGGTAGCAAATCACGCCATCAAATACGTGTAAGACGGTTCAATCCTTGGATTTGGCTTCAGCCTTCCTATAAAGTGTTGGCAAAGTGTCCTCAGCCCTTGCTTGATGCAGCAGACCATGGCTGAGAGAAGTCTAGTGACTATCATATCACCAACCATACTATAAGTTAGAGAGCCATAAGAGTGAGGGATTCCCTTGGCAGGAATGGCATTACGCAACTCTTTAACTGTAATGCTAAGTAACAAACTGGAACCATGCTTGGTGTCAAGTCAACGCATGCCCACTTGTGATAATTCAATAACACAATGCCAACGTTGAAACCCCCATCATCCTCAGCCAATATTTCATCTCTAACGGCATATTTCACCAACCTTCAATCTCATTGTCAAAGGGCTTTTCATTGACATCTATGACCCACCTCCGAACAAATAATCAACTCATTTCTTCTGCCAAATAGAGTTTCCTTTGGCGTCTGTGAGGTTAGCACAGATGTAGAACAACATCATATAATTAAACTAAAGTATTTTTGACTTTCAGGATGCACAACTCTTCCATTGTAGGAAAATACTCTTCATATGGATAGTCGCCCATGGCAACCCTTATGGAGTCCTATACTCAATTCATCGTTGAGAGTGAAGAAGGTACTAGTGAAAGGGTAGTATAGCTCTTGTATGGCAAAGAACTGAGGAGGGTTATTATTTATCCAATAATGTGTAGTCTTTATAGGCTTGTACAAGCCAAGCTCCTGTAGTTTGGCCTTATACCTATTGAAAATGAATTCCGTAAGAAGAGCCCATCAATCCTTCTTGATGTAGTTCATTCATCCTAGCATGCAGAAGTTCTCAATAAGGTAGTTGTGTTCAGACTTGACTAATTCATTTTGAAGTTCCTAACCATCATAGGAGCTTCTGCCACGGGTATATCTCTAGTGGTTATCCCTAGTAACAACCCGATCACCAATGTGGGAAGGCCATCCTAGATAAGTTCACTTGCAACTCTCAAAAGTTTCCCAATGATGAACGAATCCTACCTTGATGTGAGGTTCTACTCCATCATCTACTCCTTTGTACAAGGTCTGAGATAATGCAGAGTAGTGACACTCCATCACGAGAAGAGCGTATAATATAACTTCATGGTCATAGTATTATGGAGCCACTTCCACAACCAACATATCTTTGGGATTAACTGCATCCCCAAACATACGTTTAGATAGTTTTTTCCCATCTGCACCAACAAATTTAATGTTGGCAATGATTTGGTGGAGCATTTGGACACTATCCTTCTGACTCAAGTCAATCCTCTCCACATCCTCTAGCTTCCTTAACAATGAAACTTCGCCCTCAAATTGGAATTCCATCTCACCTCTCATGCCCGATGAAGTCCCAATAGACTGCTGCGTCAAAGATGTTTCTAAAAAATAGATAAGTACAAAGAAAGAGAGAAAAAGAAAAAGAAAATATCAATGTTGTATCGACAATTAAATAAATACTAATATGGAAAGATCATCAATGCGAACAAAGACAAAGATGAAGAGAAAATCCTATCTTCTCTAGTGAAGAATCATCAATAATGATGAGGATGAGAAAACTCATCCACGCCAACGAGGAATTATCATTGACAACAAAGATGAGAAACTCCATCTCTGCTAGCAAAGAATCACCATACCAACATTAATGAAAATCCCTTCATTCAAGGGAATTTAAATCATGACAAAGGTTACTCATAACCATTGTGACAAAGGGCAGTTTTCGATCTAAATGGTTGTTTTTCAAAAGAAAAAGTCACTAAGAGATTGGAAAATAAGAGAGGAAGGGATACAAGGATCCCAACTCCTAAAAAAATTCAATTAAAATTAACTCATTTACTAAGTGAAATTAATGTTGAATTTTAAAAAAAGGTGCTTGACTTACGAGCAGCAGATGGAGGAGGCACTGTAACTGGCACATTAGAAATGACTTTCAAACTATGAGCCACCATTTTGCCCTTTGAAGGTGCTTTAGATGCCATAGATCCGGGAATTTTGTGGTTTGAAGAAGGTAAAAAAAATTCTGTATTATCAAGGAAGCAGAAAGTTCGAAAGAAAAGCAATAGCAAAGAATATCCTCAAGCCCAAAGTAAAACAGAAGCAGAACAAAAACTTTGAATTATTATACCCGCCAAGTAAAAGTCAAGAAGCACAATCATCTTACACAGTGGGTGAGGTGATCATATTAAATGATGAACAGCGTTTGAAATGAAGTGTCGGTTATGGCTCTGACTTGTTGAAAGAAAGAGATAGCTATTATTTCTCATCAAAGAAGGGGCAGTAGAATAGGACACTTTTCCTCAACCAACGGCAGTGATTAGAGTTTTATCATTGAAGTAGGGCCCAGAGAAACAAAAATTCAAAATTTGAAAACCAATTGATATCCCAACAAGATCTGAAAAAATGAAGTTTGAAGTATTTTCAAATTAAAAAAATTCCATTTAACTCAAGAACTTTGAAGAGGGTCTTGTAGGCAGTAAAAAAATTATCAACTACTAGCTAGGCCAACCGAATGTTTCCTGAATTTCGTAGTAATGAATGAAATTCGATTTTAACTAAAATTAGGTAATGCATAAATGTTCTCAAATTTCACTTTTATAAGATTAACATGGTCTAAAGTATAAATTTGCTTACTCATCTATTTTTCATGTGGGCTAACATTAAATAACAAGATTGTAGAAAAAGAGAATTTTTTTGGGAGGGCGGGTGCATTTACCTTTAATAGATAGCAAAGAGATCACCCAAAAGTAGAGCCAAGAATAACAATCTCCTTCCTCTTCTTCTCTTTCTCATTGTATTCTCATTTCCTCTTTTGTTTTTCCTTATTTTTTGGTACGTGATGAGAAATGCAAAAGAGGTGGATATATTGTTGGGCAGTTGGTATTATAGGGTTTGTTGAGTGTGTTGAGATTGTTGTGGATTTTAAAATAAAAGTTAAATTAAGTTTAAATGATAATGCGTAAAAAGTTTTTATCTCTAATATAGATAGGATACCATATATTAATTATGCAACTTAAATAAAATAATAAAGAAATATTTTGTGGGTACAGTGGTTGGGGCAGTACAGATATGATCAGACTAAGTTCGAAATATTAAAGAAATCTTTTGCCAACAAACTTCTTCAAAGTGGATACTTCTATCACGATGATTACGAGTGAAAAGTGTAATATATTTCCTATTTATTCCATGCATTCATAATCCAATTATGATGATTAATATGAGGATTAATAATAAATTATTTTTAATATTCAAACTCTCAATTTTAATATTTTTCTAGTGTTTGAAGATTTTTTTTATAGGGTTCTATATGGAAGAAAATCGAACCAGAATTGTATCCATGTGCATATTAGTCCAGAAATTGAATTTCCAGTTCTAACTGTCGACAGTCACTTAGAAGGCTATCGATAGCAGGCAAATATTAATAACTGTAATTTCTATTCAAGAGGAGCTGTTAAAGTAGATGTCAATAGTTAGTCAGCCAGAAGCTCAGATATTAAGAGATTTAAAGAGAAAAGAATTTCCTTATACATATAATTCTTGTGTTATGATTTTAAAAGGCTATAAATACTCTCCAGAATTTTGAAGGGTATTATCAAGATTTTTTTAATTAAAAGAGAGATTTTGGCAGGTTTTAAGATATTAGTTTTTATACTCTCATATTTATTTAATAAAAGAATTTCCTTTCGATTATTTGATGGTTACAAAGAGTATGAGTAGGTAAATTTCTTCATTGGCTGGTTGAGATAACAAACCCTAAATTATGATCTGTATGAGTTTTTTTTTATTATGCTTAATTATTTTATGTGATATTTGATTTTTTGTTCCCTATTATCTTCATTAAGCGTCATATATGTTTTATTGGGGACTTTGATGGTTTATACTTTGACGATATATTCGTTGCTTAGTTTTTGATATATCATAAACTTTTTATGTATGATACATGCTTAGATTTTGAATGATTATATTTGTTATTTATAGATCATGCTTAGGATAATATCAAAATTCATGGATTAACCAAGGAAAATTAACCAATTATCAAATCAAAACGTTATTTTAATTTTTTGCTTCAATGTTTTATTTTCTGGTTATATGAGACCACGTGATCTATATAACTAAGATAAAATAAACATTAACTCATCCAGTAATTTAATCTTGGGGCGTTAAACCAGCTAACTAATATGACTTTCTAGTTTGTTTTACAATCAATTTCTAACTAATTAGTTTTCCATCAATTCATAATCTTTAGTTTCGTAACATATATTTTTTAGTGTTAGAATACAATCACAAAGTATTGTATGCTTGAGAGAACGATCTTAGATTTACTACTTCAGTACTACTTGTCGATCTTCAGCACTTAGGAGTGCACATTTTCTATTGCATCAAGTTTTTGACGTTGTTATTGGAGATCTATACTATTGTGTTCTACACTTTAGTGCAGATTATGATTCTTACATTATTAACCATTGTGATTTGAATTTTTATGACCAATTGGAGGAGAATATTTAACAGTAGACTTTTAAGGTCATACTCAAATCCGCAACTGCTTCCAATCCATCAATCACTTCAAAACATGAGCATCAATAAACAAAGCACAATGAATAACAACAATAATAATAACAGATTTGAAGGTCATAACACAAATGATGATCAAAGTCAACATACAGGCATTGGAAGGTCCCTACGTGATTACTTACAACCAGATTGGACAACCCAATCTTTTTGCATTATTTTTTTTTA